>OY740786.1:82166522-83366522 GCA_963514005.1 Raja brachyura | reverse complement strand
GGATCTTCGCAACTGACCACACACACACACACAAACACATCGCGAAGGTGGGGGCCAGGGACAGCGGAGGAACGCTACTTCCACGATGAGGAGGAAGGTCAATGGCTGCCACAGAGCACGGTAAGTCCTTTAGAGAGCGCGGGAGGGACGGAGAGAAAGGGAAAGAAGGGGAGAGAAGAACAGAGAAGGGGAGAGAGAAGAGGAGAGAAGGAGAGAGAAGGGGGGAGAAGGGGAGAGAAAGGGGGGAGAAGGGGAGAGAACGGGGTGGAGAAGGAGTGGAGACAGTTTTAAGAAGTTTAATAAAGTTAGCGAGCATTTTACCTTCCGGCGGATCTTCTAAGTCCTGAAAACCAAAGATCCTTTGCTGAAAACTCCAATGAACCAATCAAAATGGCCGGTCAGTGAAGGAGATTGCCTTCGACTGCCTGTAAGTAAATAGCAACCCCACTCCACTGGCTTCGACCAAATGGCAACCTATTTTTAGTCAAGGCCAGTTTTGTTTTTTTTGAAATAATCGCAGGAACATAGAAGAAGCCTCGACTACGTGGAAACCGCTTTCCACCATTAGGGAGACTGACCGGAACCTCCGGGAACCTTGGGTGGGGTGCAAGGTCTCCAGAGGTTTCCGTTCAGGTTTCCTAAGTGGGACAGGGGCATAAGGGACTGTGCTCACAATCCTGGAGCACTAGTGTTGTGGGTCAGGGTAGAAGAAATGTTATGATCAATTCTAACTGACTGAGGTTTGTCAATCAAGAAGTCACAAAGCCAGTTGCAGATGGAGGCCCCAATGTCATGGTCCATAATTTAGAGATGAGTTTATGAGCATTATGGAGTCAAACACTGAATTAATTAATAGCATCCTGACATAGATGTTCTTATTGTTGTAGGAAGGAACTGCAGATGCAGGTTTAAACTAAAAATAGACACAAAATGCTGGAGTAACTCAGCGGGACAGACCTGGATGGAAGGAATGCGTGACGTTTCAGGTCGAGACCTTTCTTCAGACTGTCAGGGGAGAGGGAGATACAGAGATCGGGATGTGTCAGGAGTGAAAATGAGACAAAGGGGATGGAGATCAAGGAAAATGTGGAATAGATTATTGTTAGTTAGGAGAAGGTAACAACAAAACAAACAGAGATTAAAATGTAGCTCGGAGAAGGTCACAACTAAGAAAATATACCTAACTTAGGTGTTTTTATTGTCAAGGTGATCCAGAGCTGAATATAGTGCAGGAGAGATAGGGTCCTCTGTAGATCTATTTTTTTCTGTACTCAAATTGCAATGGATTTAGATTATCTGCAAGAATGGTGTAGATGTGGGCCATTAACAATCTTTTGGTTGATGAGGAATCTTTTGGTTCCTTCCTACAACAATAAGAACATCTATGTCAGGATGCTATTAATTAATTCAGTGTTTGACTCCATAATGCTCATAAACTCATCTCTAAATTATGGACCATGACATTGGGGCCTCCATCTGCAACTGGCTTTGTGACTTCTTGATTGGCAAACCTCAGTCAGTTAGAATTGATCATAACATTTCTTCTACCCTTTGGTTGATGTTAGAACTATTGGACAGTAGTCATTGGGTCAGCTCACTTTATTTTTCTGGCGACTGGAATAATGGAGGTTTCTTTGCATCGGAGAATGGGGAGCGAGAGTTGGAAGAGCAAATATGTAAGGAGATAGCAGATATTAGTAGTAAGCACAAGGTAGTGATTGTGGGAGAATTCAATTTTCAAAAAATAGACTGGGAAACACATTCTGTAAATGGGCTGGATGGTTTGGAGTTTGTAAAATGTGTGCAGGATAGTTTTTCGCAGCAATGCATAGAGGTATCGACCAGAGAAGAGGCAGTGTTGGACCTCCTGTTAGGAAATGAGGCAGTTCAGGTGACGGAGGTATGCATTGGTGAGCAATTTGGGACCAGTGATCACAATACCATTAGTTTCAATATAATTATGGAGAGAGTCAGAACTGGACCTAGGGTTGAGATTTTTGATTGGAGAAAGGCTAACTTTGAGGGAATGCGTAAGGATTTTAAAAGAGTGAATTGGGACATTTTGTTTTTTGGGAAGGATGTAGAAGAGAAATGGAGGACATTTAAAGGGGAAATTGTAAGAGTACAGAATCCTTATGTCCCTGTTCGGTTGAAAGGAAATAGTAAAAATTGGAAAGAGCCATGGTTTTCAAGGGAAATTGGACACTTGGTTCGAAAAAAGAGAGATATCTACAATAATTATAGGAGGCATGGAGTAAATGAGGTGCTAGAGGAGTGTAAAGAGTGTAAAAAGAATCTTAAGAAAGAAATTAGAAAAGCTAAAAGAAGATATGAGGTTGCTTTGGCAAGAAAGGTGAAAGTAAATCCAAAGGGTTTCTACAGCTATATTAATAGCAAAAAGATAACGAGGGATAAAATTGGACCATTAGAGAGCCAGAATGGACAGCTATCTGCAGAGCCAAAAGAGATGGGGGAGATATTGAACAATTTGTTTTCTTCGGTATTCACCAAGGAGAAGGATATTGAACTCTGTGAGGTAAGGAAAAAAAGTAGAGTAGCTATGGAAGCTATGAGATTCAAAGAGGAGGAAGTACTGACACTTTTGAAAAATATAAAAGTGGATAAGTCTCCAGGTCCTGACAGTATATTTCCTTGGACATTGAGGGTAGTGTAGAAATAGCAGGGGCTATGACTGAAATATTTCAAATGGCATTAGAAACGGGAATAGTGCCAGAGGATTGGCGTACTGCGCATGTTGTTCCATTGTTTAAAAAGGGTTCAAAGAATAAACCTAGCAATTATAGACCTGTTAGTTTGACGTCAGTGGTGGGCAAATTAATGGAAAGGATACTTAGAGATAATATATATAAGCATCTGGATAAACAGGGTCTGATCAGGAACAGTCAACATGGATTTGTACCTGGAAAGTTATGTTTGACAAACCTTCTTGAATTATTTGAAGAGGTTACTAGGGAAATTGATGAGGGTAAAGCAGTGGATGTTGTCTATATGGATTTCAGTAAGGCCTTTGACAAGGTTCCCCATGGAAGGTTGGTTAAGAAGGTTCAATCTTTTGGTGTTAATGGCGGAGTAGCAAGATGGATTCAACAGTGGCTGAATGGGAGATGCCAGAGAGTAATGGTGGATGGCTGTTTGTCAGGTTGGAAGCCGGTGACCAGTGGGGTGCCTCAGGGATCTGTGTTGGGTCCACTGTTGTTTGTCATGTACATCAATGATCTGTATGATGGGGTGGAAAATTGGATAAGTAAGTATGCAGATGATACTAAGAGAGGTAGTGTTGTGGATAATGAAGTAGATTTTCAAAGTCTACAGAGAGATTTGGGCCATTTGGAAAAGTGAGCTGAAAGATGGCAGATGGAGTTTAATGCTGATAAGTGTGAGGTGCTAAATCTTGGCAGGACAAATCAAAATAGGACGTACATGGTAAATAAATGAATGAATGAATGAATGAATGAATGAATGAATGAATGAATGAATGAATAGCCTTTATTGTCATTCAGACCTTTCGGTCTGAACGAAATTTCGTGCCTGCAGTCATACATATATAAAAATAACAAAACCCCACAATAAACACAAAAAATTAACATTATCGAGGAGGTGTTTGGTGAACTCACTGTGGTGGAAGGCAAAAGTCTTGGAGTCTCTGTCTTCTCCCTCCTTATTCTCCCTCTGTGCTGCGGAGATCCAGGCCTCCGATGTTGCCGTCCACCAGGCCCGCAGCCGAGCCTCCGAAACCGGGCCGCCGCCACCACTGTCGCCGGAATGCCGGAACACCGCCACAGGGCCCGCCGCTGGAACGTCGCTGGAGCACCGCATCCCCGAAGCCAGGTCGCCACTGGAGCACCGCAGCCCCGAAAGCCAGGTCACTGCCGGAACATCGCTGGAGCACCGCAGCCCCGAAGCCAGGTCGTCGCTGGAGCACCGCATCCCCGAAAGCCAGGCCGTCGCTGGAGCACCGCAGCTCCGAAACCAGGTCACTGCCGGAACGTCGCTGGAGCACCACAGCCCCGAAAGCCAGGCCGTCGCTGGAGCACCACAGCTCCGAAACCAGGTCACCGCCGGAACGCTGCTGGAGCACCGCAGCCCCGAAAGCCAGGTCGCCGCCGGAACGCCACTGGGGCACCGCAGCTCCGAAGCCAGGTCGCCGCTGAAGCTCCGAAAGCCGTGCCGCCACCGCTGGAAACTGAAGGCTGCCAGCTCCGCCATTAGGGCCTCAGCACAGATGGAGACGGTGTCGGGCGGACACGACAAGAAAAGTCGTATCCCCCCGAAGGGAGAGACTAAAACCCCGTTTCTCCCCCCCCCCCCCCCCCCCCCACACACACATACACAACCTAACAAACCAAAAATAATCCCTAAAAACAGGCACGAAGACAAAAATAACATAAAAGACAGACGGACTGCAGGTGAGCCGCAGCTGCCTAGCAGCGCCGCCACTTCCGGAAGGGTAGGGAAATGGTAGGGAATTGAGGAATGCTGTGGATCAGAGGGATCTAGGAATAACTGTGCATAGTTCCCTGAAGGTGGAATCGCATGTAGATAGGGTGGTAAAGAAAGCTTTTGGTGTGCTGGCCTTTATAAATCAGAGCATTGAATATAGGAGTAGGGAAGTAATGTTAAAATTGTACAAGGCATTGGTGAGACCAATTCTGGAGTATGGTGTACAATTTTGGTTGCCTAATTATAGGAAGGATGGCAACAAAATAGAGAGAGTACAGAGGAGATTTTCTAGAATGTTGCCTGGGTTCCAGCAACTAAGTTACAGAGAAAGGTTGAACAAGTTAGGTCTTTATTCTTTGGAGCACAGAAGGCTAAGGGGGGACTTGATTGAGGTATTTAAAATGATGAAAGGGATAGACAGAGTTGACGTGGATAAGCTTTTCCCATTGAGGGTAGGGAAGATTCAAACAAGAGGGCATGACATGAGAATTAAGGGACAGAAGTTTAGGGGTAACATGAGGTGACCTTCTTTACTCAGAGAGTGGTGGCTGTGTGGAATGAGCTTCCAGCAGAAGTGGTGGAGGCAGGATCGATTTTAACATTTAAAAGTAAAGTGGATAGGTATATGGACGGGAAGGGAATGGCGGGGTATGGTGTGAGTGCAGGTAGATGGGACTAGAGGAAAATAAATGTTCGGCATGGACTGGAAGGGCCGAGAGGGCCTGTTTCCGTGCTGTAATTGTTATATGGTTATATGGTTATATGGAGAGTGTAAGTGATATTGTTGAACATGAGTTTTAACTTGCGATCACATAGACATATTGTCTCAAAACCAGACCCTCAACAATTAACAGGAGATTGGAGGTATATTCACACTCAATTCTTACATTTTAGATATGTGAGATAGTTAACAAAATTAGATTGTGAGTGTAATCCATGCAATAGCTTTCTGAACCCTCGAGTTCAGAAATGTCACGTTTCATATTTTTTTAATACTTTAAATTCTTGAAAATTTCATTGGGGCAAAGCCGAGATTGGTCAAATAGAGTCATTTTAGTTGTTAAGAGTCAACATTAATGACAAGGAGAAAAACAATAGCAAGCAATTTCTGGGTAATGGAAAAATGGACAATAATGGATGTCAGATTAAAAGTTGCTGCAGATAGAATTTTAAATTTGAACCTTATAGTTGCGGTCAGATGGACAAGTACGGTATTTCTTTAAAATGCAAATAAATCCAACTAAATCAAAGCACTATTTTACATGCACATTATTAGTACACATTTTATAATGCCTTAAAGGAAACGCTTTGGAAGGTCTCTCATATTGTGTTTAATATGCCTGAGTGCTTGCTTTTTGCTTTCATGTGAAAACAAAACATTTAAGCTGGTTCAGTGATGATTTGCTTTAAAATGGAGATTATAGGTCTAAGTACTACCTTTTTTAAAATCAGGCTTACAATACTCCTGTAAAAATAAAAGCGGGCAATGGCCTTAATGCTTGTCAGTTAAATGTGTTGCAAGATATAGAGGAAGTCTGCTTTGTATGTGTGTGGTGGGTATTATGGGGAGAAGAACAAATTACATAGATATGCATAAGTTTATTTGGACACCCATATCCATAGGCACTGAACCTATGGTGTGAGACCACGAGTATGTTGAGTGAAAAACCACAATGATGTTGGTGTCAACTGTGCCTTAACAGGTGTAGGAAGGGACTGCAGATGCTGGTCTAAACTGAGGATAGACACAAAAAGCTGGAGTAACTCATGGGAACAGGCAGCATCTCTGGAGAGAAGGAATGGGTAAAGTTTCGGGTTGAGATCCTTCTTCTGAAGTAGGGTCTCGACCCGAAATATCACCCATTCCTTCTCTCCAGAGATGTTGCCCACCCCGCTGAGTTACTCTAGCTATTTGTGCCTTCACAGGTATTAATGGCTGAAGATAGACACAAAATACTGGAGTGGCTCAGTGGGACAGACAGCATCTCTGGAGAGAAGGAATGGGTATTAATGACCGTTCGATTGACCACAACTTAATCCACTACTATTTCCATCAATCTAGCCCAAAAGCAATGGTGGCAACTGTGCTGCTGTCAAAAGAAAATCACTGTCACAGGCTTCAAGATCAGAGAAAATCCTTGCATCAACAGCTCATAGACAAGATGATAGCTTGCAAGCAGCAGGAATCGTGGTGTTCTTAGTGACTACACTGCTCTGTAATCCATCATAATTAGTATCTGGGAAAAAAAACTCTCGGCTTCTCTACCAGAAAGCATCAGTCCTGGTTTGATGATGCTATTGGATGAGCATGTTGATATGAAGGAATGGAGGGATATGGATTGCATGCACAGATGGGAATAGTTTACTTTTGCTAAATGCTCAACACAGATATTGTGGGCCAAAGTCCATATTGTCTAGCTCAATTTTTCTAATGTTAATAATATGTTTTTCCAAGAAAATAGGCCATTTCAAACAAAATAAACCGAAACGTCACCTATTCCTTTTCACCTGAGATGAATTACTCCAGAATTGTGTGCTTATCATCAGTGTAAACCTGCATCTGCAGTTCCTTCCTACACAAAAGAGTTTAATAATTCTCCTGCAGTTTGGCTTTACACCTCTATTTGTCGGTCTTGCTGGTTTTTGCTTTCAAGATGCCTTACTTAGTGCCTTTGAGTTTGTTACCTTTTGTTGTTTATAATCAGTAAAGGAAGGCTACTTAGATCCTTGCGGTGCTGGGACCAGAGAATTCCTGTAGCTGTGAAGGGCTTATCGATTACTGAGATGAGCTGTCAAACTGCTGCTTATTTAAAGAAGAGAACAAGCAATAAAGCTGGTTAGGTACCTCCAGGACTCCACTTTAATTTACATGAATACACTGAGCTTGAAAATATGACAGGCGTGTTGATTTGATAGCAAACTTTGCATAATCTTTAGTTAAGACGATCATAGTCATAATATGCAAATTAAAAACATGATTGTCTCATTACACTGACTATGATGACTAAAGATTATGCAAAGAATATTTTTAGGATCAGAATTTCTTGGTTTTCTTAACTGAAATGAGTGCGATCCATGGGGTGGGGGATTGTAACCTTCACGTGGTCCGCCCTGTTTCGACAAAAATGCAATCAACCTGGCGTGCACAATCAAATAAGATCAAATAGAACGTTGTCCTACAACTTTAGGCTGTGCACGCCATACGCAAGAAGAAGAAGTGCCATCCATGGATCCTGAATTCTGACAAAGAACTGTGAGTGATGCGATGTTGGAGGGAATTGTTTGTCCTCTTGATTCATCTAGAATACTAGAATGAACTTTTCTTTTGGTGACCACTTCTGAGATCACAGTGCTTGATAGAAAATCTCAGAAGACCTAAGTACTTGCTTGGATTTCTGGTGCCCAATTGGGCCAAATGTTCCTTCCAAATGCAAGGAAACAAACGGTCGTTTCCAGGCACTTCATGAAACAAAAGTTGTCGGGTTTAAATGTCTGGGGAATAGATTGAAGAAGATCAATGTCCACTTTGGTACTTAGTGGATCTCGCTTCAATACATTATAATCAAATTTTAAAATAAAAATTAAAACTTTGGGTGTATGTCCAGTTGAGTAATTCCTCGATTCATTCTATTGGAGGAAATGCTCGGTAAAATGCCTTATTAAATTGACGTTCGGTTATCATCTGCTCAGCCTCAGTCTATCTCTGGCCGTGCAATGCAATAAGAACACAAGAAACAGGAGGAGAAGGAGTAATCCCGTGCTTCCTCAAACTTGCATTTTTAATCTGCCGAGAGAGAAAGTTGTTGCAATATATTGGAAACCACCTGGATAGATTTTCAGAAGGCATTTTACAAAGTCTTACATAAAAAGTTATTTTACAGAAATGAGACGCATACTGGATTGCAGTAAAAAATTAACAAAAAGAATCTAAGGACAGGAAAAAAAATGTCATATTACATTTATGACACAAAAAGCTGGAGTAACTCAACGGGTCAGACAGCATCTCTGGAAAAAACGGAATAGGTGACTTTTCAGTCTGAAGAAGGGTCTCGACCTGAAACGTCACCTATTCCTTTTCTCCAGAGATGCTGCTTGACCCGCTGAGTTACTCCAGGTTTTTGAGTCTATCTTCGGTTTAAACCAACAACTGCTGTTCCTTCCTACACATCCTTCACATTACACGGTTGTTCTGACAGGATGATAGAATGTACCAGTGTTACTCTGGGGTCGGTGCTTGTAGCGTTTGGTGCTTTTGGGATATATATTCATAGCTTGAATGTGGATATGTGGGGTGAAATTTCAAAAATGTGCCAGCACCACCAAGCTTGGAGGTGTGGCAGGCATCAATAAATGGACTACCATAAGATACAGATAAGCTGGCAGAATGCCCAGACAAGTGACAGATGAAATTTAGTGCAGACAAGTGTGAAGTGAAACAAATTGGTGAAAAAAATGAAACGAGTCAATGCTTACTAAATGGCACAATTCTCAAAGGTGCATATAAACACAGCTACTTTGCTGCACATTTGCATAAATATTTGACAATGACAGGGCACTTTGACAGAGCGGTAACTGAAGCATTTACAATTTTGGTTAGAGGGATAAAATAGAGAAGTTGCGAGGGATTATGTCAAACCTTTATAATACAGTGGTTAGTCCATAACTTTAGTATTGCTATGTTCTCCACAATGTTGGGAGGATATAAAAGGTCCAGGAGATGTGCAGAAAAAAGGGGTGGGAGATTTTATCCTCCAGCCCACAGAAGTCTTAGACTTTAGAGATACAGAGTAGAAACAGGCCCTTCAGCCCACCAAGTCCTATGCGGACAAGAGATCACACCATACACTCGCACTATTCTACACACTAGGGAAAATTTACTATATTACTGAAGCTAATTAACCTAATTAAACTTGTATGTTTTTGGAGAGTAGGAGGGAACTGGAGCGCCCAGTAAAAACCCACGAGGTCACAGATGGAACGTACAAACACCATACAGATAGCATCCATAGTCAGGTTGAACCCAGTTCCTCGTGCTGTAAGACAGCAACTCTACCGCCGCGCCACTGTGCCACCCCTTTTTATTAATGCAAGCGCAGTCCCCCACTGCCACAAATTTTGCAGTTGAGTATCCCGCAGGCGTCAGCACATTCGAACTGCAATGGGAAAACCTCGTCCTGGGAGATCTGCCTTTTTGACCACTGTCTCTTTCCTACTAAGTAAGATTCTGGGGTGAGAGAAAATTTGAGATCAATATCCTGATGGATTTAGATTGGGTAACTAGAAAGAAGGTGTTCCCATTGTTTAAAGACCACAATACAAAATCCTTCAAAGTGAAGGGCATTGATTGATTTGATTAAAAGATACAGCATGGAAACAGGCCTCACCGAGTCCATGCCAACCACATATCTTCCATTCACTCTAGTGCTATGTTATCCCATTTCACATCCACTCCCGCGACATGTGGGGCAATTTACAGTACCTAATTAACCTACGACCTGCACGTCTTTGGCATGTGGGAGGAAATTGGACCTTCCGGAGAAAACACACGAGGTCAGAGGGGGAACATACAAATTCCACACAGACAAGATCAGGATCAAATGGTTTTCTGGTGCTGTGAGACTACAGCTCTACCAATTGCAATAATGTGATGCCCTGAATGTGAGGAAAATCCTTTATTTAGAAACAATTTCCATCTGTTAAAATGCTGAAAACATGGGCAATCATGACTTTCAAAAAGGAATTGTAGAGACATTGAAGGGAATATCATTTTGTAGGGCAGTAGTAGCGAGAGTACTTGCACCATGTACCATTCTGGTCACCACATTACAGGAAACTAAATTTAATTTCTCATTTAAAGGTACTTAACATTACACAATATACAATTCCAGCATAATCTCTTTACTCTTATGTTGTCTAATAAAGGAAACCATCCCAAGTCCTCGGTCTGAAGAAGGATCTCGATCCAAAACGTCACCCATTCCTTCTCTCCAGAGATGCTGCCTGTCCCGCTGAGTCACTCCAGCAATTTTGTGTCTATCTTTGGTTTAAACCAGCATCTGCAGTTCCTTCCTACACAACCATCCCAAGTGCCCTTTTCAGTCTAGTTATTGACCCTGAAGGATCTTCTATTCCACCACATCACTCGGTCCTCCCTTGTGGCCAAATCCATGTCCTCACACTTCTCTGGAATAGATTCCACTTCCCAATATTGCACCAAACTGACTTACCTATAGCTTCCTGCCTCTACACTGTCAACCACATGGACAACTATTGTTACACCTGCAACTATCTGTCTTATTCTCCCTCCACTTAAGTGCATATTATAAAACATTTTACAAAAAGCAAGGGATGCATTTTGAGCTCTATAGACCACTCTGATAATTCCTATCCATCACAACAGCACTCGTCAACCTTACCATTTGCTTTCTGCCACAGTCCATTTTGGGTCCAATTTGCCATTATCTCTCAAATTCCAGGAACTTTCACTTTTGTTTGACCAGAGTGGGTATTTGTCAACATCCACTCTCACAGGCAGCCTGTGCACACTAAGCAATTGGGTGACTCATTGACTGAGTCCCACAAGGTTTTCCAGCACAACAACATGCAACAACAGGGAAGGCAGGAATTTGTACCAGCTTCCCAGCAACTAGTTTTCTGATGCAGCCAGCAGGGAAGGGCAGGAGTTCATGCCAGGCACCTCATTCAGCAGCACAGCCAACAACACATCCTATCCCTGTTTTAGGTTATAAAGGCTCCTTTTGGTGCTGAATCCAGTAGTGCTTTGCAAGGTACTAGATTCCAGGACTTCACCCAGTTGGACCCTTATAAGTGCTGAGCTACGCAAATATCCATCTTGCGCTAATCCTGTGGAACGTATGACGTCTAAATTGGAACTGTCAATTGGGAATGAAAGGATCCACAATTACATAGTTTTAGTGATTCAGTAGTGTAGATAACCCTCATTATAACGGGACTTTATTGCCGATTGTCCACTATAACCATGTAAGTAAGGGGGGGGGGGGGGCTGGTAAATATGTACAGTATTGGACAGCCAATAAACATACACTAAACCACACACTATATACAGGAAAGGACACAAAATCCATAATATTTTAAACATTGTAAATACATGTTTTAAAGTTTACATTTCATTTACCTTTTGTAGATGAAATTGTCTGATATGATTACACAGCAGGACAACAGATATGTAAACATAGTACCCTGTAAAACCCATAATAAACAACATAGCAGCCTATTTGAAGTTTGTAGTGTTTAATAGCCTGATGATTGTAAGGAAGTTGTTGTTCCTGAACCATCATGTTATTGTTTTCAGGCTCCTTCTTCCCGGTGGCAGGAGTGAAATGAGAGTGTGTCAGTGTGGTCTTTGATGATGCTGGCTGCCTTTTTTAGCCGGTGACTCCTGTAGATCCTTTCGATGGTGGGGAGGACAGTACCAATGATGGACCGGGCAGTGTTCACCACTTTTTTGCAATTTTCTTTGTTTTTGGGTGTCGAGTTGCTGAAGCAGGCTGTGATGCAATCAGATTATGTGCTCTCTGCAGTGCTTCTGTAGAGGATCAAGAGAGAATTCTTCGACGTACCGAATCTCAACACTCTTCAAAGGAAGTTGACGCATTGATGGACTTCCTTTATGAGTGCATCAATGTATTCGGTCTAGGACAGATCTTTGTAGATGTGCACGCCCAGAAATTAGAAGTTTTTGAGTCTCTCCATCACCGTCCCATCGATGAAGGTTTGTGGATCCTCCTCCTTCCGCTATTTTGTCCGCTTTAACCGAAATCTCTTCTAAGAGAAGGTAAGCACCTTCTTTAGACTGATGATTAGACATCCATAATAATGAGAGTAGACTGTAGTAACATTCTGTTTCATTTCTCTCATAATCTGCGTGATGAAATATGCACATAAGCATAAGACACTTGGCTTATGATTCCTACTTGAGTTTTGGAGCCTGCATTGACCAAGGCAATTCTGTCTGATTCTATCCATTGCTATCTGATTCAACAGTACAAATAAGGTGATGACAATGGCATCAACTTGCAGATCATAATTTTTCAATTGTCTGGCAAATCTTTGCAAAATACGTATTTCTTCTAGTTCTATAAAGAACTCTTCTTTCAGTCATAAAACACAAATTGGTCATTTGTCGCCATTTACATATTTGTACTTATCTTCCTGAAGATATTGTTCAATGAATGCATGTTTAATATTGCAGTTAATCTTACTGTGAAGAAAACGGTTAATATAGGAAGGAACTGCAGATACTGGTTTACACTGAAGATAGACACAAAATGGTGGAGTAACTCTGCAGTGACTGGAGCGTCTGAAGAAAGGGTCTTGACCCGAAACATCACCCATTCCTTCTATCCAGAGATGATACCTGTCCTGTTGAGTTACACCAGTATTTTGTGTCCATCTGCAGGTAAATTTAGGAAATTGAGTAAAAATAAAATAGATCTGCAGTGAACAGATTTGTATTGGTAATGAATGAGTTTTTGTACAAGGCATTATTAAACATGAAAGTTGTCTCAGTGGTAATATAGGCTTGATTTATATCTGAGGAATACAAAGCCATCAATCTAGCATGGAACTGACCATGGCTTTGAATTTTGAATGTATTCCATAATCTTGAGAACCGGACAAAACATTCCTGTAATTGGATAAAAATCCATTATATATTTTGTATGCGATTAGCCAAATTTTTAAATGACATACAAAGCTTAACAATTTTTCTGTCTCCAAAAATAAATGCGTCGATTGTGATATCCTAAAGAAATTATTTTATAAGCAAAATCAATATTGCAATATAAAAATTAATTATTAAGAATGTCTTTAGCTGCTGCTTTAATTTTATGTGCATTTTCCAAATTTTACTTTACATTCTGTATAATATTTGCAATGTTGTTTGAATATTGTGTATATTTACTGCCTTGTTTGCTGTCTGTGTGACTATGTCTCGATATAATGTCTAACAACAATTAACATAGGGAAGGTTGACATCTACACAATAAATATCAGTGAATCTTTATCAACAGTTCTTGTGGCTAGTGGCACCATCACCTCTAGACCTAACCTCAAAATGTAAGACCATAGATTTGTCAAGGAAATAATATAAATGTGGGCTTGGTGCTAATGCAAAAGGATAATTGTAAATGGCCATAATTAATGTCTTAAATCATTTCTTTTTCTCTGTAGATAGTGACTGAAATCAGTTTGTAAATGTTCTGACAACCTGTCAGTGATATCCAATAAAGTGGGTTCAAGTTAACCTTCCCATAGATTTGATAGTTCATTAGGTTATATACAATATTATGTTCATATGCTTTTTTTCATTCACAGACTGTGAAAATATTCCAGTGAAATACCTCAGATGGGGAGATCCTGAGCCCATCGCTGCAGTTGTCTTTGCCTGCCTGGGCCTCCTGGCCACCATGTTTGTGATGTTCATATTTATGGTCTACCGCGACACCCCTGTGGTCAAGTCATCCAGCCGGGAGCTCTGCTACATCATTCTAGTGGGAATCTTCCTTGGATACCTATGTACTTTCTCTCTCATTGCCAAGCCCCAAAAGATTTACTGCTATCTTCAGAGGATCGGCATTGGTCTGTCCCCGGCCATGAGCTACTCTGCTTTGGTGACCAAAACCAATCGAATTGCAAGAATCCTTGCCGGCAGCAAAAAGAAGATCTGCACCAAGAAGCCAAGGTTCATGAGTGCTTGCGCCCAGCTGGTCATTGCCTCCGTGTTGATATGTATTCAGCTAGGGATAATTGTTTCTCTTTTCATCATGGAGCCACCGGAAGTCATTCACGATTATCCAACTATCCGAGATGTTAAGCTGATATGTAACACCACCAACATAGCTGTCGTTGCTCCCCTTGGATACAATGGTCTTCTGATTTTAAGTTGCACCTTCTATGCTTTTAAAACTCGGAATGTCCCTGCCAATTTCAATGAAGCGAAGTACATTGCATTTACCATGTACACGACCTGCATCATCTGGCTCGCCTTTGTCCCAATCTACTTTGGAAGTAATTACAAGATCATTACCATGTGTTTCTCTGTTAGTCTAAGTGCCACGGTGGCACTCGGGTGTATGTTTGTTCCGAAGGTGTACATCATACTGGCCAAACCTGAACGGAATGTACGCAGTGCATTTACCACGTCCACTGTGGTCCGCATGCACGTTGGAGATGGGAAGTCATCCTCTGCTGCAAGCCGTTCCAGCAGTTTGGTTAACCTCTGGAAAAGGAGAGGCTCATCGGGGGAAACTCTAAGGTAAGAGTAACAGTACTACATCAACTCTACTAAGGAGATATTACAATGGACTTTTTGCTGTATGCTTCATCTTCAAAATTGATTGGAAATAATACTTTTAATTTGTTAGTTAGATGATATAGACCCTAAGGTTTTGTATTATTGAGTGATGAAAGGCATAGATAGATAGAGTGGATGTGGAAAGGATGTTTCCACTGGTGGGAAAGTCTAAGTCCATTATAGCCTCAGAATTAAAGGGCGTTCTTTTAGAAAGGAGGTGTGGAGGAACTTTGTTTGTCAGAGGGTGATTGTCAGCCATGATTGAATGGTGGAGTAGACTCAATGGGCCAAATGGCTTAATTCTACTCCTACAACTTGTGAACTTGGATTTCGATACCTACACACAAATGTTTCCTATATTGCTCAGACATTTTCATCTCATCATAGCAGTAGAGGCAGTAATCTTTTTTTTAAGTTGACTAAGTTAACATCCCCACTATATTGAAAGAAGAATGGAAAAATTGCTGTAAATATTTGACTCTGGGGAAATGATTTGTTTAGTTTCAAATTCATTATCCAGAATATCTAAAAACTGTGATACAACTCACAATGCTTTTTATTAGATGGTTAAAAATAAGTTGAAAATTGCTCTACCATGATGGAACTAAGTCTCCTTTCCAAAGTTATAGCCAGGCCAGGCTTATTTTGTTTGTTGATTATCCAATGACTGACATGCTGATTAGCAAAATCTAGATCAGTAAAATCAAAGGAAATTATTGTCCTTTCCACCTGGTGTCATGACACCTCACAACTCTGTAGTAACTGAAAATGACACCAGGTATTCACAATGATATACAGTATTCATAATGCTGTTTTGCAGCATATCTCCTTCATAGTTACCGTGACATTCTGTAAAGTTACACAGATATAAATCATTTTAAAAGCAGTGATGAATCAGAGAAAAGCCAGAGCTATGCCAAAAAAACAAATCAAAAGGCATTTAAATATTTCCTGAATTGGCCACAATGACAAATTCAAGGAGAAGACTGTTTTTCTTCTTTGTTACTGGGATCTGCAACTGCATTTCAATGACGTTGGCCCAGGTGATTTGGAATCAAATTGTTGTCCATGCCCTCTCTCCGCCCATGCTTTCCTGGGCTGGTTGCAATAGCTGAGGAAGCTGATTCTCCACACCCAGAGGATGAGTACAAGTCCACAGGTTCCCAAGTTATTGGAGTAGAATTAGGCCATTCGGCCTGTCGAATCTACTCCACCATCCAATCTTGGCTGATTTCTGCCTCACCCCATTTTCCTGCCTTCTCCCCATAACCCTTGACACCCAATCAAGAATTTGTCTATCTCTGCCTTAAAAATATCCACTGACGTGGCCTCCACAGCCCTCTGTGGCAATGAGTTCCATAGATTAACTACCCTCTGACTAAAGAGTACAACCTCAGGCAGGGTACCACTTAGGCACCACTCTGAAACTCGCTACCATCTTTGACATCACATTTATTTACCTCTGCACTCCTAACCTCAAGGTCTGGAAACCTAATTCAAGGAAATTCGACTGGGCATAGTCCTGGGATCAGAGAAACAGATCTCCCAGCCAAATGCTGGGAATTTCCAGGACATCTTGGATCCTTCATTGGGATTTTTCATGGTATGCAGCCTCTTCTGCCATAAAGGGCCACATAAGCCTATGACAGATAAATAAGAGGATTTGAATGCTGGATATTCCCTTCAGAAGCCACAGTCAGGCAGAACATACAAAAGCTTTAAAACATGTCTACTAGATTCAAGGACATTGTAAAACAAAGTTATGTATAAAAAGGAGGAGCACTTCACTAATGCATACCCCTGAAATAAATATTTTTTATGACAAACCAGACCATTTATAGTGAAAATTTAGACACTACTAGATTTATTCACTTCAATCACAAGTTACTCTGAAAGGATCTGACATTTCTAACTTTGAACTGGTTAATACGGCATCACAATCAAAACAGATTATCAATTCAGTTAAATTTTTGTGTAGTTATTAAGTAGGTGTTGTTTTAAATAAATCTTCTTACAAAGTGACTTTCTCCCTCGGCTTGCAGTTTCTGTTGGTCACCACAGCAATTCCTTCCTCTGGCTTTCAATCTTCATTCATTTTGTCAGGTATTAAATCAAAAACTCCATCAGGAAAGGAGAACCCCATACCTAATTACAGCAGCGCTTTGGTGACACCACCCACTGTGATGCCAGTTAAAACGGGGGAAAAAACATTAAAAAACATGGTGACGTAGCAAAAACGTTGCTGCCTTACAGCACCAGAGACCCAGGTTCGGTGCTGACCACGTGTGCTGTCTGTAAGGAATTTGTATATTCTCCCCGTGAACTGCATGGGTTTTCACCGAGATCATTGGCTTCATCCCACACTCCAAAGACGTACAGGTTTGTAGGTTAATTGGCTTGTTATAAATGGAAATTGTCCCTAGTGTTTGTAAGATAGTGTTAATGTGTGGAGATCGCTGGTCGGCGCAGTCTCCGTGGGTTTCCGTGCCCGTATCTAAATAAAACTAAACAGATTACAAAATAAAAAACAGCAAAAGTTATTTAAAGGGAAAGGGCTAGGTTGACTGCCAAACCACTCTGATGTGGGAAGTTTGAGACCTGGATAATGTTAACTTCCAGCCTGATCTGCATGCGTAGCAAGGAACTGCAGATGCTGGTTTACACTGAAGATAGACACAACATGCTGGAGTAAGTCAACGGGACAGGCAGCTTCTGTGGAGAAAAAGAATAGGTGATGTTTCAGGTCAAAACCCTTCTTCAGACTGAGAGTCAAGGGGAAGGGAAACCTGAGGTATGAAAAGGTTCAGAACGAGTCAGAGCCGGCACCGACAACCAAGGAAAGATGTGCCTGCTGTAAGTGGCTCACTCAGATGAGCAGTGGGAAACTGTAGCTGGCGGTTATCAGTGCTCAATACCTGAGAACACTCCTAGTTTGACCCAGTCTCCAATAATCAATGAAACACCAGCTGTACGCAGACTTTGCCTTGTTAGGTCTCAACCACATTTGAAAAGTTCCTGAGCATTAATCATTTGTTGCTAGTTTGTATCAAATGAAGCTGAAGTACGTTATGATGAAAGAGTTTAGCTGGGCTTTAGTTTGGAAAGGAGAATAAAGCCCCTGTCCCACTTTCCTGAGTTACTCACAAATTCTCCCGAGTTTTCCCCTTGATTGAAACTCGGAAAATGTCCGTAGCGAGTCCATAGGAATCCTTAGCAAGTCCGTTGGAGGCCATAAGAGTCCGTAGATATTTCGTAGCCAGCCATAATGCCAGCCGTAGGTACCCGGGGCATCAGGTAAGTCGGGATGTTTTTTCAGCATGTTGAGAAATGTCCATGAGTAAAAAAAATAGCCCCGAGTACCTACGGCTGGCATCCCCGAGTTTGAATCAAGGGGAAAACGCGGGAGAATTCGTGAGTAACTTGGGAAAGTGGGACAGGGGCTTAACATATTGCATCAGTGTTAATATTTTATTCTTTGGTGTTCAGAAGAGCAACTCTGCTCCTTTAAGTATTACAAAAATGTTGGCAACACATTTTTGGTTTTGGTAATGGTTTTAGTTAATTATTGTCACATGTACCGAGGTGGCATAGTGGCACAGAGGTAGAGTTGTTGCCCTACAGCGCCAGAAACCCCGGTTTGATCCTGACTATGGGTGCTGCCTATATGGAATTTGTACATTCTCTCTGTGACCGCGTTGGATTTCCCCGGGTGCTCTGGTTTCCTCCCATACTCCAAACACACATAGTTTTGTAGGTTAAATGGCTTGTGTAAAATTGTAAATTGTCCCTAGTGTGTAGGATAGTGCTAGTGTACTGGGTGATTGCTGGTCGCCGTGGTCTCTGCACCGAAGGCCTGTTTCCATGCTGTATCTCCAGTCAAAATACAGTGAAAAAATTGCTATCCAGGTAAAACATCGATACAGGCTTACAATTAAAACCAGACATCAGTACAACAGAGAGAGGTGGCAGCATGCAGAATATAGTGTTACAGCTACAGAGAATGTGCAGATAAAAAAAACACAAGGGCCACTGTGAGGTGGATTGGGAGATCTGGAATGCATCTTTAAAAGATGGAGACCAATGCATGGGAAATGTGTTCAAGAGTCTGACGGTAACAGGGAGAAAAGGGAATGTTTTTGGTCCTTGATTATACAATACGATGCAATATGATACGATAGAACTTTATTTATTACAGGAGGGAAATTGATCTGCCAACAGTCATAAAATACACAATGCATGTAACATATGTTGGTGGCTTTCTCACGATAGCATGAAGTGTAGAAAGAATCCATGAGTAGGGAATTGGTTTCTGTGATGGACTGGGCTGCAATTGTTGCCAGTGTTGGGTAGAACAATTGCCAACGCTAGCTGTGATGTATCCTGGTAGGATGCTCTCTGTGGTGCACCTGTAGACATTAGTAAGATTCATTTATTTAGATTCCTGAGGAAGAAGGCACTTTGATGTGCTTTCTTAGCCACACATTCACTGTAATTGACAAATTGTTGATGATATTTATGCCTAGGAACTTGAAGCCCATGACCATTTTGGGAACTTCTTTCTTGATTACATCACTGGGACGAATTTCTGCTTTGGAAGCCAGTTTACATCACTGTTGGGGTCCTATATAAAAAACAAATCCTAATCTGCAGGTTTTGAGGAAAATATACATCTTCAGAGTGTTAATCCCACCACGTATTCTGAGAAGCTGATTAACTCTCACAGTTTTTCTTCTCGGGTTAATTCATCCCATAGGGATGCGATGACCTGGTGACTTCTTTTCATTGCAACTATTCAAGTATTAGTAGCTTTCCTATGCCATCATACTTTCAACTTTCCCTTATTTTATGCTATGATTGATAGAGAAAAAAGTACTTTTTAGTGCGTCCCGATCCATAAATATTGTTAATAATTTGTCTGCACCAGAACAAGAGTCAATGTTATGCTTCATATAAAAATACAGACTGTAAACGGCTACCAATAATGTTGAGATTCAGATGGGTTGAATGGTGATTCCATTGCCAAATGCGTCAGGGGAAATCAAAACAAATGTTTTGTACTTACCCCAGAGAGGATCACTGGTCATATTTCTGTTTCCTAGAATAACTGAATTGGGCTATTAGTGTTAATTTTACTAATGTTATGGGGTTTGTGTGATATTGAATGTAATTTACTAAGGGCTATGCCGAGTTTAAAACTAATTTGGTTTTTTTTGCTATTTAATGTTGTATTCCTATTGCAAAGTCAGGATGCAAAGATGAAAATATATCTTTTCTTTGGTCACTATATTGGGTCCTCATAATTATTTATGAAACAACTTTAAACTTAAACAATGATGTAAAACAATCATAAATATCACCCCAATAATATAAGATCACACTTTTAATCACAAAATCCTTTCAATACTCTGTCTCAAGACAGATATAATTCAAATCTCACAATTAGATTAGTCTAATTAACAGATTAGGTTTATCTACTTAATAGAAAATTAGCAGGTGGTTTCCTGAGCAACAGCCAAACTGCTGGATGGTTTTGTATTTGTGTTTGGGCAGAGTGACCTGTGTTTCAGTAGGAAATTCCCCAGGTCCTTACCTTTCACCCCACCAGCCTGTACACACATCATTCTAGTGCTGAAAGAACACAGCGGGTCAGGCAGCATCCATGCAGGGCCATTCCTTTTGTTTTCTTTAACGAAGTGCTTCCAAAACAAGTGACCCACATCAAGAATAAACAGCCCATGTATCTTAACCTGGGTGAATTGGGTTGTGGGGTGTGATTACCCAAACTGCCACTAAATTTGAACACGTTATTAAGAACTAATACAAAACAAAATAGAGTAACTGCAGAACTCCAAGCTGATTTCCTGTCATTCTGATATCTATTAATAAAGGCAGCAACAATGGGGTCTGATATCAATCTTTTTGGTTCACTATAGACACTTTCCTACTGAACCACTGGTCACCCAGCCCAAATACAAATACGGGAAACACCCCTGTCCATTCAGGTTATGGAAATTAACCCTTACAAAACTCACAGTGTATATTCCATGCATGAAACCAAGATAAACTAATCTCATCTGCCTGCACATGATTCATATCCCTCCATTCCCTGCTATCTATGTACACATTTAAAAACTTCTTAGATGCCACTATCGTATCTGCCTCCACCACCATCCCCAGTAACTCATTTCAGACACCCATGACATGCTATGTAAAAAACTTGTCCCTCACATCTCCTTTACGATTTGCCCCTTTCACCTTACGGTTATGTCCTCTAGTCTTTGACTAATCTAGTATCTAGTTTGGAAGAGGTTCTGACTGTCTACCCTATCTGTGCCTCATAGTTTTGTATACTTCTCTCTGGTCTCCCCCCAACCTACAGTGTTCTAGAGAAAACAATCCAAGTTTGTCCAAACTCTCCTTGTAGCTAATACCCCCTAATCCATGCAGCATTCTGGTAAATCTTGTTTGTACCCTCTATAAAACCTCTACATCATTCCTTTAATGAGGCAACCAGAACTGCACACAATGCTCCAAATAAACCCAGGTCTCCTGTACCGTTTTGAATATCATATGGTAATCGGGAATGATCTTGAACATAGTGGCACAGCGGTAGAGTTGCTGCCTTACAGCAAATGCAGTGCTCGAGACCCATGTTCGATCCGGATTACATTGCTGTCTGTACGGAGTTTGTACGTTCACCCCGTGACCTGCGTGGGATTTCTCAGAGATCTTCGGTTTCCTCCCACATCCCAAAGACGTACAGGTTTGTAGGTTAATTGGCTTGGTGGATGAAAAACAATTGTCCCTAGTGGGTGTAGGATAGTGTTAATGTGCGGGGGTCACTGGTCGGCGCGGACCCGGTGGGCCGAAGGGCCTGTTTCCGTGCTGTATCACTAAACTAAACTAAATTCACCTTCTGAGTCACTGGGAAAGTGCAGTATCTTAGATGCTGGCAGAAAAATGTGTGCAAACTTGAATGTGTTTGCCTGTTGTACATCTGACAAACACTGACGCACCACAAATTTTCCGATATGACTATATTAAGCAACGATGCATGTGGAAATTTGCAACTATTGTGACATTAAAACCAGTTCTAACCCTAGCCAGCTATTGAAGCTGTACCTTTAGATATTAGCTCTCTGCAACATGATTTCAATGGCTACATGCTTCAGTTAGAATATATACCTGTAATTCCTAAATTCAACAGATTTAATCAGCTACTAATAAATTCCAGCATCACAGGCCCTTAGGAGGAGACCCAAGCACCTGCACTAATAATTGAATGTGTCCTTCATTTAAAATGAAATACAACTTTCAAGGAATTGACTAACTAAATCACCTACTTCATCTACATCTACAAATTTCATCTACTTTTAATTAATGTAAATGTATCCAGGGAATTTCTCAGCTGTCAATACCTGCTTCTATTCTCACCTTTCCTGGCTGTTACATGTCCTGTACAAAAAAAAACATATGACTCACGATTTTAACGCAAGTTTATTTCCAAACTGTTTAAATTCAATTAATGTCAGTCTTAAAATATTTACTTCCAAGTAGCCTTCAAGCTCTTTATTTCCCCCATAGCTCTCAAACTATTGAGTTGTCAACACTTCAGCCTGACTGTTCTAAATAAAGGTTAAGTAGATCTCATATAATTTTCATTTTCAATCAATAATTTTTCCTGGCAAGAAAGTTTGCAGCCATGAGAATGAAGATACAGATCACATCTGAAATAACGAGAATCCTAATGTTTAGGTGCCAATTACCAGTGGTGAGATGGTGAGATTCTGTTGGAAGCAAAAAAATTGCTTTGTTGATTGTGTCACACTGGTAGTACGACCACGATTATGATTCGATATTTGGGGAGAAATTTCTTGTAATTTCCCAATAAAACTCAGAGATTGAATTGTTTCATGGTTCTTTTGGTTAAGGCTTTGCAATCCAGTTTTGTTGTTACTTTGATTAGATTCTGATTAGAGGTCGCTTCAATTACAAAACGGGTCTGGGTACTTCTGGTCAAGATCCATGTCATGTATCTGATGAATTCCTGGAGTGAGACGCATATCAGGAGTGACGCCATGGTGCCAGTAGTTAGTGCTGCTGTCTCACAACTCCAATTTCATCCTTGCCTCTGGTGCTGTTTGTACATTATCCCTACGGCTCTGCGGGTCTCCTCCTGGTGCGCTGCTTTCCTCCATACCACAAAGATATGCTGGTTGGTTAATTGGCTCGTGTAAATTGCTCCAGTGGGTGGCAGAAGAATCAGGGAGCATGCTGGCAGCATTTGGGAGAATGTGCAGGAAGGAATTGCAGATGCTGATTTACACTGAAGATAGACACTGAATGCTGGAGTAGCTCAGCGGTCAGGCAGCATCTATGGGGAAAGGAATAGGTGATGTTTTGGGTCGAGATCCTGCTTCTGACTGAGAGTCAGGGAAGAGGGAAACTAGAGGTATGATTAAGTACAGAATAGATCAGAGTTGGCACCGTTGCCTAAAGAGCCCACAATGGTTCATGTTGGCTGTGGAGGAGGTGATAACGAGGGGAGACACAAAAAGTGGAGTAACTCAGCAGGTCAGGCGGCATCTCTGGGGATACGAACAATAAATTTGCAGTTGTTTAAGAAAGAACTGCAGATGCTGGAAAAATCGAAGGTAAACAAAAATGCTGGAGAAACTCAGCGGGTGAGGCATCATCCATGGAGCGAAGGAATAGGCGACGTTTCGGGTCGAGACCCTTCATACTGATGTGGGGGGGGGGGTGGGGGGAAAGAATGGAAAAGGCGGAGACAGTAGGCTGTGGAAGAGCTGGGAAGGAGAGGGGAAGGAGGGAGAAAAAGCAAGGACCTACCTGAAATTGGAGAAGTCAATGTTCATATTACTGGGGTGTAAACTGCCCAAGCAAAATATAAGGTGCTGCTCCTCCAATTTACGGTGGGCCTCACTCTGGCCATGGAGGAGGCCCAGGACAGAAAGTTCAGATTCAAAATGTGAGGGGGAGTTGAAGTGCTGAGCCACCAGGAGATCAGGTTGGTTAATGCGAACTAAGCAGAGGTGTTGGGCGAAGCGATCGGCAACCTGCGCTTGGTCTCACCGATGTAGAGCAGCTGACACCTGGAACAGCGGATGCAATAGATGAGGTTGGCGGAGGTGCAGGTGAACCTCTGCCTCACCTGGAAAGACTCCTTGGGTCCTTGGATGGAGTCGAGGGGAGAGGTAAAGCGTCATGGGTAGCATTTCCTGTGGTTGCAAGGGGAAGTACCAGGGGAGGGGGTGGTTTGGGTGGGAAGGGATGAATTGACCAGGGAAGGATGAGCAGGATGACTAGGGCGGGGGAGGGACGGAGAGAGATGGGATGCAAGGATTACTTTATAGAGAAATCAATGTTCATACCGCTGGGTTGTAAGCTGCCCAAGTGAAATATGAGGTGATGTTTGGTCTCACTCTGGCAATGGAGGAGGCCCAGGATGGAAAGCTCAGTGTGGGAATGGGAGGGGGAAATGAAATGTTTGGCAACCGAGTGATCATGTAGGCTAAGGCAGACTGAGCGAAGGTGTTCAGCGAAACGATCGCCCAGTCTGCGCTTGGTCTCACCAATATATAGGAGTCCACACCTGGAACAACGGATACTATAAATTAGGTTGGAGGAGGTGCAAGTGAATCTCTGCCTCCCCTGAAAGGACTGTCGGGTCCCTGGGCGGAGTTGAGGGAGGAGATATAAGGGTAGGTGTTGCATCTCCTGTGGTTGCAGGGGAAAGTACCTGGGGAGGAGGTGGTTTGGGTGAGAAGGGATGGGTGAGCAAGGAGGTTGCGGAGGGAAGGGTCTTTGCCGAAAGTGGAAAAGGGTGGAGATGAGAAGATGTCTGTGGAAAGCGGAAAGGAGCGAGGATACTTTGCTAGCAGAAAAGTGGGGGAATGCTGTGTGTGCCCTGAGAACTGGTCACATGTCAGAGGGAAATTACATGAAATGAATGAAATTATTCATGCAATGTCCGTTTCTCCCTGAGATTTCAACGAGTAGTTATTGCAGATAAGCATGTCTTTGTGCAGGATTTCAGTGATTCATCTTTAACCAATACAAAACATGAATGTGCCTGATCAGCCACTGCTTATCCTCATGTACCATGGAGACCCCACGTCCGGTTGGAATCTGATCATCACACAACATAACATAACATCCCTTTGATTCAACTAATCAATGCTCAATCGTGGGATGTCACACCCCACCCCCCAAAAGTAATTTGTACTCTACTTTCAATATTACTGTTTCCTCTGCTGACTGCCTGTATTCACCTCTGCTTTTCAGCAGAGGTTAATTAGATAACAAGATTGTCCCTATGTTTATCTCTTCTCTGCCCTGCAGCTATTCCGCAGACATGCTGAAGACTATACCTTAATGAAGTCTTTCCTATATATCTCCATCTGCAGTGTCCTCCTTGGAATGCTATTTTGCAGACCTAGGTGTCTAGTTGCCAGGAAATGAATAGAAAGATTGCTATAATCCTGTGACCTCCAATGAAGAGAGGTTTTCTTTAAATAAACATCTCTGTGGTCTGCTGGCTCAGTTGCAAAAAGCTGTTCTATTGTATAAAGGAAGAAATATGTTTTGTCTTACAGTTATGTCTTACATTCACGAGTTCACAAGTTATTGGAGTAGAATTAGTCCATCGAGTCCACTCCACCATTCAATCATGGCTGATCTTTGCCTCCTAACCCTATTTTCCTGCCTCCTCCCTATAACCCGTAACACTCGTTCTAATCAAGAACTTGTCTATCTCTACCTTAAAAATATCCATTGACTTAACCTTCACAGCTCTCTGTGGCAATGAGTTCCACAGGTTAACTACTCTCTACTAAAGAAGTTCATCTTTACCTCCTTTCTAAAAGAGCGCCCTTTAATTCTGAGGCTATGACCTCCTATCCTGGACTCTCCCACCAGTGGAAACATCCTTCCCACATCCGCACTATCTTGGCCCTTCATTATTCTGTCAGTCTCAATGAGGTCCCCCCTCAACCTTTTAAACTGCAGCGAGTAGAGGCCCTGTGCTGTCAAATGTACATTGTACATTATACATTGTCATACATCATACATTGTAATCAGACATCTCTAGGCATGGTGATTACAACATTAACAATGTAGAAACTTGTGTGTGTGTTTGTGCATCTGTGTGTGCATGTGTGTGTATGTGGGCAGGGATGGTAGGGGGTGTGGTGGACACAGCAGATTACAGATACTATCCCCACACATCATGCAGAGCAGACTGACTTGAATTGATTATAACATATTAATGAAGAATTCCCTATACCTATACATTAAATGTCTTGCCACAAATTGGCTACATTTCCAGATAAGCATAACTATGATTTATGCACAAAATACACTTTTCCTTGATCAGCACCATTCTGATGAGTTAAACATTGGTTGAGGTGTTTATCGCTTTGAAGTATTGCTGAACGAATATTGGTGAGAGGCAACTGAAAATAATGCACATAACAACATGTGGATTGAATTTGTAGAGAGTCGCATTGAGGAGCAGATATTTGAAGTCAATGAATTCTGCAGTCATTTGGTGATGCGAATCCACTCCTAAAACTACAACACAGGTACATACTAAGTCATTGCACCAGCCAATCATTTCAAGGTATATGATCAATAACTGGATCTGATCAATTAACATATTCCTGCACAAATAATCACTTTATACAGTATGTGAGTGATGTTTCAGGTCGAGACCTTTCTTCAGTCTGAAGAAGAGTCTCGACCCGATGTGTCACCCATTCCTTCTCTCCAGAGTTACTCCAGCATTTTGTGTCTATCTTTGGTGTAAACTAGCTTCTGGAGTTCCTTCCTGCACATCTCTTTACATCTACTCTCTTACATAACTCCTTCTCCTACAGAATATCTATTTCGTTCCATTTTAAACTCCTTTCTCAGTGACCACAATATTGTTGTTTCAATAAAATCATCCCTAATATGTCACCTTTTACATATAAAATAATCTATCATAACCAATTTAAAATTAAGTATTGACTGAGAAGTGTTATAATTGAAGGAAAAGCAACCCAATTTTCTACAACCCACTGCATGTAAAATTATTTCTACCTTCCTTGCTGGCCATTCTAATGAAAGAATCCTTGACCTGAAACATTAAATCCATTTCACTTTTCCAGAATGTGTAGGAAAGAATGTGTAAGGGCGGCTCGGTGACACAGAGATGGAGTTGCTGCTTTACAGTGCCAGAGACATGGGTTCAATCCTGGCTATGGGTGCTGCCCGTACGGAGTTTATACATTCTTCCTGTGACTGCATGGGATTTATAAATTCTGTCCCTGGACATGTTAAATCTAGGAATGCCAGGTATCAACCTGTTACATATTCTCCAATGTAGCCTCCATAAATGACGGAGTCTAAAGCTGCTTACAGTTCTTCTGTGTGGTCCAACTAGGATCTATTAGTGGAAGAGAAAACACAAGCTTTTCTTTCTGAATACTTTAAAAAAATAACATGTTATTCACATTCCCACAATGTTAAAATTACCCACACATTGTTTCCAAGTTGATAAGTAATTCATTGCCTCCAAAATATCAAATGTATATTTCCAGATTCTTTCAGATAGAATGGTGAAAATAGGGAGCTCACTGGCCATGTATAGGTTGAAGGAATCAAAAATAGGAAGCTTGAGGGAGATAGAATCCAGGGATTTAGGTCAGGGTAGGACAAGTCACTCAGCATTGACCAAGGACTGGGATTCTGTGTGATTCCATGAAATTCCCATGGAATTCCTAAACATGGGAATACATTTCCACACTTGTGCTTATTTGCCCCACAGAACATCAGGTTTTATATTGCAACAGTTCTTAACAGTTAATTATTAAGTTGTCCACTTACATTTCATGTTATTGTGTTGCTTTTCTATTCTGTACCCGAAGTTCAATGGGCTGAATAGAAGTCTGATAATCTGGTTTGCACAGTAAGTAATAACCCTTTGCATTTGAATCAATTTGTTGATCTTCATTAAAAAGATCAGGTGCATTTTGGTGTTTTGTTCTGTTTTGGTCATTTTACTATATATTTTCTATCTACTTAACAGCAGCTTAATGTATTTTTAACTATATCTATTATATTTTTCTTCTTAATAATTTAAATTAATTTAAACATTTTTTCATAGTCTCTGGATACCAGAGACTTTTGGAAAACACTGAAAATGCCTTTGGCTTGAGGCAGTACTAAGCATGTGACCACACGCCACAGCAACTGAGGCCTAGTACCTACTTGCAGCCTGCTCTGTCCTATGTCAAGGCCATGAGGTGGAGGCCTTAGTCCATGAGTCTGTGGGCACTGAGCTGGTCGGTGCTGCACTGCTCAAGTCTGGTAGAAAGGATGGATCAAGTGCACTTTGGCTCATGGATATTTAGTTTAGTTTAGTTTAGAAATACAGCTTGGAAACAGGCCCTTTGGCCCATCAAGTGCGCTGACCAGCAATCCCTACACACTAACACTATCCTACACACTTTAGGGCCAATTTACAATTATATCAAGACAATTAACCTACAAACCTGTATATCTTTGGAGTATGAGAGGAAACCGGAGATCTCGGAGAAAACCTATTCAGGTCACAAGGAGAACATGCATACTACCTACAGACAGCACCCATAATCAGAAACAAACCCAGGTCTCTGACATTGTAAGGCAGCAACTCTACCGCTGTGCCACCCCATCTGAGGTATCTAAATTTTCTGTACATTTTTTTTAGCATAAGGGGAAAAAAATCATAAATTAGCCTTCAGGAAGTTATTTAAAATACACGCCTGACCCAAATCTGAACTCTGACTCAGAAACTGTCAAATTCTCTAATGCGCCAGCTGCTGGTGATTTTGTCACATGCTGTTGCCCATGGTGACAGCTAAGTTCCATCCATATTTCCCTCTATTGGGGTGAAGTAAAATGAAATAACACTGAAAATAAAAGCTACTGATTGCCGCAGATCACGCAAATCTTTCTGTTTTCCTGTGCTTCAGTGTGAAAAAAAGAGAAATGTTCTGTCTACAAATATTCCTCTCCACTCCGAAGGTAGGGGAGGTCTTGAAAATATTTGTCTTTAGGGGACTTGCCAGGAGTGAGTGGGTTAACTTATGATGAGCGTTTGACGGCACTGGGTCTGTATTCACTGGAGTTTAGAAGAATGGTGGGGGGGGGACTTCATTGAAGCATACTGAATAGTGAAAGGCTTGGATAGAGTGGATGTGGAGAGGATGGTTCCACTAGCAGGAGAGTCTAGGACTAAACTGTGGCCCCTGGTTCTGGATTCTCCCAACATCGGGAACATGTTTCCTGCATGTAGCGTGTCCAATCCCTTAATAATTTTATATGTTTCTATAAGATTCCCTCTCATTCTTCAAAATGTCAGTGAATACAAGCCTAGTTGCTCCATTCTTTCATCATATGACAGTCCCGCCATCCCGGGAATTAACCTCGTGAACCTATGCTGCACTCCCTCAATAGCAAGAATGTCCTTTCTCAAATTAGGAGACCAAAACTGCACACAATACTCCAGGTGTGGTCTCACCAGTTTCCTGTACTACTGCAGAAGGACCTCTTTGCTCCTATACTCAACCCCTCTCATTATGAAGGCCAACATGCCATTAGCTTTCCTCACTGCCTGCTGCACCTGCATGCTTACTTTCAGTGACTGATGTTCAAGTACACCCAGGTCTCGTTGTACTTCCCCTTTTCCTAACCTGACACCATTCAGATAATAATCTGCTTTCCTGTTTTTGCCACCAAAGTGGATAACCTCACATCCATCCACTGCATCTGCCATGCATCTGCCCACTCACCCAACCTGTCCAAGTCACCCTGCATCCTCATAGCATCCTCCTCACAGTTCACACTGCCAATTTGTGTCATCTGCAAATATACTAATGTTATTTTTAATCCTTTCCTCTAAATCACTAATGTATATTGTAAATTGCTGCGGTCCCAGCACCGAGCCTTGCGGTACTCCACTAGTCACTGCCTGCCAGTCTGACAGGGACCTGTTAATCCCTACTCTTTGTTTCCTGCTTGCAAACCAATTTCATTTCGGAGTCACGTGAGTGACTTTGTGAAGAACCCACCAGCACGCATGCGCGACATATCGTCACAACGCGTTGCTGTCGACGGCTGGCGGTGGGGTGCGCTCCCCGCCAGTCCTTCATAAGGGACCGCTAAGGTAAGTTGTACTAACCTTAAGTTGGTTGGTCCTTGCTGCGAGTACTTTTTTGTCTTTCAGCAAGGGCATGGAAGGGAGTTCGAGAGGCCGTAAGACATCCGTCCGGAGTCGCCGGCCACCTGTCCCGGAGCCCTCATCATCGGCTGCACCTGCGAGACAGGCCGGGAAGAAAGCGGGGAAACCGGGGAGCCCTGTTGTTGCAGGACCCGACCCGCTGATACACCGCAGCTCCGGGGAGGAGTTCGAGGAGCTGGACTGTGGTGTGCCGCCGGAGCAGGCAGACCCTGCCTCCGCATTGAGGTCGCCAACGGGCCCGTTGGCGGACCTGGGCAAGGGCTCGCGTGCGGCTGCACGGCCCTTCTCCCTCAGCCCTCGGAGAAGAGGGAGGGATGGAGCCCGGAAGCCTAACCCTTGAGGGGCAAAGGCATCACCTGCCGCCAAACAGCGGACTGGTGCAAAGGCGGGACTCAAGTCCACTGCGAGGTCCAGTGTTGACTCCCCAACCACCGAGGCCGGGACGGGTCATTTGGGAGGAGTCCCGCCACGGTCGCCGAGTCCCCCATGGATGGGAGGACGAGACCATGCGTCAGCAAGGTCCACGATGTGGGCAGCCGGCAAGCCCACGTGGGCGTCGGGTCACCATGCTGAGGCATTGGGTGCCGACTCTCCACCGCGTTTGCCCTCCCTGGCAGCAGCATTAGGCTCCGCCAAACGAAGGCGTTTGAACACACCTCCCGCGCGGGAATCGCTCAGCTTTGCTGCGGCGGCTGGCAGTGACAACTTCCGGCACTGGGTTCACCTCGACGAGGTGCGGGCCGATGAAAGGAGCCTCAGCAGTATATCAGAGCATGAGGACTCCGACCGCCCGAGTGTTCAGGGCGAAGGGCGTATTGACCATATGGAACGGATGTTGGAGCTCCTTTTGCAGAACCAACGGCAGGAGGCATCCAGCATCGAAGGGCACAGAGAGGTTTCACCAGTCTCAACAGCCAGCCTGAGGCAGCCAGAGGAAGAGGAATTTTCAGACCCTACACCGGTTCCATCCGAGGTGCCGCAGGAGGAACTCCTTGATGTGGCGGCGAAATTTGCTTCTCCGGAAACAGCGGGACTTCCCCTCAACCCCAAACTGGCTGCCACCGTGGACTTCCTCACTAACCTCCAGCTCCAGGAGGAAGTTCTATCACAGGCCATCAACAGGCACAAAGCCCCATCCAACTGTAACTCCCTCAACGTCCCCGTGGTCAATACGCCGATCTGGGGCAACATAGGCACAGCCATCAGGACTCAGGAGATAAAGCTCCAACGCATCCTGAGGCTGCTCACGGCTGGAATCACCGCGTTTGCGCGGTCGGTGGATGGAGAGGACCTCAACCTAGAGCAGGAAGATGCTCTCGCGCTACCATGTGCTACTCAGCACGAAATAAATGCCTTCAGGAAAAGCAGCATCCGCCCCACACTCAACCCAAAATTTGCTGGGTTGTGCAAGGCGCCTCCTCCACCACTGCCCAGACAGCTGTTCGGGGAAGACCTCCCGAAGAGGGTTAAGGAGCTGGATGAACATGCCAAAACGGTGGGACTAATGCGGTCTCAGATCGCCCCCAGGCCGCCGGCCAAGAAAGCGCCATTTATTAGGCCACGAGGCCCTGTCTCCAGACCGACACGGACCTACGCTCCAGCTCCACCTCAATACCAGCAGCCCCAGCAGCCGCGGCCTTTTTTAGGGCAAGGCCCGCAATGGCCTCCGTGGAAGATGCGGACGCCGCAGCACCAACCCAACCCAGCACCTCCACGACCCGCCAAACATGTCAGGGACCGCCGGTAACCAGGGAGGTAAGGCGGTCTGGTTTTCATTTACCTGTGTGTTTAACTTCACATGTTGGTGGGCGCCTTCGGTCTTTCTTGGAGGCGTGGGAAACTATCACTTCCGATAAATTTATTTTACAAAGTATTCAAGGTCATGAGATTGAATTTATTAACGGCAACATTCCTCCATCCCAGCATATGCCCAATCGGACATTTACACTGTCTGCCGTTGACCAGGCAGCAGGCTGTGCTGAGATCTTAAGGTTAGAAGAAAAAGGCGTGATAGAAAAAACTATACACAAACCAATTGAATTTGTATCAAATATATTTACCAGGCCCAAGAAGGATGGAGGATGTCGGGTTATTATTGATCTGACCCATTTGAATACTTTTGTAACATACACCCATTTCAAAATGGACACTTTCGAAACAGCCAAGTCATTGCTTTCTCATGGCTGCTTTATGGCATGCATTGATTTAAAAGATGCATACTATTCTGTATCCATTCGGAAACACCATAGGAAGTTCTTAAAATTTGTCTGGATGGATCAACTCTGGCAATACAGGGCTTTGCCAAATGGGCTTACTACAGCCCCTAGATTGTTTACTAAATTACTGAAACCCATTATGGCCAGGCTACGGAAGCAACATCATATAGTGATGACCTATTTGGATGATATATTGATTGTTGGCAACACCCTGGAGTCGGCTGAACAGGCAGTCTCAGCCACTGTGGCACTTTTTCAGGAAATGGGGTTTATTGTCCATCCAGATAAATCGAAGTTCTGCCCTTCACAGGTTATGGATTATCTGGGGTTCACCATGGATTCCAATCGCATGAGGGCCACCATACCGGCTAACAAGGTTCGGGATGTCACCCAAGCATGTCAGGATTTAGCCTGCGCCAGTATACCATTAATTAGGCAAACTGCTAAGGTGATTGGCAAGATCGTAGCATTGTTTCCAGCAGCCCAATACGGGCCTTTGCATTATCAAAATTTGCAAAGAGCCAAGATCTCCGCGTTAAAACAGAACGCCGGTCATTTCGACAGATCAATGCAGCTGCCTCTTAAAGCTAAGATTGAGTTACAATGGTGGGTGGACCATATTAGTGACTCATTTAAACCCATTATTGTACCCAATCCGATGGTATACTTGCAAACCGATGCAAGCTCCTATGGCTGGGGAGCTACGGACAACTACTCTAGTTGCGGGGGCAGATGGGACACCCTTGAATCTACTATGTTGTTGTCACAAGGGATAAACTATTTGGAGATGCTTGCAGCATTTCACGGACTTCGAGCTTATTGTTCCAATCTTACTGACGCTCATGTCCGTATCCAAATAGACAATACCACTGCGGTGGCATATTTAAACCATATGGGCGGTACCAGGTCAATTTCATGTGATGAATTGGCTAATACAATTTGGCTCTGGTGTATTCAATGGAATATTTGGATTTCAGCTACCTATTTACCAGGTGAGCTCAATACTGTGGCGGACACCAGGTCACGCAAGTTTAATGACAACATTGAGTGGATATTGCATCCTCAAATCTTCGCTAAAATTACAGCTAAATTTGGTAAACCGGATATCGACCTCTTTGCGTCACGGTTGAACCATCAGGTACCAACATACGTTTCGTGGGAACCAGATCCTGGGGCAATGGCGATGGATGCATTCTCGTTGGACTGGGGGAAATGGTTTTTCTATGCATTCCCCCCATTTTGCCTCATCAGTCGGGTATTGCAGAAAATCCAGATGGATGCTGCTAAGGGCATTCTTATTATACCTGACTGGCCTACGCAGCCATGGTATCCGGTGGTCTTTGACATGATCAGTCAGCCTTGGGTCCTCTTAGAGGGTTGCCCACAATTGGTCACTAACCCTGTGTCGGGGGAGCCACATCCCTGCCATAGCTATCTGAATTTGTTGGCTTGCAGATTCTAAACTGGCCATTACTGCAGTATGCCCTGTCACCCAGAACTATGGATACCATTGGAGCGTCGTGCCGGGAGTCCACCAGGCGGCAATACCTCTCCCACATCCGAAAATGGGAAGCCTACTGCAGCCGCTCTCCAATCACATATGACGATGCATCCATAGCCGACGTATTGGAATTCCTCGCGGGGTTGCACCATGATGAACACTTGAGCTACAGTGCCATCAACAGCGCCAGAAGCGCGCTGTCATTCTACCTCAATATTGAGGTAGGATCCAACAGGCTGGTGTCCAGGCTCATGTGGGGTATATTCAATTCGAATCCGCCTAGACCACGCTATAATATCACCTGAGATGATATTATAGGATGTCGGGAAAGTACTAACCCTGCTCAGGACGTGGTCGCCCATGGAAGGGCTAGAGCTGGACAAACTCACCATGAAACTGGTGATGTTACTAGCACTGACTTCAGCGCAGAGGGTACAGACACTGCATAAAATCCGGATCGACAGGATGATCTCTACCCCTGCAGAAGTAGTCTTCTTTATCGATGAGCTACTAAAGCAGCATAGACCTGGGTGCACAGGGCTGCAGCTGAAGTTCCCGGCATACCCCGCAGATGCAAGGCTATGTTTAGCCGCCCATATCCGTCACTATGTCAAGGTGACGAGAAACATAAGGGGAATGGAGAAATACCTGCTTGTCACTCACAAGAAACCTCACCATCGAGTGACAGTCCAGACGATATCCAGGTGGCTCAGGATCATCTTGGGTAAGTCAGGTATCGACACTAATGTCTTCAAATCCCATTCCACCAGGGCTTCATCAACGTCGGCGGCGAGGGTCATGGAGGTGCCCATGGACCATATTCTCGCTACAGCAGGATGGGCGAATGAAGCTGTATTTCAGCAATTTTAAAACAAGCCTGTTGCTGCTCCTCTACAGTTCGCGGAGGCCTTGCTGAATGCAGGTCAAGAACGTGGAGATGTCCCCGAATGAGGGGTTTTTTGCTTTGTTTATTAATAAATATTATTCTTGTTTTTCAGTATAAGCAGTTTGGAAAATTGTTTACCCCCATCCATCCTTGCTAGTGGTGTGTCAGCATGGACGTGGTCCAGGGCGTGCAATCACAGAAGCTTTGAAGTCTTCACGAAGTCACTCACGTGACTCCGAAATGAAATAGTAAGATTAAACGAGAACTTACCAGTTCGAAGGTTGATCTTTATTTCATGAGGAGTTGCGATGAGGGATTTCGTGCCCTCCGCTCCCAACCCTCGATCATACTCAACTGGTAATTAGAGTCTCTTCAATCTTACTATGCCAAGTCATTTCTGTTGTTGGTTTCTGTGATTCCACACCGCTACTTTGAAGAATGTCGCGCATGCGTGCTGGCGGGTTCTTCACGAAATCCCTCATCGCAACTCCTCATGAAATAAAGATCAACCTTCGAACTGGTAAGTTCTCGTTTAATCTTACTATTTTCTAACAATGTCAATACCCTACCCCCAATACCATGCACTAATTTTGCCCACTAATATCCTGTGTGTGACCTTATCAAAGGCTTTCTGAAAGTCCAGGTGCACTACATCGACTGGCTCTCTCTTGTCAAAGTTAGTTTCTGCTTGAGATAAGCAATCTCATCGATAACTCAGGGGCTGTGATTTTGATCGTGTACGACAATAGAAATATAAATGACAAATGTAAAACGGTCTTCCGATTTGGTCTTGCCTATATCATACAGTAATTGAAAGTCAAAATTGGCCTCTCTGCATTCAAATGTGGTCCTGTATTCCAATAGAGCAATGGCTAGAATGCAGATGAAAGTGTAAATTCTGATAAAGGCTGCCATAATGTTGCAGCTGAATAATTTAAATTACATTGATGAATAAAAATGTTGCGAGGAAAATCAATGCTGAATTCACAGTCAGTGGTTAAATACAAACTGAGTTTTCACGTCAGAGACCAGAATAAATCTGACTGCTTTGGCATTTTGCCTGGCTTTAATCGCCTTCAAGATAAAGCCTGAAGCACTCCAAACACAACTGTGTGTTACTTGTAAGAGTAGTGACAGCAACGGTCAAACTGAATATGGTTATTTTTTCAGATTCTCCAGAAGTAAAATATGACTGCAGGAACACCAATTTATATTATTGCACACTCATAATAATCAGCGTAAAAGCCCAGCGAGGAAGACTAATTCAATGTGTCTGACACCAGGGCACACAATGCCACAGCTGCCCAGAAAAATCAGGATATTCCCTGTAACATCTACAGACTTCAGAACTATACCACAGAAGAGAAAGAGAAGGACAAATTAGTTAACTGAATGCATACCCTTGGTTTGTGCTTTGACTGCAGAATACAACATGTTTTTAAATTGAATACGATTACAAGTGATAGGAGCAGAATTAGGCCATTCGGTCCATTCGTCATGGCTGATCTATCTCTCCCTCCTAACCCCATTCTCCTGCCTTCTCCTGATAACCTCTGACACCCATACTAATAAATTAATACATTGATAAATATTGTGTAAAGAGGAAAAAAAAATCATATAAAGACAAGTATGAGGGCACATTTGCTGAACTGATATGATGTTCTTGCAACTCTCTTAAATTCCTTGCAGAGGAATATATATTTTATAGATTAAAATGCCATCAATTGATCAGCGGAAGACATGATGTCCAATAACAGTGAATTATGTTACGATATAATTAATCTGGTCGGGGTGAAATAAATGTACTGTTGCTTGTTGGATACTTAATTATTTAACACTTCCCACAGTATTTTTTACAAATTCTCTTTTGTACTACATGCTTGTTATGAATTATTTCCCTGATGAGCGGACTGGTTAGTGATCATCCTTGTGTGACCATGGCCGTAATCAGATAGTGTGAAGGAGATTGACCAGAATGGTCTTACTTCAATTGGGCCTTTATTGATCTTAATACCTAACATTCTAATGTTACAGTACCCCCTACTGTACCAGTGCAGCACTTCATTGATGTTACATGTAATTTCTAGTGCATTTATCTTTTGCTGGGGGCTCATGTCTACTCAAATAGGACAGGACAAAGGCAAATCACTTTGAACTCCGTTATTTGCAGAGAGATGTCAATTGTCCCAAGGATTAAAAGGGAATGCACTATATTCTCCTTTTGTACTTACCATTTTCAAGCAGAGGTGTTTTTATTTGTGCTGTGTTGGGTTTTACTTAGTGGCATATAATAATAGAAATTACACAAGTATTACAAGTAATTCAAACATATAAATAGTATGACCGCTGCGGCCAAGATGGTTATGTGGTAGAACCACCAAACTGATCTCAGTTTACTCAAGGGTGGCACAATGGCACAGCTGGTAGACCTGCTGCTTCACAGCACCAGAGACGTGAGTTCAATCCTGACCTCGGGTGTTGTCTGTGTGGAGTTTCCATTGTTCTCTTTGTGACCACATGGGTTTCTTTGGGTGCTCTGACTTTCCCCCCGCATGTCCCAAAGAGGTGTGGGTTTATAGGTTGGTCTGTAAATTGCCTCCAGTATGTATGGAGTGTGTATTGCCTCCAGCTTACAGTCCAGTGGTATGAATATTGATTTCTCTAGAAACATAGAAACATAGAAACATAGAAAATAGGTGCAGGAGTAGGCCATTCGGCCCTTCGAGCCTGCACCGCCATTCAATGTGATCATGGCTGATCATCCAACTCAGTATCCCGTACCTGCCTTCTCTCCATACCCCCTGATCCCTTTAGCCACAAGTGCAACATCTAACGCCCTCTTAAATATAGCCAATGAACTGGCCTCAACTACCTTCTGGGGCAGAGAATTCCCGAGACTCACCACTCTCTGTGTAAAGAATGTTTTCCTCATTTCGGTCCTAAAGGAATTCCCCCTTATCCTTAGACTGTGACCCCTTGTTCTGGACTCCCCCAACATCGGGAACAATCTTACAGCATCTAGCTTGTCCAACCCCCAACCGTCTCTAACTTCAAGTAACCCCGGGTTTCCCTCTCTCTCTATCCCTCCCCCACCCAAGTTGCACCAGCTTCTCGTTTTCACCCAACAAACAGCTAAGAATGGCCAGTTTCGTTTATCATCGTTACTTTTTTGCATATCTTTCATTCATTGTTCTTTATCTCCTTACGTCATCGTCTATATCTCTCGTTTCCCTTTTCCCTGACTAGTCTGAAGAAGGGTCTCAACCCAAAGCAACCCATTCCTTCTCTCCATAGATGCTGCCTGTCCCGCTGAGTTACTCCAGCTTTTTGTGTCTATCTCCACTGTGGATAGAATGGATGCAAAAGTGGGATAACATAGAACTATTGTAAATGGGTCTGAAGAAGGGTCCCCACCTGAAACATCATATATCCCTTTTCTCCTGAGATGCTGCCTGTCCCACTGAGTTATTCCAGCATTTTGTGTCTTTCTTTGGTCGATGGTCAGTGTGGATTTGATGGGCTGAAGGGCCTGTTTTCATGCTGTAGCACTAAACTAAACGAAACAAAACAAAACTAACCTAAACTACTTGACACCAGTACACCATGTAGCACAGATACATGAACAGTAGAGGTAGACACAAAATGCTGGAATAACTCCACTGGTCAGGCAGCATCTCTGGAGAAAAGGAATAGGAGGCTCTTCTTCAGACCCAAAAAGTCACCTATTCCTTTTCTCCAGAGATGCTGCCTGACGCGCTGAGTTACTCCAGCATTTTGTGTCCATCTTCGTTGTAAACCAGCATCTGTGCAGGTTCTTCCTGCACATGAACAGTAGAAGACAGTCTCCAATGTCTTAGTATCTGCTGTATCAGTTCACAGCAATGTGATGCTTAAGATTAACATCTCCAATACTATAATTTTTCAATCCATCAGCTCATTAATTAAGTACTAACAATTTTGTTTACAAGGTTCTGATATACTGCTTGAATAAAATCAAATTTTCACCTTTAAATTATTTAATCAACTCTGATAGTATTCATTCTGCCTATAATTCTATATCTCCACACATTTCATGCCTGTTGGGAATGCAATATAAATTGCTGCATACATCTATTTGACAAATAGTGAAATGTCATCTATTGGCAATGGATACTCAAACTTTGAAAATGTTGGAGTCCCACTGAACAAGGGGCTGAATCTCACAAAAAGATGCCATTCTGGGAATGTTGCGCATGTACTGCCAAACATACAAGTCCCACACACTTTGGTGGATTTCGGAAGGCCAATCTGTCAACTAGTCCAGTCATTGTGCCCATTCGGGCCGGGTGTTCTCCCATTTACTGAGGATTTGCCTCGCAGATCCTGCCCAAGGGGATTGTGGGGGAAAGTTTTTGGAGGCAAAAGATAAATTTTAAAATGTTGTTTTGTTTTACTTCATAATTTGTTTTTAAGTGCTTGTTATGGTATAACTTGTTCTTTATGCAATTTAAAGAATGTTTATTGTTTTAATTAATTCCCTTTAACTTTGGTGTCTTGGGCCCAGAGCCTTCTCACTGCACTATCAAAGATTGCCACTGCTGAGGACATATCGCTGAACTCTTGGGATGCAGTCTTGGTCAGAACCAAAATGACAATTGCTCAAGGGGGGAGTGCAGACTATTGTCAGTGAGTTCCAGTGAGGCTGCAGTCAGGCCCATGCATTTCCTCAAGAAATTCATCCAGCAAAATATTACACCTGAGATAAATGATCTCCACCAGCTACAATCATCTTCTCTGTATCTACTATAGTTCTTTTGTGATCCCTGTTCATAAGATCATAAGTGATAGGAGCAGAATTAGGCCATTCAGATCATCAAGTCTCCCTCCTAACCCATTCTCCTGCCTTCTCCTCCTAACCCCTGACATCTAGATCTCCATGTTGGCTTTTCATTATGGCATGTTTCTTTTGTGGGTTTTTGTACGAGTATTGGGTTGTTAATGCACATTAATATCTGTTACATATTGCACAGTAAAGTTTAAACCTTCACACTTCGATTTTTTTTCTTTCTCTGTTTGTTCTTTAACAAATTGCTGCTGGCTCTGTTTCTGTAAACATGCAAAATTGCCTCGGAGGCAATATCGCTAGAGCTGTAACGTGGATCTTGTATTTCAGAAAGGGTTCCAAATGCAACAATCTGCAGACGAGGCTTGTAAAACCTTGAAGAAGGAGCCAGTGCACACTCCAGGATCTCTATTACTGTGATGTATACTATAACACAGTGCTAGTTTCACTAGGTCACAATGATTAGTTTCACTAGTTTCACAATGATACCGAGCATTTCCTCAAGGAATTTATTCAGCAAAATATTACACCTGTCTAGGTCTAAAGTTACTTTGGTATTGTAAAGTTACCCCTGGATTTCAATTCTTGTGTTTGAGCTAACATTAGAACGTAGTTGAAATGTGGCTGGTAGACTAGTAGTCCTCATGAAACACAAGGAGAGCCTCGGTGAGCATATTATTAATAACTAAATGCAATCGTTAGTACTGATGATGTCAGGATTCTTGATGATTGAGAATTAATTTACAAGGTAGACATTCACTAAAACTCCTTTTATCTTTTGATTCCATTTCTAGCTCCAATGGGAAATCTGTAACCTGGGCGCAGAATGAACGTGCTTCCCGAGGTCATCACTTGTGGAAGAGGCTGTCTGTTCACATAAAGAAAAAGGATAGTACATCAAAACAATCAGCCCTCATCAAACCTTTCTCCAAGAGCTCCGAGAGTCGGCAAAGCAGCCACAACTACCCGGACTCGAGTATTAAATGTCTGTATGATGTGTCCGAGGCAGAGGAGCACTACCCTGTCCAGTACGTACCGCAAACACCATCGCCTATCAGCATCGTGAGCCACAGGGCCGCAACTGTCAGCCGGGCGGAAAACGACATGCCGACATTCCAGTCTGAGCATGTGCAGAGAAGCAGCTCTTCCCAGGGTTCGCTGATGGAGCAGATCAGCAGCGTGGTGAACCGCTTCACGGCCAACATCAGCGAGCTGAATTCCATGATGCTTTCGTCAGCTCCTTCGGGAGTAATAGGAGCATCTCCCATCTGCCCATACCTGCTTCCAAAAGATATCCAGCTGCCTGCATCCATCACAACCTTTGCAGATATCCAGCCCCTCCCTGCTATCGAGGTGAATGGTCGCTCACAGCTCACAGGAGGTGCTTCAAACACGAGCGTCAAAGACGGCACCTCTGAGACTTCAGTGGTTAAGACAGACTTTGAAGAGCTTGTGGCGCTTACTCCTCCTTCACCCTTCAGAGACTCTGTTGATTCAGGGAGTGGTTCACCCACCTCTCCTGTGTCAGAATCTGCACTTTGCATTCCATCGTCCCCCAGATACAACACTCTTGTTCTGCGTGACTACACTCAAAGCTCCTCGTCTCTGTGAATGTATAATGTCCAATGACCTAACGATGAGCTGAAACTAAAAAGAAAACCTTCATTGACTTTAACCTAAACATAATTTGTTTTACTCATGTCAACAAATATTGGCAAAGATCCTCCAATGGTTGAAGGTGGGATTACTCTGAATGTTGGAATCAAATGAATTCCACAAGCAGTTTGAGAACATCATTTTGGTAGAAAACTGTCTGCTAGTGGCCTTAAACCTTGTGGGTTCCTATCACATGGATTTTTACTTGTATTTGGAAAGAGGGCTGGGAAGAGAATGACTTGGTTAGATGGTGGTAATCGCTTGTGCATTGATCACAATGACAGCTCACTAACAAAACCCATGATTGCAGTTAAAGTTGACTTCAAGACTTTAGCAATCTGCTACAAAGATTGTTATTATCTATATCCCTGATGTGAAACTGCAGACCTTCTCAAACGATTGAGACCAAAAATGAATGTAAATTTGTAAGATGAGGATCATAGTATCCAGGACCAAAAGGACTTCCATTTTTGTATGAAAGAGGTGGGGTGATCCATGGGAAGGGAACATATCTATGACCAACTTGTAAACAGCTGGAAAGGATGTGTATACATTATATGAAACATATCATCTTGCATTAGGAACAAATTGTTGAAGTTGCAGTATCCCTTAACCTTGGCTCATAGACGTGTTTTAGTTGACAAAATTATATTTATACAATTGCCATCAAATATGTTGGTGTGATTGACGGTGGCTTTACATTACCCAGTAACGGAATATGTTTTACTACATTAATTGTACCCTGAATTTTCAAAAAATTTCATGAATCACTGAACTTTAATTACTCTTTGTGACATGATGGTTTCTTAAATCTTGTGATAATTTTGATTGCATTATCAAATTATTTAATATTGTTTAGTAAGTGTAATTACAATTAACATAAACAATCCCTCTCTAATTAAAAACATTGAAAACTTTCACATGGGTACTTAGAGGATATTAAATTAATCAATACTATAGAATACATAGCTGAATTGTTGCATTGCTTGAGTTATTATATTAATTTTCCAGTATTAATTAAAAAGTTGCATGTTTTCAAAACCCATGTTTATACTGGTAATCCTGCCAAATGGGAAGACTGGCGTAGCATGAGGAAATCAACGAAACAATTCAAATGCATTATTCCCATTGGGTGGCATTATTCAAATGCTACATTGTCTTTTAATTGCACATTTGCAGTTACGTCTTAGCATGTGAGTAAACTGGAGTCAAATTTCTAGGTGGCCACACAATTGTAATTGAAACTGTTCCAGTAATTTCCAATATTTTTCTATTTATTTCGCTATGTTTCTGTTGGCTTTATTAGATTGTAGTAGCAAATTTTGAATCAAAAAATTCACTTCCCCCATTTAGGAAGTAGGTAACCTCATTGTAGAGAATACATGAGGAAATGTGTCTACTAATTACATGGAAGTCCATGTCATTAGCGAATATGATTATTTACTATTATCACACCAATCTGTCCATCTCATTTTTCCAAGTTTAGTTAGCATTTTATCTTTCTTGAGAGAAAAGGAAATTGTTGCTAATAATGACAAATTGAAATTTGATTTTTTTTTCAAATGGCTTAGCGATCTCTATGTAGACAGTGCTAACCAAAGGGATACTGCAGCTTTAAATTACTCCCATGTCACATGTAAATGTTTTAAATAATGCAAAAAAAAGCTTTGAGATTCAAAGTTAATCATGAATATTCATTTCAATGAAGAACGATACATATTGAAATAAATGTTCAGAGGTTTACGTGAGTGTGCATGAATTAGGATGCACACATGTTGGTACATAGTGAAATGAACATGGATTAGGGATAGAGAATAATATTAACAAAGTCCAAACAATGCAAAAAAAAACTTTGGCAGTTTGATTAGTACTTAATTTTATTGGAGATGGTTGGATGATTGAAGCGAGATACTTTAAAAAATGAGTATGGTTTGCTGCAAGTTTGCAGTTATGGTTTTATTGCTATTTACCCAGTTCAAGGATGATGACATCTTGACCATCACAGTTTTAAAGTCCTTGAGTAACTTTCTTCAAACATTTTAAACATAATAATTAACCTTCATATAATTTATCCTCACGCAATTTGAAAAAAAAATGAGGAATCAGTCTGGTGAAGGCAAAAACAATTTAATACGATATAAACAAGTTGGTACTTCAAATGATTTAAAATTTGATTCATGGTTGCTAGTTCAACGTAAATCTTTAAATAAGGGGTGTTCATTTGTATGTCAGGATTTGGGCAATCCTATTCATTGGTAAGAAACGTAAATAGTAAAAGCAAGTAGCAGTCAGCAAATGAGGCATTATGTGTGGGGAGAAGAGACTTTTCAATGTCTAAGACGTCAACCCTTTTTAAAAGAAATGGTTGAATCCAAAATATTAACTCATCTCACACTCCAGAAATTCCATCTTCTCAGTTAATTACTTCCAGTGTTTTCCATTTTTCTCTTGGTTGCACAGTTTATTTGCAGTTTATTACAGGTTAGAGTTTCTTTTTATCATAAATCTCTCTTCATTCATTCTAGCATTAGATTTTAGTTGCATTCTGTTGGAGGAACATAGATTAGCGCCTTTGACTTCACATAGGCAATTATAAATTAAGGAGACCGTTGTTACACTTCTCCAGTAAAATCTAGATCAGTACTGTTACAGATTAATCAATGCATAATTTCAGTTAATAACGCATGTCGTCACGATAATTAATCTTACACTTTTCATGAATTTACATTTTTGTCAGTCTGTTGGGAATAACAGTCTTTATTCTAACAATCAGATGACTTACTGGATTCTCCTCCAAATCCATCTGAGTCCACATCACTAATCTGATGCTTTGAATAAACATTACTGTACTTCCAAACAGTCCACTTTAGCTTGGGGGAGAGGAGCAAGAACTGCATCTTTTCAGCTCCTCTTTCCCTTTTGTTTTTTGTGCTACTCACACAACAATGTTTCTTGCCAGTTGCTTGTTTTGTTGCTGGACAAGGTGACATCATAAAGATAGCCCTGCGCACACAAACATAGAGTAGTAACCACATTATATCCATAAACTCTGTGCTGCAGGAGCTTTTGCATAATAACAAATAAACTGGTAAATACTCACGAACAATAATGAATTGTGAAGGTGTGCATATTGGAATGAATTTAGCACAGAGCGTATTTAGTCATAATAAATGCTTATTGTAAACTATGATATACAAAGTTGTCCAGACATGAGAGACAACACTGACCTTTGCTGCAGAATTAAGATATTTGGTAATAACGCAGCTTTTTGACACCTAAAGCTCATTATAACTTTACCATAGAGTGAGTTTCTTCTGGACATAAACCATAAACATTCTTGCATCTGCTCCACATTCTGATTTACAAATAAAGTTCACATCTTACTCATTGCTAAATAATTTGTTCATGTTCCGTAACTAACTTCATTATAATTCAATAGTTACAAGGCACCATTAATATCCTTTAAATTAAACTGTAACTTTTTTTTGCATTTGGAAATTTACAAAAGATGAACTTTTATAAAGATTAGCCAGATTGAGATAAGGGGGGTGTAAAACTTGTTTTTTTTGCACACCTTCTAATTCATTGTGAGGTTTGACTACAAAGGCATCAGTAGAACAGAAAGTTTACACTTCCAGAAGTTCACAGGTGAAAATGTTGGACAACTTGTACTACTGAAAATATACTATACCGTTGATGACAAACTGGGGCATATCTGCAAAGAATGTAGCCCCATTTTATTTGTGTTTAAATTGATTATTGATGTTTTGAAAGTGCAAAACTGTGACAAGGTATATTAGATTAAAGCAATAATGAACGCAAAACTAGTATCAGTACAGGCTCGGTCACAATAAATCCTGTATGTTTTGTGATAACTTTAAATTTAAAAACTGAATCCAAACATCTTTGAGTTCATTATTGTGCAATACATCTATATTAATATATTGTCTAGTTTACATACTATATTGTATAAAATGCAAGGATTAACATATATTCTTGTATTGTTAACAGTGACTAGAGATCATGGCCACATGTAGTTACTAAGGTGAATTTCAGAGATGGTTCAGTAAATGAAGAATTATTATTGGCACAGTTACTTTGCTTCTTCCTTTAATGAACACTGTTCCTGCTATTTTTACCTTAGCAACAGCCTTAGTAATGTTGTGCAAACATTATATTCATGGGCACATGCAACATTTTGCTGCAATTGATCAAATAGATGTGGAATGTGTTATGTAACCACTTTAAATGAAGGCAGCAGTTGATTTTTTGCAAATGGCACTTGCCATGTTTCTCTAACGCTGGTAATATTTTTGATTGCTGTTTTTAAGAAGACAAGCATACGAGTGCCAACTTTTAGATTTTATTGTGGGCTTCAAGTGCTTCTACTTTTGTTACTTATCTTTGATACGTTGTGAAATTTCAATCTCTTTTGTGAAATAGCAGTCTGCATTTTTTTCTAGTTTCTTGAGCAGCGCAAATATAAAATGTGAGGTGACGAGAAAACAAGTTGGGGTTTCATTTCGGTAGATATTTTACAAACTTAATCTTATTGTGCTACCTCTTTGATCCACATTCCCTTCTGCTTATTTATAGCCTCATGAAATCTGGACGCATTGGATGTGTCATTATTTGAAGAACAAGCTGGCATGATTTTGATACTTTGGAATGCTACAAACACTGCCTGACTATTTTATCACTGTGGGAATAACTCGCAATCCATTTTATTCTTTGTAGAATGAACATCATCGAGCCTATGAATAATAGTTTGAAATCAATGGTTGGGTATACGCTGCGAAACTAGAAATTTATTTAGTCTGTCTTAATGCCAGTACAGTATTAATTTTGTTATGTAGAATGTAAAATAGCCTTATTGCTGTGGAACTTGATACATTTTTGGTATTATGTGCTGCTGTTCTTTTCCAGCAAACCCGTCTAGCTTTGTAAATGCAAAAAAAGGTAAATTATTTCAACCATTTCTAGTGGCACATTTTGCTGTTTGTTAGTCAAATTGTTTTCTCCTGTTAAAAAATGTGAAGTGTTTATGTATAATACAGAGTTTTTTGAATATTAAAACTATATTATAAAATATGTTTTCATGATGCATGTCTTATAGTGTGGGATATGGTTCTTAAACGAGATGCAATCACTGCAATTTATATCTGTGTCACCCAGAATAATATATTGTAGTAAGCATATTTTTATTTTTACTAATGGGCTGCCATCAATAGTTCGATTGAAAAATAATGACGTGGACAATCTTACTTTAAATTGTACTTCCCATTCAATCCTTCATAGCTTCTATGAGCTTTAACATGAATTCCTATTCTTGAAGAAGGGCCAATGCTGTAAATGAAGCTTGCATAATATCCCAACAGTTAAAAATAAAATGTTAATGACTCTTTAAATGTCAATTTGTTTTGAGAAAAATAAATAGGCACTCAATCTTATTAGATTGTCATGGTTAATTTCACCGCCATCATCATAGACCCATTCATAACAGTGCATCTCAGCATCACCTGAAATATAGGTTGTGACTGCAAAGGTGTCGTTAATGTGAAGAATTCCACAAAGTTCACTAAAAGGCCATTCTAGACAATCTTAAGGTTTATGACACATTAACTGTATGCTAATTTTCATTGGGGAAATATAATCAATGTCACAACCCTCATAATTCTGCATAATTCATGTACATCTCCCTGTTTCTTCCTGATTTATCACTTTCATTCTTTGACCCGGTTACAGTCTGCACTATGGTCCTTACTCCTTAATCTTGAATTCTTGTAAAAATATATGAATCCCTTGAGGCACAGCAAATTATTCAAAGTGAATGTCATCAGTCAAAGTGGAATCCATGAAAGGCAATATATTTTCAAAATTCCTTAAAGGACATGGTATCAATTAGAGCTGACAATTAATTGACATTAATTCCAATAGCTGGATCACAAATAAGCATATTATTTATTAATGCTTTGATTATATGTGTCATTGAAAAATAGCATCAGAGTCTCAACAAATCAAATAAAGTCTCCCATAAAAAAATCATATTCGTCACTCACACTGCTGGATTCCTCTTGACCTCCACCTGCAGTGGTCTCAAGGTACGGAAGTCTAGGTTGAACCATTGGGTAGCAGGAGTATCTGAATGGGAGTGAGAGGGTAGGGATCATTTAGAGAACCAGGGCAGAGAAAAGTGGGAGAACAAGAAGAGAAGGGAGGGGTGGGGGGTCGAGAGAGAGACAACAGAGGGGGTAAGAAAAGGTAGAGGAGAGATAAAAGGAAGAGCGGAAAAAGGGAAGGGGAAGAAAGGTGAATGAGAAGTCGAAGGGCAAATATAGTGCAAAAGATTCAAGTTTCAAGAGAGTTTATTGTCATGTGTCCCAGGTAGGACAAAGAAATTCTTGCTTTGCTTCAGCACAACAGAACATAGTAGGCATAAATAAATACAGAACAGATCAGTGTGACCATTGAATATATATATATATATTAATACAGGGCCGGATTTACGTATAAGCTAGACAAGCTTAAGCTTAGGGCTTCGAGATCTAGGGGGGCCTCGGCCTCGCTCCGCCAAGGTGTATAAAACTTTTGACATAGTGGCGTTGTTACAAAACCTACCATCGGCGGCGCTGTGCTTGCGATTCCGGAGGCTTTGGAGGTGGGAGGGGAGGGGGGGTGGGGCGGGATTCAAATGCAGGTGAGGTTTATATTCGTTGTGGAGAGGAATTTGCTCCAAAGATCCTTGGAAGTGCAGGACAATTGAAAGGTATGTAGTTTATTTAACCTTTTTCCCTTGCCGAATCTCGCCACCGCACCGGGTGCCTACCCACCTCTGCGCCGCATTGGGGGCCTACTCACTGCGCTGCCCCGGGCACCTACCCACCTTCGCGCCGCAACAGGGGCCTACCTACCTCCGCTCCGCACCGGGCCTACCCACCCTGCTGCCTTATCGGACCCGTTGAACTTCGCCGCCCCACCAACCATCCGCCCACCAGGACCTCACACGCTTCGCCTGCTGACCCTCGCCACTCCACCGCCCTCCAGCAGCCTGCAGCCGTTGCCTTACCTGCAGCCTGGACTCAGCACCGGGCCTGAAGTTTTCACGCTGCAGACTCCAACTCCCATGAGTTTGACTGCTAGTCGCCCCAACCCTGGTAACCTTAGTGGCTGTTCCACTGGGTCTTCCCCATTCCCCTCAAACCATGTGACCCCAGCTCTTCCCCACCCACACGACAGTCCTCATAACCCCCTACCCCTTGAACACCCATCAGCCCCCACCAGACATCGCCTCGGCCTCAGTCCACTCACCTGCCTTCTTCTGGTCTCAATCCCCATCCCTGCCATGTGTTCACCATCCCCCCTGACCTCTCCCTCTCAGATACCAAACTTCTGTCCACAGCAGAGGCCTCATCTTTGTCCCCCTCCGTCCCCACCTCAATGAGTTCCGCGCCCGCCGCGATTTGGAGCTCTTCTTCCGTTGCCTCCGCTTCACACCGTTCTTCCATGGGAAGGAGTCCTCGCCACCAATGATGATCCCTTTTCCCTTCTCCAACGGACCCCCTCCTCTTGCCCCCCCCCCCCCCCATGGCCATCTTCCAGCTTTAGACCATTTTTTTTTTTTAACTGCCGGCGGGACATCAACCGCCTCAACAGTATATAATACCATGTAATGCTGTGTTCAGGGAAATGGAGAGAGGAAAGCCAAGTGTCTGTGTTGCTCACTTGGCTGGGGTTTGTTTTCCTTGCCACTTCCATCGGCCGATAATTAGTAAAGTTTTGAATTGGTCTACCAAACTGCCTTGTGAGTTGTCTGTTTATTAAGAAGTGAACCAGTTTGTTTATTTATAAATTAGCCTTTTTCAAGCAGATTTGATTCAGATTTGAATTGGGTTTTGCAATATAATTGTCAATAAGGAACAATTCTTTAAGAAATATTTCCCAACTATTATACAGATTTTTTTTTCTTCACTCAAGTGGACTGCATTTTGTGAGAACACCCCTTCAGGTTTTCCTTTCTAATAACTGTTGAAGATTAATTTTTCTTTTTATTTTCAGATTCTAATCTGAGCATGAGTAAAAAAATGTGAAAGTGTTGCTAGCAAGCGCAAGAGAAAGAGACTTGAAAATGATACAGTAAAGAAGTTAAGACCAATTGTTAAAGAAGGAACTGCAGATGCTGGAGAATCGAGGGTTACACAAAAAGCTGGAGAAACTCAGCGGGTGCAGCAGCATCTAAAGAGCGAAGGAGATAGGCGACGTTTCGGGTCGAGACCCTTCTTCAGTCTGAAGAAGAGTCTCGACCCGAAACGTCGCCTATCTCCTTCGCTCTTTAGATGCTGCTGCACCCGCTGAGTTTCTCCAGCTTTTTGTGTAACCCCCAAGTTAAGACCAATCACTGCTTTCTTGGGTCAGCCACTGACAGGCAACAAGTGCCAGCGGTGAAGCAGATACATTGCTACTAACACAAGGAAATCAGTCTAGTGGAACTATCCAGCCATCTACTAGCATTCAACCAGAAGAAAACCTTCCTGAAACAGAAACAGTGAAGCAGGACGTGGAACACCAAGCTGAATATGAGGAAGCAGCCATGATGCCGGCTCAAAATGAAAATATAGAACTGATTGATGATGCCAAATATAGATGTACTGCAACAGACGTTGGTTTGTGGACAGAATTATCACATGAGGACGTATCCTATCGGGTAGAAAGTGGCCCCTCTCAAGTTCAGCATCATTATGGACCATTTTCAAATTCCAAGCAAGTGTATAAAAATCAGTTTAGGTCTTGCACCAAGGCTCTTTTTTATTCAACAGAAGTCAATGGAGAAACATATAGCCGAGAGTGGCTTGTGTATTCTCCCTCAAAAGGCCGGATATATTGCTTTGCTTGTAAACTCTTTCCAAACATTGCATCTTATTCTTCAGCTACATCTTTAGCTTATGAAAGGTTTGATGAATGGCGAAACCCCAATCTTATCCAAGCTCATGAAAACTCAGAGAAGCACAGGAATGCCATGTTGACCTACTTAACAAGAAAGCGAGGGCAAACTTCAACTTCAAAACCACAGGAACAAATAAAAGCAGAGCAGCAGTACTGGTGGCATGTCATGGAGAGAATTGTCGCCGTAATATGCACTCTTGCAGAACGAGGCTTACCATACAGAGGAGACAATGAACAATTTGGATCTCCAAATAACGGCAATTATCTTGGTCTTTTAGAGCTGTAAATTTGATCCATTTTTACTGGCTCATATCAATCGGTATGGAAACTTCGGATCAGGAAATCCCTCTTATTTGTCAAAAACTGTATGTGAGGAAATAATTCAACTCATGGCAAAAGGAGTTAAGGATGCAATTCTGGCGGACTTGAAAAAGGCTGGATATTTCAGCTTGTCAGTGGATTCCACCCCTGACATTTCACATACTGATCAGTTGACTTTAATTATCAGATATGTATCACCTGAAGACGGTTTACCAAGTGCGAGATTTTTAACATTCCTTGAGCTAAAAGACCACTCAGGAGAAAGCATGGCTGATTTTGTGCTTAACTATCTCACTACTGAGCTTGAAATTGACTTTAGAAAATGCCGAAGGCAGTCTTATGACAATGCTGCCAACATGGCTGGTAGGTACAAGGGTATGCAGCAAAAAATCTTTGAAAAAAACAAAATTGCAAGATTTATTCCATGCGCTGCTCCCTCATTACATTTGTTGGCCGTTCGGCTGTTGATTGCTGCCTTGATGCAGTGAACTGTTTTGGAATTATCAATTAAATTTATACCTTTTCATCCTCTACAAAGAGATGGGCAGTTCTAAAATCATTTTTGCAACCTCAGTCAAAAGTGCCTAAATATTTGTCAGACACTAGGTGGGAGGCACATGCAAAAGCCACAGAAGCTATTTTGGAAAGATACAGCACTATCACTGATGCCCTCAGTCATTTGTACTCTGATGTTAATGTGAAGGGTGATACCAGGCTTCAACCTAACAATCTTTTGCAGAAAATGGAAGAACTGGAATTTGTGTTTATGCTGCATTTTTAGACCCGTCTGCTAGGTAATTTCCACAAGGTCAACAAAGCCATTCAGAAATCCAAACTGTTATTGAGTACTTGTGCAAGTTTGTACAGTTCACTTCAGGATTCTGTAAGCAAAATTAAAGAAGATTTTGATAAGCTTGAGCAACAAGCAAAGGCCATCTTGCCAGATGTTAACTACAGAACTGTCACAGGGAGACAAAGAGCAAGGAAATGGCAAGGAAATTGTGGAAGTGCACCTGGTCCTGATGCTTTAGATAAACTCTCTTCAAGAGAAGTTTAGGGTAAAATCCTTTATTACTATACTAGATGCACTTGAAACCAATTGAAAAAGAAGAGGTACTGTGTACAGTGAAGTTGCACAACAGTTTTCCTTCCTTGCTAATCTGACCGCATCTAAGCAAGAAATACAGCAAGGTGTTGAACTGTTGATGGAAGTATACCCAGAAGAAGAACTGAAACTTATTGATGAACTTTTGCACTTTCACTCGTACGTGAGACAAAGCCATAGGCATACAGAAGAGCACTCTCTGTCTCATACAGACCTTTATCAAATAATATACAAGGAAATAGTTCAGATGGCATTCCCTAATGTGGAAGCAATCTTGCGGCTGTTTCTTAGCTTATAGGTAACCAACTGCTCAGGAGAGAGGTCTTTTTCAAGACTCAAAAGAATTAAAAATGAATTAAGGTCCACAATGTCTCAAGAGAGGTTGTCTGCACTGAGCATTCTGTGCATTGGGAGTGACAAACTTATTCAAACACATCTTGGTGAACTTCTGGATGATTTTGCGATGAAGAAAGCGAGATTTTTTTTTTTCCTCTTGGTGTATTTATAGTTTATTTCTTTCTTAATATTCCACATTCAATTCAAGAGACACTTATTGTCACATCCACCAATTGGTACAATGAAATTTGGGGGTCACCATCCGACGTCAGAACGGGAGAACATTCTCAGCGGCTTGGACTTACGAATCGGCCACTTCCTACCGGGGACCGCGCTTCCCAAAGTCCACAGGCTGAGCTGGGCGGAGATTCACACTGGCGGCCCTCAGCAAAGGGATCCTAGGGCTCCGCGATGTTGAAATCAACGCGGCCCGAGGCTGGGTGCTCCGCAAACCACAGCTCCATGATGTTGAAGCCCAACACTCCGGAGCTTCAAACGGCGATCCAGGTAAGGCATCGCCCGCTCCGCGGTGGATCCAATATGTATTTTAAAACCAACTGTTTAATGACAAAATTCAGTAGGATCTAAAAGTGTCACACTGTCACTGTCAGGTAGTCATGGTCCTCTAGTCGTGGGGGTGGGGGATGGGGGGGGGGGCTTACAAGTGAAATAGCTTAGGGCCTCTCTTCATATAAATCCGGTTCTGTATATATACACACATAAATAAGCAGATAAAGTGCAATGGGCTATTAATGTTCAGAGTTTTGTTTGTGTTGAGTTTAATAGCCTGATGGCTGCGGGGAAGCAGCTATTTCTGAATCTGGATGTTGCAGATTTCAGGCTCCTGTACATTCTACCTGAAGGCAGCGGGGAGATGAGTGAGTGGCCAGGATGGTGTGGATCCTTGATGATGCTGGCAGCCTTTTTCAGGCACTGACTACGATAGATCCCCTAGATGGTAGGGAGGTCAGAGCCGATGATGGACTGGGCAGTGTTTACAACCTTTTGCAGTCTTTTCCGCTCTCGGGTGCTTAAATTGCCGAACCAAGCCACGATGCAACCAGTCAGCATGCTCTCTACTGTGCACCTGTAGAAGTTCGAGAGATTCCTCCTTGACATACCGACGTAATCTTCTCAGGAAGTAGAGGGACTGATGTGCTTTCTTTATAATTGCATCAGTATTCTCGGCCGGAATTAGAATGATGGGGAAGGAGACTGTAAAAAAGGGGTTGTAAAAAAAACTGCTTAATACTTCATTCATCTTTCTGAATCTCTATCTTTATTAAATTTCTCTCTTTTATTTCCTATATAATAAAAATGAAAAACTCATAGAAGTACAAATTAGAAATAATTGTTAATATTAATAATATTAAGAATGCATATGACATGTATATCCTTATCTTGATATGTACTTACTTCTAATAAAAAATATTTAACAAAAAAAAATAAATGAGGGTGCAATGATTTCACAGCCACATTAAGATACAGTACACTTACATAAACTAGGGCCAGTTGTGTGTTTACAAGGCAGAACTCATAATCTATATCAAATCTTCAAATTCCTGCCATTGACTGCCTGCTCCAGTCAATATCATTGCTACATTGTAACAAATGAGACATGCTGCATGACTCTCCTGTTCAACATCATCAAAATATGGCCACAAGCACAGCTGCACAGAATACAATATGTCCCTGCACATTGTACCAACACAGATCATCCTAACTTTTACAAGGACATTATTTTTGTCTGTAGTCTTCATACATCAACAGTGATGTGCAACTAAATTATTAATACATACCACCTACATTATTATATCTCACTTTGTGATTTAAATTGTTAACTATAAAGCCAATCTAGTATGGGACTTCCTGGGCAAGTAATGGGTTACGTATTACGGACAACCGTAAGTCAATTTTGTCCATGAGTTGGGAAATACACATAAGTCATTCAATATGGCTTATGGTTTCCCTCTCCTCTGACTCTCAATCTGAAGAAGGGTCTCGACACCAAACATCAACCATTCCGTCTCTCCAGAAATCCTGCCTGTCCCACTGATTTACTCCGACATTTTGTGTCTATCTTTGGGGTAAACCAGCATCAGTTCCTTCCTACACAATAAAGTAACCATACCTTTATGGCATCAAAAGCACTTAAGGCTGATAAGAAAGAAAATCACTAAAAGTGGAGAGAGATAGGAAATTAGTTCTGCCATTTGTGGAAACTTGCACATATACATATGGCAGAATTTCAATTGAAAAAAATCAATAATTACGTGAGCTCATTTGTATGTAGGGATGCCCATGACCCAGTCATCCATAAATTGGCAATAGTCTGCAACTGGTTTTTGACATCTTCCTGATCTGCTTTTGGAATGTTTTGTTCTGCATTTGAACTCAAAGGAGATCCAATTTTATTATCAAACTGCTTAGATTTGATACTATACTTCCTAAAGTCTGCACTGGATCCAATTTAAATATTTTCTCATGATCATCTGGTTCATTCACTCTCCATGCTTTGATTTATCTGGGCGGCATGGTGGTGCAGCGGTAGAGCCAGAGATCCGTGTTCAATCCTGACTATGGATGCTGTCTGTATGGAGTTTGTATATATATTTTTCCCGTGACTTGCGTGGGTTTTCCCTGGGTGCTCCAGTATCCTTTCACACACCAAAGATGTACAGGTTTGTAGGTATTTGATTTAGGTAAAATTGCAAATTGTCCCTAGTGAATAGGATAGTGTTAGTGTGTGGGAATTACTGGTCGGCGTGGACTCGGCGGGCCGAAGAACCTGTTCCGCACTGTATCTCTAAATTAAACTGAAACTAAATCTCCAGGACAGATCATTTGACCTATGTGATTTTTATCTTCAAATTTAACTATTAATGCTGTTCCAACCTCCTGGTAGATGAGCTAAATGCGAAATCAGACTTGTTTTGCCTGAAACTGCATCCTTCATACTGTCATACTGACGTTTTTGACTCAGCTTTTAGGTGAACAATTGTCAATCGTATCATAAAAAGATTTACAGATATGCTACATTTCAACATTAATTTGGTAAGTAATGCATGGTGTAACTTATTATTTATGTAACATTTGTTTTTTGAGAACACATTTTAACTATTCTGACTTCTTTTGTGCTCCATTTAAAGCTGGATAATATGAAGGAATGATAGCCATTCTTTAGAGTCATAGTCATTCTTTAGAGTTATAGAGTAATAGAGTTATAATCTTCTTGCTTATCTACACTGATCCCATTTTCCCACATTATGACTGTATTTTTCATCAGTTCATATGTTCTAGGAGCAGTTCTGTGACCTGTTCTTAGAATAGGGCCACCTAACAAAACTAATCATTGCTCTCCTTCCTTTTCAATTTGTGCGTAATTACACAAATTGTCTCCGTGTGAAAGTGCAAGAATCAACAATGTTTTTTGGGGTTTTTTTTATTTTATTTATTAGAGGTAATGTACATTACAGTAGTATAAGCCAAAAATAACATAATACATTTTGTGTACTTCTTATTTTAAACTTTAAGAAGAAGAAAAATAGAGAAAGTTAGATAAGATAGTAAGTGCGTGAAAAATTGATCAGGAAAAACCCATAGAAACGTAGAACACGAGAAAGAATTAAAAAAAAAACAAAAGAGAAAGAAAGAGAAAAATAGAAAAAAGAAAATGTAAGAAAGTAAAATAAGATAAAAAAGGATGTACCTACTTCGTATCTTTACACACCCCTCACCAGGTCCTGAAACCGTTTATTTTCAAAGTTATGTTGCACCCTATGATTCTAATAAGTCGATAAATGGAGACCAAATCTTTTGGAATTGGTCTGATTTGCCTGCTAGGAGGAATCTCATATCTTCGAGTTGTAATATTTCGGACATATTTGAAATGCACATTTTTACCGTTGGTGTGGGAGCGTTTTTCCTGAATTTAAGCATTAGTTTTTTTGCCATAATTAAGCCATAATTAAGGAAGCTATTTTGGAACAAAGTCAGCTCAAAGCTGACTTCCATTGTTCCAAAAATAATCAATTCTGCATTTGGTTTCAGTTTTATTTTAAATCATTTTGTAAAAATGTCAAAGATTTCATTCCAAAACTTTAGGATTTTTATGCAAAAAAGAAAGGAATGTGCTAAAGTTGCTTCTTGGGATAGACATTTATCACAAATGGGGGAGACATTTGGAAAACATTTACTTCATTTAGTATTTGAATAATATAATCTGTGTAGGGTTTTAAATTGAATTAGAATATGTCTTACATTGATCGAGCATTTGTGCATATATAGCAAGTGTTTATCCCACCTCTCAAGATTTTTATAGCTATTCCTTGTTCCCAATCTCTTCTAATTCTATCGGATGACGGTATTTCTATATTTAGGATGATATTATACAAGTATGATATTAAATTAGTTGAGTCCGCCTTTCTATTCATAGCTTCGTCTAATAGGTCTGGAGTCAAATTTTGGTATTCTTGTGTATATTTTTTCAAATAATCACGGATTTGAAAATATTTAAAATATTGATTACTTCTCAGATTGTATTTATGTTGTAGTTGTCGGAATGATTAAAAAAATTCAATTTTCATATGTCTCCAAACGTTTTAATTCCTAATCTTTCCCAATATGTAAATGATTTATCAATACTGGAAAGTTTAAATGACGGATTATTAACTATGGGGGAGAGAAGGAATAAATTTCGTAATTTAAGAGTTAATTTTATTTGTTTCCAAATTCTAATAGTACTATGAATAATTGGATTTTTACTATATATTGTATTATTCAGTTTTATTGGTGAGAGAAGGATCGCTCCTATATTAAAAGGGGAGCAATCCTCTCTCTCCATTACTATCCAATCCACCCGTTGGGCAGAATTGTCCAACTAGTGAATTACATTTTTGACATTTGCCGCCCAATAATAATACAAACAATTAGGGATTGTTAATCCACAAAATTCTTTAGGTTTGCACAAAAGTCTTCTTTGAATTCTATGGGATTTATAGTCCCATATAAAATTTGTTATATCAGAATCCAGTTATTTTTTAAACTTTTTAGGTACGTATATTAGTATTGATTGGAATAAATATAAAATTTGTGGTAGGAAGATCATTTTTATAGCATTTATTCGGCCTATTAAAAGTTTTCCAAAGTTTAATCAGGGCGTTTAATTTAGTAAGTAGGGGCATATAGTTTGCATTAAATAAAGATTTATATTTTCTGGTGATTTCGATTCCCAAATATTTACATTTTTCTGTAGCAATTTTAAAAGGGAATTTTAACAGGTGTGTCGAGTCTTGAGGTTTTATCGTCATAATTTTACTTTTATTCCAATTTATTCTGTATCCTGAAAAGGATCCAAATTCCTCTATTAGATTTAATATATTTGGTATACTGATTTGTGATTTTGTAATATACAGTAGTACATCATCTGCGTACAATGATATTTTGTTATTTGAGTATTTTGTATTATAACCATGGATATTCGGATGTGTTCTAATGCTTTCAGCTAGAGGTTCTATTACAAGAGCAAATAGCAGAGGTGATAGTGAGCATCCCTGTCTATTGCCCCTGGATAATTGAAATTTCAGAGACAACATGTTATTAGTTAATATTCTAGCAGTGGGCCTGTCATATCATAGTTTTACCCATGAGATAAAATTATCTCCCATTTGAAATTTTTGCAATACTTTAACGAGGTAGTCCCACTTGATCAAATGCTTTTTCTGTGTTCAATGAAATAATTGATGTCTTGTTCGTCAGTTTTATATGAATGCATTATATTAAACAGACGTTTCAAATTATTGCATGAGTATCTCTTAGGTATAAACCCCGTTTGATCCGCATTTATTAATTTGCTAACATATTTACTTAATCTTCTTGCTAATGTTTTCACTAATATTTTTTGATCTTTATTTAACAGTGCAATGGCTCTGTATGAGCCAGGGTCTTCTAAATCTTTATCTTTTTTAGGTATAAGTGTAATGGCTGATTCCGCTAATGTTTCTGGTAATGTTTGTTCTTTGAAAGCATATGTATACATTTTATGTAAACGTGGTGAAATTATCACATAAAATCTTTTATAAAATTCATTACTAAATCCATCCGATCCTGGTGTTTTTCCATTCTTCAATGAGTTTATTGTTCTATTTCCTTAATTGAGACCTGCGCTCCTAATTCCTCGTGTTTGTGCAGGTTACGTTTTGGGAGATTACAGTTATCCAAGAACTCTATAACTTTAGTACTATCTGCTGGCGTTTTAGATGTATATAAACGTTGATAAAATTGAGCAAATCTTTTATTAATATCATTTGGTAATGTTATCAATTCACCTTTATCTGATTTAATCTTTAAAATCATATGATCTTTTTCCCGTTTTTTCAGTTGACGTCCAAAACGTTTATGTGGTTTATCACCAAATTCAAAATGTTCTTGTTTTGTAATTTGAAATATTCTTATAACTTTTGCAGATAATATTCTATTTAATTTAAATTTCAATATTGTTATTTTATTATGTTTATCTATAGTTGGCTGTTTAGCGTTATCTAGGTCCAATTGTCTAATTCGGTCTTCTAACTGCATTTGTTTATTCTTGTTCTTTTTATTTTGAAAAGCTTGATATGAAATTATAGATCCTCTGATAAATGCTTTAAAAGATTCCCATAGTAAAGTGGGTGAAATATCTGGGGTGTCATTGGTCTCAAAAAAAAGTTCCATCTGTTGTTTTAAATATATACCACCTTGTGGATCATTTAGGATTTGAGGATTAAACCTCCAAAACAATTTTTTATTAGGCATTCCTTCAAGTTAAAAAAAAAAGGTTAACGGGGAGTGATCAGAAATGATGCTGTTATGATATTTTGGGTTCATTGTGTAAGGAATTAATTTTGTGTCCACTAAAAAATAGTCAATACGTGAATAGGTTTTGTGTACCGTTGAGTAAAACGAGTATTCCCCTCCAGCTGGGTTAGCGATCCTCCAAACATCTGTTATATTTGTGTTTTTTATGTATGTATTTAGGAGTTCACTAGTTTTAAATTTTGTGTTACCCTTCTTTTGTTGTGTGGATTTGTCCAGGTATGTCCAGACAATTAAAGTCTCACCCAATTATCACATTTTGATAATTAAACTCTGAAATTATATTCAGGATTTTATTTTAAAAGTGGGGATTATCAAATTAGGCGCATAAATATTCACCATGGCGATTGGGGTAGAGTGGATCTCTCCGGTAACTATGAGATATCTCCCCTCTTTATCTGTTATGATATTCTTTGATTTAAATGGTATACCTTAACGAATAATAATTGCCGTACCTCTAGATTTAGAGATATATGAAGACTGATATGTTTGACCTATCCAATTTGCCTTCAATCTAGTCTGAGCTTGCAGTTTCAGGTGTGTTTCTTGTAAGAAAATTATGTCTGAATTAAGTGATTTCAATTGTGCGAGAATCTTACCCCCCATGTTCCAACTGCAAAATGTGATTCCTCCAAGTTTCTTTTGTTTATCATCTTACATTTTAAATTACTTTGATACCTTTAAGTCATACGGTGCAACAAAATACCTCAGGGCTCTGTGTGTTGGGAGAGCATTAAATTATGTTGGTACATCCCTTTTAAAATTGTCCTTATGCAAAAAGACAAAAAAATGTGAAATATTGTGACAAAAAAAATTAAAAAGTGGTATTACAGTGTCTAAAAATAATGACACTGTAACAAAATAGCCACCCAACAAAATAGGTCAATACAAATGTATTGACTTCCGTTGTTGTTAATATACATTTAGCTCCGCTCCCTTGAGAAATCTTGCAAAAGGGAGGTGGGGCCAATTCAAAACCAAATTATATATAACAAAATTACAATATATATCTAATTAAGTCTTCAGATTATCTACCATTTACTTATGCTAACAGTTTTTACATTTGCTTCACATTCAGTAATAATAAACTGGTTGGAAGGGGTTAACCAGAGTCAGACTCCTGGCTGTTTGCCAAGGGCCTGAATCTTCTCAGCTCCTCCCAAGCATAACTGGAACTGGAACCTAGTATATTATATAAGTTCATTTTTTTAGTATGTTAATAATCTATTTCCTTATATTTAGCCCCCCCTTCCCCTCCCAAGGGGAGTCAATCATTATAATACATTATTACATTATACCATTTTAACAGTTTGCATTAAATTCAATTACTATTGCTATGTTAATTCAGTAGTTTCTGTGTTAGTGTAGAATTAAAATTATAAAAGACTTTAATTCAAAAAGTTTATTTTCAAGTTCTTTTGTATTAAATTCTCCGTTCAGCTGCACCCTTGTTGTTCCGTATTTCATTCTGGGTGGAACAAAGAATGTCCTTGAGTTCGCATTCCAAAGAAGATAAGATGTCTAGACACCAACTCGTGGAGAAGCTCCGCCATCTTAGTCTTTTAAAAAGTCATATTTCTCAGCTTCCCCTCCGCCAATATCTGTAGAATAAAGAGCCATGTCCTGGCAGTCATGATGATTTACTTAGCCACCTATCTCTTTTACGATGTCTTGAGCATGTTTGTATGCTGCTTCTGGGTCAGTAAACGCATGTTCGATACCTTTCTAGGTAGTCTTCATTTTTGCAGGGTACGTTACACCATATCTTACATTTTGATTTCCTTTCAGGATCTGTCGTGTCTTTGAAAACAATTCTCGTTTTTTGGCGATTTCGATAGGATAATCTCTGAATAGTTTAATAGTATCATCCCCAAACATATTCTTTCCGTATTGGATTTTTTTCATAATATCTTCCAAAGCTGAAATGTCACAAAAATTTCACTTTGATCTGTGTTGGGGGGGCTCCTGGCCTTGATTGTGCTCTTCGCACCAAATGTGCCACTTCTATTTTCGGTTCGACAGGCAGGTTGAATATTTGTTTAAGTAAGTTGCCAGTGAACTCACGAGGATCATTCCCCTCCTTTCCCTCTGTCACGCCAACTATTCTTAAATTCTGCCGTCTTGAATGTGCTTCCAAATCAAGGCATTTATGTCATTTTAGCCAATAGCCCAAAGATGCGCTCCTGATCTTTCTTCATTCTCTGCATATTTTCAGACATTTGTAACATAGATGCTTCCATATCTTTCATAGCAGTCTGATATGCTGTAGTAGTTTGGAGAACAGTCAAACTTCTCCTTGCAATCTTTTTCCACCTGATCAATTTTCACAGTTAATTCACCTTCCACCTCATCAATTCATTTATTTAAATTACTATTTGAGTCAATAATTTTCTGATTCCCAAGTTTAAAGTTCTCCCAGAAGCAATCTCACCACTTAAATCTCATACCGACTGCTGTCTTTCTTCCAGTTATTTGTCCTTTGTACCCATTTCAGCCTTTGCCCTTGTAGCCATTTCAGAGGCTAATTCAGAGGTTAATTCTTCAGATGCTTGCTGATTTTTCAAAAGATGTTTTGTAACAGATCTTTGAGGCCTTTGGGAAGGAATCACTTTTTTCATTTAAAAGTGCCTTAAACCACCGTTATTTTCGTGGTGATTTCTGATGACGTCACCAGCGTGACGTCAGGCAGCTCCGGTAAGTATTTTTAAATCGGTCCCGCCTTCCAAACCAGCTTTTTACGTGAATTATCGCAAATTTCGGGAGCGGAGCTAAATGCTGCGCCTGTTCAGTGCATCATGGCGCCACCGGAAGTCCCAGAATCAACAATGTTAGGTTACTTTTTGCCCTACATCATTCAAACCATAAGACTATAACATATAGGAACATAATTAGGCAATATGGTCCATAGTATATACAATCATGAGAGGAATAGATTGGGTAGAGTCTCTTGCCCAGAGTAGATGAATCGAGGACCAGGAGACATAGGTTTAAGGTGATGGGGAAAAGGTTTAATAGGAATCTGAGGATACCTTTTTTACACAAAGTGTGGTGGGTGTATGGAACAAGCTGCCAGAGTAGGTAGTGAGGCAGGGACTATCCCAACATTAATGAAACAGTTAGACAGGTACATGGATAGAATAGGTTTGGAGGGATATGGACCAAACGCAGGCAGGTGGGACTAGTGTAGCTGGGAAATGTTGGGCAGGTTGGGCCAAGAGGCCTGTTTCCACACTGTATCACTCTATGACTATGAGTCTGCTCTTCCACTCGTTCATCGCTGATCTATTAAGACTGAAGAAGGGTCCCATCCCAAGACATCGCCTGTTCATGTTTTCCTGAGATACTGTTTGACCCACTGAGTTACTCCAGCATTTCTTGATCTATCACTGACATAATAAACCCTCACCACCTACTGAATCATCACCTGCCAATTTCAACTCACAGTTATCACATAATGAAAAAGATAGCATTAGCTTCCTCGCTTTCTCTAACATTCATCATATGCTCATTGATAAGCTCCCAGCTTTTTTCAACAAGTCAAGCAACGATGTGAACAGTAGAGCAGGATCTGGAAGGTAATGCATGCAATACTCTACTATGCCTGAAATGACCGGAGCTTATTTTTTTTCACACTTGCGTCTTCTCTGTTCAGAGTTCCGGTCAAACAACAATTCGTCTTGATTATTTGACTTATGATGTACCCCTTGAAAGATATTATCCACTGTGGCCTGGAAAATCTTGAGTGAATATTTGACCCGTTGTTATACGTTTATATATTAATAGTGATCTTTGGGTGTTTAACAATCAGTTTCTGCTGATTATCCTGATTAACACTGAATTACAAAGGTACAAAGGTATTTATTGGTCACGTACACCAATTGGTGTAGTGAAATGTTTTTTGCCAATGCAGCACATAAAAAAGAATACAGACAACAATAATAGAGAGATTTTTAAATACAAAAAACATCCCCCCACAATGGTTAGTTGCCCCCTTCCCCAACCCCCCCCCCCACCCCCCACATAAAAAAAAAAGACTCCAAACAAAATACTTTAACTCACTAAAAATTAAAAAAAGAGTGAAACGCAGATAGCTGCAGGCTGGGCAGCCATACCATGCAGGACGGCGCCCCCCATCACCATTGCCTTCTAATTTGTGCATTGGCATGGGAGTTACTCCAGCATTTGTGTCTTTCCTTGAACTGATGTCAGCTTCCATTCCTAGACCACCAGTCCCAACATGAAGATTACAATGACACTCAGACATCTTGTTTAGGCAGGCTACATGGATCACACACCTGACAGCAGAATCCAAGAACAGGCAAAAGATTTCCAAGCAGATGGAACAAATGTTCCAAGGATGTACTCAAAGTTTTCTAGTAAAAGTGTAACATCCCCAAAGACTCCTGCAAATGACTGGACTGTGACCACTCAATATGGAGAACAAGTGGGGATGGCACTGAGAGCTGAGTCCCTTCTTGGTAGCAGGAGAAGTGCATCAGAAGAAGCACATAACTTTCCCAACTAACTACCTGGGGAAGGACGTTTTTGCTATTGAGGGAGTGCAGCGTAGGTTTACAAGGTTAGTTCCTGGGATGACAGGACTGTCTTATGCTGTGAGAATGGAGCGGCTGGGCTTGTATACTCTGGAATTTAGAAGGATGAGAGGGAATGTTATTGAAACATATTAGATTGTTAAGGGTTTGGACACACTAGAGGCAGGAAACATGTTCCCAATGTAGGGGGAGTCCAGAACCAGGGGCCACAGTTTAAGAATAAGGGGTAAGCCATTTAGAATGGAGATGAGGAAACACTTTTTCACACGGATAGTTGTGAGTGTGGAAATCTCTGCCTCAGAGGACGGTGGAGGCCAGTTCTCTGGATACTTTCAAGAGCGAGCTAGATAGGGCTCTTAAAGATAGCGGTGTCAGGGGATATAGGAACAAGGCAGGAACAGGGTACTGATTGGGGATGATCAGCCATGATCACATTGAATGGCGGTGCTGGCTCGAAGGGTCGAATGGCCTACTCCTGCACCTATTGTCTATTGTCATCTACTCTATCTAGGATTTCCTATTTAACTGGGTGTCCACATTAGCCTCTTCATCGAACTCTAAACCCACAATATGGGGCATGAAACAGAACATCCACATTCTTGAGGGAGTACAGACAAAGAACCTTGCTATTAAAACAGAACAATTGAGATTGATTTCTTTAGTCACACAATTAATTGCTATTTCACTTCTTAATCACTAGACTGACCTGTAATTGATTTAACTTCAGAAAGCTTCGTGTTTTTTGCTCTATTCAATAGAAAATTCAGCAAAAAACTTACCCGCTCTCAAATTGACTGATCAAACAATAGTTCATCGGGAATATTTCATGATTTTTCTTTTCATGGCATGGTTTGAATATGGACTCTTTGAGTCATCAAATCATTGAGTCAGACAGCAGAGAAATGTGTCTTTGAGTCCACAAACACCCATGCTGACACATTGTACCCATCTATACTAATCCCATTTGGCCACACTAAGTCTGTACTCCTGGGCTATTCATGTGCCCGTCTAGGTATCTCTCAAATATTGTGAGTACATCTGTCTCCACCATCTTCTCTGATATTTTGAGCCATATATCAACCACTATCTGTGTGAAGAACCTACCTCCTTGATCCCCTTTAAACCTCCTCCCTTTCACCTTAAACCTCTCCTCTCATGTTTTAGACACCTCCACCATGGGAAAGATTTTCACTATTTACCCTATCTCATAATTTTATATGCAGATCGCTCCTAGAAAACTCAACCTATACAAATCCCTTCACATTACTAAACTCTTCCAATCTCAGCAACCTCCTTGTGAATCCCCTCTCCATTTCCTTCTGTACAATCATAATATTTCTATAGTTCTTCAAATGCTTTGTGCAGTTTAACTAATGTTTTGCAGAGTTGTAACATGATGCCCGACTCTTGTGTTCTGTGGCCTGTCTCTTGCCTTCTTCACCGTCACGTTCATCTGCATTGGCACTTTCAGGGAATTGTGGACTTATACTTCAAGGTCTCTGTTCCTCAAAACTCCTTAGGGTCCTACCATTTCCAATATATGGCAGTGTTAAATTGCATCTACCATTGCTCCACCAAATTCCTCCACTGATCTATAACTTGTTACAGTCTTAAAAACGCAGGTAATGAAACGCAATGCAGAAATTTTGAAATCAAAATAAGCTACCTTCTAGGTAACATTTAAAGTATTCTAACCAGGTTAGCGTGGAACTAAGAGGGAAACTCAGAGATGATGCCTACAGTATTTCCTGCATTTTTCTAGGTGGTGAATATCATGAGTTTAGGATGTGCTGTTAGAGACATAAATGCAGAGTGAATTTGACTGCTTAGAATAATGGCTTGGGGACCAGCCGAAGAGAGTGCTTTATCCTGGAGGTGCCAAGCTTCATGATTGTTATTGGTGCAGCAATTATTCAGGCAAGCAAAGAGTATTTTTTTAACTCATTCACAGGCCATTATTTTTATCCCGCTCTAATTTCCCTTTAAATTTAGTGCTTAACAAATAATTTCAGAGGGCAGCCACATTGCTGCCCAGACTCATACAGTATATAAGCCAAATCGCACAGATTTGTTTCTCCGAATCACATTAGTGTACGAGATGGGTTTTTATACCAATCCAGCAGTATTTCAGCAGTAACCATTACTGATACTAGATTCTAGTTCCAATGTTATAAAATCACTCAATTTAAATTCATGATGTGATTCAAATGCACATTCCTAGCTCAGTGGTCAATGTCCCTGGATTGTCGGCTGCTAACATAAGCACTATGCTGTTGTACCCACTTTGCATAATGTTCCCTCATCCATTTTGTGATGGAAGAAAGACTTTGGAAAGTCAGGAGTGAGGTTATTCACCACAGGACACCAAGCCCCTGACTTGCACTTGTCACCAAAATATTAATTTGCCAATCCATTTCAATTTCAAGTAAATTGTGAACATGAAGATGTTAATCTCCTGGTTGCTAACGACTTTAAATCTCCCTCCCATTCCCATACTGACGTTTCTGTCCTGGGCCTCCTCCACTGTCAGAGTGAGACCAAATCGGAGAGCAGCACCACTTGTGCAGCTTACAACCCAAACTAACTTCAAGTAACCCTTGCTGTCCCCCTCTCTCCATCCTTCCTCATTTTCCGATTAATTTCACGGTCCTCCTGATTTATATTACTATTTGCATGCCTCGTTGTCACCTTCCACTCAGCCAACAATGAACCATTCAACATTTCCCTGATCATCATCTGCTTTGCTCTGTCCTTTTCACACCTTACATTCTCTTTGTATCCTTCCATATCTCCAATTTCCCTCTCCCTTGACCCTCAGTCTGAAGAAGGGTCTTGAACTGAAACGTCACCCATTACTTCTCCCCAGAAATGCTGCATGTCCCTTTTGAGTTACCCCAGCATTTTGTGTCTATCATTGATGTAAACCTGCATCTGCAGTTCCTTCCTACACATGAGGATGGCAATAGTTGGGTTTTAAATGCCATCAGGAAGTGTAGATTGTCAACGTAAAGCACTTGTGAAACACCAATGTTACTTGCCTGTTATCAGGTCGCAGGCACGTTATTTATAACTCTCTGTACATGAGTACAGACTGCTTCGGGTGCATGTAAGGACTTTTTCATTATCTGAAGAGTTGATTGAAGAAGTGGCTGAAGACAACTGTCCTTAAGGTATGTAAGAGTGTGTAAGAACTGCAGATGCTAGTAAAATCAAAGGTAGACACCAAATGCTGGAGTAACTCAGCGGGTGAGGCAGCATCTATGGAAAGAAGGAATGGGCGACGTTTCGATTCGAGATCCTTCTTCAGATTGATGTCAGGAGAGGGGGCAGGCCAAATATAGAATGTAGGCGGAGACAGTAAGACTAGTGAGAGAACTGGGAAAGGGAAGGGGAAGGAGAGAGAAAACAAGAGCTATCTGAACAACTTCTTAAGGTATAGTCCTTCTTCCATCCAAGGGGCCTTTATTTTCAAAGCATCCTTAACAATTTCCAACTGGTTAATGAGATTCAACCACCAGATGTATTTGTCCCTCCCTTTCAGCATTTCAAAGGGAAAGAGAGCCCCAATAATACCACAGATAGACAAAAATGCTGGGGAGCACCATGTTTTGGTAACAGTCGCCACACATAGCTCCGCTCCCGAAAATTTGCGAATTTTCGCATTAAAACTCGGTCCACAGATCGGGACCAATTTTAAAATCTTACCGGAGCCTCTGGACGTCGCACTGATGATGTCATCAGTAAGCGCTGTGCATTAAATGGTGGATTTAACCCCTTAAATGGAAAATCTGGTTTCTACTCAGAGTCCTCAGAGAAACATCTCAAAACTTTACTGGAACACCGAGAACACCGAGAAGGAGCCTGAAGAATTGATTTTTGAAGTGGCTCTTGAAGGAAAAGTGCCTTCCGAAATGGCTGCAATGGCTACAAGATCTAAAGCAGATAAGGAGAAAGAAATTGAGGACCTAAAGCAGTCAGTAAGAGAACGGAAAGATGAAAAGGTGGACGCACAGCATATGGAAAAAATGATGAGGAAAAGCTGATGGTAAATACGAACGCGGGCAATTTGAAAATTTGAAAATTATGGAGTCTGTGCAGTCTGTGCAGGATTCGATCGGCACCGTAAATAAAAGAATTGAAGATGTGAGAGTCGAACTATTGGAGCGAATGAACAAGGGGGGAGAAGACACTTCTAAGACGTTTGCTGCAGTGAATGAGACTGTCTCCTCATATGTGAAAACAATGAAAGAGATGGAGGAAGAGATGGGACGAATGGCCGAGGATATGAAGATACATCACGCTCTCACTGCAAAACAGCTGGCAAAAATCTCGGATTGGAAGTGCTTGGATTTGGAAACTCGTTCGAGACGCTTTAATCTAAGATTAGTAGGAGTACCCGAGGGAGACAAGGGAGATAACCCTCAGGAGTTCGCTGTGGATGTAATTGAAGCTCTCAATCTTCCTAACCTTCTGACAATTGAAGCGGCACATCGAGTCCCGAGATTCAAACAAAAATCTCTAACAGGCTCAGAATGCACACGTCAGATTATTGTGATATTCCGGGACATTTCTGGCATGGAAGGGGTTATGAGGAATATTAAATATGGAGTGCCACTGAAATACGGGCTGACATCTTTCAAAATATTCAGGGATTATCCCTATGAAATTGTGCAGAAACGAAATCAGTTCTCTAAGGTAAAGCTAGCTTTCCAAGGCGTGAATGGAGTAAAATATGGAGTCTACTACCCTGCGAAATTGCGCATTTCTTACAAGGGACAGCAAAAATAATTTACAAATCCGGAGAACGCATATAAATATGCCTTAACCATCGTGGAAGAGAATCAGTAACTTGAAAAGCTGAACTGTATGGATATTCGTTCTCTTTATTATTTCACCATGAAATGTGCTCACCAGAAGATGGAACTCTCCTTGTGTTTTGACTTGACGGCTTATCGAGGAAGGACATATCAGGTTCCAAGTGAAGCAGAAAAAGATAAACACTGAATGCAGAGATTTACAACAGAATATGAACAGAGCAATTAAGAGTTTAAATGAACAACCTAATGTTATAGAATTAACACCTTTAACACTTAAAACATAGAACACTAACATAGAAATTGTAATGAATATTAACCAGAATGGTAGTAAGGGGTTGATTTACAAAATAACATTTATAGCTTAATAACTTAATAAATCTTAAGCAGATTTATAACTGGGGTGTGAGGGGGAAAGATGTGCTCCTGGCTCAGAACCAGAAGTCTGTCCTAGGTAACCCCTTCAGCCAATAGCTGATTATTATCGAGGTAAAACCTGACACTTAATACTTTGCAGATAAAACAGTTAGATATATCTGGGAATACATATGAAATGGATATATATACTGCAACTGGGAACTACAGTGGCTTGCAAAAGTATTCATACCCCTTGAACTTTTCCACATTTTGTCACGTTACAACCACAAACGTAAATGTATCTTATTGGGATTTTATGTGATAGACCAACACAACGTGGTGCATAATTGTGAAGTGGAAGGAAAATGATGCATGGTTTCCAAATTTTATTACAAATAAAAAACTGAAAAGTACGGTGCGCAAAAGTATTCAGCCCCCCTGTCAATACTTTGTAGAGCCACCTTTCGCTGCAATTACAGCTGCAAGTCTTTTGTGGTATGTCTCTACCAGCTTTGCACATCTAGAGACTGAAATTTTTGCCCATTCTTCTTTGCAAAATAGCTCAAGCTCAGTCAGATTGGATGGAGTGCATCTGTGAACATCAATTTTCAAATCTTGCCAGAGATTCTCAATTGGATTTAGGTCTGGACTTTGACTGGGCCATTCTAACACATGAATATGCTTTGATATAAACCATTCCATTGTCGCTCTGGCTGTATGTTTAGGGTCGTTGTCCTGCTGGAAGGTGAACCTCCGCCCCAGTCTCAAGTCTTTCGCAGACTCTAACAGGTTTTCTTCCAAGATTGCCCTGTATTTGGCTCCATTCATCTTCCCATCAACTCTGACCAGCTTCCCTGTCCCTGCTGAAGAAAAGCATCCCCACAGCATGATGCTGCCACCACCATGTTTCACAGTGGGGATGGTGTGTTCAGGGTGATATGCAGTGTTAGTTTTCCGCCACATAGTGTTTTGCATTTAGGCCAAAATTTTCAATTTTGGTCTCATTAGACCAGAGCACCTTCCTCCACATGTTTGCTGTGTCCCCCACATGGCTTGTTGCAAACTGCAAACGGGACTTCTTCTGGCTTTGTTTCAACAATGGCTTTCTTCTTTCCACTCTTCCATAAAGGCCCAATTTGTGGAGTGCATGACTAATAGTTGTCCTGTGGACAGATTCTCCCACCTGAGCTGTGGATCTCGGCAGCTCCTCCAGAGTTACCATGGGCCTCTTGGCTGCTTCTCTGATCAATGCTCTCCTTGCCCGACCTGTCAGTTTAGGTGGACGGCCATGTCTTGGTAGGTTTGCAGTTGTGCCATACTCTTTCGATTTTCGGATGATGGATTGAACAGTGCTCCGTGAGATGTTCAAAGCTTGGGATATTTTTTTATAATGTAACCCTGCTTTAAACTTCTCCACAACTTTATCCCTGACCTGTCTGGTGTGTTCCTTGGGCTCATGATGCTGTTTGTTCACTAATGTTCTCTAACAAACCTCTGAGGCCTTCACAGAACAGCTGTATTTTTACTGAGATTATATTACACACAAGTGGACTCTATTTATTAATTAGGTGACTTCTGAAGGCAATTGGTTGCACTGGATTTTATTTAGGGGTATCAGAGTAAAGGGGGCTGAATACTTTTGCACGCCACACTTTTCAGTTTTTTATTTGTAACAAAATTTTAAAACCATGTATCATTTTCCTTCCACTTCACAATTATGCGCCACTTTGTCTTGGTCTATCACATAAAATCCCAATAAAATACATTTACGTTTGTGGTTGTAACGTGACAAAATGTGGAAAAGTTCAAGGGGTGTGAATACTTTTGCAAGCCACTATATATAGATGATTTTGAACCAGCACGACTCTAGTATGGATATGTTATGACTAACTGAGGGAGCGGAGCTAGTTGTTTGCTAACATCGACAACGGAAGTCAACATAATGTTTTCTCCCACCAACAGGTGGGCCACTTTTTACAGTGCCGACAAGCTCGGTCACTGTATTTTCACTTTTACTAATTATTTTTTATTATCACATTTAATCACGTGTGTGTTTTTTATTCAAGGAGAATCACAAAAGGAATCCACAAATTGAACTTGGTAGGTTGAATGTTCCCCCATTACTTAAAGACCTGAGGTACGGATGCACCGCAAGATACACAGGTACTAAACCTAGCCCAGATGCAAGACATTAAACTGGGAGGAGTCTCATTTTGCAGTTGGAATATTAGGGGGGCTAACGAACGCATTAAAAGGGGTAAGATTTTAGCACAGCTGAAAGCATTCAACTCCGATGTTATCTTTCTCCAAGAAACGCATCTTAAAGTTCAAGATCAAGTTAGATTGAGGGTGAACTGTATAGGTCAAACTTTTCATTCGTCATACACGTCAAAATCCAGAGGCACGTCCATCATTATTCGCAAAGGTATACCATTTAAACAGAAAAATACCTTAACAGATAAGGATGGGAGATGTTTGATAGTTACCGGTGAGATCCATGCCATCCCAATCACATTGGTAAATATATATGCGCCTAACTTTGATAATCCGCATTTTAAAAATAAAGTTCTGAATATAATCGTAGAATATAATTACCAGAATGTTATAATTGGTGGAAACTTTAACTGTGTTTTAGACCCTTATTTAGATAAATCTAGTCAAAAACAACGAGGTAATACGAAATTTAAAACTAGTGAACTTTTAAACACATATATAAAAAATACAAATATAACAGATGTTTGAAGGATTGCAAATCCGACCGGCAAGGAATATTCGTTCTATTCATCGGTACACATGACTTATTCATGTATAGATTATTTCCTGGTAGACACAAAATTAATTCCGTATACTCTAAATCCAAAATACCATACAAATACGATTTCAGATCATTCCCCCCTAACTTTTTTTTAAAAAATAGAAGGAATGTCTAAGAATACATCGTTCTGGACGTATAACCCCCAAATTTTAAAAGACCCACAAGGGAGTATATATCTAAGACAGCAAATGGATCTTTTTTTTGAAATAAATGACACGCCAGACACATCACTTACATTATGATGGGAATCTTTCAAAGCTTTTATTAGGGGTGTTTTAATCTCATACCAAGCCTTTCAGAATAAAAAAAATAAGAATGAACAACGGCAGCTAGAGGAACAAATTATACAATTGGATATAGATAATGCTAAAGACCCGCCCATGGATCAACATAATAAAATATTGATACTAAAATTTAAATTAAATAAATTACTATCAGAGAAAGTTATAAGATTATTCCAAATCACAAGACAGGAACAGTTTGAATTTGGGGATAAGCCCCATAAACTTCTCGCACGCCAGTTAAAAAAACGAGAAAAGGAACATACGATTTCAAAGATTAAATCAGAGAGAGGGGAAGTATTAACATTACCGAATGAAATTAATAAAAGATCTGTGCAATTTTATGAGTATTTGTATACATCCAAAACAACAACGGACACCAACAAAGTTACTGAGTTTCTGGATAATTGCAATCTTCCCAAACTAGAATTGCAGGAACAAGAGGAATTGGGAGCACAAATCTCAAATAAGGAAATAGAAGAAACAATAATCTCATTAAAAAATGGAAAAACACCAGGTCCTGATGGATTCAGTAATGAATTCTATAAAGGTTTTTACGATATATTTAGTCCTCGTCTACAGAAAATGTACACACACGCTTTCAGAGAACAAATATTACCTGATACATTAGCAGAATCTATGATTACATTAATAGTTAAGAAAGATAAAGATGAGGAAGAACCTGGATCTGACAGAGCTATCGCGTTGTTAAATACAGATTAAAAAAATTAGCAAAAATATTAACAAGTATTAAGTAAGTACGCTAATAAACTAATACATCCGGGTCAAACGGGGTTTATCCCTAAGAGACAATCATTTAATAATTTGAGACGTCTGCTTAACATAATGCACTCACACAAAACTAAAGATCCAAATCTCGCAATTATTTCGCTGGAGGCAGAGAAAGCATTCAATCAGGTTGAATGGAAGTATATAGTTAAGGTATTGCAAAAATTTCAACTAGGAGAGAACTTCATTCAATGGATTAAATTAATATATAATAAACCAACGGCCAGAATATTAACTAATAATATCTTATCCACAAAATTTCAACTGTCAAGGGGTAATAGACAAGGCTGTTCATTATCACCATTGTTATTTGCCCTCATAATTGAACCACTAGCGGAAAGATTGTGAACTCATCTGAATATCCATGGGTATAATACAAAATATTCAAACAATAAAATATTATACGCTGGTGATGTACTTTTGTACATCACTAAGCCTCATATCACTATACACAATATTTTAAATTTAATTGAGGATTTTGGTTCATTTTCAGGTTATAGAATAAACGGGAATAAAAGTGAAATCATGTCAATAAAACCAAAAGATTCTACACATCTCGTACAATTTCCTTTTAAAATAGCTATGGAAAAATTTAATATTTGGGTATTGAAATTACTAGAAGATACCAAGACATGTTTAATGCAAACTATACCCCTGTACTTAAGAAACTACATAATTTAATTAAATTCTGGAAAATGCTTCCGATGTCCTTAATTGGTCGAATAAACACCATAAAAATGATTTTTCTACCACAAATTCTATACTTGTTCCAATCAATCCCATTATATCTATTTATTATAATCCCATTATATCTATTATCCATTATTATATTTATTTTTAAATTGGACTCAGATATTACAAATTTTATTTGGGATTATAAGTCCCATAGAGTACAAAGACCACACCTGAATAAACACAAAGTAATAGGGGGATTAGCACTCCCTAACTTCATGTAATATTATTGGTCGGTAAATATTAGAAATATGATTCAATTGTTGGATAATTCTCTTCATCAACCGGAATGGATCATTATGGAGAAAGAGGACTGCTCCCCTTTTAATATTGGTGTGATCCTTCTTTCACCAATGACGGTGAATAATACAAACTGCAACAAAAACCCAATTATACATAGTACAATCAGAATTTGGAAACAAATAAAATACAACTTAAAATGAATAAACTTATCTCTCCTTTCTCCCATTGCTAAAAACCCTCTGGTTAAACCCTCAAATATAGATAAAGCATTTATACAATGGTAAAGAGCAGGAATTAAAATTTTGGGAGATTTGTATGATACGGAAAAACTATTATCATTTAAACAATTTCAACTAAATACAATCTGGGTAACAATCAGTATTTTAAATATTTCCAAATATGTGATTATCTGAAAAAACATGTGCAAGAATTTCACAAAATGCCGTTAGACTTACTAGATGAAGTAATGAATACAAAGGCGGAATCAGCAAATTTAATTTCATATATATATATTATACTAAATGCAGTAATACCAACAACGGAAGTTAGTGAGTGGGAAAATGAACAAAGCATAAAAATTTCCAATGAAAGGTGGAAAGAGTACTTATTAAATTTGCACAAATGCTCAATTAACGTAAGACACACTTTAATACAATTTAAAATTTTACACAGATTATACTACTCAAAAACTAACTTAAATACATTTTTCCCCAACGTCTCACCAATTTATGATAAATGCCAGTTTCAAGAAGCTACTATAGCGCACTCATTCATCTTTTGTGCAAAATTTCAAACGTTTTGGATTGAAATCTTTGAAATCTTCACAAAACTGTATAAAATAAAAATGAAACAAAAGCCAGAATGGATTATTTTCGGAATGACAGAAGGTAGTTCGGAATTAAATGTGTATTAAATGGATTAAATGAATCTATTTGATTACGGCTTAATAATAGGAAAACAGCTAATCTTAAAATTCTGGAAAAATGCTCCTATACCAACATTAAATATGTGGATTTCAACTATGTTTGAAACACTACATCTGGAAGATATGAGACTCCGCCTGGCAGGAAAATCAGATCACTTCTATCAGACGTGGTCTGCATTTATAGAATTGCTACAAAGATAGGGTGCAGGAGTACCTCGGGCCTTGGTGGGGGGGATGAAAAACTATCTAGTTGGTGGATTCCTTTTGCGTGATATATATAACATAGTAACTGGCTTTTTTTTTCCCTTTGTCTCTCTTTTTTCTTTTTCTATTCCAGGGTCTATCTGTTAATCCCCTTTCTCTAATTCTTTGACCAAGGGGGTTTTCCCCCTCCCCTTTGGCATGCTCTTTCACTTTTACAACTCTTTTCACCTACTTTACTCTCTTTCTTTCTATTCTTTTTCTTTAAAAGCCATAAAATTATGGGGTACAATGATTGTAACAATATATATGTGATGTACACTGATGTATTTACCTCTAATAAATAAAATAAAAATATTTTTAAAAAATGAAATTAAAAAAAAAACTATTTATGTTCCTTTGTTTGTATCCTCTATTTCTGCCCTCGTTTCATAGAATCATAGAATCATAGAAAATAGGTGCAGGAGTAGGCCATTCGGCCCTTCGAGCCTGCACCGCCATTCAATATGATCATGGCTGACTATCCAACTCAGTATCCTGTACCTGCCTTCTCTCCATACCCCCTGATCCCTACAGCCACAAGGGCCACATCGAACTCCCTCTTAAATATAGCCAATGAACTGGCTCCAACTACCTTCTGTGGCAGAGAATTCCACAGACTCACCACTCTCTGTGTGAAAAATAATCTTCTCATCTCGGTCCTAAAAGACTTCACCCTTATCCTTAAACTGTGACCCCTTGTTCTGGAGTTCCCCAACATCAGGAACAATCTTCCTGCATCTAGCCTGTCCAACCCCTTAAGAATTTTGTAAGTCTCTATAAGATCCCCCCTCAATCTCCTAAATTCCAACGAGTACAAGCCAAGTCTCTCCAGTCTTTCTTCATATGGAAGTCCTGCCATCCCAGGAATCAGTCTGGTGAACCTTCTCTGTACTCCCTCTATGGCAAGAATGTCTTTCCCCAGATTAGGAGACCAAAACTGTACACAATACTCCAGGTGTGGCCTCACTGTACAATTGCAATAGAACCTCCCTGCTCTTGTACTCAAATCCTTTTGCTATGAATTCCAACATACCATTCACTTTCTTCACAGCCTGCTGCACCTGCATGCCTACTTTCAATGACTGGTGTACCATGACACCCAGGTCTCGTTGCATCTCCCCTTTTCCTAATCGGCCACCATTCAGATAATAGTCTACCCTCCTGTTTTTGCCGCCAAAGTGGATAACCTCACATTTATCCACATTATACTGCATCTGCCGTGCATTTGCCCACTCACCCAACCTATCCTAGTCACCTTGCAGCCTCTTAGCATCCTCCTCACAGCTAACACTGCCCCCCAGCTTCATGTCATTCGCAGACTTGGAGATGTTGCATTCAATTCCCTTATCCAGATCATTAATATATGTTGTAAATAGCTGGGGTCCCAGCACTGAGCCTTGCGATACCCCACTAGTCACTGCCTGCCATTCTGAAAATGAACCGTTTACTCCTACTCTTTGCTTCCTGTCTACCAGCCAGTTCTCTATCCACATCAACACTGAACCCCCAATACCGTGTGCTTTAAGTTTGAATGCTAATCTCTTATGTTGGACCTTGTCAAAAGCCTTCTGAAAGTCCAGATATAAAGTCCAGAATCCACAGGTTCTCCCTTATCCTCTCTACTAGTTACATCCTCGAGAAATTCTATAATATTCATCAGACATGATTTACCTTTCATAAAAACATGCTGAATTTGTCCAATGTTTTCACCACTTTCCAAATGTGCTGCTATCCCATCTTTAATAACTGACTCTAGCATTTTCCCCACAACCGATGTTAACTGGTCTGTAATCCCCGTTTTTTCTCTCCCTCCCTTTTTAAAAAGTGGGGTTACATTAACTACCCTCCAATCCTCAGGAACTACTCCAGAATCTAAAGAGTTTTGAAAAATTATCACTAATGCATCCACTATTTCCTTAAGTACTCTAGGATGCAGCATATCTGGCCCTGGGGATTTATCGGCCTTTAATCCATTCAATTTACCTAACACCACTTCCCTGCTAACTTGGATTTCACTCAGTTCCTCCATCTCATTTGACCCCCGGTCCCCTGCTATTTCCGGCAGATTATTTATGTCTTCCTTAGTGAAGACAGAACCAAAGTTGTTATTCAATTGGTCTGCCATGTCCTTGTTCCCCATGATCAATTCACCAGTTTCTGACTGCAAGGGACCTACATTTGTTTTAACTAATCTTTTTCTCTTCACATATCTATAAAAACTTTTGCAGTCTGTTTTTATGTTCCCTGCCAGTTTTCTTTCATAATCTATTTTCCCTTTCCTAATTAAGCACTTTGTCCTCCTCTGCTGGACTCTGAATTTCTCCATGTCCTCTGGTTGGCTGCCCAGGGAATAAATTTGTTGGTTCTGGATTTGTACATTTTTTCTCATTGACTGACTGTGTTTGGTTCTTGTATACCGGTATCTGTTCATCATTAGTTGTTCATGAATAAGTGAAATATCATTATTATTTGCTATTAAAATTGCCAGGGGTATACAGGACCAAAAAAGTTGGGAACCCCTGATTTAGATGGTAGTACATATCTAAAATGAGCTGCGAGACGAAGCTATAGAAGCGGATACCATTATGACATTTGAATATGTGATATATGGAAAGGAAGGGTTGGGAGGGGTATGAGGGGTATGCAAATGCAGGCAGATGGGCCTAGCCCAAAATGCCAACTTTATCGGTATGGAGAATTTGGACCAAAGGGCCTGTTTCCTCACTGTACAGCTCCTATGACTCCAAATCCCACGAGTGTAGTTTTTTTCCCTGATTTCCATTGTAGTTGCATTAGAACAGTGTACCAGTATAACACTTGAAACCACCTGACAATATAAATTGTACCAATATTCCACGGGTTAAGTTATCAGTACCTAGGTTTGCATTGCCTGGAATATGGAAGGTAAAGTGTGATTAACAGAAGTTTTCCAAATATGAAGTAGAACTGAGAGAGATACTATTTTCAATGTTTGAAGAAACCAGGCAGAAAGTGAAAAACAGAGGCAGAGCTTTGATAAATTAAGTTAAGAAATATTTCCACTCAGAGGGTGGTAGAAATTCAGACCTCATTTCTGTAAGCAGTAGTTGATACCAGGTAATTGCTCATTTTAAAACTGAGATTTGCAGATATTTGTGAAGGGACGATATTAAGGGATATAGTAAAAATATTAGCAAGATCAGAGCAGCTACAATTTAACAGATTAGGCTGGTGGGATTAAATTACCTGTTTACGAAGGAACTGCTGATGCTGGAAAATCGAAGATAGACAAAAATTCTGGAGAAACTCAGCGGGTGAGGCAGCATCGATGAAGCGAAGGAAATAGGCAACATTTCAGGTCGAAACCCTTCTTCAGACTGATGTGAGGGTGGGGGGGGGGGCAGGAAGGAGAAAGGAAGAGGTGGAGCCAGTGGGCTGAGGGAGAGCTGAGAAGGGGAGGAGAAAGATGGGACTACCTGAAATTGGAGAAGTCAATGGTCATACCGCTGGGGTGCAAACTGCGGTGGTCCTCACTCTGGCCATGTAAGGAGGCCCAGGACAGAAAGGTTGGATTTGGAATGGGAGGGGAAGTTGAAGTGCTGAGCCACCGGGAGATCAGGTTGGTTATTGCGAACCGCGCGGAGGTTTTCTGTGAAGTGATCGAGAAGCCTACCTTGGTTTCACCGATATAGAGCAGCTGACATCTAATGCAATGGATGCAATAGATGAGGTTGGAGGAGGTGCAGGTGAACCTCTGCCGCACCTGGAAAGACTGCTTGGGTCCTTGAATGGAGTCAAGGGGGGAGGTAAAGCGACAAGTGTAGCATTTCCTGCGTTTGCAAGGGAAGGTGCCCGAAGAGGGGGTGGTTCGGGTGAGAAGGGACGAATTGACCAGGGAGTTACGGAGGGAGCGGTCTCTGCAGAAAGCAGATGGGGAGGAGATGGGAAGATGTGGCAAGTGGTGGGATCACATAGCAGGTGGCGAAAATGTCGGAGGATTATTTGTTGTATGTGACGGCTGGTAGGGTGGAAGGTGAGGACAAGGAGGACTCTGCCCTTGTTACGAGTGGGGGGATGGGGAGTGAGAGCAGAGTTATGGGGTATAGAACAGACCCTGGTGAGAGCCTCATCTATAGTAGAAGAGAGGAACCCCCGATCCCTGAAGAATGAGGACATCTCCGATGCCTTGGTGTGGAACACCGCATCCTGGGTGCAGATACAGCGTAGACGGAGGAATTGGGAGTAGGGGATGGAGTCCTTACAGGAAGCAGGGTGGGAAGAAGTGTAGTCCAGATAGCCATGGGAGTCATTGGGTTTATAGTGGATGTCGGTCAGTAGTCTATGACCTGCGATGGAGATAGCGAAGTCAAGAAATGGTAGGGAAATGTTGGAAATGGTCCAGGTGTATTTGAGTGCCGGATGGAAGTTAGTGGTGAAATGGATAAAGTCAGTGAGTTGTGTGTGTATGCAGGTGGTAGCACCAATGCAGTTGTCGATGTAGCGGAGGTGGAGTTCGGGGATAGGGCCACGGTACACCTCGAACAAGGATTGTTCGACGTACCCTACAAAGAGGCAGGCACATGCCCATGTGGGGCCCATGTGTATGCCCACAGCTACGCCTTGTATTTGGAGGAAATGGATGGAGTCAAACAAAAAGTTATTCAGGGTAAGGACCAGCTCTGCTAGGCGGAGGAGAGTATCAGTAGATGGGGATTGGTTGGTTATGCGGTCGAGGAAGAAACGGAGAGCTTTGAGACACTCCTGGTGGGGGATGGAGGTGTAGAGTGACTGGACATCCATGGTGAAGATGTGGGAATGTGGGCCTAGGAAAGTCCTGGAGTAGATGAAGAGTGTGTGAGGTGTCTTGACAATAGGTAGGCAGGGATTTAACCAGGGGGGGGATAGGATGGAGTCAAGGTATGGGGAAATAAGTTTGGTGGGGCACGAACAGGCAGAAACAATGGGTCTGCCAGGACAGTCATGTTTGTGGATTTTGGGGAGAAGGTAAAATCGGGCCGTGCAGGGCTGGGAAAGGATGAGGTTGGAGGCTTGGGAGGGCAGGGAGCCGGAGGTTATGAAGTCAGTGATAATATTAGAGATAATGGCCTGTTGCTCGTCTGTGGCGTCATGGTCCAAAGATAAGTAGGAGGAGGTGTCTGAGAGTTGGCGTGTGGCCTCAGCCTTGTAGAGATCAGCGCGCCAGACTACCATGGCACCTCCCTCGTCGGCAGGTTTGATCACCCAGTCTGGGTTGTTGCAGAGTGTGTGGAGGGCTGTACGTTCAGGGGAGGAGAGGTTAGAGTGGTATAGGGGAGTGGAGAAGTTGATGCGGTTGATGTCCCGCAGGCAGTTTTTAAAAAAAGGTTTAAAGCCGGTAGATGGTCATGAGGGGGAGTCCAAGAGGATGGGGTCCGTTGGAGACGGGAGAAGGGGTCATCACTGGGGGGGGCGAGGACTCATTCCCATGGAAAAACGCTTTGATGAGCGGAACTCATTGAGGTGGGGACGGAGGTGGGAACAAAGGTGAGGCCCCTACTGAGGACAGACCGTTCGGTATCTGAGAAGGGGAGGCAGGGGGGATGGTGAACACATGGCAAGGATGGGGGTTGGGGCTGGAGGAAAGGCGATATCTAGTAGGGGGGGGGTGGTGGGTGGTCAGGGAGGAAGGGGGTATGAGGACTATAGTGTGGGTGGGGAAGAGCTGGGGTCACATGGTTAGAGGGGGAAGGGGAAGACCCAGTGGAACAACCACTGAGGTTCCCTGGGTTAGGGGGACGAGCACTAGGACCCAGCACAGTCAGACTCCATGATGTCAGAGTCTGCAGAGTGGAGACTTCAGGCCCGGTGCTGAGCCTAGGACTCGGGTAAGGATTAAATTACCTGCTCTTTTTATTGTGTTCCTTAATATTCAAAGCTGAATATTGCACACAAAATGTGAATTCAAAAAAGAAATGCATGTGGTAATAACTTCTGCCTGTGTGGTCTCCTGCACCTATCGCATGGGATGCCATCAAAGTTATGGCATTTTAAAGAGCATTATAATACAACTAGAGTGTGTTCTACCACCAAAATACAGCTTGGTGATATTAATTTAATAAACCCAAATATTGTAGATGGGCTTTGATATTATTTAATATCTCTATAATACTAAAAGTCTTCCTATTGTTTGTGTTTGTGCTCACGATCTCTGTGTGTGGCCGTGAATCTGGTTAAAATGTGGTTAATTCCTATCTTCTTTCAAACGCAAGAGCACAACCTTCCCATTTTCACATATCCTACTCACATTTTTTCCATGGTCCCCATAAACATCTTCCCGTCGCATTTCAACATATATTTCCAAAGTTACAGCCTTTTAAAATAACCCAAACCAAGTTTTAAACCCAGTTTTTAACTCAAACTTTCAACCCGCTTCCAAAGTGACATCACAATGCCCCTCAACGAGAGGGTTGGCAGGCACCAGCTTCGAGTGACATCAGGGGCGAGAGGGGCTTGATGTTTTAAAAATACAAAAGAAATTCAAGAAAATCTTTCAATCCGCAACGGGAGGTTCTGCTGATGCCCGACGCTCGATGCCCGATGCCCGATGCCCGACGCTCGATGCCCGACGCCCAACGCCCGATGGGGAGGGTGATGCCGCGGGCCCAGCCCGGTGCTGGAGTTGGAGTGAGGGCCGAGCCCAGAGCTTGAGATTGGGCCGTACCTGGGGCCGAGAAAGAAGCCGCCGCTGGAACCAATGACGAGCCTGGGTCCGGGGTCAGGGAAGAGCCCGGAGATGTAGTCGGGGCTCCTGACTGGAGTCCAGGTGGCGGCCAAACTGATGGCTGCAGTCTACAGTCAGGGCCGGGCCGTGTACGAGAACCAGGCCGAGTTCCAAGCCCTGACGCTGCTCTACAACCTGGGTATTTCCTGGGGCAGGGAATGGGAGTGAGGAGAGGAGGATTAGCGAAATGAGGAGGGAGATGGGGTGAGTAGTGTGGTGGTAGATGGGGGGGGGTGTGGAGGAGGGAGATGCCCCTCCCCATCTACCCTCACTCCCACCCTCTCTACCCCCCTCCCCCTTGCCCTAACTCTCTACCCCCCTCCCTCTCCACTCCCCTCCCTGACTGACCCCCTCCCTCTCTACCCCCCCACCTCCTCTCTACCCCTCCTCCCTCTCTACCCCTCCTCCCTTTCTACCCCCCCCCCACCCCTCCTCCCTCTCTACCACCCCTCCCACTCTACCACCTCTCCCTGTAACCCCCTCCCTCTTTAGGGATTGAAGAGGGAGGTTGAAGAGGAGGGGGAGGGAGTGCTGGGGATGAGGAGAAATGAGCCGCGCCTGCGCATTTGGGGGCTATGCGTGAGTGGTGCAATATTGCATTGGGGGAACGGCTTACGTTGGGGGAACGGGTGGTGGAATCTTGCGTTGGGGAGCAGACCCAACAGGTCTGCACATGGTCTAATAGATTATAAAAATGTAGAAATATGTTCTGTATTCAAAATGCAGCTGCTTTGATTTTTTAGTTGATATAATTATAAATTAATTTTAGGTTTTCCTGTCATTTCTGGTCTGCGAACAGTTCACCACTGTTATTTGACTGATGCGGACCTATTTTTACCTGAATTATTGTAAGTACGGATTTTGTATAGATTTTGATTTATTGACAGCATTTAGACTTTTAGTCTTGAAACTTTAGAGATACAGCGTGGAAACGGGCCCTTTGGGCCATCGAGTCCACGCTTACCAGTGATCACCCCGTACATTAGCACTATCCTACACACACTGATGACAATTTTACAGAAGCCAATTAACCTGTACGTCTTTGGAGTGTGGGAGGAAACTGGAGCACGTAGATAAAACCCACGCGATCACAGGGAGAATGTGCAAACTCCGTATAGACAGCATCCATGGGATGGAACCCGGGTGTCTGGCACTGTAAGGCAGCAACTCTCCACTGCACCACTGTGCTGCCTGCATTGTCTTTCAGATTTAAATATAGTCATGAAAAGATAAGACTCCCCATTATTGACTAAGGCCTTCACTGCAATACAAAAATAATGCATCATGTAACAATTCATGAAGAATTCATGAATTATTTTTGTGAATATATTTTCATTTTGATTATGCATATCTCTGCTGAATACTTGCAAAACATTGCACATTTTTGCATTTGTATTCTGAATGTAGTCTCTGGATAACTTGGCGTTATAATCAAATTACATTTAGCAAGCTGAATACATCCTGTTATTAAATCATAAATGATTCATCATTCAATCCTTGAAATTAATTATTTTAATATAAATCGGCAAGAAGATATAATTTGAGACATGAAAAGGCACGGTATTGAATTAGTGGACACAAAAAAAAACACATGGTGTTTTAGATCAATTTATATAATTGAGAATGGATTATCAGTATCGCATTACTGTTTGTGAGAGTTGGCTGTGCTTAAATTGGTTGCAGTGTTTCCTATATTATGGATTCAAAAGAAGGGTTTCATTTGTTATAACAAGAATCTGAGACGGAGAATGCATCAATATGATTGAAAATGATTCCCATTTCTAATACAATTGCTATTAAATTTTATGTTCTTAAATTCTATCTCCTTTGTGATCATCTTCTGCCTTGCGCTGCATCTATTAATTTCAGAGGACTCGCAGGGCTTGACTGAATTATACAGACTTATTATCATTTTCTCCTTGAAGACTTTTTGGTAACCTTTTATTCATGTACAAATGCCAAGAGGAAAAAATTGTACCATGCTGGATTTGAGCCAGCCTGCACCAATAATACATGCATACACCATCTTATAATGATTAACATGCTTGTGCATTAGCATTTCACTCAACTTCCAACAAATATAAAATTATGAGAGGCATTGATGGGGTGGCCAGTAAAAACATTTTTTCCACAACGGAAATATCAAAAGCCAAGGGGCTTGGCTTCAAGGTGAGAGGTGCAAAGTTTAAAGCTGATGTGCAGGGCAAGTTTTCTACACAGATAGTGGTGAGTGCCTGGAATGTGCTGCCAGGGATGGTGACAAGGCACAATGTGCTGCCAGACAAAGGCACAATTGTGGCATATAAGATACTTTTGGATAGGTACACCAAAATGCAACTTTTAAATAGACACGGATCATGTGCAGACTGATAAATGCAGGAATAGCAAGATGGATTCAACAGTGGCTGAATGGGAGAAGCCAGAGGGTAATGATGGATGGCTGTTTGTCGGGTTGGAGGCAGGTAACTAGTGGGGTGCCTCAGGGATCTGTGTTGGGTCCTTTGTTGTTTGTCATGTTGATCTGGATGAAGGGGTGGTAAATTGGATCAGTAAGTATGCAGATGATACCAAGAAAGGGGGTGTTGTGGATAATGAAGAGGATTTCCAAAGTCTACAGAGTGATTTAGGCCAGTTGGAAAAATGGGCTGAAAGATGGCAGATGGAGTTTAATGCTGATAAATGTGAGGTGCTACACCTTGGCAGTACAAATCAAAATAGGACGTACATGGTAAACGGTAGGGAATTGAAGAATATAGTTGAACAGAGGGATCTGGGAATAACCGTGCATAGTTCCTTGAAGGTGGAATCTCATATAGATAGGGTGGTAAAGAAAGCTTTTGGTATGCTAGCCTTTATAAATCAGAGCATTGAGTATAGAAGCTGGGATGTAATGTTAAAATTGTACAAGGCATTGGTGAGACCAATTCTGGAGTATGGTGTACAATTTTGGTCGCCCAATTATAGGAAGGATGTCAACAAAATAGAGAGGGTACAGAGGAGATTTACTAGAATCTTGCCTGGGTTTCAACAGCTAAGTTACAGAGATAATTTGAATAAGTTAGGTCTTTATTCTCTGGAGCGCAGAAGGTTAAGGGGGGACTTGATAGAGGTCTTTAAAATGATGAGAGGGATAGACAGAGTTGATGTGGACAAGCTTTTCCCTATGAGAATAGGGAAGATTCAAACAAGAGGACATGACTTTAGAATTAAGGGACAGAGGTTTGGGGGTAACATGAGGGGGAACTTCTTTACTCAGAGAGTGGTAGCGGTGTGGAATGAGCTTCCAGTGGAAGTGGTGGCGGCAGGTTCGTTGGTATCATTTAAAAATAAATTGGATAGGCATATGGATGAGAAGGGTATGGAGGGTTATGGTATGAGTGCAGGCAGGTGGGACTAAGGGAAAAAAGTTGTTGGGCATGGACTTGAAGGGCCGAGATGGCCTGTTTCCGTGCTGTAATTGTTATATGGTTATATGGTTATATGATAAGAGTTGGTCTTGGCATTACTGTATGTTCGTTACAGACATTCTGGGCCAAAGGGCCAATGCTGCACCGTTCTATGTTTTATGTTCTATATTCTATGTTCTAAATGTGCTCAGAACTGAGAATTTGCTGAGACTAAGTGATGGGGTGGTGGGCTTAACGTTTTCTACTGTTCATGCCAGTTATTTGATGAGTAGCTAGCATAGTGCAATAGCTGAATAGGCACAGCTCAGTCTAAGAAGGTCAATCTCACATTTGTGTTACACAGACTGTCCATGTAATGAACTTCCCTAATACAACTGCAACCCACATGGAACTTTTGTAGACAGAACAAGGCACACACAACTTAATAACGAAAACAATAGCGGAGAAAGAAACAGTTAGCATTTTAAGTGGATGTGATTTCATCTGCAAAGAAGTCAGAAAAGTGCACATTTCGATCATGAGAATGACTAAAGTAACAGTGTTTTACTTCGGAGTCACGTGAATGATTACGCGAAGAAGGCCGTCCCCACGCATGCGCGTCATTACGTCTGACACGTTGCGCACGACTGACTGGTGGGCGCGGGCTCCTACCAGCGGTAGGTTTTTGAACCTAGAAGGTAAGTTTTAACTTATTTCTAGGGCTGTTTATTGTTTTGCAGGATTGCCTGCTGAATTCGGGGCGGAGTTGGACGGGCCGCGGGAAGCCAGCTATGGACAGTGGGGAAATCCAGGTCCAGACCGCGGTATCACGGTAGCCGGCGGCCATCGGGTTCACTCCCTAGTCACTGACAAGGAGGTCAGCGACACCCAGGAGGGGAATGCGAGTGGGGGTTCTCCCAGTTGGGCTCCCAGTTGGGCTATGGTCCCCCAGAGAATGGGGTTAGAATGGCAGTTAGCCGGTCTTACTACCCCAGTCACTGTTAATGGGGTTAGCAGCTCCCACATCCCATGGTTCCCCCAGAGTAGTGGTTAGACTGGCAGTCAGCCGGTCTTGCAACCCCAGCCATTCACTATGTGGTCTGCAGCTCCTACACCATTATGGTCCCCAGAAATAGGGGTTAGACTGGCAGCAAGCCGGTCTAGCTACCCCAGTCTCGGACAATGGGGTCAGCAACCCCCAGACTGCTTAGGTCTTCCTAGAGAAAGCGGTCAGACTGGCAGTAAGCTGGTCACGCTACTGCAGCCGCTGTCAATGGGGTCAGCAGCTCCCAGACCATTTAGGTCTTCCGAAATAAGGGGAAAACTGGCAGTAAGCTGGTCTCGAGAAAGGGGTTAAACCATGAGGAAGCCGGTCGGGCCAGGAGGTTCCCCCCTCCTTCTATGCATAGCGTCTACGAGCGCCTAAAACCCACCTGGAAAAAGGCACCTAATGGAGGTTGCTCCAGAGAGATATGCTCCAAAAAAGATCGATCTGAGCCCGGGTATTATGAAAAACCCGCAGGCAGCGGCACCTGTTAGGGCTGTACAATGTCTCCCTCTCTGAGGAGGGGAGCATCAGGAGTCAGTTTTGTTGTGGCCCAGAATCATATTCTGATATAGGTCCGAGGGGCCATGTCAGCGCAGGTATCCTCAGGGGCCTGCGGCAGCACCTGTCAGAGCTGTCTGCGAGTCTCCCTCTCGGTGGAAGGGAGTGCGAGGACAAACTCGCAAGGGATGAGGCATAAAACCCGGCAGGGGCCAGATTCACTCACACTACAAGTGCCGGCAGTGCACAGAGCGATCAAACGAAATCATCGTATCGGCGATGACACCCCACGCCTCTACGGCAGTAAGCAGTTCAACGAAGTTGATGGGCGCTTGAAAGCTGGGCCAAGCTGGTCTCAGGAATATGGAAATCAAGGATGGGAATGGAACCCACATCACGGGCCTTTGGGCTTACCATAAGACCACTGGTAGCCATGGAGGTAGGTGGGTCTGCTTCATTCGAAACATGGGGTAAATGGACCATTTACAAGTTAGTAATATTTACACTTGTTTTGTACAAATGAAAATGTTAACATATGATGGGTATTATACACAGTATACAAGGGTATCAAGCATGGCTTAGAATTGGGGCCAGAGTCGGTAATATGGCCAGAGCTCTCTCTCTCTCTCGAGGCTGACTCAGAATGCCGGAGCAGTTTTAAGGCAGGCCAGTAGTATGGCCAGAGCTGCATTCAAGGCAGGCACAGAATTATGGCTTGTTCCTTGTGAAAGATGGAGAGATTTTGGTTCATATTTAATTTACTCCCATGTGCAACATAGCTTTTCAGTATATGGAATTTCTCTACTGTCTAATTACTTATTTCCTTAGGATCTTTATGGCATGCATCGGTTTCGTAGATGCATACTGTTTAGGATCCATTCACAGGAGGTCACCAGAGACATTTCAATTTGATCTGGAGGATATTTCTTATGCTGTGTTTTGCTTAAATAAACTGTTTCACCCATCCAGTCTAATTTAAGTTGATTCCAACTGGAAGTTGTTGTTTATCGGATTTACCTTTAACTATTAATTCCCTGTGATTCTGCCCTTGGGCAACAGATTGGAATCAATTGAAGCCTGTAACAACCTTGTTATCAAGCAGTCTTCTAGTTATCAAGAGTAGTTGGCTATAGCAGCTATGTTTCAGCTGTGCAATTGGGTCTTGCATTATTAGAACTTTCAACGTGCAAGTATTAACCTCTCAAGTGCCATATAGGTCATTGTTAACAGACCTATGCTATTATCAGCTGAAGCTACCATAGGGTCTTGGTGAGGCCACACCTGGAGTATTGCATACAATTTTGGTCTCCTAATCTGAGGAAAGACATTCTTGCCATAGAGGGAGTACAGTGAAGGTTCGGACGAAGTGCGTAGTTACCAGTCGGAATTTGCTCAATGAACTTTCACATGTTATTTCTGCTTCAAATAAAGTCACAAACTAAACATATTCATCAATCAAGACATGATATATACCACAATGACATGCAGCAAAATTTTAATACAGTATCTCAATTGTATTACACATTGCAATGAATGCAATTTCTATTATTTCTTTCCACTTCCAAACAAAAATGTGGTTGAATTATTCAGTGTATGATCAACCTCGGTGAGACCAAGCGCAGGCTCGCCGATCGCTTCGCACAACACCTCCACTCAGTCAGTTCGCAATAACCAACCAGATCTCCCGGAGGCTCAATACTCCAACTCCCCTTCCCATTCCGAATCCGGCCTTTCTGTCCTGGGCCTCCTCCATGGCCAGTGAGGCCCACCGCATATTGGAGGAGCAGCACTTCATATTTGCTTGGGTGGTTTACACCCCAGCGGTATGAACACTGGCTTCTCTAATTTCAGGTAGTCCTTGCTTTCTCCCTCCTTCCCCTCCCATTCCCAGCTCTCCCACAGCCTACTGTCTCCGCCTCTTCCTTTCTTTTTGGTGTGTCTCCCCCCCCGACATCAAACTGAAGAAGGGTCTCGACCCGAAACTTTGTCTATTCCTTTGCTCCATAGATGTTGCCTTACCCGCTGATTTTCTCCAGCTTTTTTGTATACCAATGGGATCCCACCACTGGCCACATCTTCTGATCTCCTCCCCTGTTGGCTTTCTGCAGAGACCGCTCCCTCCATATCTCCCTGGTCAATTCGTCCCTTCCCACCCAAACCACCCCCACTCCTGGCACTTTCCCTTGCAACCGCAGGAAATGCTACACTTGTCGCTTTACCTCCCCCGTTGACTCCATTCAAGGACCCAAGCAGTCTTTCCAGGTGCGGCAGAGGTTTACCTGCACCTCCTCCAACCTCATATTTCACATCCACTGCTCTAGGTGTCAGCTACTCTACATCGGTGAGACCAAGTGTAGGCTTGGCGATCGCTTCGCCCAAAACCACCACTCGGTCCGCAATAACCAACCTGGTCTGCCGGTGACTCAGCAATTCAACTCCACATCCCATTCCGAATCTGACCTTTCTGCCCTGGGCCTCTTCCATGGCCAGAGTGAGGCCCACCGTAAATTGGAGGAGCAGCACCTCATATTTCGCTTGGGCAGTTTACACCCCAGCGGTATGAACATTGACTTCTTCAATTTCAGGTAATCCCTGCTTTCTCCTCCACTTCCCAGCTCTCCCTCAGCCCACTGTCTCTGCCTCTTCCTTTCTTCTTCCTGTCCCCCCCACCCTCACATCAGTCATAAGAAGGGTCTCGACCCTGTAACGTCGCCTATTTCCTTCGCTCCATAGATGCTGCCTCACCCGCTGAGTTTCTCCAGCATTTTTGTCTACCCATTTACACAAGTTCTGTTATCCCATGTCCCTCACCCACTCCCTACACATTAGGGGCAATTTTACAGACTCAAGTTAACCTACAAAGCCAATGCGTCTTTGGGAGGTGGAAGGAATTCCACACGCTTGCAGGGAGAATGTGCAAATTCAACACAGACAGAGCCCGAGGACAGGATCAAACACAGATCTCTGGTGTGTGAGGCAGCAAGTCTACCAGCTGTGCCACTATATTTTGTTTTCCAACAAACAAAAAATTATACGTTGATAACTTTGGTTACTAAAAAATAGAAAATATCAATTTTCAGTTTTAAATCTCCAAGTGACGCTATGTCCCCCTTTACAGCTACTGTATATTTTAATTAAGTTCAAGACTATGGGGCAGTACATTGGCCATAAAGCTGCTGCCTAAAAGTGCCAGAGACCCGGAATTGATCGTGAATATGGGTGCTGTCTGTATGGAGTTTGCTCCTTTTCCCTTTGATCGCATGGTTTTCTCCGGGTGCTCTTGTTTCCTTCCACATTCCAAAGGTGTACAGGAACCTATTTCAGACCAAACCCAAAACGTAATATTTTCCTTTAGTCCAGAGATTCTGTCTGACCTGTTGAGTTACTCCAGCTTTTTGTGTCTATCTTTAGTTTAAAGCCGCATCTGCAGTTCCTTCGTACACACACAAAACTATACGATAGAACTTTATTAATCCCAGGAGGGAAATTGTGTGTGTGTGTGTGGGTACATATATTTATATAGTTATATATTCTTATATAAATATATGTTTTGTTTTCTCGTTTATAACATTGTTTACAGAGTACTATGTTTACATATTCTGTTGTGCTGCTGCAAGTAAGGATTTCATTGTTCTAACTGGGACGTGAGAGAATAAAACACTCTTGACTTACTCCGCTAATGTGTGGGATAGAACTAGCGTACGGGTGATCAGAGGTCGGCGTGGACTCGGTGGGCTGTTTCCACGCTGTATCTTTAATTTAAATTAAAAACACTAAAACCAGAGGGAGTCTAAAGAAGGGTCTCTACCCGAAACGTCACCCAATTTCTTCTATCCAGAGTTGCTGGCTGCTCCATGGAGTTCCCCCGCACAATTAAAGCATGGAATAGTCTTCACCCTACCATAGTTACCCAACCAGATGCAACCAAATTTAAGGTACCTCTTTTTTCCCCCAAGAACCCTTTTTTGCTTAAGTCCAAGTCAAGAATCAAGAGAGTTTTATTGTCATGTGTCCCAGATAGGACAATGAAATTCTTGCTTGCTGCAGCACAACAGAATATGTAAACACAGAACAGGAGATAAAAGTTCAGTGTGTTTATATACCATAGACCATATATATACACACAATAAATAAACAGATAAAATGCAATAGGCTGTTATTGTTCAAATTTAAATTCCAGTTTAAATTCCATTTAGAATATTTATGGAGGACAAGGAAACCAGAAGCAAGAGTTACTCCAGGGAGTTACTCTAGATCCAGGTCAGGGAGTGATTCTGCGTTGGTTTTCAGCGGTCGTGGGAAAGCGGCAACCGGACAGCAATGGTGGCCAAATCTCCCACAATTCAAAGCGACGGAGAAAGTGCGCTGCACCAGCCCGTACCCGTGGCAGTACGCATGTGCATTGCGGCCAACGATGTGCTGGCCGTGGTTGTGCGCATGTGCAGGGGGAGGATGTGCTGGCCGTAGCAGTGCGCATGTGCAAGGCGGCCGGCCGTGCCGGCGGATGAGGAGCGAGCGGAAAGTGGAGCACGGTGGCCCGGACATGGATACGGATGGAGGGCGGAGACAGAATGTGACAGACAACGAGAGAGAGATAGAGAGGGGGGCCCGCGCAGAGTTGAATGGCAGGTGTCCTAGATTCCTAGCGCCCTAGTTTTCGAGGCCCTAGGTTTCAGCCCATGAAGCCTAGTCGTAAATCTGGCTCTGCGAGGCCCCCCTAGATCTCAAGGCCCTAAGCTTAAGCTTGTCAAGCTTATATGTAAATCCGGCCCTGCGTATTGCTCCAGTAGTTTGGTCATAGAAACATAGAAACATAGAAAATAGGTGCAGGAGTAGGCCATTCGGCCCTTCGAGCCTGCACCGCCATTCAATGTGATCATGGCTGATCATCCAACTCAGTATCCCGTACCTGCCTTCTCTCCATACCCCCTGATCCCTTTAGCCACAAGTGCCACATCTAACGCCCTCTTAAATATAGCCAATGAACTGGCCTCAACTACCTTCTGTGGCAGAGAATTCCAGAGACTCACCACTCTCTGTGTAAAGAATATTTCATATTATCTTCATATTATCTTCAGTTATATTACTTCATATTATCTTCAGTTATATTACTTACACTAGGTATGTTACAAAACTTACCTTGAGCAGCGCTGTAGTTCTGCCACTCCCCGAGTGCGTGACTTTGGCGCCTTTCAGAGGGAGGCGGGCTTAAAGTGCCGTTTTTCCACAGACTGGGAAAATCGATCCATGTCGGGCAATTTCGTTGCGGAAGAAAAATCGCTCCAACATTTCATTAATGAAGGTATTTTTAAATTACGCTAGATTATTTATTAACTAGAGTAATTTAAAAATCACCTTCAAAAGCCGTGAGCACTGACAACGGGAAGGATTTTGCGTAGGGGAGAAAAAAAGGTACACAGTTTATTTTTATATTAAAAGTTGTTTTTTATGGAGGCTTTAATCATATTTTCACGTTGCGAAATGGGGTCCAAAAAAATGTATGAACCAACAGTATTTTTCCTCCCGACTTCACCGCAAACCGCAACGTTCCAATCCACCGCATTCCACTAAAACCCACTCGCTAGTTGATTTAAATGGCCATTAATTTACAGGCATTAAACACTAAATTCCTTCCATTTGGCCCAGAAATTCATGAAAATGAGATTTTAAAATTATGTTATATTGTGGGAATGTTATTTGGACACTTAGGCAATTTAAAAAAAGTTTATCTTGTCTTAAGAAATGATAGATGTTTAGATCTACTCATTGAATTTTGTAATTAGCTACAATTAGATAACTAACTAATTATATGCTTTAATTTCAGGTCATCCAAGTAAGATTGTTTCATATTTGTTTCAGAATGCTTCAATCTATAATAACTGAAAATTTCATTGAGTTCTCTTAATTTTTGAGAAAGATATGGGCTTTTAACTGTTCTAGATCACAGCATTTGAGTTAAGTCAATTGAAAGGCAATGGGGAACAAGATGCTAATTTCCGAGTATGAAAATGGTCATAACTTTCTTAATACTGAAGATATGAAAGTGAATTATACTTAAATTAAACTTCTTTTTATGCTTTATCTGATGGGATAAATTGCAGACTTGATTTTTAAAATCTCAAAATTTTGTAACATTGCTACTTATACGTGCTAGAACTAAGATGGACTATCACGAATGCCATCTCTAGTAAAGAAGACGGATGGAATTTGCATGAATTACCAATTCTTCAGTTATTAGTATTAACTACCTATAGACACTAGCTGTATACTATGGGTTAAAGGGTTATTGTGCTAATATGCAAAACCTGCATGCTTAGTTCCAAGTTGATACACTGTGGTGGTGGCATATGTTAGTCACATGGATGCAATAAAGTCAAAGTATCCTGTCATAATTTACCCAACCTTTTTTGGCGCTGGTGTATCATCCTGCAAAGTCAATGACAACACAGTATGGATGCTGGATCACGAAGCATTTTAGGATCTATGGCTCGGTGGCACCCAATATCGATATATTTGCATGCAGGCTCATTCTCGCTACACAGGGGAGGAATGTTCTTTTATGTGGTTCTCCATTTGCCTCATCAGTCGGGGCTTGCAATATTCAGCAAGATCCCGCATGCAGGTTTCTCGTACTGTTTACTGGCCCACGCAGCAATGGTTTCCCGCAAATGTTGGGAATAATATAGAACCTTATATGGGGTTCTAAACATAAAACTTTGCTGGTTCAGCCTGGGATTCGGGGAACCAGCCTCTACATGATTAATCAATTCATTGCTCTGCAGAATCTGAGAAGATCGCTCCTGCGGCGCGGGCTGTCACACTGATCCATGTATATCTCACTGCAGTATGCAGGGATAGCAACCAAAAAAGCAGTACTTTGCCTCTTCAGGAGATGGGAAGTGTTTTTTCTGTTAAATGTTATGTTACATATAATACGGCATGGACAGTGACGTCTTAGAGTTCATTTCTATGGGTCTTTGACAATAAATTAAGTTATAGTTCCATTACCTGTACCCACCGTGCTTCTCCTCATAGTTGCTGCAGCAAGTGAGACCCGCTCTCTCGGGTTTCACCATCTGGTGTCCAGTATTTAGGATATCATTAACACAAGTTCTTCCAGACCCAAGTACACGGAAGTATCGGATATTGACATTGTGTTACCATTTATTCACCATGGGGCTCTATCTTTGTTTCGGCTCTCATAGGTAGGTTATTCCCTGGCGCTGCCCTCAGCGCACAGGTCCAGTCATTACATAAATTGCGAATGGACAGGATCATTACACCTGCAATATCATAATTCATGTCTACATACCCCATGCACCTTCGGCTACATGTGGTCACACGTTTACATTGTTACGTCAAGTTCATCTAGTGCCTTAGAGGCTCTGATAGTAGTTCAGACCATCTCCAGGTGGTTATGCGAGGTTTGGCTTATACAGGAGTAGATACTGATTTCTAATCTCAGTCCACCAGGGCTGCTACAACACCAGCAGCAAGGGTTATGTGCGGTCCTCTGGACCACATCCTGTCAACTGCAGGATGGTCTAACAAACGAGGTATCCAACATTTATTTTAACCCATTGCCAGACCAGGGGAATTTGCCAAAATGTAGGTTCAATTTACAGTTCCCCTCAGTTGAGAGGGGTTACTGTTATTATTGTTTGTTCTTATATCAGTATCAGCATGTTTTTAAACCTATGTCATGTATGTATGCATTATGATGTTTCCCTCATCTATGGTCAACTGATGCAGTCGTGATTGTGTGGACTCGTTTTTCCACGGCATGAAATCACAGACCTTCAAAGTCTTCACGTAGTCACTCACTCAAAATAGTAAGATTAAATGGGAACTTACCAGTTTGAAGTTTGATAATTATTTTATGAGGAGTTACGATGAGGGATTACTTGTCCTCCGCTCCCTACCCTCGTAACTTAACGATCATCTGGTAGTTCTAGTAATCTATAATCTTACTATGTTAGTTCAACAACTGTTATCTGTGATTTCACACCGCTGCTTTGAAGATTGACGTACATGCGTGGGAACGGCCTTCTTCACGTAATCCCTCATGGTAACTCCTCATAAAATAACGATCAAACTTCAAACTGGTAAGTTCTCGTTTAATCTTACTATTTTGTATCTTTTAGTCTTGTAGAAATTGCAGTTTTGTGATCCAGCGCACCCCACATGGGTGTTATCCAAACCCATCCTCATTTGGAATTCAGTAAAGCCCTCTCATAATGTGTCAAATTTTCCACAAAGAAATTGGTGAAGGTGAAAATGATTACTGCAATGAGGTATCCAGATTGACCGATGCTGTATAAGCCTCCAGGACGTTTGAAGAAGCCTGCATCTTGGAGATTCAATAAAATGACATTTACTCTCAGTGGGACTCACTACATCTCAGAATTACAGAACTGTTCCCTGTGAAGCCCTATAGGCTAAAACAACACCCTGAGGCATTCTCGGGCATGTTAGCTGGGTCTGTACACACAGCAGCATGGATGAAAGATGTTCCAGACATCTTAGATTAGGCACAAGGAAATATACTTTGCATACTTTTGTTCATTCTCCTGCAACAATTTTAACTATTCCCACAATAAGAATATATAATTAGCAATGTTACAACATTTTGAGATTTTAAAAATCACGTCTGCAATTTATCCCATCAGATAAAGCATAAAAATAAATTTAATTTGACACCTAATTCACTTTCATATTAGCATTTTGTTCCCTACTGCTTTTCCATTGCCTTAACACAAAAGCTGTGATCGAGGACAGTCAAATGCCCTTAACGTTCTTAAAAATTAAGAGAACTGAATGAAATGTTCAGTTATTATAGATAAACATCTTACTTAGATGACCTGAAATTAAAGCATATAATTAGTTAATTACCTAATTGTAGCTAATTACAAAATTGACCATTGTGACGGAAATAGTAATAAACACCCAGACTGCCTTGAAATTTTTGCTCTTCAAACCATGCATGACATGCCTTTCTGCACACTACCTTTCCATTAAGAATGTCCTGTAGATTCCATTTCTTATGAAAAGGATATATTTTTTAAATAGCGTAAGTATCCAAATAACAAACTAATCCCTTCACACAAGAATGCACAATAAAACATGATTTTTAAATCTCACTGTCATGAATTTACATGCCAGATGGAAGGAATTTAATGTTTAATTCCCATTAATTAATCCAGAAACATCCACTCACAATATAATCAAAATTATTGTTTTTTACACAATACATGTAACTGTTGTGAATATTTAGTTTTAAAATAATGATCATGGAGTGAGAATAACACAAAATATAGACAATTTAGATGGCTTATGTCATGATTGTCCCAAAAAAAAGAGCATTTTAATCATCTTGCTTCTGGAACGCGATTGATTGGAACGTTGCATTTGCAGTGAATTTGAACTCCATATCGGCAGAAAAAACACTGCCGGTTCGTAAGGGGCCCAAATAACATTTTTGCAATGGAAAATTAGATTAAAGCCATCCTGAGAAGCAAGATATATGTAAAAAAGACGACTTACCCTTTGTTTTGTCCCTTTCTTGCGATCTGTCACGTTGTAGGCGTTGAAGGCGTTTGAAGGCACTTTTTATTTTAATTCAAATATTAAATTGTCCAGCGAATTTTATTAAAAAATATAGCATGATCGAAAGTCCGATCGATTTTTCATCAGCAGCTAGCAGCCCGAGGAAGTCCGCCTCCGACAGGCAGTACAAAACGGCATTTTTATCCCGCCCCACCCCCGTCAAAGCCGCCAAAATTGTGCACACGGCCAGTGGCAGAACTGCAGTGCCGCTGAAGGTACATATTGTAACATCGCTAATATAATATCACAAAAATGTATACCTCTGAAAACCCACTTAAATGTTTTATTATTCATTATTCATAGACAGGTCAGACATAAAATACTCCTGACAAGGATAAGGTGCACCCATAACTACTAATTTCTACCTAAAAAATAAATTCATCCTTGAAATTAAATTCTTTGACACAAAAATTGGGTGAAGGTAGACGACACTGTGACACAACAGTAGAGTTGCTGCCAGACAGCGCCAGAGACCCGGATTCGATCCTAACTATTGGGCCTGTCCCATTTAGGCGACTTTTTAGGCGGCTGCAGGAGACTATACAGTCGCCACATGGTCGCCATATGATCGCAGGTGGTTGCCGGGGAGTCACCTTCATGGTCATGAGGAGTTCCCGCAATCTGGGAACTAGTCACGGCTTCATTATGGTCGCCGCAAATGTTTCAACATGTTGAAAAATTAGCAGCGACCAGAATGAAGCCGCCATGGAGAGTTGCAAGAATTCTCGTGCCGTAGGTATGTCGCCAGGATGTCCTAGTGGGTTGCCAGGAGGTCGAAGGTTCTCTTAGGTTCTCGTAGGTTGTAGCCGTTGCTGACCAGTAATTTTTTTTGTTTAGGGGGGTTTTGCTTTTTGCTCTTTTCTTTTTCTTTTTGTCTTTTTCTTTTTGTATTTTTTTCTACATTTATAAGTTTTCTTTTAAAGTTTTAACTATATTTACATAGAGACCGGGAGGTCTATACTCAATGTGTATTTTGACATTGGTCTCATATCAGGTTATACCTGTTATTAATGTAATCCTGATCCCTATGTATCAATATCATTGTTATGTTTAGCACTATTTGTTTCTTGCACTGTTTTTTAAAAATGTTTTATTTGGAAAAAAAAACAATAAAAAGATTTTAAAAGAAAGGATGTCCTAGTGGATTGCCAGGAGGTTGAAGGTTCTCTTAGGTTCTCGTAGGTTGTAGCCATTGCTGACCAGTAAATTTAATTGGCTCATTAGGGAAAAAAACGTAAGCAGTAGTTTTCAGAACCAAGGATAACCGACCGGTAATTTTAAATGCCCGCCGAGCTTCACAGCCGTGTATCTCTGGCTTTTTAAAGGTTGTCTCCACTCCTTCTCCCTCCTTCTCCCCCCTTCTCCCCCCTTCTCCCCCTTCTCCCCCCCCCCCCCCCCTCTTTTAAAGGACTTACCATACACTATGCTTTAGACGTCTTAATTACGGCACCAACCTTCCTGTTCATCGTGGTGTGTATCTGTATCACCTTGGCTTTGCACCATGTGAATCTCACTCAGACAGCCCTCCCCCTGTTGCCCTGATCCCTGCCTGCATAACGGGAAGGAAGTGATGTGTGTGTTTGTGTGTGTTCCACTCTGACAGTCGCCGTTCCAGTTGCCGGTTTTTCAGGGGACTGCCAGACCAGAATGACAAAGATATCATTACTCCTCCTGGCTAAACTTTCTGAAAGATTGAAGTCGATACAATCCTCTACAATAAATCTGCAGTGGCAAAGGACCTATGCATAAATGGTTGGGGGAGTCCAGAACCAAGAGTCACAGTTTAAGAATAAGGGGTAAGCCATTTAGAATTGAGATGAGGAAAACCTTTTTCACCCAGAGATTTGTGAATCTGTGAAATTCTTTGCCACAGAAGGCAGTGGAGGTCAATTCACTGTATATTTTAAAGAGATAGTTAGATTCTGCTCTTAGGGCTAACGGAATCAAGGGATGTGGGGAAAAAGCAGGAACGAGGTACTGATTTTGGATGATCAGCCAAGATTATATTGAATGGAAGTGCTGGCTCGAAGGGCCAAATGGCCTACTCCTGCACCTATTTTCTATGTTTCTATGAATGTGGATATAGGGGGGCAGATAGGAAAGAGACTAAAGTGCCTGTCTCACTTTCACGACCTAATTCACGATCTCTGCCGAGTTTGCCCTTGACTCATACACGCAGCATGGTCGGCACAAGGTCGTAGGAGGTCGTAGGTAGGTCGTAGGTAGGTCGTGATGCCAGTCTAGGTACTCGTGGCATCAAGTAGGTCGGGGCGTTTTTCTAGCCTGATGAAAAATGTCCACGAGTAAAAAAGGTTGTGAATTAGGTCGTGAAAGTGGGACAGGCCCTTAACTATATCTTTGCATCCAATGAAGTTCCTGAAAATCATAACATTTGTTACAGACTAATATTTATCAAGGCATTCACTGATGAAATACTTTTCGAATGCAAACCAAATTAGTAATGAAGTAATAACGTTATTTCATGAATTTTTAATTACATTTTGCATATGTATAGCATTTTTCAAATAATTGCCACGACCCTCTTTAGTCATATATTAGAACACTTCTGTTTTTCAAATATAACATAATTTTATGACATGTTTAATAAAATTTATGTCATAATGATATCTGACAACTTACTATTTTTCCTAAGGCTGATTAACATTTCTCATTTAATTCAATATGGATTCAAGTAGTACGTGTGAAAATAATAGCACATAATTCTAATAGAGTGATTATATTCATCCTTAATTTAATAAAACAGTATTGTGAACACTTGCCAACACCAGTAAGAAAGATATTTCAGAAAATAATTTATCTTGGTTTGTTCTACATCGCCACAGCTAATTATAAATCTTTTGGTGGAGGACAACATCAACATCACTTGGCCAAGTCAACTCAAACCCAGTGCTGTAACTCCGACCCAGTGTCGCTGCCAGAACCACAGGCATTTGTGAGAAAGTTAAGACTCTACATTGTTAACAACTTTGGAATTGAATCACAAATGGCTCTGGAAACGTGGTGACTCTCAGTGTCGAAGGACACGGACGCCAATAGGATCAGCAAACTCATCATGAAGGCTGGCTCTGTCCTGGGGGCCGAGTTGGATTAATGGGAGGTGGTCTTGGAGGGGAGGGCGCTCCTCAAACTACGGAGCATCGTGGACAATACAGCTCACCCCGTTCATGACACACTGGTTAACCTGAGGAGTACCTTCAGCAAAAGATTGGTACAAGATACAGGACAGAACGCCACAGTAAATCCTTCTTCCCACTGGCTATCAAACTTTACAATTCCTCCCCCTTCTGTCATGGGGTAGACTGAGACTCCACCCAACCCCTCCCCAATCTTTGCACCCCCCCTCCAAGCCTTTCTACTCATCACTTTAATTTCATGTTTCATGTATTTTGTGTTTTATGACTGTTGGCAGATCAATTTGCCTTCTGGGATAAATAAAGTTCTATCTTTTCATATCGTAATCTAATATTTGCACACTCTTGGTGTTAAGTTTGATTGCTCCTATGTATAGTAAGATTTTTACTGAACTGCATGCAAAAAAAAGGAATTTCACTGTACTTTAAAACATGTGACAATAAATTCCCATTGTACCATTGTACCAACAACAAGCACTAACCATGGAATAAGGTTCAAGGCTTCGGTGCTTTAGTGTCAGTCCAAAGAAAATTTGGGAAATTTAAGATATACTAGACCAAGTGGGACCCTGTGGGTCCAGTCCCCTCAATGCGCGGTAGAAGGGGGGGGGGGGTGGCCTGCACGCACACACACACACTAACCACCCCCCACACTCACCCCCCCCCGATAATATATTAATATTATTCATTCGCTCCTTTTTCCTCATCCACCACCCTATCCACTCAAGCCTGCCCCCCAACTGTGCAGGCATGGCTAAAGAGGGCGAGGGAGGGGGTAGAGGGAGGTAGAGAGGGAGAGAGAGAGTGGGGTAGAGAGGGAGGGTAGAGGGTGGGCAGGGGCAGTAGAGGGTAGGGGGGTGCGTGCGGCCTTACAGGGAAGGGCTGGTCCCAGAAAGCAATACTCCACCACTCATCCCAATACTCACCACAACCTACAGAGGGAGGGTGATAGGGAAGGAGGAGGGGGTTGAGAGGCGGAGGGGCATAGAGGGAGGGGGGGCATAGAGGGAGGGGGGGCAGAGGGGAGGGAGGTAGAGAGGGGGAGGTGGGTAGAGAGGGAGAGGGTAGAGAGGGAGGGGTAGAAATTAAAGAGTCTCCCACTGAAAAGCCGTTAATTTTTTTGAAATATACAATTAAAACTTTAAAAACCGGAAATATAGGTTGGAATGCAACGGGAAGATGTCTATGCAGTTGAGGGGAAAAATGTGTGTTGAATGTGTGAAAATGTGAAGGCTGTGGCCTAGCGTTTGGAATAAGATACAAATTAAGGAGATTAAAAGAAAGCCAACACAACCCTGGCCCACAAAGACATTTAGAATGTTCAGAAAAAAGGGACACATTTTAGTATAATAGAGATTTCTTAGTCGTGAAGACCTGTACTTTTAGACACCATTTAACCTAAATGGGTTAAAACGTGGGTTTATAGAAATGCTTTCTATGTTTTTATAAAAATCAGGAAATCTCCCTATGTATTACTCATGAAATTTGGTGGGTTTATTATTTTACAACATCAGAAGTAATATTTTATGCAATACATGGCACTCTTAATTTGAATGCTGAGATCCAGCTGTGCGTTAACTGACTGTGCCTTTTAGGGTAATGCAAGTAGGTTAGAGGAAATCACTAGAAGTGATGGGTGGTAATTGGATTGCTTGGGGCTCTGCTCATTTCTGTTATGGATATTGCTAAATATTTTTCACATTTGCAGATAGACATCAGTAGATGGAGTAGAAAAGTCATTCTATATCACAGTCTTGATTGCTACTGCTAAAATATTTGACATCTTGAATTTGCTATGTATAAGTCACATCAGCTGTAAATCAAATTGGTTGAACACAAGAAACTATGATATTGGGAATTTCAAGAGGATGTGATCTCACTGGCTCTCCACTATGCACTGGACCTCTTGGAGAATAAAACATGTACTTCAGACTGTTGTTCATAGACAACAGGGTACACCTCAACGCTGTGAACTCAGCCCTCTACTCTAATTCTATACCGATCCAAGTCCATCTTCACATTGCCGGTCTCTGAGAAAACCCACACAGGTCACGAGGAGAACGTAGAAACTCCACACAAACAAGCATCCATGGGTAGGATTGAACCGCGGCTCTGTAAGGCAGCAGCTCTACCGCTATGCCACCATGCCGTCCTTCTCTCTCTGTCTCTGTCTCTGGCCTCCCCTTAACCTTCTCCACTGCAAAGGTAGGGCCAAACACAAACTAGAACAACTCGTATTCCATTTGGATGGCCTCCAACCCAATTGGATATACATTGAATTTTCTAATTTCAGTTAGCTCACTCGCCCTATGTTCTTTATTCATCTTCTCCATTGCACCTGCCCTTCTCCATCTGGCTCCAATTGTCCATCATTGCACCCCTCCTTTGGCTCCATCTATAATCCGCCAGCTACTGTCCCAACACTTCCCCCACATTCCTAACCCACTGATCATCTTTCCCCTTCCCTGCACAGTGTTGATGCAGGATCACTCCCAGAAACATCAGTGCATCCCTTTTACCTCCATGGATACTGCTCCACATGCTGAGTACTTCCAGAAGTTTAGTTTTTAGTTTAGTTTATTATCACGTGTACTGAGGTACAGTGAAAAGCTTTTGTTGTGTGCTAACCAGTCAGCAGAAAGACAACACATGATTACAACCAAGTCATCCACATGATAAAGGGAATAACGTGAATAACATTTTGTGCAAGATTAAGTCCAGTAAAGTCCGATCAAAGATAGTCGGAGGGTCTCCAATGAGGTAGATAGTAGCTCTGGAATGGTCTCTGGTTGTTGGTAGGATGGTTCAGTTGCTTGATAAAAGTTTTACACAAATTCCAAGAAGCTTTTCTTAATTACAGTCTAATAACAGCAAAAAAACTTATACTCAAATTTTGGAAAAACGCAACCACGCCATTCAAAATGTGGATGTCAAATATGTCTGAAATGCTACATCTTGAAGAAATGAGATTTCTCCTACTAGGCAAAGTAGACCAATTCTCAAAGACTTGGTCTCCTTTTATCAACTTTTTACAAGCATATCGTGCAACATAACATAACCTTAGAAATTAAATGGTTTAGAACCGGGTGACGGATGGACAAAAATACGAAATAGGTAGATCTCTCCTAATCTCTCTTTTCTTTACTTTCTCCTTCTATTTCAATCTTTTCAGCTTCTCTTCTATGTCCTTTATTTATTTTGCTATCTGTTTCTACTCGCTTGTCTATCTATTCCGACACTCTTTATTTCTTTTTTCTCTCACTGTTCTTTTATTATTAAATCAAAAATACGAAGTTGTACAAGAATGGAAATATGTATGTATGTATTAGGTACTCAAGTACCACACTATTGACTTACTTCTAACAAAAAAAAATTTTTAATTTAAAAAAAGTTTTACACAAATTGCTTGTTGATAGATTGCATCCTGGAAAGGAAATGATTGAATCTTGAAGGAAATGAATGAATCTTTTAATGGTTGTTCTTTAAACATTAGACACATACTTATGCATAGAATTTATAAAATCACCCAGCATGGAGACACGTTATTTGGCTCAATGCATCTGAGCCAACCACAGGAGGCCCATATGTATTAATCCCTTCACCCAGCACTTGGTCCTTAGCCCTCTGTGCCCTTGTGATTCAAATGCTTATCTAAACACTTCTTAAATGCTGTCATCAATTCAGCTTCAGCCACTATTGTCGGAAAAGGTAACTCAGCATGATTTTCCCTGGGAACAATTACTGATTTCATATTTTGGGTTAATTAAATTATTAATCCCCAATTGGTTTGCATTGAGCTTGAGTTAATTACTTGTCCCAATATACATGGGCATTTTGGGGGCTTTCAAAATATCCTTCTTCTTATCTGGAAATTTTTGGCTTGAGCCTGAGACTGCATGAGACCTTCAATTGCTAAAGATTTAGATCAGGTCACAGAAACCGTTTTTTTAGCAACATATTCAGTCTGGGAAATGAGGCAAGAAGTGACAGACAGCCCTTTTTGATGCATCTGCCAGTCTCACAGATTCCATGCTGGCAGGTCCATATGTCGTATATAATTTTAAGATTTGGAAATCAGTCAAGATTATGAATTTATGTGAATTATCAGTGTTTGCAGAGGTAATCTTTATTCTGAATCTAATCTTTTGGTGTTTGTTTCACTCAGTACTGAGGAATGGGCTTAATCAGCATTTATTAATCATCCCTAATTGTACCGTCTTGTTGAACTGCTACAACCATTCTGGAGAAGATATCCAACAGTGATCACGTTGGTTTCAGGATTTAGATCCAATAGTGCAGGATGGTGTGTAACCGGTGTGGAGAAAAACCTGGCAAGGAATGAAATTCCCAGAGCATCTTCTGCCCTTGACCTTCTTGGTGGAAGAGGTCACAAGATTGGAAGATGTTGCTGAAGTAGCTTGAGCGCCTGTGGTACATGTGTATGTGGTAAATACTGCAGTCACTGTGCACTGGCATGGAGGAAATTAATGCTGAGGTTGGTTAATGGGGTGCAAATCAAGTGGTTTGCTTTGTTATGACCGGTATCAAGTTTCTTGAAAGTTGCTGGCAAAGTGGACATCAAAGCATTTGCAAAGTATTCCATCACATAAAGATGGTGGAAAAGATTTGGAGCGTAAAGGGCCTGTCCCACTTGGCCGTCATTTGCGTGCCATTTACGTGACCTGGCGTGTGGGTAGCGTGTGGGAAGCGTGTGGGTAGTGTGTGGATAGCGCGGGATGAGCGCAAGTAGTGGCGTGGAGGAGTGTGGAGTTGCGCGCGGTATCGCGTAGCGTGCTAGGATTTCGTGCTGCACAAAATCTTCGTGCGCCATCGGCCAGTCGCGTAAATGACAGCCAAGTGGGACAGGGAGATGTTTTGGGTCGAATGGGTGACATTTTGGGTCGAGACCCTTCTTCAGACTGAAACATCATCCATTCTTTCTTTCCAGAGATGCTGCCGGTCCCACTGAGTTACTCCTGCATTTTGTGTCATCTTCAATTTAAACCAGCATCTGCAGTTCCTTCCCACAGATTAATTTGGTCTGTAGCTTGCTACTTTCTTTTTTTGAATAGGGGCATTACATCTGCAATTTTTCCAATTGCTATGCTAGCACCACTCAAGAAACTGGAACATTTTAGAAAATCACGATAAATATTATAAACTGGGCAAATATCATAAACTGGGTATTCAAATGACATCACGCTCTCCAGACGGCTGTGCGGACGCATGATGACACGGGGGACAGTCACTACCGGCCTGCCGCGTAAATGACGGGGAAGTGGGACATGCCCTTTAATGACATGGAGGAAATGAGTCACTTACTGGAGGATACTCAGCCTTCGGTCTGCTTTTGTAGCCACTTTCTTTTGTGTCAACTTGAGTTCTGGTCAATGGTAATCCCGAAGATATTCATGGCAGTGGTTTCTGTCATAACTCCTTTGAATATCAAGAAGGAATAGACAATGTTTTTTGATGAACATCAGGTGGACAATAGTCGTCCAAACTGGAGGGAGGTGGAACAGACAGTAAAGCGGGCAAGAGCATCTTCAGCCTCAGGGCCAAATGGGATTCCGTATCGATTCTACAAGTGTGCTCCTGATGTTCTTCACTTCCTGTGCAGGCTAATGAGAGTGGCTTGGGAGAAGAGAGTCATACCCAAAGCATGGCACAGGGCAGAATGAATCCTGATTCCAAAAGAGAAAGAATCCACAGATATCAGCCAATTCCACCCTATCAGTCTCCTCAAGGCAGAGGGTAAGATCTTCTTCAGTATCATAGCTCAGAGGATGACCAGCTATTTAAAGAGTAACAACCTTGTGGATACCACAGTCCAAAAAGCAGGCATCCCAGGGTTCGCTGGATGTCTCGAACATACCAGCATAATTTGGCACCAAATCCAGACTGCAAAAAAAGAGATCTGCATGTCATTTTCTTTGACCTTGCCAATGCGTTCGGAACTTTCCTCTGGGCATCCTTCAACTTCTTCAGGATACCAGAGACTATTGCAAGCCTTGTCAAAGCTTATTTTCAAGATCTGCAGCTCTGTTTCACCACGCCTGACTTTACGACCACATGGCACTGCATGGAGTTTGGCATTATGGCAGGGTGTGCCATCTCCCATTGATTTTTACAATGGCTATGGAAGTCATCATAAGGGCCTCCAAGTGGGTAGTGGGTGGCGAGCGGCTGAAGTCTGGAGTCCGTCTACCACCCATCAGGGCCCACATGGATGACATGACAATCATCACAACAACAGCACCTTGCACCAGGAGCCTTTTAGGGAAGCTTCAAGAGAACATCACTGGGGTCAGAATGAAATTCAAGCCATCCAAATCAAAAGCATTTCTATAATCAAAGGCAAACTGACAGGTCAAAGGTTCTTCATTGATCAAGAACCTATCCCAACTGTGTCAGAGAAGCCAATCAAAAGTCTGGGAAGATGGTATGACTCGAAGCTGAAGGACAATGATCAGGCTAACGAGTTTAGGCAAGAAGTCATCTGGCGAACATCGAACGATCCATGCTGCCTGGAAAGCTGAAAATCTGGTGCCTGCAGTTTGGGTTACTACCTCGCCTTATGTGGCCACTAACCATGTATGACATCACTCTCACAAGAGTCGAGAAGATCGAAAGAACAATCAGCTGTTTCGTGAGAAAGTGGTTAGGTGTTTCTCGGTGCCTGAGCAGCGTAGGCCTGTACGGTCAGGGGGTACTCCAGCTGCCTCTCTCTAGTCTCACAGAGGAGTTCACGTGAGACTAGCGATGACCCTGGCAGAATCAAGGGACACTGTCATCCGAGCTGCTGCTCCAACCCTGGCAACAGGAAAGAAGTGGACGGTTAAGAATGTGACACAGCAGGCAAAATCTGCTCTCCACCAAGGCGACATGATAGGGCAAATCCAACACAGAAGAAGTGGCTTGGGGCTTGGCAGAAAGCGACCTTGCTGGAACAAGGCATCATCACTGGAGCGCCGGAGATTGGTCATGGCCGAAGTCCGCCAACAGGAGGAATCGAGTAGGTGTGCCAAGGCCGTGTCGCAAGCTAAACAGCGCCACTGGATGAGATGGGAGGGTGTGGAAAAGAGGAAGTTCAGCTAGAAGGACATTTGGGAGATGGAGGCGAGCAGGATAAGTTTCCTCATTAGGGCAACCTATGATGTCCTTCCTAGCCCAAAAAATCTCAACCAATGGCTGGGCAAAGATCCATTATGCTCCCTGTGCTCAACAGCAACCACACTTAGGCACATCCTCACTGGGTGTAAAGTAAGCCTCTCCCAAGGACGGTACACCTGGAGACATAATCAAGTGCTCAAATGCCTGGCAGCGACTCTGGAACGCAGGAGAACACCAAACAATGCCCTGCTGCCCAGAACAACCAACCCAGTTAAGCCAATTGCCTTTGTTCGGGGGGGGGGGGGGGGGCAAAGGCAATGGAAAATTCCACCAAGGACCAGGTTTGGACAGCTGGAGGCAGCCCTGGAGTGGCAGATGCTGGTGGATGTGGACCAACAGCTTACAGTTCCATCAGAGATAGCCATCACCAACTTGAGGCCTAATCTTGTGCTCTGGTCTAACTCTCAGCCCATGGTGCATCTTGTGGAGCTCACAGTCCGTTGGGAGGATGCTGTGCAGGAAGCCTTTGAAAGAAAGAAAATGCGATATACAGAGCTTGCAGCGGAGGCAGAACAGCGGGGCTGGAGAGCTAAGATCTGCCCGGTAGAAGTTGGATTTCGAGGATTAGTGGCAACATCAGCCATATGACTGATGAACAACCTGGGGATCAACGGGCAAGCCCTACGCCAGACCATCAAAGAAACATCACGGGTGGCAGAGCGGAGTAGCCAGTGGCTCTGGCTGAAGAGGAAAGGCCCCATTTGGTCTCCCAAATAATCGACTAGACAGATACAGAGGGGGGTGGTTCTGGGACGCCAGAATGCACCGCTGAGCCTACTGGAGACGTCATGGGTTCAATCAGCGAAACTTCGATGAAAGTAGGTGCCCACTTGATAACCCCAATGACGTGTCTGCCTAGCCTTTCTCAACATCGGAGGAGCAGAGGTGAGTGCATAAGGCTCCCATCACCACCGGGAGGGAGCAAGTTGACATTTGGCACTGTGGATTTTTAACATCTTGTTCTGTGTATTTGGAAACATCATTGTCCTGGCACATTTGTAACACAAATGGTACTTGCCTCTTGCTAGGCCGTGGCCATAGACCAACCTAGACTTAGTCCTGCTTCACGCAGCAATGGGCTGCTTCATTTTCTGAAGGATTGAACTTTGTGCAACCATTTCTCAGTTTGCTGCTTGCTGTTGCGGTCTCCATGCGAAGGTGCTAACTACATTTCATGCTCAATACCCAAGGCATAAAGGGCAAAATAAGCGAGGCGGGGGGGCTCACGAGGATGGTCGGCTTTCATGCTGTGCAGACTGCTATTAACTGCACATATATTGCGTTACAGGCAATGGCTGTTAACTCAGGTGCATCGCAACCAGTATGGATTCCACTCCTGCAGCGCCACAGGTGAGACATCATGCGGCTCAATGCCCAGCGGCCTGAGAAGATTGTGCAGCACACAACATGTGTCTTGAGATCCACACTGCCATCTACAGCATGGGTCTTTAAAAGGCACAGGAATCACTGTCTCAGCGAGTCAATACTCTGCCCTTTCATGATTCCTGCAGGAACAAGGCTTTCATTTTATTCTGTGCTTGAGTCTGTATCAAAGCCACATGTCATTTTGTCAATGGATCGCCCTTGCTTTCCAGCAGCCACAACTTTTAACAAGTGGTGATTCTTTTGTTCCCTGGCAGTCCTTTGAGCCCTCGGATTCCTCAGAAAAAAATAAAGGTTGGATGATAGACAGCTAGGGCTATCCACTGACAAAATGGCATGGACAAAGCACAAGTGGAAACCGTATGTAAATTGAAAGTTGTAGAAATAAATAACTGTGGATGCGGGTTTACAAAGAAATGGAACAGAGTGCTGGAGTAACTTGATGGATTGGGCAGCATCTCTGGGGAACATGTTGAATTACTCCTGCACTTAGTCTTTTTTTCACATAAAATGGAAGCTTTGTTACAGTACGGACTGTGACAGAGTAGAAACAATGATTTCCAGTGCCTTTTAAAGAAAACGCTCTTCGTGGAAGAATGAATGCAGCTTCATTGTGTTACAAGTGAGAGGGAAATCAGTATTAAATCATGTCTATGGTTGATTAACTGGCAGCATGTGCAAACAGTGTGATATTGTGATATTGTTTTGAGGGTCACATCATGACAAAAAAGTTATTAAATCTTTTTTAAAGATTTAACCTATGACCACATATTACTAAAAACAGTAGAATATATTGTGTACAGCTTTGTAGTCTGTTGAATTAATTGGCTATATCGGGTAATGGTTTTTTCTATTTTCCATATGTTATTAACTAATACAAAATAAAGCAAAGGAAATGTAATGATCAAAGGACAGGGCATCAGAGATGAAAAGGCTTTTGGCACATTGGCCTTTATCAGTGGGAGTATTGTATATAGAAATTGGGAAGTCATATTTCAGTTGTATAAGTCATTGGCGAGACAAAAGAGTATTGCCTTCATTTCTGGTCACTGTGTTATAGGAAAAATGTTGTCAAGCTAAAAAATGTGCAGAGAAGATTTACGAGGACGTTGCCAGGACTCGAGGGCCTAAGCTACAGGGAGAGGTTGAGTAGGCTAGGACTTTATTGCTTAGCGTGCAGGAGAATGAGGGATGATCTTACAGAGGTATTCAAAATCAAGAGAGGAATACATCAGGTGAATACACTGAATATTTTGCTCAGAGTAGGGAAATCAAGAAACAAAGAGCATAGGTTTAAGATGAGGGGGAAAAGAAGTAATAGGAACCTGATGGGCAACTCGTTTACATGAAGAGTGTTGAGTGTATGGAACAAGTTGCTGGAGGAGGTAGTTGAGGCAGGTACAATCACATCATTTAAAAAATATTTAGACAGGTAGATGGATAGGATAGGTTTAGAGGAATATGGGCCAAACATAGGCAGGTGGGTTTAGTATACAGGTAGATGGGGGATGTTGGTTGGCGTGGGCAAGTTGAGCCTGTTTCCACACTGTATGACTCCATGACTATGATAGGAGGCAGAGTTGAGGGGAACATATATTTTTTTCCCAACTGGAAGAATGGTCTCCAGGAGTTTTGGATACAAAAGCAAGGATGCCATCCTAATGTTAAAAAGTCACTGGGTACCCTCAGTTGCAATATTGTGACAGCAGACGTAAGGAAGGTTATCTATATCAACTACAAAACTTAAGGGAGCAGAAACTTCAGTTACGGGGTTGTTCTCATCATTTGCTGTTCCAAATCATGAATAGTTTTGATAGACTAAATTAAAAAAAACAAATTCTATTGTCAGTAGGTCAATAACCAAAAGACATGGATTTATGATGATTGAACAAGGGATGGCCATATGGAGTGGTTAATGATTTCCCTGGATATAGTTGGTTCATTAATTACCAGGATTGAGTTAGTTTTTCCAGCAATATTTCTGACAGTTTATTATTTGATCTGGTAACCATATTTAAAAAAAATATTTAGAACTGTTCAAATACTTCTTGAAGGGAAATTAAATGATACAGGGCAAAGGGCAGCAAGGAGCAGATTAATTGGAGAACTCTTTCCAGGTTTGCAGTACAGGAACAACGATTTGAATTATGTCCCTCTGCACATATCATATCGTGTCCTATGATTCTAGGAAAGACCAGGGAAATAATTGAATAATAATTGTAGAACAGGTAGAAGTTTCAATAATGACTTTTTTATTCAGATAAGAAAACCATTCAGCAAAGGGACAGATTAAGATTTTTTATTAAACAATGAACTTTGACGGAAAAACAAAATGCCCAACATAAAACAAAAATGAAATCTGAATCTGATTTTTTTTTTAAGTGCTGTGGATAAAACTAAGGAAATTAACATATCTGAATTTGTTTTATGAATGTTGGGTATGGGAAGCTAGAGAAGAGAGGTGCAGCAACATTGGAGTGAGTGACCTTCTTTTGACCTATTTTACACAAGGCTTTTACAATCACAGAAGTTTGGATTGAAACTTTTTTCAAAACATAAAAAAAGAAAAAATTGAGCAGAAATAGTCTCTCCACTTCTTTGAGTAGAGTCTATCATTCAATACGACCGTGTCATTTTCCTGTTTTCTCCCCGTATCTTATTATGAATGGAAACCTATCTATCCAATACACATACATTTAAGTGCTTGGCCTCCATAGCGCTTCAGTGGTAAAGAATTCCCAAGGGTCCCCACCTTCTGAATGAAGAGATTTCTTATCTCAACTTTGAACAAATCCTTAGATTATATAAACCAACAACTTCTCCACATCAGTGTTTGTAAGCCAAAGCCAAAATTCCTGCAGGTAGTTTTTCAGAAAAATATGCAAAAGAATTTGCTATTTACTCCCATATGTCTTCTACTGTGGATTGGAACCCACATGGTCCTTGGGATTGTCAATATAGGCACCATTAATTTCTCAAAAATCGCTCCTTGCTTGTGTTAATTTTATCGAGTTCCAGTCTTTAATTTATTACTCATTTTCTTGGGATATCATGTTTATTTTATCGTGCAGGAAGGAACTGCAGATGCTGGTTTACACTGAAGATAGACACAAAATGCTGGAGTAACACAGCGGAACAGGCAGCATCTCTGGATAGAAAGAATGGGTGTCGTTTTGGGTCGAGACCCTTCTTCAGACTGAGAGTCAGAGGAGAGGGAGCCACAGATTTAAGGAAGTGTGAGTTGTGAAAATGAGACATCAAAGGGGATGAGAAGTGAGGAAGATTTGTTGTTTTAATTTTGAATCTCTCTCATATCATATTTGTGCCATAGTTGAAATCTAACTCCTATGGATTTTAGAAGGAATCATTTTCAATCTGTTAAGATCAGATTCATAGAATCATGCAGCATGGAGCCTGGTCTTTTAGTGCCCACTGAGTCCATGCCTGCTGATCACCAAGCAACCATATATACTAACCCTGCTTTAATCCATTTTATTCTCCCCATTCCCATGAACCTGCCTCAGATTGTACCACTAACACTACACCCGCACCGACACAGTAAAAGCAATTACAGTGGACACTTAACTTACAACCCACACATCATTGGCAAATGGGAAGAAACTGGAGTACCCGAGGAAACCCACCTCATATCAGACACAGAAGATGCAAACTCCACCCAAATAGCATTAGAAGTCAAGAATGAAATGAGATTGTCAGATCTGTGAGATAGCTGCTCTACTAATGTGCAACTGTGCCACCATTTTCAAAAGGAAATTTGATAGAGTTCTTCCAAAGATAAAATGGAAGTTGATGTAAGATGATTGTAGGGTTGTTTGGAAATGTAATGCTACTGAGCCTGTTGTTTCCAAATCTTGGGATAGCTGTTCTTTACTTTATATTACCGATTTATTTCTACTCATGTCTTAGCCATTCCCTGGGGATAGAGAATGACTTGCGTCCGTTCTGGTTTTGTCAGTTCTGAGATAACCATTGAGGCCAATTTGCAAACCACAGACTCTTGCAAGAATGGTCAGAAATTGGCTGAATGGGCAGGTCGGTTAGTAATTTGAGAGGTGGTGTTTTCCTTCTTCCATATATGCAGGGCTTCTGTGTGTTCCAATGGATTGACTTGATGTTCTCAGTCCAATCCCAAATGTTCTTTCTGCACGGTAAATAGTCAAGGGCCAGAACTAGTGGGAATGCTGGAATCGTTTCCAAGGAGTTTTTGAGAACATGCTGAATCTTTTCCTCTGTCTGCCGGTTAATGTCTTCGCTCGATGGATCTTGGAATAGAGTAAATGTTTCAGATACTGGACATGCGAATAATAATGTTTGCCCAAAGGAGCCAGATACATATGCCTAGAGCCTCAATGCTGGGGCATTGGCCTGGCAGAGGGCACTGAAGTCAGTTTGCTTATTCTTCCAGTAAATTTGGAAGATTTTGCAGTGGCAGTGTAAGAATTATCTTTGCAGTGCCTTAAAATGCTCCCCTATTGTAAACAGTCCAGATCTCAGAAGTAAACCCAAAACAGTTTCCACTGCTGTCCATGTTTTGTGGTTTGAAGTCTCGATCTTCAAACACCAATTATTTTAAGTTGTGAATTTCATTCGGGGATGTCTGCCTTTGTTGAGAGGTAGCTCCTGAGGGACAGAATTAGTTCTGGGTAAGTCATAACTATGATCCTCCTCAGATGCCTCCTCCCAATAGCTGATGAACTGATCCCTGCAATGCAGTGGGGATTCAGTCCATCTAGAGGTACAGTTTTTGTGATGATCACACTGTGGCAATTCCCAGAGAACTGCTGAGAGCTGCTCCAAATGCTATCCAATGCCCTTTTCTACCTCAGTAATTCCTTTGACTCCATGAATTGCTCTATAGAGCATTCTCTGGTTAGCTATCCAAGTCATAATCCTAACCAAAAGATCTACAATTGAGTCAATTTCCATGAATACCAACATTAAACAAGACTGGTTTGTTGCCTCTACACTGTTTTCAACCTCTCCCATTGCAATCTATATACATATTCTGCTATTAACTCTCAAGGTCCAAAACAGTCATTCTCAAACACAATGGGGATACAGCACCTTAGACTACAATTAGTTCTTCATAGTTTGTTCTTAAAACCTTTTTACATCATTTTTCCAGCACTTTTAATCCATGGTTTTTTTTCCTACTATTAACTCCACATATTAAGTTTGATTCCAATTCCCATATTTCCTTCTTGAAAAATTCCATGTTGTTTTCTCTGTCCATTTTCTTTATTGGTTTGAAAATTAAACACACAGTCCATAAGGTTACAGATGTAATACTGACATTGATGTGTTTTTCTTAATTGTCAAAATTAAGAAGTAAGATTAAGAAACTAAGAAGAATTAATCAGCCAGAAGTTCCTGACTCTAAATGTTGTCTGTCTAATCCTTTTTCAGATACTGCCTGACCCACTAAATTCCTTCAGTACTTTGAGTTTTGCTTACAATGTCAGCATCTGCAGTTCCTTGTGTCTCAATGTGTTTTTATCGTGACAATGTTCCAGCAAAGCACAGTGTGTTCAAAGCTGAACATAAAAATCTTGTTAACATTATTCACTATTAAGCTGATTCCAGCATTTTTTGTTTAATTGTTTTTCCCATCTGTTTTTACTTGTTATATGCACCAGAACAAGGTAAAAATAATACTGTTGTATTCTCTTCCAATTTTTTTTCCTGTCATGAAGCAGTAGTTATAGATGTAATTATATTATTTGTTATGCTTCAACTGCGAAACTATGGTTCTCAACAGGGGAATTTCTAGCCAATTTAATTTAGGTAGTTTAGATAGATTCCAGCTTAGAGATACATCGCAGAAACAGGCCCTTCGAACCACAGAGTCTGTGCCACTACCGATCAATGATCACCCATTCACGCTAGTTCTATCCTACACTCTGTACAAAATGCACCCGTAGTCAGGATCGATCTCGGGACTCTGGCAATGTAAGTCAGCAGGTTTGATGCTCGACCCACAGCCTAAATCAAAAGCTGTAGTGATGTTAATCAATATGTCCATGTTCATAGGCCTTAGAAATTGTAATTATGGAGCTAAAAACGAATGCATGGGTGGCAGCTCCCAATAATCTGTTGCGCTCTGTGGACAACGCGCTGAAGAGCTCTCCTCTCCACCTCCGTGCAGCTGAGATACCACACAGAGATGCCATACGTTAGTATGCGCTGTGTGGTGCAGCGGTAGAAGGTCGTCAGCAGCTGTTGGGGCAGACCTGTCCGTTTCAATGTTCTTAGGAAGAACAGTCGTTGCTGTGCCTTTTTGACCAGTGCAGCAGTGTTGGTGGACCATGGAGGTCCTCTGAGATGTGAGTGCCCAGAAACTTGAAGCTGGACACTATCTCCACACTGTCTCCGTAGATGGAGATTGGGGCGTAGTCCCCATTCAGTGACCTCCTGAAGTCAATAATCAGCTCCTTGGTCTTGGAGGTGTTTAGCGACAAGTTGTTCCATGAGCACCAGTCAGCCAGGTTCTGCACCTCCGCTCTATAGTTTGTTTCATCACCGTTGGTGATCAGCCCGATCACCGTTGTGTCGTCTGCAAACTTGACAATGGTGTTGTTGTCAAATGCAGGGACACAGTCGTGGGTGAAGAGGGAGTAGAGCATGGGGCTCAGTACACAGCCCTGTGGTGTGCCGGTGCTCAGAGTGATAGTGGAGGACAGGTGCGGCCCCAGTCTCACTGCCTGCGGTTGCTCCGTCAGAAAATTCAGGATCCAATTTGCTTATCAGTGAGCTGAGGTCTAGCTGGTGGAGTTTGGTGGTGAGCTTGGTGGGGATGACCGTATTGAAGGCAGAGCTATAGTCAATGAAGAGCATCCTCATGTAGGTGCCCTGTCTTTCTAGGTGGGTCAGGACAATGTGAAGAGCCGGAGGTGGCATCCTCTGTGGATCTATTTGCCCTGTATGCAAATTGATGAGAGTCCAATGATGCAGGGATGCTGGATTTGATGTGGGAGAGGACCAGCCTTTCAAAGCACTTAATTGGTATGGAGTTAGGGCAACCGGGGGGTAGTCATTCAGGTTGGTGACTTTAGACTTTTTCGGCACCGGCACTATGGTAGCTGTCTTCAGGCACATGGGGACCGTTGCCAGAGATAGAGAGAGGTTGAAGATCCTCGTAAATATCTCCGCCAGCTGTACAGCACTGTCCTTTAGTACCCTACCCTGGACTCCATCCGAGCCTGCAGCCTTGCATGGATTGATCCTACGCAGAGCGCACTATACCTCCTTGGTGCTCAGTGTTAAGGCCTGTCTCTCCGCCCTAGCCGGGGTTGTTCCTCTCTTGGTGGTGTTGCCAGTTTCGAAGCGGGCAAGGAAGGTGTTTAATTCATTGGCCAGTGTGATGTCACTGTGGGGGCAGACGGGGCTGATCTTGTAGTCAGTGATGTCCCTGACACCCTGCCACATGCTTCTGGTGTCCGCGGTGTTGAAGTGGTCTTCCACCCTTTGCCTGTGGATGTCTTTGGCCTTTTTTATGCCTTTGTTCAGGTTTGACCTGGCAGCACTGTAGGCAGAAGTGTCCCTGGATTGAAAGGCAATGTTGCCTGCCCTTAGCAGATTCTGAACCTCCTTGTTCATCCACGGTTTGTGGTTTGGGGACGTCTTTATTTCCTTGTCCACTGTGACAAACTCCACATAGCAGTTGATGTAGGAGAGCACAGTGGATGTGTACTCCTCCAAGTCTACCTCTGTACCACTGATAGCCAGTTGTGCAAAGAGGTCCCAGTCGGTGCGATCAAAGCAGTCCTGGAGTTGTAGGGTGGCGTCCTTGGGCCATATTTTGACCGTCTTTATTGCAGGTTTGGTCTTGCGGATGAGGGGTTTGTATGCAGGCAGTAGAAACAGTGAGAGGTGATCGGATTTTCCCAGGGATGGGCAGGGGAGGGCTCTGTATGCGTCCTTGATGTTGGTGTACACTTTATCCAGCGTGTTTGAGCCCCTGGTAGGGCACTGCACATGCTGGTGGAATTTGCGCAGTGCAGCTCATAGGTCGACCTTGTTAAAGTCCCCTGCAACAATGAAGGCACCGTCGGGGTGAGCATCCTGCTGCTTGCTGATGGCCGAGTGCAGCTGTGCTAGCGCTAGGTTAGCATTAGCTTGTGGTGGGATGTATATGGCCATGATGATAACCACAGTAAACTCCCGAGGCAGGTAAAATAGCCTACATTTAAGCAGTAGGTATTCCAGGTCTGGGGACCAGTAGCTCTCTACTGCAGTGTGGTTGGTGCACCAGTCCTTGTTGATATAGATGCAGAGCCCTCCGCCCTTGCTCTTACCAGAGTCCTTTGTTCTATCAGCACGATGCAGTGACCGGTTGGTTTGTTCCACAGCCCCGTCGGGAACCAGCGCGCTGAGCAGGGTCTCTGTGAAGATCAGCACACAGCAGTCTTTCAGGGATCGCTGGGTGTTGATCCAGAGCCTCACCTCATCCAGCTTGTTGGTGAGTGACCGGACATTCGCGAGAAAGCCGCTTGGTAGCGATGGTCTTTGTGGGGCCCTCCATAGCCTGTCCTGCACCCCCACTCGCCTTCGTTTCTGCTTCCTCTCCCGGCGCATTCTCCGTCTCCTACCCTCCGGAGTGGTGATCCAGGAAGCTGTTCTGCCAAGCTCCATCGGGATTTTGGTGAGGGTACTGTAGTACTCACCAGCCAGTTTCTCGCAGCCACATCCAATGTTGAGCAGTTCCATTCGGCTCCACGTGCGACCTGCCGGGATCACAGTGCAGGTACTGGATATCCCCGTCCTGGAGGTGAGTCCCAAACTGTGTTTTCTGGGGGTACTAGGATTTCTAGGGATTCTAGGGGTTCTGAGGTTTTTAGGTACCTTACTTCCACAGCAACGTTTGGTACCGGGCTGCACCAAATTGACTCGGACTGGGGAGCGCAAAGCTGCCGTGTCTGATTTCCCTGTCCTGGAGGTGAGTCCCTTACGGTGTTTTCGGGTGGTACTGGGAATTCTAGGGGGGGGAGGGGGGGGGTACTGGGGTTTCTAGGGGTTCTCGGGGTTTTGAGGTTTTTAAATACCTTGTTTTCACAGCCGCGTTCGGTCGCGGGCTGCTCCGAATTCACTCTGACTGAGGAATGCAAAGCCACTGCGTCTGAACGCACCGCCATCTTCTGGATCCGAAGGATCATTGGGATGACCCAACCAAATCCAAAACCTCTGATGTCTGACCTATAGCATGGTCCTGGCACAGATTAACCCTAAACACCTTTTATGCCATGGCGCCATTGAAGTTTGTAGTTGATGGCATAGTTTTGAAGAAATTATTGGTGCATTGCACAATACCAGACATAGTGTTCACTTTAGTTTAGTTTAGAGATACAGCGCGGAAACAGGCCCAACGAGTCCGCATCGACCAGCGATCCCCGCACATTAACACTATCCTACACACACTAGAGACAATTTACACTTATACCAAGCCAATTAATCTACAAACCTGAACGGCTTTGGAGTGTGGGATGAAACTGAAAATCTCGGAGAAAACACACGCGGTCATGGGGAGAACTAACAAACTCTGTAGAGAATGCACCCGGAGCCAGGATCGAACCCGTGTCTCTGGAGCTGCAAGTGCTATAAGGCAGCAACTCTACAGCTGCACCACGGTGCCACCCACGCACTCGTTTTTAGCTCCATAATTACAATTTCTAAGGCCTATGAACATGGACATATTGATTAACATCACTACAGCTTTTGATTTAGGCTGTGGGCCGAGCATCAAAAATGTGTCTAGAAATCAGTTTTCGTGACCCAGGTCACAGAACTACATGAAATTTTCCACATATTTAGATGAAATATAATTGAGAAGGATGTCATAACTCGTCAGTGCCAAAAGTTGCCCGTTAATTAATTAAACTAATTAGAAAATAATATCGGTAAAGTAAGCGCCATCTAGTGGCCAATGCCCATATTACACCATGGGCAGCCTATTTCCGTGTTGCAGTCCTTTAAACTATATATTATTATACCTAGTACGTCATATATATATGACGTAAATATGACTGTAATCATATATAATTAAGTATAATTATATTATATAAAAATAATATGATGAATATAATTGTGAGTGTTTTTTTAATGACACTGTCGCAGAGGTCCTGCTCCTGAACCAGCCTAGTTAATGGGTGAGGGCAGTTCTTGTGGGTTCCTCCCTTTACTGAACCCCACTGACTGCCAGTGTGCAGAGTGGGGGCTCACGGCCATAGTGGGACTGGGGCAGTTGCAGGCTGGGGGACAGTCCTGCAAGGCATCTTCCAGTCGCTTTAATAGGAAATGTAATGAGACTGCAGCAGAGGTCCCGGGTTTTAAGGGCTCATGAACCTGCCTAATTAAAGGGTCAGGACAGATCCTCTGGGTTCCCCCGTTTATTGAACCCCACTGACTGCCATAGTGGGGAGAATGGGGGTAACAGCCATAGTGGGACTGGGGCAGTGCCAGGTTGGGTGACAGACCTTATTTTCACACAGAGAGTGGTGGGTCTCTGGAATTCTCTGCCACAGAGGGTAGTTGAGGCCAGTTCATTGGATATATTTAAGAGGGAGTTAGATGTGGCCCTTGTGGCTAAGGGGATCAGAGGGTATGGAGAGAAGGCAGGTACGGGATACTGAGTTGGATGATCAGCCATGATCATATTGAATGGCGGTGCAGGCTCGAAGGGCCGAATGGCCTATTCCTGCACCTAATTTCTATGTTTCTATGTTTCTAAAAGACCTGTCTTATTTCTGGTGTAAATGTCACATCCTGACCAAGAATCGAATGCTCTGATGTTTACTTGGTGAGTATTCATTTTGAGCTACAATGAGCCTATATTTATGTTGGAAACTCCCTGATGGTGCCTTTGCAAATTAGGCAAATTTACCTTTAACCTAAAATAACCCTAAAAGTGTTGCATTGTTTGAGTATCTGTAGTTTGTGTGTGTGTCTGTGTATACCTGTCAAACGTGTATCTGTGGATGTGTGGATGTAAGTGTGTATGTATGTGTGGATGGATGTATGTGAGGATGTATGTGTGTGGATGTATGGGTGTGCATGGATGTGTACATGTATGTCTGCGTGCGGATGGATGTGTGTGTGTGTATGCGGATGTATGTGTGCATGTATGTGCGTGTGTGTGTACATGCATGGAAGTGTGCATACGGATGGATGTGTGTGTGGATGTGTGGATGGGTGGGTGGACTGTCGCACTGCCATTCACCAGCACGCCATTATCATAAATAATTCACTCATTGTTTAAATAATTTGACCAAATAAACAGTGAAACGATCGACACTAAAATAAAACTTTATATAATCATTTATTTCCCCAATTTACATTACATCTGATCTTCATCTGAATTTTACATTACATCTGAATATTCTTCATCAGATTCCAAGTCTTTTGATAAGTTTTGATAAGTCCATTGATAAGTTAGTTCAAGTTCAAGTGGAGGGTCAGGCAGAGGCTACAAAAAAAAAATCTCCTGTCATTAAGTCTGCGTGGGCTTCAATTCATAAAATTTCAACCTCTTCTTAATGTTAATGAGAATAACACTGTTACTACCATAGATAAATTAGTTCAAGTTCACCAATTCATTTCTACATAAACATCAGCCATTTCTGACCATCTCTCACTCCAATGGAAGCGTATAAAGTGCAATGAATATTCATCCGTTTTTCTCCCGTGGTCGGGGACTGGAAACGGCTGCTACGGACGGCACTATGTACAGCCTACCCCCCCCACCCCCCACTCCACGGGTATGATCCAAACACACTCCGCGGCTCCGCGTTCGCGAATCGGCCACTTCTTAATTGAGACTGCAGCTTCACTATGTTAAGTACATAGGCCCCCCGATTGGAGCACTTGTATTCCACAGAACTAGAATGAACCTTCATCGGAATCTCCAGTAAAATAGGCATCAGTGAAGCACTCTCAGCCATGTTGTGTGCTCCCTGCCTAGCTAGCCTGAAACAAAGCGCATGATTGGCCAACTGGCATACAACTTAATGTTAAACGAGCTTTGATTGGACTAAAAATACCCGTAAATTTTCAGTTTTTTCTCTAATTTAATAAATATGTGTAAGTTTTGTTCTTGACGGGATTCTTGTTTCAGAAATGATTTATATAATATTTTTACACAATATGTGAAAATTTCATGTAGTTCCATGAGTTGGGTCACGAAACAGCAGAATAAAGCTCCTCGGCCCACAGCCTAATTACATGCACTTTCAAAGAATGAACCGTTGGCTACATTGTCATTTTGTATACAATTATTTTTCTAACCCTGTACGTTTAGTGGCTCAGTGGGTCAGGCAGCAACTCTGGAGAAAAGGAATTCCTTTTCTGCAGAGTTGCTGCCTGACCCGTTGAGTTACTCCAGCATTTTGTGGTATCTTTGGTGTAAACCAGCACTTGCGTTCCTTCCCACACTTAGTTTAGTGACTCATTATTTAACATGCCTTTACAAACATATTGTTGTTGTTCAACCTTCGTAGTCGAAGAAGACCATGACTTCAGTGTTTTTGTTTGTGGGTTCGGAGGTGACAGGTGAGACCGATCCGGGCCCGGAAGGTTCGCCCACATATGGGACACAGTTGGGTGGGCGCTGCAGTCGAAGTTGAAGTGGTTTGAGCCTTTACAAACATACTTCCCCTGAAACTGTACGTTGTGCATCTCCAAATTAGACAGACATAACGATAGAACAGTACCGAATAGGAACAGGCCTGATGTATAACGATTTGTGTCAACTCATGTCTTAGCCATTCCCTGGGTTGAAAGGATTCCCTCTCTCTCTATCCCTTCTCCACCCTAGTTCTCCAACTAGTTTCACTGTCCTGATTAATTTTATAGTTTGTATGTCTCACTTTTACCTTCCCCTCATCTAACATTGAACCATTCTACATTTCCTTTAATCATTGTCTGCTTTGATCTGTGTTTTTGACATCTTACCCTGCCCTATCTCTATTTTCCCTCTCTCCTGACTTTCAGTCTGAAGAAGGGTCTCAACCTGAAACATCACTCATTCCTTCTCTCCAGAGATGCTGCCTGTCCCGCTGAGTTACACCAGCATTTTGTGCCTGCCTTCTCAGATACTGCCTGATCCACTAAATTACTTCAGCACTTTGTGTTTTGCTCAAGATGCCATCATCTACAGTTCCTTGTGTCTCAATGTGTTTTTATCATGATAATGTTCCAACAAAGTACAATGTGAGTTCAAAGCTAAACATAAAAATCCTGTTAACATTATTCACTATTAAGCTGAATCCAGCATTTACTGTTTAATTGTTTTCCCATCTGCTTTTACTTGTTATTTGCACCAGAACGGTAATAATAACTGTTATATTCGCTTCCAATTTTTTATCCTGGTGAGGAAGCAATAGTTTTAATTGTAATCAGGTTCTTTGTTATACTTCAACTGAGAAACTATGTTTATCAACAGGGTAATTTCCAGTGAATTTAGTTTAGATAGTTTAGGTTAGTGATACATTGTGGAAACCAGCCCTTAAACTATCTTAAAGTCTCTTAAATGCCACTATTGCACCTGCACACATCTCCACCCCTGGCAGCATGTTCCTGACGCCCACAATAGTCTATTTAAAAAGCTGGCCCAGATATCACCCTTAAACATTGCCTCTCTCATCTTATAGCATGCCCTCCAGTCTTTGACATTTCATCTCTGGGGGGAAAAGGTTCTGATTGTCTACCCTATCTATGTGTAATTTTACATATTTCTAACAGGGAAAACTGTAGGAATTCATCAGGCAAACTGTATGAAACCCCAATCAGCTCTCTGGTTAATCGGTTTCTCGTCTTCTTCTGGCATCATTGGACTGCATCCTCAGGCTTTTTTTTTAATGCACTCATATAGTGATCCTCCAGTTCCCTGTTGGCAATATTCTTCATCAGCATTTATGGTCTTTTAGGTGCAATGCTCTTTCATGATGATAAATGCTGCTGGCAGAGGGCTAGAAGATGCCTTGCCATGGCCAAATAGTCAGAATTGACATGGTTTCCGTACTTTACTGGTCTGCCTTATAATCTCAGCTTCAAAAATCTTTGCCTCGTATCCTCACATAACTTACTCATCAAAATAGTTTTACGATAGAGAGAATGTGCCATTAAATGAAAGATGCAAGTAATATTATAATCTGAAACAAGGAAAAAGCAGATTTGGCAAAAAACATTTTTATGTCAGTTTTCACAGAAGTAAGTAACGATAAATTACCAGTGATAAAACAGATGACAAGCTCTTTATTTTGGTGCTTACACCTCATCCATCCCAGTGAAACGTTCTGCTCAAGTGACATTATAGTATTTAACTTTTGACATATTAGCAACCTAAATTGACTTTCCATACCTCTGCTCTATAGTCAAAACATCTAACATGAAATATAACACTAGTTAAAAAAAAGCCAGATTACACAATAGATCAGTCTGTAAAATTAAATGTGAATCACATTTGATTCGGTTAATTTAATCAAATTAGAAATTAGACTAAAATAATAGGCCCAAAATGTCTTAATATCCATATATGCTGACCACTCAACCAAGTTTATGCCCACAAGTTTCCACAGAAGGCCACAATGATATCTTCCAAATATTTTTTAACCACTTCTGTATTTTTTCTGCTGACACTTAGTTTTGAAAAAATGTTTAAGTTTATCTCCTTATTGCTCAATAGTTTATTTCCTTATTTCCTTATGTAACTATCAATGGTGTTAGCTCAGAATCTAGATTGATTTATTGTCGCATTAAATCACTGAAAACCTACCTGCCATTGAGTGAAGCATAATAATAACCACCTCTATGTTGTTTGACATCAGTCTGAAATTAGGTTTGAGAGGTTCACTGCGTGAGTTGGGCAGCAAATTACATCATTGCATGTACAATGTTCTTTTCAGTACATAAGTGCAAAATTAAATCAGGTTTATCCTGGACTTAACTATCAATGGATATTACAAGGACAACCTGGACTTCATAGAGCAGTCCTAAACTGAGAACACAAAAAGATACTGTACGTCCTATACTTATCTTTAATCTTCTTGTCTCCACCATGCCTGATATCAACATTATCCTGAAACTATCACTGATGCCTACCCGTCATCCCCCCTGTTAGCTCAAGCTGACACCATACCAAATGTAGACTGGACGATCGTTCCACTGAACACCTTTGCTCAGTCCGCCTGGAGCTACCTGATCTCCCGGTTGTTCAACACTTTAAATCTCCTTCCCATTCCTGCACTGACCTTTCTGTCTTAGGCCTCGTCTATTGTCAATATATCTATCTATAATCGCAAATTGGAGGAACAGCATCTCATATTTCGCTTGGTCAGCTTTCAGCCCAGTGGTATGAATATTGATTCCTCTGACTTCAGATAACCCCTGCATTCCCTCTCTCTCTGTTGCCTCTCCCACCCATTCACAGCAGCTTTTCGTTCTCACCCAACAAACAACTAACAATGGCCTGTATCATTGTTATTTTACTTCGGAGTCACGTGAGTGACTTCGTGAAGACCCCGCCAACACTCATGCGCGGCATATCGTCGTGCGCATTTGCTACCGGCAAGCTGGGGGGGGAGTGCGCTTCTCCACCAGCTCCTTCAAAAGAACCCACTTTCACTAGGTTAAGTGAAACTAACCTAGAGCTGGTTCTTCTGTTAGTTTTGTCTTGCAGAAGCGATGGAAGAGAAGAGGAAACTTTCCAAGAGCCGCGGGCCGCGGCAATCTTCCTCGGGGCTAACCGCAGGATTGGCAACACCTGTTAGACCGGGAAAGCAGGTGCGGAAGTCGGACCCTATGGAGTCGGGAGGGCCCGACTCGCCTCCGTTATTACCGGAAGGAAAGTCCGCACGGGAGCAGGGGGAAGGAGACCCTGACTTCGTTCCACCGTTGCCCAAAGTCAGGGCTGGTGGGAAAAAGGCACCACGGGTGCCTCGCACGGCAAGTACCTCTTCTGTTTTACAGGTCCCCAGGGAGCAGACTCGAGGGAAGAAATCAAGCCCCGCTGCTGCAGTGGGCATTGCTATACCGCAGGGGAAAACTGCGAGGTTCCAGGCTGGCGACCGTACTGCTGGAGCAGCATACCCTGCAGGTGCAGGAGGTACCAGCACTGCACCGGAACAGGCTGCCGGAGCGCAGACCGGTGGCAGGAAAATGCGGTTAGGCAATCCCGCTGCTGCGGGTAAAGCCAGCCAAGCGCCGTCACAGACCCCTGGGGGTGAGGGTGACGGTGTGCCTGCACGGACCACGGAGCCAGTATTGGGGACCGGTTCCGACTCCTTTCCTCTGCCTGCTCATCAGGTAGAGAAGCCGCTAAGGTCCGAGAGGCACCGGGCTAGCGGGTTGTCCGTGCGGAGGTCGTTCAGCCCCGCAGGAGCGGGTGCTGACGAATACCTGTCAGCGCACCTCGTGCAGGTGCGATCAACTGGCAGAAGCCCCGCGACTCAGCAGGGCCTGGGGAAGTCGACCTGTCATCCGCGTGTAGCGGCGGCGGTCGCATGGCGCGAATGGAGCAAATGGTGGAGGTGCACTATCAGCGGGACCTGGAACGACAGGAACGGGAGTCCTTGCGGTCTGGGAGTAAGAGCAGGGTGCCTCTGTCGATTTCACCCTCGGCAGCAGGCACAGTGAGCGGATGGGTGATTTCGAGGAGGAAGACCAACCCGCAGGACCAGAAGCTGAAGAAATGCTGGAGGCTGTTGTAAAGTTTGGGAAACCAACTGCCGTTGGAGAGCCACTACATCCGAAAACACCCAGCAAATTTCGGGTTTAGGTTGGGCCGAATGGAGCTTTTCCTGAAACAGTTTATTTCAATCTGCCAATTTGGGGGAACATAAACAGCAACACCAGGGCACAGGAGGGCAAGCTCCAGAAAATCCTCAAACTATTGACGTCCGGAATCACGGATTTTGCGAGGACATTGGATGCAGCAGATGTGTCAGAAGAACAGCAGGACGCATTAGCGCTCCTGTGCAACGCACAGTTTGAAATAAACTGTTTCAGGAAAAGCTCCATTCGGCCCAACCTAAACCCGAAATTTGCTGGGTTGTGCCGCACCTCCACCACACCACCAACAACACAGCTGTTTGGGGAGGACCTGTCTAAGCAGGTAAAAGAATTGGATGAAGAGGCCAAAACGGTGGGGCTTATGAAGCAACCTGTGTCCAGTAGAAACCTGCCGTATCGACGGCAGCGACCTTATCCTTCATCCAGACCCAGGTGGCAGTCGGATAGGAATCCAAGAACATACCCGGCAAAAACTTACCAACCACCGGCTCCCCAACAGCAGTTCCACCCTCAACAACAACAACCATCTTTTTTAGAGCAGGATCCTCCGAAGCCCGCGTGGAAAATGCGGCCACTACCAGCATCAGCCCACAGGCCGCAAAAGCCCCCATTCTCCAGACCCCGGAAGTAACCATGGAGGTAAGAGGGTTTGGTTCTTGTAGCAGAGGTACCCTCACAGATTGGTGGACGGTTGCAGTTCTTTGTGGCTGGTTGGGGAAAAGTCACTTCTGACGTCTTTATTCTCCAAAGTATTCAGGGTTATGTGATAGAGTTTATTAACGACAAACTTCCCCCTACGCAGCATGTGCCTCATCGCAAGTTTGCGCTGTCTCAAAAAGAGATGGAGGTAGGACATGCAGAAATTTTACGATTAGAGGGAAAAGGGGTGATAGAAAAAACGACACATGAGCCAGTTGAGTTTGTGTCCAACATCTTTACAAGGCCTAAAAAAGATGGTGGTTGTCGTATTATCATTGACCTAACCCAGTTGAATACTTTTGTGCAATACACCCATTTTAAAATGGAGACGTTTGATACAGCTAAACAGTTACTTAGCAAAGGATGCTTTATGGCCTGCATTGATTTGAAAGATGCATACTATACAGTTCCTATCACACCGTCTCATAGGAAGTTTTTGAAATTTGTCTGGAAGGATCAGTTGTGGCAATATAAAGCGTTACCCAACAGCGCCTCGGCTGTTTACGAAAATTGTTAAACCTATTCTGGCATATCTCAGGAGACAAAATCATATCATCATGGCATACTTGGACGAAATATTGATCATAGGAGAATCCTTAGAGTTGGCACAGCTAGTGGTTGCAGCTACTATAGCTATATTTGAAGAATTGGGGTTTGTCATCCATCCAGACAAATCAAGGTTTAATCCCTCACAGGTTATGGATTATTTGGGATTCACTATTAACACGAATCAGATGATGGTCACTGTCCCAACTGGGAAAGCTGCAGAGATTCAAGAAACTTGTAACAACTTTGCTTGTGCTGCGGTACTCACTATTCGACAAGCTGCTAAGGTAATTGGGAAGCTTGTAGCAACATTTCCTGCTACACAGTTTGGGCCACTACATTATCAAAATTTACAAAGAGCAAAAATTTCAGCATTAAAAGCAAATGCTGGACATTTTGACAGACGCATGCAGCTGCCGATAAAGGCAAAAATTGAGTTACAATGGTGGGCTAACAATATTGGTGACTGTTATAGACCCATCATTGTCTCGAACCCATCAGTTGTGGTACAAACAGATGCAAGTGCCCAAGGATGGGGAGCGACGGATACTGTAACCAGTTGCGGGGGCAGATGGGACGGTCATGAATTCACGCTTTTACAGTCACAAGGGATAAACTATTTGGAGATGCTAGGTGTTTTCCATGGGCTACAGGCATATTGCACAAAATTAAGTCATTTACATGTCCGTCTTCAAATAGATAATACCACGGTGGTAGCATACGTCAATCATATGGGTGGTATCAGGTCAGTATCTTGTGATGAATTAGTCAACACAATTTGGCACTGGTGTATTGAAAGAAACATTTGGATCTCAGCAACCTATCTTCCAGGGAAGCTCAATACAGTGGCAGACACCAGGTCACGAGTATTTAATGATAACATTGAGTGGATGCTGAATCCGAAGATATTTGCTGAAATAATAGCTAAATTCGGTACACCAGATATTGACCTTTTTGCGTCTAGGTTGAACCATCAGATACCAACATATCTGTCTTGGGAAGCAGACCCTGGGGCAGTAGCAATGGATGCATTTTCTCTCCATTGGGGGAAATGGTTCTGCTACGCATTTCCCCCATTCTGCCTCATCAGCCGGGTATTGCAGAAAATCAAATTAGATTCTGCTTCAGGTATACTGATTATACCCGACTGGCCTACGCAACCATGGTATCCGGTGGTCCTCCAGATGTTCAAAAGTCCATAGGTGCAAATTGCTAAACGCACAAATTTGATTACGAACCCTGTTACTGGGGAAATTCACCCGTGCCATCGCCACTTAAACCTGTTGGCTTGCAGGTTCTAAGAAGACCACTTCTGGGGGCTGGAACCTCCTCTAGGGCCATGGACCTCATCGTCGCTTCCTGCAGAGTTTCAACAAGACGGCAGTATCTCACTCAAATCAGGAAGTGGGAGGCATACTGCGCTAGAACTTCTACAACCTATAACTCTGCTACAATCCCTGACGTTCTGGAATTCCTGGCGGGCCTTCATTACGATGAGGGCCTTAGCTACAGTGCCATCAATAGCGCCAGGAGTGCGCTATCCTCATACCTCAACATAGGTGTGGGGTCTAGTCAACTGGTGTCTAAATTCATGCGGGGAGTGTTCAACACCAATCCCCCATGACCCAGATATAACATCATATGGGATGTAGGGGTAGTGCTGACCCTATTAAGAAACTGGTCTCCCATGAAAGAGTTACCACTTAACAAGCTCACCCTCAAAGTGGTAATGCTGATGGCACTGACAACGGCTCAGCGGGTGCAGACCCTGCAGAAACTACGACTTGATAGAATGGTCTGGACTCCGCAAAAAGTAACATTCATCGTCGAAGGGTTACTTAAGCAGCATAGGCCGGGTGCGCTTGGGCTGCAATTGGAATTCCGGGCGTATCCCACAGACGCCACCCTCTGTGTAGTCACCCATATTCGCCACTATATTCAACGAACCAGTATCATTAGGAAGATGGAACAAGGGCTCTTTATCAGCCACAAGAAGCCTCATCACTGGGTGACTGGTTCAACGATTGCAAGGTGGCTCAGGGAAGTATTGGATGCAGCTGGGATAGATACTAATGTGTTTAAATCTCATTCTACCAGGGCTGCATCCACTTCAGCGGCGAGGACCATGGAGGTGCCCATGGATCATGTCCTTGCTACCGCGGGATGGGCCAGTGAATCCACATTCCACAGATTCTACAATAAACCGGTGGCCAAACCCGCGATGTTTGCGGAAGCTGTGCTGGGAGCTGCTCCGTGAATTTGTTTTGTCCCCGAGTTAGGGGTCTTATTATTTGTGTTATTAAACATTCATTTATTTTTCAGCCTGTCCAGTCTGGAATGTATTAATAAACTTCCTCCATCAGAATTAAGGCAGTGTGGCAGCATGGACGTGGTCCAGGGCATGTAATCACAGAGCTTTGAAATCTTCACGAAGTCACTCACGTGACTCCGAAGTAAAATAGTAAGATTAAACAAGAACTTACCAGTTTGAAGTTTGATCTTTATTTTATGAGGAGTTGCGATGAGGGATTTTGTGCCCTCCGCTCCCAACCCTCTATTATAAGTTCAACTGGTATGGTCAAGTTTTAATCTTACTATCTTCGGGTTGTGATCTGTGATTCCACACCGCCGCTTTGAAGAATGCCGCGCATGCGTGTTGGCGGGGTCTTCACGAAATCCTTCATCGCAACTCCTCATAAAATATAGATCAAACATCAAACTGGTAAGTTCTTGTTTAATCTTACTATTTTTTTGCATATCTTTCATTCTTTGTTCTATATCTCTCTACATCATCGTCTATATCTTTCGTCTCCCTTTTCCATGACTTTTGGTCTGAAGAAGAATCTCAACCCAAAACATCATCCATGCCTTCCAGAGATATTGCCTGGCCCACTGAATACCCCAGCTTTTTGTGTGAATCTTCGGTTTAAACCAGCATCTGCAGTTCGTTCTTACACCACACTCAGTCTACTGTCTCTCCAATCCACACAGCCCTCAACAACCTCCTAAAACAATCAATGTTCCCTCAATCCTCCAATCCATCCAGGAACTGAAACCCAGCTCAAGAATCTCCCCTCCAGCCCTCCAATCAGGCTGAGCCCTCTTCCTACCACACTTACCATTTCCCCCTCAGTAGTCCCCAATTGTCCCAGGTCTATCCACCCACTGGGCTCCACTTGACATATGCAAAGCTCCTTCTGTTGCACCCACAATCCTGGAGCTCTAGACCTATTGAAGGTTGAAATTGCAGGTCTAAGATGAAATCAGCCATCGGTGTGCTGCTGCTTTGAGCGCCTACCAGATCTTTTTAGATGCATTAGAAATCCAAGATTTTATTTTTTTTAATTGCCCTCTTCCTGCAGTTCCAATACAAAGAATTAAGGGCCTGCCCCACTTGGCTGTCATTTATGCGACAGGCCGGTCGTGACTGTCGCGCGCATCATCACGCGTCTTCATGCGTCAGCACAGCCGTCTGGAGTGCGTGACGTCATTTGAATACCCAGTTTACGATATTTACCCAGTTTATGATATTTACCCAGTTTATGATATTTATGGTGATTTTCTAAAGTGTTCCAGTTTCTTGAGTGGTGCTAGCAATTGGAAAACTGCAGATGTAATGCCCCTATTCAAAAAAAGAGGTGAATGAAAAGTAGCAAGCTACAGACCAAATTAATCTGTGGGAAGGAACTGCAGATGCTGGTTTAAATTGAAGATTGACACAAAATGCAGGAGTAACTTGGCGGGACGGGCAGCATCTCTGGAGAGAAGGAATGGATGATGTTTGAGGTCAAGACTCTTCCTCAGACTGAAGAAGGGTCGCTACCCCAAAAGGTTACCCATTGCTTCTCCACAGAGATGCTGCCGGTCCCGCTGAGTTACTCCTGCATTTTATATCGCTTATCTGGTTTGCTCTTCCATTTCTACCAACTGTACCAAGGAGATACAACATTTGTCTTTTTAACCTCTTCCTTACCCACAATCCAGGGATCCAAGCAGTCATTGCAAGTGAAGTATCAATTCACTTTTGCACTTTCCGGTTTAGTATATTTTGGTGTCCACCACGTTTTTTTCTCTACGAAACTGCAATTTTTAAAATCGCGCGCTCTTATATCCATGACGCGTAAAAGGCGGGCCAACTGCATATGGGCGGCACGCGGTTACACACGGTGACGTAATCATGAGTCACCACATGCTACACGTACGAGATCAGGACGCCTGCGTGCGACCACAATACGCCCACGTGCATACGCGATACGTCACGCCGGAGGCCCTACAAAATCCTGGAGCGCCGCGCGATACCACACGCAACTCCATACCCCTCCTTGCTTCTCCATGCGACCGTCCCGTGCGGCCCACACGCTACCCGTGCAGCCCACACGCTACCCGTGCGTCTCAACGCGACGACAATGTCGCGTAAATGGCGCGCAAATGACGTCCACGTGGGACAGGCACTTTAGAATATCAGTGTGGGTATACCGAACTAAGAAAGTTGCATGATTCACCCCTGCTGAAAGTAGTTCAGCAGCAGATATTCTGAATTCTGCTACTTTAATTACACACTCAATATTCTAACTGAATGTGCACTTCATACTAGCAAAATAGGCTTTCAGATTGAAAACCTTTCACCCTGCTTTGAGTAATGCTGCACCTCAGGATAATTAAAAGTTGGAAACAAAATCTGCAGATCCGAAACAAAATCAGAAATGCTGGAAGAACTCAGCCAGTCAAACAGCAATAATAGAGAGAATGACACAGGAACTGCAGATGTTGGAATTTTGAGCAAAAAGCCAACTGCTGGAGGAACTCAGTGGGTCAGGCATCAACTGTGGAGGGAATGAAAAGGCAATGTTTTGGCCATACTTCAAAAAGTTATATGTTCATTTTCTCCCCAGAAAAGCTATCTGTTCATTCCCTCCCTTGACCCATCGGGTTCTTCCAGTAGTTTGTTTCTCAGAGGAAAGAGAAACCAAATATTTTTTTAGATCATTGACCCTTTCCCAGAAATGGGGAAAGAATGGAAGGGTTACAGTTTTCAAAGCTAAAGGGAGGAGTGGGTGTAAGGTGAAAGACTATAATGGAAATGGGTTAAGATAGATCAGGAGCACGAGTACTGACCATTAACAAGATATATTATAAAAGCAGGGTGAGAAAGGGACATAAGCGTGATAATGGGAACTCATGAGAGAGCAGATTACTTGAAGTTGGAGAATTCAATATTCATCCCAGAGGCAAAACAAACAAACTGCTGGGGGATCGAACTGCATCTGTGGATGCAAACGGATAATTGATGCTTCCTATTAAAATGTAGTGTCAGGACTGATGCAAGATCTCATCCAGAAATGTCTAGAACATAGAATATAAAACAGTACAGCACAGGATGGGGCCCTTCAGCCCACAATGTTTGTGCCAAACATGATGCCTAGCTGAACTGATCTCAAGTGCCTGTACATAATTCATATTCCTCTACTCCCCACACGTCCATGTGCCTATCAAAAAGCCTCTTAAACACCACTATTGTATCTGCCTCCACCACCAACCCTGGCAATGCCTTCCAGGCCACCACAACCCTCTGTATAAAAAAACATTCCCCCTCTCACCTTATATCTATGCCCTCTAGTGTTGGACATTTTCACCCTGGGGAAAAAGATTCCTTCTGTCTTCCCTATTTATTGCTCTGATAATTGTATATACTTCTACCAAGTCCCCTGAACCTCTGATGTTCCACAGAAAACAATCCAAGTTTATCCAACCTCTCTCTGTAGCTGAAATTCTCTAATCCAGGTAGCATGCTGGTAAACCTTCTCTGCACCCTCTCCAAATATTCCACATCTTACCTGTAATGAAGCAACCAGAACTGCCTGCTACACTCCACAACTACGAACTTAAACGAAAATGTGTGAGATTGAATGCCAGATAGCGACCAATAACGCCTATTATGCCTCTGTCCCACTTAGGAAACCTGAACAGAAACCTCTGGAGACTTTGCGCCCCACCCAAGGTTTCCGTGCGGTTTCCGTGCGGTTCCCGGAGGTTTTTGTCAGTCTCCCTAATGGTCGAAAGTGGTTTCCATTTTAAAAACCGGTAATTTTTTAGTCGAAGCCGGTTGCGATGCTAGTTGAAGGTGGTTGCCGGAGGACAAAAACCTCCGGGAACCGCATGGAAACCTTGGGTGGGGCGCAAAGTCTCCAGAGGTTTCCGTTCAGGTTTCCTAAGTGTGACAGGGGCACTAATTATGATAGATCTCGCCAGGGATTGTTTGGAATTCCAACCACATCCTTCCATCTGCACTGTAAAGTAGTATAACACAATGTCATTCTGATGGTTGAGTTCCCACACTGGGGAGCAAAATGATACAGAAATAAAGAATTATCCAGGAGATTATCTATATATTTCAAATTCAGTACATGCCACCCATTGTTTGGACACAATAGGTGCAAATGCATTCTAATCCCGATACTATATCTGATGCACATGCAGCATTTGTGTCATCATATTGAGAGCGACATTTGTTGCTTATGATGTGGAAGTACAGAGTGGACATATCATGATATCAATCAGTCTGTACTGCTGATTTGATACTGGCTCCCAATATCACATGTTCAACAATCATAGGGGCTCTGGAGAATTATCAAATACCAAATATTGATTGGAGTAAATTGTGTAGATCTACATCACACTTTGTGATTGTTTTCAAAGTCTGCAAGGTGTAATTTTACAGAAGGAAAGATCTTCACACCTTCACTGTGTAGCTTCAGTGCCTGAACAATGGTTGCTATCAAATCAAATCAAATCAAATACATTTATTTGTCATTGCACATCAACTGTACAACGAAATTTCATGTGCATCCCCTTCGATGGTAAACAATAAAAGACACAGGATAAAAAGATTAAAAAGAACAAAACATAATAACACAAACAACCATTTACTCTCACATTTACATTTACCGCAAGATCAATGCATAAAATAAGTAATAGATAATAAAAATGATGCACATTATATTGCACATTCTACCAGACAAATTTTTATAATGCACCCCGAATTGTGTAGCGTTGCCCGTAGTGTTATCTGTTTGAGTTAAGGTCTCTAATGGCACGTCAGTAGAAACTGTTAATTAGTCTGCAAGTGCGGGCCTTCAAAGACCCGTATCGCCTCTCAGAGGTCAGCAGATTGAAAAGGTGGTTGGCAGGGTGGGATGAGTCCTGTGTATCATAAAGGGCCTGTCCTACCAGCATGCAACTCTATGCGATGAGCGCGACCTAACGTGGTCGCTTGAGCTGTCCGGCGTCGCGGGGCCGGTCCCACTTCGATCGCCGGAGCCATGTGGAATTGTGCGGAGTTCGTCCCGACATCGCGCGAGGCTCCGAAAAACTGACTATGTTCAAAAATTCCGCGCAGCAACGACTTGTCGGCTCGCAGTCGCCTCGACGCATTACACACCGTCTCGACGTCGTGCCTCCGTGACCCTGTGTGTGTGTGGCTCCGTGGCCCTCTGTGTGTGTGCCTCTGATCCCCTCGCTGTGTGCCCCTCTCTGTCCTGGCGAACTTACCTTTAAGACTTCGCTCCAAGTTCGCCTCACTATGCGCCGCGTTGCGCCACTCACCCGACCTCCGCGCGGCCCTCGCTGCCGGTTTGGTCGCGCTTGCCGCATGCAGGCGCATGCTGGTGGGAACGGCCCTGTACAGGGGATCACCCGACCTCCGCGCGGCCCCCGCTTCTAGTTTGATCGCGCTCATCGCATGAAGTCGGAGGCTGGTAGGACAGGCCCTTTACTCTCGCTCAGGAGTGCGGCATTAATGGAAGAGTGAGGGCACAGAAAACATGACAACTAGCCATTAGAGGACAAAGAAGGAAAAGTTCCCGGCTGAGAATCTATTCAGTGATGTGGATTTGCAAAGATAGTCTGTTGAAGGTTGCAAGGGACCCTAACACGGTTTAATCCTGAACAGCTTTGTAATAGAGGACTCTCTGATCTATGAACTATTCTCAGGGACACATTCAGAGACGGTCGTCAAGTGTTGCTGGAAAGTCATCAACTCGGTGAAAGATGCTCTTTGATCTGCCCAAACCTTGTTGACCTCCCAGCAGAGCAAGTTGTCTGTCAGTGAATGTTGCCGACTGGCCCACTTCAGACTATGTGCTGAGGGATGCACTGAAGCTTAGTGCAGCCATCGCCAAGGCTCTGTGAGGGAGGTCCATGGTCTTGAGTCATTCGGCTGCTGCACATTAGGGGGCAGGGTGTGGTGGAGATGCCTTTCAAATAAGGGAAGGGTTATCACCCCGGGGGCCACGTGAATGTCAAGGGTGCCGGGCAAAATGACGAATGAATGAATGAATAAATAAGAAAGTTGGCCAAGTATGTTCACATACAAGGAACCTGCCTTGGTGCTTCGCTCTCAAGTGACAACATGACATACAGTGACAATTAAGAATTACACATAAAACATTAAACATTAATAATAAAACATTCTCGATTAAACATGTGAATTAAATAAATACCAGAGCAAAAGCATGCTACAGATTTTTGATTATTGAGTACAGCTACTATTTTGTGGAAAAAAGTTGTTTTTATGTCTGGCTGTGGCAGCTTTGACAGTCCGGAGTCACCTTCCAGAGGGAAGTGATTCAAAGAGTTTGTGGCCAGGGTGAGATGGGTCAGAGATGATCTTACCCGCTCACTTCCTGGCCCTTGCAGTGTACAGTTCGTCAATGGAGGGAAGGTTGCAGCCAATAATCTTCTCAGCTGATCAGATGATTTGCTGCAGCCTCCGGGTGTTGTGCTTGGTGGCTGAGCCAAACCAGACCATGATGGAGAAGGTGAGGACAGACTCTACGATGGTCGTGTAGAATTGGACCATCATTGCCTATGGCAGATTGTGTTTCCTCAGCTGCCGCAGGAAGTACATTCTCTGTTGTGCCTTTTTGACTGTGGAGTCGATGGTAGCCCCCCATTTAAGGTCCTTGGAGATGATGGTTCCCAGGAACTTAAAAGACTCCACAGATGAATGCCAGACTGTGGTGTTGTTGATGGTGAGTGAGGTGAGGGGATGGGGAGCTGTCCTAAAGTCCACAGTCAATTCCACTGTCTTAAGATCATTGAGCTCTAGGTTGTTGCGATGGCACCAGGACACCAGCTGTGACACTTTCTGTCTGTAGGCAGATTCCTCCCCATCCTGGATCAGTCCAATCAGGGTTGTGTCGTCCGCAAACTTGAGAAGCTTGTCAGAGGTATCTGTGGAGGTGCAGTCATTGGTGCAGAGAGAGGAGAGGAGAGAGTACGCAGGCTTGCGGTGCTCCTATGCTGAGGGTCTGCGGGTCCGGGATGTGGTTTTCCAGCCTCACATGCTGCTTCCTGTCTGTCAGAAAGTCGGTGAGCCACTGACAGAGGGGTTCAGGAACAGTCAACTCTGAGAGTTTGCAGTGTAGTAGCTCTGGCATAATGGTGTTGAATGCAGAGCTAAAATCAACAAACAAATTCCTCGCATTGGTCTCCTGGCGGTCTAGGTGCTGGAGGATGAAGTGCAGGCCCAGGTTGACTGCGTCACCTACAGATTTATTGGCCCGGTATACAAACTCCACAGTCAAAAATGCACAACAGAGGATGTACTTCCTGTGGCAGCTGAGGTAACACAATCTGCCACAGGCAATGATGGTCCAATTCTATTCGGCCATCGTAGAGGGTTAGTGATATTTTTCAGCTTGACCAGCATGTCTGCCACAGAAGGTAGTTGAGGCCAGTTCATTGGCTACATTTAAGAGGGAGTTAGATGTGGCCCTTGTGGCTAAGGGGATCAGGAAGTATGGAGAGAAGGCAGGTACGGAATACTGAGTTGGATGATCAGCCATGATCGAAGGGCCGAATGGCCTACTCCTGCACCTATTTTTCTATGTCTTTCATAACTACAGAGATCAATGTGACAGGCCTGTAGTCATTAAGACCAGTAATCCTTGTATTTTTGGGTATAGGGACAATAGTGGTGACTTTGAAGCAGGCAGGGACAGTACAGGTTTGCAGGGACTGGTTGAAAATGTCTGTGTAGACCGGTGCCAGTTGTTTGGCACAGAGCTTGAAAGTAGAGAAGGAAACATTGTCCTGTCCTGGTGATTCCCGGCTTCTCTGTACTGAACAGCCTCTCCACCTCCTCTATTTATATTGTTGGTGATGGAGAAGTGGCCAGATTGATGTTGGGCAGCACAGAGAGGGTGGGTAGTGGACGAGGCCCCACTCTTTTGCAGTCAGGCTGTAAGTGGGTGTTAAGTGGTGATTGGAGAGAGGTGCGTGGGAAACCTTTTCAGACTGGAGTCATGCTTCTAAGTAGGTGTGAAGTGGTGGTTGGGGAGGAGTGGGTGGGGAAGGGTCCAGTATTTGCAGACTGGAGTCAGTCTGTGAGTAGGTGTGAAGTGTTGGTTGGGGAGGGGGGGAGGGGGTTACGTTTCTGTTTATCAAACTGGCAGTAGAAGTTGTTCAGGTTGTTGGTCAGCTGACAATTGTCCAAAGAGTGGGGGACGTTCCACTTGTAACTGGTGATTTCTTGCACACCCTTCCAAACGAGTCACTTGCTTCTCAACTTGTCAGAGTACCTTTTCTTGGCAGCTCCGATTCCTCTTCTCAGCTTGTACTTTGCCTGCCTGTGGAGGTCTGCATCCCTGTTTTGCAGGCCTTCTCTTTAGACTGGCGGAGTTGTCTGAGTTCTGCTGTAAACCAGGGCTTGTTGTTGTTGAACCAGGTCTGGGTCCTAGTTAGAATACAACTGTCCTCACAAAAGCTGGCATATGATGTCACAGTGTCTGTATACTCATCGAGGCTTGTGGTTGCTTCCCTGAACACATTCCAATCAGTGCAGTCAAAGCAGGTTCTCAATGCCCTCACTTGTCCACATTTTTGTTGTTCTGACCACAGGCTTAGCAGATTTTAGTTTCTGCCCGTAAGTCGGAATATGGTGAACTAAACAATGATCAGAAAGACCCACATATATATGATATTTGTGAACACTATGATACAATGCAAATAAATGTACATATAGCCTCTGAGAATGTTGAAATAATTTTACACAGTGCTTGATTTGAATATATTTTTTATTCTGAATAAAGTTTATTTTGATTAATTAAAAAAATTGAGGGTATTTGGGAACCAATGTCAATCTCAGCAAGGGACAAAACCTTAGTACTTTCCTCTTTAGTCACATAGTGACATCTTCAGTGCCTGGCAATACCTACTTTAACAGTGTGTAGGAAGGAACTGCAGATGCTGTTTTAAACCAAAGGAAGACATAAATTCCTGGAATAGCTCAGCGGGACGGGCAGCATCCCTGGACAGAAGGAATGGGAGTCGTTTAGGGTCAAGACACCTCTTGATAGTACTGGGAGGGGGAGCTGGCACTGGGAAGTGTGCCATTTATTCTGGCATTTAGCTGAAAAATTGCAGTTCCCCATCACATCAGGCTTTGCGAAAACAAGGCTATTGCAGGTTCTGAATGCAGGCTGTGGAACGTCAATATTTTGTCCAAAGTGGCACCATTCACAATGCTCTTGTGAAATAGACATTCTTTATGTCTGAGTTTTGTCCCATGGGGTTTGGTGGAAATACTGACATAAAGGAGCCGTTTATTTGCACGTACCGTGAGTTTGGCTTGGCTCGTCAGTGGACAGAAAAAAAAGTTTTTAGTTTTTATTTCTTCTCCTGAGATTTATCTCAACATTATGACCAAAAGTGTTTTAGGTCACTTGTAATATAACTTAAAATTATGATGTTATAACATTTACATTATAATAACAGCAAACTACTGCCGTGGTGAGAATGGAAGAGTTTGCATCCCAAAATAATTCAACAGAGGAATCACCAAGGTAGCACCTGCAGGCAGAGAAATAGACAATAGGTGCAGGAGTTGGCCATTTGGCCCTTCGAGCCAGCACCGCCATTCAATGTGATCATGGCTGATCATCCCCAATCAGTACCCCATTCCTGCCTTCTCCCCATATCCCCTGACTCTACTATTTTTAAGAGCCGTATCTTGCTCTCTCTTGAAAACATCCAGAGAACCCGCCTCCACTGCCCTCTGAGGCAGAGAATTCCACAGACTCGCCACTCTCTGTGAGAAAAAGTGTTTCCTTGTCTCCGTTCTAAATGGCTTACTCCTTATTCTTAAACTGTGGCCCCTGGTTCTGGACTCCTCCAACATTGGGAACATGCTTCCTGCCTCTAGTGTGTCCAAGCCCTTAACAATCTTATATGTTTCAATGAGCAGATCATTGATGGAAGATGGTTATTGACAGGTTATAAACTTGAATGTTCCTTAGTATAATGCAGTATATATAGGTGCAACTAGTACGGGTAAAGAGAACAGAAAACATTAGTAGTGAATGTAAATGAGCGATCGGACACAGGTCTGTAGTTTAAATCATCTTTAATCATAATGTCTAATATAGCAGTAGGCTGTTAGCTCATTGTGACCGCTGGTATAACTAACGTAACGTAGGAAATGGGCGTTAATATAAAATGTACAGTAAGGTGGAGTTAGTGATGCTACACTACTGATTGCTTCACAAGCAATAACCAATCTACATCCTTCCCCGTAGAGAGAAAGGTTGTTAGACAAATGTTAAACACGCGCAGTTAAACATACTCGCCGTACCTGTCAGGTGGTCTACCGATGCGACCCGAACGCATACGGACAAATCCCCTCTCCCTCCCCATCAGAAACAATAGTGGGACTGGCAGGCGGGGAACCCGAAAAAGAGAATGCAGCCAGCGACACGTGTGGGGACCGGCAGGGTGAGCATGCGGGAGTGTTAACGTGGGTGGACGGGGTAACTGACCGAGGCGGAGATCGCATGCTGGGACCGGGGAGAGCAGGGGCAGCAGAAGGCTTAAACGGCAAAGGCAGTGCATATGGGCCAGTAGGAGTTGGTCGAGGTTCTTTCACGAGCAGGAGATGTTGACGTCTGCACCGGTACAGAACACCATCGGCGTTGACAAGGTAGGAACGGTCATTTTTATTGTATTGCACCTCAAAACAGAACGCGGTGTATAAGTCAATTGTGTCCCGAGAGGCAAAGAAACATGTGTAGGAAGGAACGGCAGATACTGGTTTTCACTGAAGATAGACACAACATGCTGGAGTAACACAGTGGGTCAGACAGCATCTCTGGAGAGCAGGAATAGGTGACATTTCAGGTTGAGACTCTTCTTCAGGCTCTGAAGAACAGTCTGAAGAAGGTTCTCTACTCGAAATGTCACCTATTCCTTTTCTCCAGATATGCTGCCTGACCCGTTGAGTTACTCCAGCATTTTGTGTCTATATTCAAGGCAAAGAAACAGTAGCTCATATTGCATGCATGTGAGGGTTGAAAATGCAGATCATCAGTGGGTGCATCTCAAAGCAACTGATGGGAGGCTCTAGAATAAGATGTTAAAATGTTTTATCTGCTTGAGAGCACACGATTATTAACACTTTCTCAGGATAGAAAGTGTTGATCTGGAAAGACCACGAGATACAATTATAAGTGGACTCAAGGGGAAAAAATAAACAACCAGAAAAAATTGGTTGGAGAGAATAATAATTGGCATCAAAAAGTTAAGCAGAACTCAGAACAGTGCTTACAATGTGGTAGCGTTTCTACACTCAAAGCAGAATGTTCTGTTAAAGGAAACAGTGTAAAATCAACCATTTTGTTAAGGTTTGTCATTTAGCAAGCCCTATATATATCAGAACTCAACAAAATCCTGAAATTGCTGCTGAGATGAACAACAACTCTGATGCATACATTTAGTATTTACCTCATTCATTTGAACCACAAGTCTAAACAGAAGGAATTACTCTAAACTAGTAATGAAGATAAGCTCACAAAAAAAAACATATATTGACTGCATGGACATTAAAAGGCCTGTCCCACTTAGTGAGTTTTTGGCTACTGCCGGCATCATTGACTGACGTATCAGGTCACCGAAAAATACGCGGCGTGATGACGTATGACGCGCGGTGTTTTTTTCAAGTGTCACAACATTTTTTTGTCGCCGCTGGATTTTGAAATGTTCAATATGTTTTGGTGACACTGATATGACGCAGGCAGTCACCAAAAAAAATCGGCAAGTGGGACAGGCCATTAACAAAGTGGAAAAACAATGGCACTGAGCGACATCAAAACTACACTGGACCGTGTTTCAGTATCTAAAGTGGAAACGCATCATGGAAACCACATCTTCTTGTGGTATTGCACATTGTCTGCAAGGTTTGCGTAATAATCATGAGGAACTCATGATCACACCACATTCACATCTTGTGCCGTAAGCTAATAAAATTGACATCTCGCAGTTAGTCATCAACATCGCTCAGAAAACGAATCGTGAAAACTTAAAAATTGTTTGACAGATGTATGGTCCACATGAAATGACTGTTTGGTTGAACACCAAATCAACAAATGTTTAGCATGTCTGCAACCACAATGTAACACTTAGCAAAAGCAATATAAATGTCATTAACCCAAAGAACATGGTTCAATGTTAATGTTACTTTTAAAGATCTACAACACTTGTGATTATTCATTTACAATTATTGACAACCAATGGAAATCTCGTGTTATAGAAATTGTTAGTTTTACATCTAGGAAAGCTACCACCGAAAGCTTGATTGTATCTTCACATTGTCTGCAAGGGTAAATAATGGACAGTTGCTCAACAGGGTGGCTTCAGGAAGTTTGCAATGTGTAAAAATTGTCAGTCATTGTGAAAGTTGAAATGTCAGCTAAAGGCAGGATCAGGACGTGGTGAGTCACCAAGCAAATGCGGTCTGTGTTCTTGCTGGTGCGAAAGAGCGCCAAACCCATATAAAGTGCACTAACCCACGTTTGGCATCCGAAGACTTAAAAGACAACTTTAACATAGCGTCAACAAAAATAGGCTGGTGTGTGCACACCATGAAATGTACAATGCATTAGAAGATACAATATAGAATAGAACAGCAGAGGGACTGGCTCTTCAGCCCACAATGTCTATGTTGAACATGATATCAAGATAAACTAATCTCATCTGCCTGCACATGATCCACGTCGCTCCATTCCTTGCAGATCGATGTGCCTATCCAAAAACCTCTTAAATACACCTATCATATCTACCTAAACCACTATCTCTGACAGCGTATTCCCGGAACCCACCACCCTCTGTGTAAACTACTTGCTCCACACACCTCCTTTAAACTTTGTTCCTTTCACCTTAATGATATGCACTCTTAGTCGTTGACATTTCTTCAGTGGGAAAATGGTTCTGACTATCATATCCGTGCCTCTCATAATTTCATATACTGTGGTGGTGGGGGGAGGGGGGGTTGTGAGGGCAGGGGGGTTGTGTGGACGGAGGAGAGTGTGGGGGTGGGGCGGGTTTTGCGGGTGAGGGTGTTGTGGGCCGGGGGGTTTGTGGGGGCGGGGGGGTTGTGGGGCTGGGATTGGTAGTGGGGGTGGGAGGGTTGTGGGAGCAGAGGGGGTTGTGGGAGCGGGGGGGTTGTGGGGGGGGGGGTTGTTGTGGGGGGGGGTTGTTGTGGGGGGGGGGAGGTGTGATGTTGAGGAGCCAGCGAGGTGGACCAGAGGGGTAGTGGCTGGAATTGGCGGTGCGATCGGGACTTACAGTGGGTGCTGGTCGCTGGTCATTCTCCTCTGCCGGGATCAGAGACTCCGCTTTCCGCTGGTCGACATCTCGGACTCCGGGCTGGGCAGGGTAGGGCAGGGCAGGGTCTCCGACGCTGGGCTGCTTGAGGCTGGGCTTCTTGAGGCTGGGCTGCTTGAGACTGGGCTGCTTGAGGCTGGATTGCTTCGGGTCGTTTTGGGTCTCTTCGAAAATTGTGTCCGGTTGGAAACCTCCGCCGGCCACCCTCAGCTCCAGTAAAGAATTGATGGTGCAGGAAGGGGCGCACCATCCCAGGGAGTGACACGGGAAGAGACTAATTCCCGCGGCGCTGACTGGCAGGAGAAGAGATCGATCTGCGCACACGCTGTTTTTAAACCTTGCAGACTTTTATGACATTCAACCAATCAGACTGAAACTTGGTGCAATCACAGCACAGGATAACCGTGAGTGAACTGGCAAAGAATCGTAGCGCTATCGCGAACCATTTTTGTGCAAATAGAAAGATTCTGCAAACCAGAAGATAATAAGATCAGAGTTTTAGTTATGTATAGAAGATATTCAAGCCAAATACTGACTAATTTTCAGTTATTAAACAAGTCAAGGCACATGGCAATAATGCAGGAGTGTGTTGCTAAAGTTAAAACATTCAGCTGAGCCCACAGATATACTGGATGATTGGTCCAATAAGAAACATAGAAAAATAGAAAATAGGTGCAGGAGTAGGCCATTCGGCCCTTCGAGCCTGCACCGCCATTCAATATGTCATGGCTGATCATCCAACTCAGTATCCCGTACCTGCCTTCTCTCTATACCCTCTGATCCCCTTAGCCACAAGGGCCACATCTAACTCCCTCATAAATATAGCCAATGAACTGGCCTCAATTACCCTCTGTGGCAGAGAGTTCCAGAGACCCACCATTCTCTGTGTGAAAAAAGTCCTTCTCATCTCGGTCCTAAAGGATTTCCCCCTTATCCTTAAGCTGTGACCCGTTGTCCTGGACCTCCCCAACATCGGGAACAATCTTCCTGCATCTGGCCTGTCCAACCCCTTAAGAATTTTGTAAGTTTCTATAAGATCCCCTCTCAATCTCCTAAATTCTAGAGAGTATAAACCGAGTCTATCCAGTCTTTCTTCATAAGACAGTCCTGACATCCCAGGAATCAGTCTGGTGAACCTTCTCTGCACTATGGCAATAATGTCCTTCCTCAGATTTGGAGACCAGAACTGTACGCAATACTCCAGGTGTGGTCTCACCAAGACCCTATACAACTGAAGTAGAACCTCCCTGCTCCTATACTCAAATCCTTTTGCTATGAAAGCTAACATACCATTCGCTTTCTTCACTGCCTGTTGCACCTACATGCCTACTTTCAATGACTAGTCGCGCTGCATCTCCCCTATTCCTAATCTGCCACCATTTAGATAATAGTCTGCTTTCCTGTTTTTGCCACCAAAGTGGATAACCTCACATTTATCCACATTATACTGCATCTGCCAAACATTTGCCCACTCATCCAGCCTATCCAAGTCACCTTGCAGTCTCCTAGCATCCTCCTCACAGCTAACACTGCCCCCAGCTTATTGTCATCCGCAAACTTGGAGATATTGCCTTCAATTCCCTCATCCAGATCATTAATGTATATTGTAAATAGCTGGGGTCCCAGCACTGAGCCTTGCGGTACCCCACTAGTCACTGCCTGCCATTGTGAAAAGGATCCATTTACTCCTACTCTTTGCTTCCTGTGTGCCAGCCAGTTCTCTATCCACATCAACACTGAACCCCCAATGCTGTATGCTTTAAGTTTGTATACTAATCTCTTATGTGGGACCTTGTCAAAAGCCTTCTGGAAGTCCATATACACCACATCCACTGGTTCTCCCCTATCCACGCTACTAGTTACATCCTCGAAAAATTCCACAAGATCCGTCAGACATGATTTACCTTTCGTAAATCCATGCTGACTTAGTCCAATGATTTCACCACTTTTGAAATGTGCTGCTATCCCATCTTTAATAACTGACTCTAGCAGTTTCCCCACTACCGATGTTAGACTAACTGGTCTGTAATTCCACATTTTCTCTCTCCCTCCCTTCTTAAAAAGAGGGGTTACATTTGCTATCCACCAATCCTCAGGAACTACTCCAGAATCTAAAGAGTTTTGAAAGATTATCACTAATGCATCCACTATTTCCGGAGCTACTTCCTTAACTACTCTGGGATGCAGCCTATCTGGCCCTGGGGATTTATCGGCCTTTAATCCATTTACCCAACACCACTTCCCGACTAACCTGGATTTCACTCAATTCCTCCTTTGACCCGCGGTCTCCTGCTATTTCCGGCAGATTATTTATGTCTTCTTTAGTGAAGATGGAACCAAAGTAGTTATTCAATTGGTCCGCCATATCCTTGTTCCTCATGATCAACGCACCTGTTTCTGACTGCAAGGGACCTACATTTGTTTTAACTAATCTCTTTCTCTTCACATATCTATAAAATCTTTTGCAGGCAGTTTTTATATTCCCTGCCAGTTTTATTTCATAATCTATTTTTCCTTTCCTAATTAAGTCCTTTGTCCTCCTCTGCTGGTCTCTGAATTTCTCCCAGTCCTCTGGTATGTTGATTTTTCTGGCTACTTTGTACGCATCATCCTTTGCTTTGATACTCTCCCTGATTTCCCTTGTTATCCACAGATGCACTACCTTCCCTGATTTATTCTTTTGCCAAACTGGGATAAACAATGTTTGTAGTTCATCCATGCAGTCTTTAAATGTCTTCCATTGCGTATCCACCATCAACCCTTTTAGAATTGATTGCCAGTCAATCTTGGCCAATTCACGTCTCATACCCTCAAAGTTACCTTTCTTAAAGTTCAGAACCATTGTTTCTGAATTAACAATGTCACTCTCCATCCTAATGAAGAACTCGACCATATTATGGTCACTCTTGCCCAAGGTGGCACGGACAACAAGACTGCTAACTAACCCTTCCTCATTACTCAATACCCAGTCTAAAATAGCCTGCTCTCTCGTTGGTTCCTCTACATGTTGATTTAGACAACTATCCCACATACATTCCAAAAAATCCTCTTCCTCAGCGCCCCTGCCAATTTGATTCACCCAATCTATATGTAGATTGAAGTCACCCATTATAACTGTTTTGCCTTTGTCGCACGCATTTCTAATTTCCTGTTTGATACCATCCCCAATTTCACTACTACTGTTAGGTGGCCTGTACACAACACCCACCAGAGTTTTCTGCCCCTTAGTGTTTCGCAGCTCTACCCATACTGATTCCACATCCTCCAAGCTAATGTCCTTCCTTTCCATTGCGTTAATCTTCTCTCTAACCAGCAACGCTACCCCACCTCCTTTTCCTTTCTCCCTATCCCTCCTGAATATTGAATATCCCTCGATGTTCAGCTCCCAGCCTTGGTCACCCTGGAGCCATGTCTCCATGATCCCAACTGTATCATAATGATTAATAGCATCTGCACGTTCAACTCATCCACCTTATTACAAATACTCCTTGCATTGAGACACAAAGCCTTCAGGCTTGTTTTTACAACGCTCTTACCCCTTATACAATTATGTTGAGAAGTGGCCCTTTTTGATTTTTGCCCTGGTTTGTCTGCCTGCCTCTTTTACTTTTCACCTTACTCCCTATTGCTTCTACCCTCGTTTTATACCCACCTGCCTCTCTGCTCTTTTACCCATCCCCCTGCCACATTAGTTTAAATCCTCCCAAACAGCACCAGCAAACACTCCCCCAAGGACATTGGTTCTATTCCAGCCCAGGTGCAGACCGTCCTGTTTGTACTGGTCCCACCTCCCCCAGAAATGGTTCCAGTGCCCTAAAAATTTATATCCCTCCCCCTTGCACCATTTTTCAAGCCACGTATTCATCTGCAATATCCTCCTATTTCTACTCTGCCTGGCCTGTGGTATTGGTAATAATCCAGAGATTATTACCTTTGAGGTCCTACTTTTAAGTTTATCTCCTAGCTCCCTAAATTCACCTTGTAAGGCCTCATCCCTTTTTTTACCTGTATCGTTGGTGCCAATATGCACCACGACAACTGGCTGTTCACCCTCCCCCTCCAGAATGTTCTGCAGCCGTTCAGTGACATCCCTGACCCTTGCACCAGGGAGGCAACATACCATCCTGGAGTCTAGTTTGCGGCCGTAGAAACGCCTATCTATTCCCCTGCCGATTGAATCCCCTATTACTATTGCCCTTCCCCTCTTTTTTCCCCCCTCATGTGCTGCAGAGCCACCCATGGTGCCATGAACTTGGCTGCTGCTGCATTCCCCTGATGAGCCATCTCCCTCAACAGTATCCAAAATGCTATATCTGTTTAGGAGGGAGATGACCGCAGGGGACTCCTGCACTACCTGCCTACTGCTTTGCTGGCTATTGGCCACCTGCTCCCTTTCTGTCCTCTTACCGTTGGTGTGACCAACTCACTGTACGTGCTATCCACAACTTTCTCTGCATCGTGGATGCTCCAGTATGAATCCAGCCGCAGCTCCAATCGCTCAATGCGGTCTGCCAGGAGCTGCAGCTGGACACACTTCCTGCAAATGTAGTCACCAGGGACACCGACAATATCCCTGATCTCCCACGTGTTGCAGGCTGAGCAAACCATGGGGCCAATCTCTACTGACATATCTTACTCCCAAATTACTCTGTATTAAATATATATATATTTCTATTTTTATTTTTTTTTATTTTTATTAAACACAAAACTTTATCCTTTAAACTTTTACTAATAAATACTGAATCCTTAACTCCCAGAATCCATAAACCTGAAGGCAGAAATGTAAAGATGTAAACCCCGGGTTGCACTCAATCAGCTGCTTCCTCTGGTCCTCTTCAACCAATCAGAGGCTTCCACCAGATTCCCTCTCTGGAAGATGGAACCAATTGTGTTTCTATTTCTTCTGTTCTTATGTAGAAGACTTGGGGGACGTACAAAGTGAATAGCTTTACATCGGTATGTTATTTTGCATCCATTTAAAAAAAAAAAAAGTCAAATTTGTGGGGGGTTTTTCACCACGGTCGACAGTCTATGATAGTCAGATACAAGCGGAGATTAAATATTGAAGTTTGTGAATGTGGATTTGTGGTTATGTTTTTCATAGCCATGCTAGTGTTTCACATAGGTCTCAACCACAAGAAAGGCAACTCCCATTGCCTCTCTTCCTTCCTCCTCAAAGGCAGTGGATTTATTTTTAGCCTCTCCAAGCAACAGAATTATTGTTTGACTTTTTCACCAGTCTTTGGAGAGACAGCTGCAGAAAGAAGGCACACTAACTGTGTCAGAATATCAAGCATTTGCCTGCTTGATATCCTGACTGTCAGAATATCAAGCATTTGCCCGCTTGATTCACTGTTTGATCATACCCAACATTTTTAAAGCTTTCACTTGCGAATAATCTGTCAAATATTTAACATAGAAATCTTCAGTGAAGCTGGTCACTGCTTACAGAGCCATTGTAACATCATCAGTTGAAGCTGGTCGTTTTAAACTTAAAAAAAAAAATTACTCAGTAATAAGTCGAGAAATAAAGCATAAAATGATCAGTGAATTTCAAAGACCTTGAAATGTTTTTAACCAATAATGAGTCGAGAAGTCGTGAAATAAAGCATAAAATGTTCAGTGAAGGTGGTCGGCCTCGAGGGGGACAATGTGAATTAGAATATGTAAAAATCTTGTGAAAGTTGGTATTTTTAAAGCTTTAATCACAAATAAGTGTCAAATGTAGGATTAAATCTTCAGTGAGGCTGATGACTGCTAGCCGAGCCATTGTGACGTCATCAGTTGAAGCTGGTCATTTAAAATTCAAAGTCTTTTGATTAAAAAAAAAACTTTAATCAGTAATAAGTCGAGAAATAAATCATAAAATGTTCCGTGAATGTGATCTCTGCCTAGAGGGGGGAAAATGTAAATCAGAATATGTAAAAATGTTGTGTAAGTTGGAATTTTTAAAGCTTTAATCGCGAATAACATGCAATATAGGATTAAATCTTCAGTGAAGCTGGTCACTGCTAGCCGAGCCATTGTGGCGTCATCAGTGAAAGCTGATCGTTTTAAATTCAAAGTCTTTTGACTTTTTTAAAGTTTAATCAGTAACGTCAAGAAATAAAGCATGAAATGTTCAGTGAAGGTGATCTCTGCCTATAGGGGAAAAATGTCAATCAGAATATGTAAAAATGTAATAGTTACCACGTAGTGTTTTTGCGAAGATGTAAAGACAACCCCGTATACACACACATATACACACGTACAAGATCAGAATTTTAGTAAGTGTATGATTACAAATATCTTGAGAACGAAACCTTTGTTATGTTATGTGAAAATAAAACATGCTACATGAAACAGGTATTGCAGCACAAAAATTGGCAGGTATGTTCACTGCCATACTTCGTAACTTAATAACCTTATATCACTCATCTACCATTGAACCAGGTTCTAGTTCTACTAGCTGAAATTTAGGATGTGGGGAGGAACTTCAATGAAACATGTATTGAACATTAAATTAATGAAAGGCACGATAGCATAGATGTGGAGAGGATGTTTCCACTAGTGGGCGAGCCTAGGACCAGAGGCCATAGCCTCAGAATAAAAGGACATACCTTTAGAAAGGAGATGAGGAGGAATTTCTTTAGTCAGAGGGTGGCGAATCTATGGAATTCATTGCCACAGATGGCTATGAAGGCCGTCAATGGAGATTTTTAAAGCAGGAATTGCCAGGTTCTTGATTAGCAAAGGTGTCAAAGGTCACGGGGAAAAGGCAGGAATATGGGGTTGAGAGGAAAAAATAGATCAGCCATGATTGAACACAATCATGGCTGATCTATGGAGTAGACTCAATGGGCCGAATGGCGTATTTCTGCTCCTATGACATGAACTTATGAATCAGGTCTATCAGGCTAATGGGTAATTTCTACAATTTCTATAAATACATAATTTTGAAAATAACTGATGTTTTCAAATATCAGCAAAATTTAGTCTAATCAAGAAAGGGCTCGCTTGCATGCCATTGAAAATGGTAAACATTTTACCCAGAGCTCCCAAATTCATGCAAATAATAAACAATCCTTTCATAATTTTCACCCTTTAATGTAAAGCTTTATCAGCTTTTTAAGATAATTTTTTATTTGTTATTATGCAAAAAAAAATCAAATTTCCCAATATCAGATTGACAAAAAAAAGGCATAAAAGATAATAATAATAATAAACCAGAATTAATTAACGGTCTGATAATAAGCATTATGCAATGTGAGAACATACAGTGATTGGAGCAAAGGGACACAAACCAAATTTAATAGTACAAATTTCAAATTAATGGGACATAAATTGACCACTATAAACTAAGCACAATAATCAATAGTGTCACAAGATACTGCAGTGGATGAAATTAGCAGATAAAGCAGAATCTCTAGAGGCATATGCACAGATAATATTTTAGGTCAGGACCATTCGTCAGACTGTTCATGGTTAAACCGAGTTAGATAGAGCACTTGATGATAGCGTAGTCAATGGATATGGGGCGGAAGGCAGGAACGGGGTACTGATTGTGGATGATCAGCCATGGGTCGAATGGCTTACTCCTGCACTATTGTCTATTGTCTAATCCTACAGATGAACTGTAGGAGGCAAATAATTATATGATTAAATGCAAACCCTGATGGCATCATTAAAAGCCCAAACTTCATTTATGTTGTTGCACAATCACTACCAACAAAAGATAAAAAAACACTACCAAGATAAAATAAACTTTGAGACATGCTATAGAAAACGGAAAGTTGAAACATTAATTTTTGGAAGCAGCTGAGGGATAAAAACAAGAGAAGATAAGATGCAATAAATTAAAATATGTTACGATGAAGGAAATCATTGACTACTGATAATCAATAGTAAAATACATCAGGCCAGCTAAAGGACTATGTCTGTGAAGTTAGGAGAGGAATAGCTGAATTAACTGAATTTATTACAATAATAGGAATAAGAGAAATAGAAGACAGATTAGACTTAGACAGATTCAGCTCTTCATGACTCCCCCATCATTCAGTAACGTCATGGCTGATCATTTACCTCCTTGCTGTTTTCCTGGGCAGACCTCACAATGTTTGATACTCTTAATTTCTTAAAATACATCAATGTCTGAAATGTTTTAAACTGAATAGTTGAGAGCAAAGTTCATCCATGGAGAAATAGAGAAAATTAAAGACAATGTACAATGTAATAGTAGAGAGTAAAGATCTTCATGCCGATAACCAGAATATACCAGGAAGGAACAGGATATACACAAATGCAGCGGCAGCCAGGACAAATTAGTGGAAAGTGGTAAAAAGGCAAAATTATTTGTTTCTTTTTGAGCATACTCATCATTTGCAAGATGGTAGATGAATTGATAACACAAATGGAAAGAAATAGCTCTCACCTAAGGGCCACAAAGGAGGTGTAATTGCAAAGGTCCTCGACATTTCAGGATAGGCAGAATGGAAAAGTAGATAGAACAGGTCTGTCATAAAGGATGAAATCGGATAATAGTGCCTCAGAAGTATAAACGTAGAGTCAACTTGGGTGAAGTTAGGAAATAGCAAGGTAATAGGACACTGGTGGGAGTAGCCTATAAGCCTCATAGACTCTCCTTGACTACAAGCCTAACAATCCTATGTTATAAGACAATGTATGAATGTGAGAAAGATTCTACACTAATCATGGATGCTCTTCACCTTCTTACAGATTAGACTAATTAAATAGGCAAAATAAATCTGAACAATAAGTTCATGAAGTATATTTCCAACAGCTTCTTCTGAAGGATATGTTGCTGAATCGACCAGCAAACAGATTATTTTCCTTTTTGTATAATGAGATGAATCAATCATCTCATTATAAAGAATCTTCTGGGGAGAAGTGAGGAAACATCACATGCAATTTGAGAGCGAGAAACTTGGAACTGAGATTATTATCTTAAAATTCGAGACATATAAGCTTTATGAAGGTATTAGTAGATAAAGGGCTATATATAATTTAATGAGTAGGGGAAATAGTGAGACTAAGTATAAAGTGGGAAAGGGGAAATGATTGTTAAAAGAAAAACTATTCACTTTGTGAGACATACAGAAAAGCAGAATACTAATTAAATCTGTCTGGTCTGGCATTCTGTGATCCTGTAGCTCCCATTGTCTCTTTAGTACAGATCAATTCTAATTAACTAATTCTAACTAAGATCTAAAATTAACAAAGGTCTGCACTAATCTGTAGCCAATTAACCGACCAGGATAACTTTTGTGACCTCATCTCACAATGTTTCTAATCAATGCAAATGGATTTTGGAACCCTATATAAGTTAGGAAAGATCTATACTTGAAAAGAACAGTCCTCCTGCTCAGAGGAAGATGATTGGGGGCAATGTCTGTGGTTCAGGCTTTCTGTGGTTCGGCACCATGTCGGGTACCAAGGGTGCTGGACTACAATGTTTCAACCAGTATTATTTAAATGGAAAGTGACTGGAAGGCAACAGAACAGTGGGACATTGGCAGCCTAATTTACAAAACACAACAAGTTAGCATGTGTGTTCAGCAGGTAATTAGTAAGGCAAGTAGAAATTTGGCCTAATTGCATTCAGGATAGAGCATCTTTGGAGGAAGCCTTGGTATAGTTTTCATTCTTATTAGGTGCAGCAGGCAGTGAAGAAAGCAAATGGTATGTTAGCATTCATAGCAAAAGGATTTGAGCATAAGAGCAGGGAGGTTCTACTGCAGCTGTACAGGGTGGTTGGGGAGGCCACGCCTGGAGTATTGCGTACAGTTTTGGTCTCCTAATCTGAGGAAAGACATTCTTGTCATAGAGGGAGTACAGAGAAGGTTCACCAGACTGATTCCTGGGATGGCAGGACTTTCATATGAAGAAAGACTGGATAGACTCGGCTTGTACTCGCTAGAATTTAGAAGATTGAGCGGGGATCTTATAGAGCCTTATAAAATTCTTAAGGGGTTGGACAGAATAGATGCAGGAAGATTGTTCCCGATGTTGGGGAAGTCCAGAACAAGGGGTCACAGTTTAAGGATAAGGGGGAAATCCTTTAGGACCGAGATGAGGAAAACATTCTTTACACAGAGAGTGGTGAATCTGTGGAATTCTCTGCCACAGAAGGTAGTTGAGGCCAGTTCATTGGCTATATTTAAGAGGGAGTTAGATGTGGCCCTTGTGGCTAAAGGGAGCAGGGGGTATGGAGAGAAGGCAAGTACAGGATACTGAGTTGGATGATCAGCCATGATCATATTGAATGGTGGTGCAGGCTCGAAGGGCCAAATGGCTTACTCCTGCACCTATTTTCGATGTTTCTATATTTCATACAGTCCAGTGAGACCAACTCTGCAGCTATTTGGTTATTTTATCTTACCGGTACCGAACTTGGTATTTTTTAAGGGAATTATTTTTAAATTGAACATCTATAGCTTAAATATGAAGGGATAATTTATTAATTATATATAACTCCACATTCAACTAAACCAGATATTTGGTGTTGTTACTGGGGTCTGCCCTTATAGTTTGTTAACAGCACTAGGCACCTTTCTGAGTCAAGGTGTTTAATTGTCATACTGTATGTCATGGTGCCATAACAATCAAATCCTTACTTGCTGCAGCTTAACTAGCCTGTAAATGCTATAACACACAGATAACATATAATCATCAAAAATACAATTAATATCATGGTAGCCATAATAATGCAAAAATCAAACTCCTTTGTGCAACCAAAGGCACAGTCCATAGAAGATCATAGTTGTTGAGATAGTGTTGTGTAGTGTTCAAAAGCTTGAAGGTTGCTGAGAATAAGCTGTTCTTGAACTTGTTGGTCAGTTTTCAGGCATCTTTCCGATGATAGTAGCAAAATGAGAGCGTGGCCAGGGTGGTGTGGGTCTTTGATGATATTGGCTACCCTTTTGAGGCAGCGCCTCCAAGAGATCCCTTTTATGGTGGGGAGGATAGTACCTGTGATGAACCAGGTGGTCTCATTCATCCCAGGGCATTCACATTGCCAAATCAGGTCGTGAAACAACCAGTCAACATACTTTCTACCATGCACCTGGAGGAGGTCGATAGACTATTCGTCAACATACCTATTCTCCTCAACTTCCAAGGTATCCTGTTTCTTTTGAATGCACGTTGTTTTTTCCACTCTGCCTGGTCTTTCACAAATCTTCTTATGATAATCACTTCCCTCATCCTTTGGCAAAAATCTGTAACGCTATTAACTGCAGAAGTCACAAATTACAGTATTGACAGCATGGGGGCAAGGTCTTCCAGGCTGTCAAAGCTATTGAACTAGCCGCTGGTGCCATGCAGTGTATAGCATCACTGATCAGCTGGGAGCTGGCATTTCAAAGGATTGGTGTACTCATGTCTAGGTGGGAAGAAGCAGTGTTGCACAGGTGAAGATAAACTGGAAAGGTCGGGTGTTTCACCAGCCTACTGCTAAGCAACAGTCAAAAACGGTGGCCAATTATAAACAAGCAATTCAAAGTCTCACTTCTCAATCTTAGCTGCATTAAATAAATGTATCTTCGAATCAAGACACAAGGCCGAAAGCAAAAGAAATTACTAAAAATATGTTTTTTTGTGTTTGTTTGCAACAAGTGGAAATATGTAGGGAGAGCATGAACTCAGGCTGTACCAAGTATTGGGAATTTAAAGGATTTAGACTGATTTGTTAATCTGAGGCCTAAATGGCAAGGATTTCAATATAAGAAGTAATAGGAATACTTTATTGTCACATGTGTCTAGGCACAGTGAGGTTCTTTGCTTGCATACGCAATGTATAGAAATAGCAGGCACCTACGGCACTGAAATATTACAGGAAAACCAGTTATTTTCTTGATATTTTAACCCGGAAGGCATTTTTCCCAAGCAGTAAAAACCTTGTAAGGATGTGAAGTGTTTTATATTTGGTTTCTGTTCAGGAATAAAAGGATTGATCATGATCATGCAATTAAGGGGAATTCCATAGGCTGGAGGAGGAGTTTCATTCAGCCTTTGATCTGATCTAACAGGTATGAACTGTCTGCTTTCTTTAACAGATATAAGAACATTAATAAATGTGAGCAATGGGACACCTAGCCCATCAAGCCTACTCCGCCAGTTGTCAAGATCGATGTTCATTTTCAACAAAAATCCCATTTTCCTGCACAGTACCCATATCCCTTAATGTATGATACAGTAAAGTAAACCCTAGCTTTAATGGACCTCTTAATAAGGACTGACTTACCGACGACTGTCCACGCCACCCTCAGCTTGCAGCACTGCTGCCCCCACTCCGTCCTCGGCTCGCATTATTTCCAGGCTGGACCTTCTGCCCCCACCGCTGGTGCACACAGCTTCCTCAGCCGCTTCCATGCCACGCCTGCCGCCACCACCACCACCAACCCTTATGGGTCTGTCCCACTTAGGCGACTTTTTAGGCGACTGTAAGAGACTATGCAGTCACCACATGGTCGCGGGTAGTTGCCGGGGAGTCGCCTTCATGGTCATGAGGAGTTCCCACATTCTGGGAACTAGTCGCAGCCTCATTATAGTCACCGTGAATATTTCAACATGTTGAAAAATTAGCGGCGACTAGAATGAAGCCGCCATGGAGAATAGCGAGAATTCTCGTGCCGTAGGTGGGTCGCCAGGAGGTCCTAGTGGGTTGCAAGGAGGTCGAAGGTTCTCAGAGGTTCTCGTAGGTTGTAGCTGGTGCTGACCGGGGAATTTCATTGGCTCATTGGGGAAAAAAAAAAGGTAATCAGTAGTTTTCAGAACCAAGGATAACCGACCGGTAATGTTAATGTCCGCCGAGCTTCACAGCCGTGTATCTCTGGCTTCTTAAAAGTTGTCTCCACTCCTTCTTCCCCCCCCCCCCCCCCCTCTTTTAATGAACTTACCGTACACTGTGCTTTAGCTGCCTTAATTACAGCGCTAACTTTCTTGTTCTTCGTGGTGTGTGTCTGCATGACCTTGGCTTTGCACCATGTGAATTTTTTAGACAGGGCAAGCGAGGGCTGTCTAAACAAATTCACTCGGGCTGGTGCGGGGTGTGGGTGGGGGGGGGGGGGGGTGTGGGTGTGGGTGTGTGTGTGTGTGTGTGTGTGTGTGTGTGTTCCAACTTGACAGTCGCCGGCAGTCCGCTGAAACATCGCCTCAGTGGGACAGGCCCATTACTTGCACTCCGTCCACCTCCGCCCGCAACCATTAACTCCGCAGATCCTCCCCTCTCACACGTTCGTGGGCAGGCCGGGGCCATCAACTCACCTGGATTCCAGGCCCAGTTCTGGACTGAGGACCCGAAACGTCACCTATCCATGTTTTCCAGAGGTGCTGCATGACCTGTCAAGTTACTCCAGCACTTTGTGTCCTTTGTGTATTAACTAGCAACTACAGTTGTTTGTTTCCACTACAATGATAACACCTTACTCAGTTATAGCAGACAATCGGTAATAACATACACCATTCCCACCTCTATGGTCCATTATACCAAAGGATTACTGTATATAAAAATCTGCCAAATTCCATTTTCGGCTAACTCAGTGATTAAATTTCTACAACTATCTAGGCCATAGAATTACGGAGTTTCACCAATTTCACAGTATGGAATACCATTGAGAACTGCCAGCAGTACTCCAAATGCTGCCTAACCAAAAGTCCTGTAGACCTGCATCATAACTTCCTGACTCTTAATTTCAATGCCGCTAGCAATGCCGACAAGCATACCATACACCTTCTTTACCGCTCTATCTACCTGTGCTGCCATCTTCAGTGAGCTATGAACTTGGACTCCAAGATCCCTCTGCACCTCAATGCAGTTAAGGGCCTTGCTTGGGTTGAACTCCATTTCTCTGCCCATTTCTGTGGTTGATATATACCCACTGTATCTTCTGACAGTATTCGTCACTGTCTGCAACTCCTCCAATTTTGCTGTCACATGACAGGTAAAAACAGAAACCATAACATTGGGGCAAATGGCAGTTTCATTGGTATTTTGGGGGTTCCTTTGCCTCCTATGATGCACATATTTTATATGTGTTTTACACTACATCACAAATTGGACAGCACAGTGGTAACCCCTATATGTAGTGTTGGTGACAAAATCATTTAGTAATGCCAATCCCAACAGTTGCTTATTACCAGTCGTGTTACCTTTCAGGCAGTTCTTTTATTCTGAAGATGTGGGACCTTTTGGATCTGTAGCCTGAGCCACAGTTGAAGCAGGTAATGCCTAATGAGTGGATTGTGGGTGTAGTTTGGCACACAGAGCATTTATATCGCTGCTTATACATAGCCTTCTTTCTTTCCCAGAAGCTCATTTTTCTATTTTGAGTGATCACTACCTAAGGGTTCCCATGAGCCTGTAAAGAGACTTTGAGGATGACTGTGAAATGATTAGAAATATCTTCCCGTGATGAAACTTAGAATAACTTGTTTGTTTCTGGAATCTGATGTCAGGCATCATGTTCAACAATCTCTGGTGGGCAGGTAACATCCTTCACAAGCCAGATACCAGCTGTCAAAATGTATTGCAATGTCGCTGCTAAAGATATGTGTTCCATGTTTACGTGGCAAACTCAGCTCATAGCTGCAAGAAGAAAGACCCCACATGCATTTGCACAATTTCAAAATATTCTTGTCGAAAAGATGTTTTGCTGCTTGAGTGATAGGTTGATTGGTTTGCTATAATTGTGTTGATAAGGTTGCTGGGAGATGCGATACAAATATCACAGTCTACAATCAGAAAATAGGGGCTGCAGTTGGAGCTCAAGTGAACTCTTTTGCTGCCAAAACTTGGTGGTTCATTAGTCATCTTGCTCAACTCCAACATTACAAAAAATGGGAGAAGATCAGAAACCCTTTTCACCTTAAAACTATGTCCTCTATTCTTTACCATTTCAATCCTGGGAAAAAGGTTATGACTGTCTATCCAATCGAAGTGGGCTCCTGTACATCGACGAGACCAAACGCAGACTCAGCAACCATTTCGCTGCACACTTGTGCTCGTTCAGCAGAGGCCTACAAGATCTCCCGGTTGCCAACCATTTCAACTACCCTTCCCAGTTGCATACTGACCTTTCTGTCCAGGGCCTCCTCCATTGCCAGGGTCAGGCTACACACAAGCTAGAGGAACCACATCTCATATTTCTCTTGGGTAGCTTATAATCCAGCAGTATGAACATTGAATTCTCTACTTTTAAGTAACTTAACTAACACTGCCCTCATGCCTTCCCCCATAGTCGTTTTAAATTAGTTCCACAGTTCACCATATTGTATCGCTCTGGAGATCACACCTTCCCCAGCTAACAATTGGCCTACTGGTGCACCAGCCAGCCTGAGGTAATTTGTTGCCGGCCTTGATTTGGCCTGGTCCTTTCCCACCCCTCAAACTTTCAGTCTAAAGAAGGGTCCTGACTGAAAAAAAAATTGTCTTTTTCTCCAGAGATGCTGCGTGGCCCACTGAGTAACTCCAGCACTTTGTGTCTATCTTACCTCCTCGGGCAGTTCATTCCATATGTAGAAAACATTGCCCCTTGGGTTTTTATTAAATCTTTCCTGTCTCATCTTAAACCTATATCCCCTGGTTCTTGATTCCCCTAGTCTGGGTAAAGGATTCTGTGCACTTACCCTCTCAATTCCCGTCATTATCTTGTACACCTCTACAAGATAATCCCTCATCCTTCTGTGCTCCAAAGTATAAAGTCCTAGCCTGCCCAACCTCTCCCTTTTGCTCAGGCCCTCAAGTCCTGGTAATATCCTCATAAAAATAATTTAGCATTTCCTATTCTATCAGGTCTCCCCTCAGCCTCCAGAGAAATATTCCATGATCCAAGTATGTCCTACCTCAAGGCATCAAAATAGAAACAATGGACACATCTTGATCTTGCATTTTGATCTTTAATGCTAAACTGTGCCCCATGAATTATAGGACATCATATTTAATCCCACCATTGAAGAGAAAAAAACTGTAAATTGGTTGGACTAACAATAGAATAGAAAATGGTAGAATCTATCATTTGAGGTGTGGTAACAGACACGCAGAAAATTATGATATTATTTATTAGTCAAATTGTATATTAAAGGAAAATTCCATTTGGTATATTTTGCCTTTTGAGTGTGTAACCAGCATGTTACACCTGGAGTATTGCGTACAGTTTTGGTCTCCTAATCTGAGGAAAGACATTCTTGCCATAGAGGGGGTTCAGAGAAGGTTCACCAGACCAATTCCTGGGATGTCGGGACTTTCATATGAAGAAAGACTGGATAGACTCGGCTTGTACTCACTGGAATTTAGAAGATTGAGGGGGGATCAAAGTTTCTGGATAGAAACTTACAAAATTCTTAAAGGTTTGGACAAGCTAGATGCAAGAAGATTGTTCCCGATGTTGGGGGAGTCCAGAACAAGGGGTCACAGTCTAAGGATAAGGGGGAATTCCTTTAGGACCGAGATGAGGAAAACATTCTTTACACAGAGAGTGGTGAGTTTCAGGAATTCTCTGCCACAGAAGGTCGTTGAGGCCAGTTCATTGGCTATATTGGATTGGAATTGGATGTGGCCCTTGTGGCTAAAGGGATCAGGGGGTATGGAGAGAAGGCAGGTACGGGATACTGAGTTGGATGATCAGCCATGATCATATTGAATGGCGGTGCAGGCTCGAAGGGCCGAATGGCCTACTCCTGCACCTATTTTTCTATGTTATATCGAAGAAAACCAAAGAAAGTAATGTTTTTAAATGTTTACTAGCTTTTTGCTAAACTTCTACAGAAAAGGATACAAAGTGTTGGATTTCATATTTACGTAAGCATTGAAATGTGATCAAATTACATTAAATAGTATAAGTAAATGGCTTATTTTTTCAATTAACATGTTACAATATTAGATTCCACTTAGTGAACAGATTTCAGCTTTTGTAATGTAAATGAGGTATGAGCTGGAGGTCAGATACCAGCACATAAGGGCCAGGTGCACTTTGAATCTGACCATTCAGCTTTATGCCAACCCATAAATCCTTTAGACCTTTTTCTAAACGTCTTTGGTGGAACCACACCTGGTCTCTACATACCTCCGAACACAACCAAGGAAAAATATACTTATTATTGATTTCAGGCATTCATAAGTCGTTTGTGAGTGGAGTTTTAAAGGATGATAGGTGATTTAAGATTCATACATTTGGTAGGGCAGATTGTGAAAGACTGTTTCTGAGGGCCAGGGCTTCTTCAACTTGAGATCATGATCCCAGGATTAGTTATTAAGTAATTTAAGCTTGCGGAGGAACTGCCCAGAGAACTATTGTTCAGTTGTTAGATATCCATGATTAAGATCCATATATTTTGGACGATTACAGAAATAAGATATCAAATGTGGAGACGATGGGAATTTGAGTTTGTGGCACATAATCCGCTGGCATATTCCTGGGCCAAATCTTAATTTCTCTGGTATACACACGTGAGGTTAACCTATCGTATCAGAGTCATACTCGAACAATTCATGCCCATCACCAAATAACAGAATTAAATTTCAACTCGGGGACGTATTGAGCAAACATTTTCGAGTTCCCACAAATAACTTGCACCTCCTTCCACTCAGACTTAAGCCGAATACAGAGATTCCTAAAGACATACTGCGCTGCTTAAATACATATGAACTATTTGCAACAATGAAGGGAATGATGCCAAATTGGTTTGTAAGCGAGACTCCCTCTCAGATTTTTTTTTTTTTTGTGTCCTCCACTTGCCTGCGGTAGTTTTGGACTGTTTGCACGGCAGCCTGGCTCTGGCCACCTGCCGAGCCTCGGGGAGGAAATTGATTTTATTTTAAACTAAGGAAATCCCCGAGTACGAGGAAAGCACAGGCGAAAAATAGGAGGCAGCGTTGCAACAACAAGAAAAAACCCCAGAAAACGCTAGCAACTCCGGGAGCAACAAATACTTGCACATCTGGCAACTCCGGGAGCTGCGGAGATTTGTACTGCTGACAACACCGGGAGCAGCACAAGTTTGTTCCGCTGACCTCCCTCCCAGCCCACTCCGGGAGCAGCAGAGACTGACAGACTTGCAGCACTGACCTCCCTCACAGCCCACTCCGGGAGCAGCAGAGGCTGACAGACTTACAGCACTGCCCACTCCAGAGTAGCAGCGACTTGCATCGTTCACAACTCCGGGGGCAGCACTAGTTTGCACCGCGAACCCGCCTCACTGGCCACTCGGGAAGCAGCAGAGAGAGACTTACTCCACTAACAGCGCTGCTGTTCCGGGCCAGCCACGTGTCTGAGCACCTGACCGGCGCAGTCACATGAGCCGCTCCTGGGAAGGCGCTGCGCTTGTCTTTGGTCCCAGGTTGTGTGAGCTTGTCAGTGAATGAGTGAGTGAAGCCATGGCGCGGTGTTTGCAACTTCTCTCCTTGCTCGGGCTGCTCTCCCTGCCCTGCTCTCTAGCAGACACTCCGGCAAACTGCTCTTACGAGGACTTGTTGGGTACGTGGGTGTTCCACGTTGGGCAGCAAGGGCAGGACAGGAATGTTGACTGTTCCAAGATGGGTGAGTTTAAATCAAGTTCTCGGCAAAACTTGCCGTTTCGGCTGCTTACTACCAATCTTTTATCAATGTCTCGAACAATTTTAACGGCTAATGTACATGTAGTCAGCCCGTTGAAACTTGGAGAGCCACAGTCATGTTTATAGGTTTAAATCTACCAAACGATTGAAGTCTGAGATTAGTGAACTTCATGGTGGTGAGGGGGCGGATTATTGGGATTAAAGTTACTGAACTTCAGTCTTTCTGGGATTGATCATTGGTGTTGTTTCCTGAATCAGCACACGATCATATAACTTACTTTAAATTGCTGTACTTGGTGTCCTGGGAGAAAATATTTCATTTTGCCAAGTAAGCACAGAAAAGAGCCAGAAAATTAAGGCATGATTTGCCATGAAATGTGACGTTAATCGTGTTTCTAAAAAAAAACTTTTCAGGTTATTAGGCGGAACTATGAAATCGAAACTAATTATGAGGCAGAAACTAACGTGGAAAGAAACACATTATCTAGGGATGTTTATAAAGTGATGTTGGTCTTGTAAAGTTTAAACCACAGTCATCCTTATCTGTTTGCAATTCTGAAAAAAGTGCTTAATCTCAGATTTCAATTTTATTTTCACTTGTACCAAAAGAGGAATTAATGATTTTGAAAATGCATAAATCCTTCCTTGTGAAAGGAGAAATGAAATATTTAAAGGATGTTTGTTAATTGACAAAGCTGTGTTACAATGTCTTGCCATAGGTCCTAGAGTAAAATCAGTGACTGTACATCTCCAGCAGCTTGATATTGCTGAAAGTGAACATGGAGTGTTTGGTTTCTTTACGTTGATTTACAACCAAGGTTTTGAAGTGGTCCTTAATAATTACAAATGGTTTGCATTTTTTAAGGTAAGTCTTAGTTTTTAATGTATAAGTGAATTTACATATTAGGTATTATTTATTTGAATCGCATATCTGTTTGGTCATGAATTAATCTAGATTAGAGACTTCAGTCAGAGGGTGGTGAATCTGAGGAATTTTTTGCCACAGAGGCTGTGGAGGCTGTCAGTGGATATTTTTTAAGGCAGAGATAAATAGATTCTTGATTAGTACAGGTGTCAGTGGTTATGGGGAGAAGGAACCAGAATAGAGTTTGGAGGGAGAGATAGATCAGCCATGATTGAGTGACGGAGTAGATTTGATGGACCGAATGGCCTAATTCTACACCTATCACTGGACCTTATGACAAGTGCAAGTGAATTTTAGATGCAAGTTTAAACTGTGACCATTACATGGATTCAAAGGGTCTAATAATTAATTGTACTTGAAAGAACAGGTCAATATTCCTGGTGCCCTGGCCAATATTTGGCTTTCAGTTAGAATTGGTACAATGATCTCATCATATTCCATTATGGTTTGATGGTGTTATGGAATAAAATATTCCTGTTGGATGAGGTTTTCACAATTTCTAAAATTTGATGTACCCCTTGTAGCAATGTTACAAAATTTTGAGATTTAAAAAATCAAGTCTGCAATTTATCCCATCAGATAAAGCATAAAAAGTAGTTTAATTTGACACCTAATTCACTTTCATATCTTCAGTGTTAAAAAAGGTTATGGTCATTTTCATACTCTGAAATTAGCATCTTGTTCCCTATTGCTTTTCCATTAACTTAACTCAAAAGCTGTGATCAAGGACAGTCAAAAGCCCATAACTTTCTTAAAAATTAAGAGAACTGAATGACATTTTCAGTTATTATAGATTGAAGGATTCTGAAACAAATATGAAACTATCTTACTTGGATGACCTGAAGTTAAACCATATAATTAGTTACTTACCGAATTGTACCTAATTACAAAATTCTATTACTAGATCTAAACATCTATCCATTTCTTAAGAAAAGGTTAACATTTTTAAATAGCCTAAGTGTCCAAATAACATTCACACAAGAATTCACAACATAACATGATTTTTAAATCTCATTGTCATGAATTTATAGGGCAAATGGAAGGAATTTAATGTTTAATTCCCGTAAATTAATGGGCATTTTAATCATCTTGCGAGTGGGTTTTTATGGAACGCGATCGATTGGAACGTTGCATTTGCGGTGAATTTGAACCCCATATCGGCAGGGAAAGCACTGCCGGTTCGTATGGGGCCATAATCACATTTTCGCCAAGGAAATTCTGATTAAAGTTATCCTAAAAAGCAAGTTTGTATGTAAAATAAACGACTTACATTTCGTTTTGTCCCCTACGTGAGATCCGTTCCGTGGTAGGCCTTGACGGCGTTAAAAGTAGCTTTTTATTTTACCCCAGCGATTAAATTGTCCCGCGATTTTTTTTTTTTTTAAACTTCCGAGAATGGAAGTTGGAACAATTTTTCTGCAGCAGCTTAACAGCCTGAGGAAGTTCGCCTCCGACAGGCAGGAGAAAACCGCATTTTAATCACCCCCCCACCCTCAAAGGCGCCAAAGTTACGCACACGGCCAGTGGCAGAACTGCAGCACCGCTGAAGGTAAGTATTGTAACATTGCTACTCCTTGATGCGTATTGGTAGGTGAGATTTCTATCACTAGCAAATAATTCCTAAAAATATTAAATCACACTTTTTTTGTAATACTTCTGCATAATAAGACCTTCGGTGAAAAGTCAAATTGCATTTGAATAAGTGCAAGGCATTATGGATTCCATAGCTATGACATAACTCATGACCTGTTTGTTTTCACCATTTTTGTTTAAACAATGAAGCTGTCCAAAGTTTCATTTAGTTTTGAGTTGTTGTCTGATTTGCTGTAATCATTAATTAATGCCCATTCATTCATCTGTGGAGGGTGAAGATTAAGCTACTAGGAGTAGGTCATAAGTTACTCGTGTGGAACTTTAAAAAAAAAAAGAAAACCTTCTGGGGATTCAGATATAAGAAGAATGTAATGTGAATGCATATTTCATTTTCTTCCTTCCCATTATTCATTAATAGTACAAGAAAGAAGGCACGAATATAACTAGCTATTGTCATGAAACACTGCCGGGATCGGTACATGATGAGTTGGGTCGAAACTGGGCTTGCTTTGTTGGCAAGAAGAACTCCAAGGCTGTAAGAATTAACAAAGTTCATTCAGCTAAAGACTTGTTACGGTAAGCAAATTCCAGCTTGCCGCTGGAAGAACTGAGACCTCTATTCCCCGGGTCAGGCGCTGCCTCCTCGACCCCGTTGCTAGGTGGCGGCCGACTAGGATTCCAGAGCATCGCCGATGCCTCGCATCAGCTCCTGATCCCCTGCCGCATGTCCGGAAAATGTGACCGATGTTGGTTGGGCTGAACCTGGGATCCAACCACTCTCACAAAACAGTGGTGTACAACGAGGACATTAAGAACACTCAGTTAATTCAACGCAGACTTTAGGTCATTTGTTCCTTGCGCCCATGGAAATCCCCGCTCCCATCCATCCCAACCACGGCGCAAAAGTCTAATGTGTAGGAAGTCCGAAGGAGGGTCGTCTATCCGGAGTTCCGCGGACGGGAGTGTTGGCCCAAGCCTGCAGCCAGGGAGGAGGGGAGGCTCCAGCTCGACTCGCAGGCGGGACGTGTGGGTTTGAGCTGGAATTGGTGCTTTTCTGCGCTGTCTGCAGGCCTGGGCCGCCGCTGCAATGGGCCAGTGGCCCACCGGGATAGGCAGAGCCAAGCTGGAGCCGGCCCCCCCCCCCCCACCCCCCCGACCTCCACGCTCCCGTCCGGCTACCGGACAGGACACTTGTGAGGCAACGGGGATGGCCCAGTGATGGCTGGATAGGGACGAGATGCATGTCTGAACCTTGCAGTGGCACGGCCGTCGCGAGTGTTTACCCTGAGCGATCTATGACCTGTGTATGCGCAGTCGGAACACCGAACTGGCTTAATGGTTTGAACTAAAAAAAAATGCTGTCAGGGCGTAACTGGAGGCCATGAATGGCAGATGCAATTTTCCATTTTTGTTTAATGTTTGATTTTGTCACCATCGAAACATAAAAGGAAATATAAAGCAAGTTCCTATTATGTTGGATGAAATAGTGCAATCTAGTATTACAAGTAAAGCCAACCTTGATCTTGTGACATTATCTAAGTGTAACTATTACTGTAATTTAATACTTTCTTTGCAAAGTACTGAATTTTGTGTTCAGGAGGTAAGCCAACAGCATACTTGGTCAGTTGTTTGACATGTCTAAACACAGGAGTATCATATCAAGTTAATCTGCTCTGTATTTCACCAAGTCTGCAAGTTATAGATGAGTTTTATTTTTAAAGTACCCTGTCAGAGTGATAAAGTCCATTTGCAACAGTGGTCAAGAGGACAAGTGTTTTAATTTACTCTCTTTACATTCTCCATGTGGTGCTGTAGGGGATTTCCATGAGGCTGTATTTCATGGCTTAGCAACATTGGGACAGAATGATGAAAGCTGAGGAGCACAAAGCTACAATGAAAGAGATGTGATTTCAGTTTAGAGATAGTGTGAAAGCAGGCCCTATGGCCCACTGTGCTGACCAGTCATCCCTCCACGCTAACACTACCACACACACACACACACACACACACACACACACACACACACACACACACACACACACACACACACACACACACACACACACACACCCCAATTAGCCTACAAGCCTGTATGTATTTGGAGTGTGGAAGGAAACCGGAGATTCTGTAGAAAACCCACAAAACTGGGTCTCTGGCACTGTAAGGCAGCAACTCTACTGCTGTGCCACCGAGTTGTAGAGTATTGTTGGAAGGAGGTTGAAAATGGTATCTCAGCTGTGAAGTTGTGCTCTCTAGAGGTAACTAGCAGATCTACATAATGTCAATTAATATTTAATAGTTAAAGTTGGAATATTTTTAGTTAGGTTCTAGCAAACGCCTCCTTTAGTAATGGCCTTACAGCAAAGACTTACCAGACACAGAGTGTAGTCTTCATAGCAATTGAAGACTCCAATATGATGATAGTTTAAGATGTCATGATAAGTTTTCCTTCTCAGTAACTATTTTGCCTTCTTGCTATAATTAGGATTTGATATGTGTTGGTAAATGTAGACCATTGTTCACGTAGAGCTAGAGCAAAAGTAAATGAATTTCTATTCCTCAACATCTAATGTGTAAGAGCTGGATTAAACTGAAGATAGACTCAAAAAGCTGGAGCGACTCAACGGGACAGGCAGCATCTCTGGAGAGAAGGAATGGGTGACTTTTTGTGACGAGACCCTTCAGGCGGCTGAAGAAGATTTCATGACCTGAAACATCACCCATACCTTCTCTCCAGAAATGCTGCCTGAGTTACTCCAGCTTTTTGTGTCTATCCTCAGCTAATAATGTATCTACTCGGGTAACATTTCCAATTCAATGGTTGAATATTCAACAGAACATTTGAGATTTTGTATTTATTTTTATTTGCTTCTTAAGAATATAACATTACTCTCAAATGATCAAATGAATTAGTCAGTATGATTTAGTTCAGCGACACAGCATGAAAATAGGCCCTTTGGCCCACCGACTCCACACCGGCCATAGATCACATAGTTCACGCTAGTTATCCCACTACCATGAGGGGAAATTTACAGAGGCCAATTTACCTACAAACCTACATGTCTTTTGGATGTGGGAGGAAACCGGCGCACCTAGATGAAACCCTGTTGGTCACAGGGAGAACGTGCAAACTCCACACAGACAGCACCAGAGGTTAGGCTTGAACCCGGGCTCTGGTGCTGTAAGGCAGCCGACTGTTGTGCCACTTTGCCACCCGATTTGCAAAATGCATTTTAATATTTTGGCAAGATAGAGACAAAGGGCTGGAGTAACTCAACGGGTCAGGCAGCATCTCAGGAGAAAAAGGATAATGGTGTTTTGGGTTGGAAACCTTCTTCAGGCTGAAAATGGGGTGGGGGAATCCAAGAGTTAGAAAAGGGGAATATATGTAGGAAAATATTTTGGCAGTTGATTAATTAACACACTTGTTGAAAGAGCAGTTTTAAAATGTTGTAATTAAAAAAAAAAAAAAAAATGGCACCATCTCACTTTCCTAAAGCAAGCATTTGTTAAACTGGTTCCTGTAATTTGCTGAAGACTCAAAAGAGAATATAATTCCAGATGTAGAAACTTCCTCCACTGTGTGGAACAGAAGGAGGGGCAGTACCCAAGGCCTTGAATATGCACTGAAAACCTTTTACAGTTGAAGCTGGAAATGGGAGGCGTATGAGAAACTGGAGCAAGTAATTTTGAGTGACCTGGTGTTACTTTTCAGATGTGGAATTCATTGCCACGGATGGCTGTGGAGCCCAAGGCATTGGGTATTTTTAAGGTGGAGTTTGATGGAATCTTGATTAGTAAGTGCGTCAAAGGTTATGGGGAGAAGGCAGGCGAATTGGGTTCAGAGGGAATGGTGGTTCAGAGGGAAAGGTGGATCAGCCATGGTTGACTGGCTGAGTAGGCTCAATGGGCTGAAAGGCCAAATTTTGCTCCGAAGACTTATAAGGTTATGATATAGGTAAATGCTTTTTTTTTTAAATGTAGTTTAAATGATTGATCAAATAAAATGTTATTCATTACGTATTGCAAGTTTGATTGTTTGAATTGTTCTTTCTCTCTCTTTTTCCCCACCTCTATTTCCAATAGCCTGTCACAAAGACCATACAAGTCTAATGTGAATTTTGTGAACACAATAAACGCAGTGCAGAAGTCTTGGACTGCAAAGGTTTATGAAGAGTATGAGAAATTAACCCTTCACGACATGATGAAACGTGCTGGTGGTCTTGGCTCGCACATTCCTAGGTAGGTTTTGGTATGGATTTATCAAAGTTCTAATCTCAGTCCATTTCTGAAAGAGGACCATGTACTGTAAATATGAGAAAAGGGATGAAAACACTGCTTGTAATATTAGTTTTGTCTTTATAATTAATGTTATCTGAATTTTGAATCTCTGACTTTGTTCCCCGCCTGTGTTTTGTAGCTGGATCTTGCTATTATTGGAGCTGAGAAAAAAATTAAACAAAATCTTCCTGTCATTTGTGCTGATGTATTACTACAGACAGTTGTATCTTCAATGTACACTGCCTTTTGCACCATTTTAATGCCGGATGGGTAACCGTTGTGTTACGGTAGTTTGGATAACATAAATACTTTCTTGCAGAAAATGCAAATTGCTACCATAATAACAAGTCAGGTTTATGGTCCTACGAACAATTACAGTCAGGGACAGGTTCAATTAAATTCTTGTTTGCAACACATCACAATCAAATAGTTACAGACAACACGTAAAAACATTAAATTACACGAGAGAGTGAAGAGGGAAACTCGGCAAAAACAAAATGCAAGGTGTAATTAGAAAAAAAAACCAAGTATAGTAGTGCAAGTCGTTATCCATAGTATTCTATTGCTGAAGTAGTATTAAGGTTAGAAATAGAAAATAGGTGTAGGAGTAGGCCATTCGGCCCTTCGAGCCAGCACCGTCATTCAATATGATCATGGCTGTCCATCTAAAATCAGTACCCCATTCCTGATTTTTCACCATATCCCTTGATTACTTTAGCCCCAAGAGTTAAATCTAACTCTCTCTTGAAAACATCCAGTAAATTGGCCTCCACTGCCTTCTGACAGAACTCCACAAATTCACCACTCTCCAGGTGAAAAAGTGTTTCCTCATCTCTGTCCTAAATGGCCTACCCCTTATTCTTAAACTGTGACCCCTGGTTCTGGACCCCCCCCTCCAAAATATCAGGAACATTTTTCCTGCATCTACCCTGTCCAATCCTCATAAGAATTGTATATGTTTCTATAAGATATCCTCTCATCCTTCTAAATTCCAGCTAATAAAAGACCAGCCGACCCATTCTTTCATCATACGTCAGTCCCGCCATCCCTGGAACTAACCTAGTGAACCTACACTGCACTCCCTCAATAGCAATAATTTCCTTCCTCAATTTAGGAGAGCAGATTTGCACACAATACTCCAGGTGTGGTCTCACCAGGGCCCTGTAAATCTGCAGTAGGACCTCCTTGCTCCTAAACTCAAATCCTCTCGCAATGAAGGCCAACATGCCATTGGCTTTCTTCATTGCCTGCTATACCTGCATGCTTACTTTCAGTGACTGATGTACAAGCACACGCAGGTCTCATTGCACCTCCCCTTGCCCTAATCTGACACCATTCAGATAATAATCTGCCTTCCTATTCTTGCCACCAAAGTGGATAATCTCACATTTATCCACATTGTACTGCATCTGCCATGCTTCTGCCCACTCACCCAACCTATCCAAGTCGCGCTGCAGCATCAGAGCATCCTCCTTGCAGCTCACACTGCCACCCAGCTTTGCGTCATCTGCAAATTTAGAGATGTTACATTTAATTCCCTCGTCTAAATCATTAATATATTGTAAACCACTAGGGTCCCAGCACCGAGCCTTGCAGCAACCCACAAGTCACTGCCTGCCATTCTGAAGCAGACCTGTTATTTCCTACTCTTTGCTTCCTGTCTGCCAACCAGTTCTCTATCCATGTCAATACCCTACCCCCAATACCATGTGCACCAATTTTGCACATTAATCTATTGTGTGGGACCTTGTCAAAGGCTTTTGAAAGTCTAGATACACCACATCCACTGGTTCTCCCTTATTCTTTCTACTTGTTGCATCCTCAAAAAATTCCAAAAGATTAGTCAAGCATGATTTCCCCTTCATAAATCCATGCTGACTTTGACCGATCCCATCACTGCATTCTAATTGCGCTGCTATAACATCTTTAATAATTGACTCCAGCATCTTCCTCACTATCGATGTCTATAATTCAGTTTTCTCTCTCCCTCCTTTCTTCAAAAGTGGAGTTACATTGGCTACCCTCCAGTCCACAGGAACTGATCCAGAGTCGAGAGAACATTGGAAAATGATCCCCAACACATCCATGATTTCTAGGGCCACCTCCTTGAGTAGGTCGCCAACTAATCATTTCTCATTATACAATACCCAGTATAGGATGGCCTGCCATCTAGTCAGTTCCTCTACATATTGGTTTAAAAACCCATCCCATATACATTCCGGGAAATTCGCCTCCTCATCGCTGTTACCAATTTGGTTGGCCTAATCTATATGTAGATTAAAGTCACCCATGATAACCACTGTATCTTTGCTACACGCATCCCTAATTTCCTGCTTGATGCTATCCCCAACCTACCTACTGCAGTTTGGTGGTCTGTATATCACTTCAACAAGCATTTTCTTCCGTTGGCTATTTCGCAGTTCTACCCATACAAATGCTACAGCATCCAAGCTAATGTCTCTCCTTGCTATTGCACTAATCTCGTCTTTAACCTGCAATGCCACCCTAACCTCCTCTTCTTGTCCGTCTATATTTCCTGAATATCGAATACCCCAGCATGTTTAGCTCCCAGCTTTGGTCACCCTGGAGCCATGTCTCCGTAATTCCAACTATATCACATCCCTTAACTACTAACTGCGTATTCATTTCATCCACCTTATTTCGAATGCTTCTCGCATTCAGGTTTGTTTTTTTTAATCTCCCTTCTAACTTTTGTTTCTGTCCTCCTTTTATGGCCCTCTGACTCCTTGCATTGGGTCCCATCCCCCTGCCCTATAGGTTTAAACGTAACCTTTCCCACACTCTCTTTCCCGTTAGCTGCACGGACATGAGTCCACGTTGTTAACTCCAACCCTCCCACTATTTAGTTTAAACCCACCCGTGTAGCACTAGCAAACCTGCCTGCCAGAATGTTGGTCCCCTTCCAGTTAAGATACAACCCATCCCTTTGGTACAGGTCACCCCTGCCCCAGAAAAGATTCCAATGATCTAGAAATCTAAATCCTGCCCCGTACACCAATTTCCCAGTCACACATTCAGATCCCCTGTCTCCCTGTTCCTGCCCTCACTAGCACAAGGAAGCAACCCAGAGATAACCACACTTGAAGTCCTGCTTTTCAGCCTCCTATCTAGTTCTCTATACTCACGTTGCAGAACCTCCTTCCTCTTCTTATCCATGTCATTTGTGCCTACAAGCACAACTACTTCCAGCTGCTCACCTTCCCGCTCGAGGATGTTCTGAAGTCGGTCTGACATCTCGGACCCTGGCACCAGGGACGCAACACACCATCCTCAAATCTCGCCTGTCACCACAGATTCTCCTGTCCACACATTGGACAATGGAGTCACCCACCACTATGCCTGATGTTGGTCTCGCTGGTCAGGTCTCAGTGCTAGGATCCGTGTCACAGACCTGTCCACTGCTCGCACTGGAAGCGTTGTCTGCCCCCAAAGCTCCTCTCTTCCCGTCTCTACCCGTCGCACCTCCTGCACTCTTGGAGTGACGACCTGAATGTAGGTCACGTCCAGGACGCTTTCGTCATCCCGGATGGATGACGGGTCCCTGACTTGGTCATTGAGGAGCTGCATCTGGACACAGTTCCCACAGGTGTAGTGGTCAGTGACACCAGCCGTGCCCCTGACATCCCACGTCCTGCAGCAAATGCACTGCAATAACATTCCTGCCATCACAAGTTCAAATGTTTAAATTAACTTAAACAATCAACCAATTCAAGTGTAGCCTCCTCACCAAGGCTCTTGAGCCAAAGACTCACACTTTACCTCACCAAGGCTCTTGAGCCAAAGACTCACACTTTACCTCACCAAGGCTCTTGAGCCAAAGACTCGCACTTTACCTCACCATGGCACTTCACCTCATAAAGGAACTTCACCTCACCAAGGCCACTCCCTTAGACCTGAATTTAATTTTATCTAATGAAGTGAACTATCCACTCAACTAATTAGGATGTCTCTGCGATCTTCAAGGTAATTGCTTCGGGCTGACACTTGGCTCTCTTTTTAAAGCTCCCAAACTTTACTCAACTAGATGAAAGTCTTCCTTCAGCCAACACTCACTTGCTGGTCTGGCTGCTGCTGCTCTGCAATCTTCCAGGTCATTGTGTATTAAGGTTAAACCAGTAGTATTAAGGTTGTGTAGGTCAGTTTAAGAACCTGATGGTTGTAGGAAAGTAGTTGCTCCTGAACATGGTGGTGTGCCACTTCAGGCCTCTGTACGTCTTGTCTATTGGTAGCAATGAAAAAGGACTCGAATTATGGAGCTATACAGCATGGAAAGGGGCTCTTCAGCCTACCTAGTCCTATTTCCCTGTATTTGGTCCATATCACTCGAAACGCTTCAGCCATATCTGTCCAAATGCCTTTGAAAAGTCATAATTGTTTCTACTTCTATAGCAGTTCATTCCAGGTATGGACTAACCTCTCAGTAAAGTCCTCTTAGATTTCTCCCCTCTAACCTAAAGCCTGCACCCTCTAGTTTTAGAATGCTCTACCCTATGCAAAAGATTGAATGGTTACTTTATCCATGCCTCACACAATCGTGCACATCTCAATAAGGTCACCTGTCGGCCTCATGCTCTAAAGAAACAAGTCTCAGTCTATCCAGCCTCTCTCTCTAACACGGTTCAGGTAACATCCTGATGAATCTCTTCTGCATTTTTCCAATTTAATGACATCCTACCTATAGCTGGGAATCCATAACTGCACAATGAATGCCAAGGGGGATCGCACAAATAAGTTTTACAGCTGCATCGTGATGTCCCAACTTTTGTACCCAATATCTTTCCCAATGAATGCAAGCGTGCCAAATGTCTCCTTCACCTCTGTCCACCGACTCAACACTTTCAGCGAACCATCCACCTGTACTAGATTTATCTGTACAGCAACACTCTCCTGGGCACTACCATTTACTCTGTAAGTCATGCCATAGTTTGACATACCAAAGTGCAACACCGTACACTTATAAGAAAAAAATCATTCTGTTTGGCATGGTCCAGATGGTGGGGATCTTTGATAATGGATGCAGCCTTCAATGATTCATTCCTTGGTTTTATTAATGTTGAGTGAGGGGTTGCTACAGCACCACTCAAGCAGATATCCTGGACTGAAGAGGGTGCCGACCCAAAACGTCACCCATCCTTGTTCTCTAGAGGTGCTGCCTTACCCGCTGAATTGCTCCAGCACTGTCCATCTTTGATATCAACCAGCATCTGCAGTTCCTTTCTACACACTGAATTAATGTGTATCTGTTGTTGCTCCTTTCCCTTCCACGAAATGCAACCTTTGTCCAAGTTCATGATTGCATGGTTGTTTCCATAAAAGGAAGAATAATTTAACTATCAGTTGCCCCTTGGTCATGTGATATGCCAACTTTGAGAGTTCATAAATGCTCACCATTTTCCATCACCTGACTACTAATACCACAATTGCACCACTTGGCTTTATCTAGAATGTTATCTTGTGATTCGTTTACTATTTTCATGACCTCTTTAAGCTTGTTTGATTTTTATTTGCTTTACGAACCTTGTTAAGCAACCTGCAACACCTTGATAGCAAAATGTTGCGAAGGCAAAATGGATTTTGCTTCTGTGGAACTCTTTCTCAGTAGTAGAAGCAGAATAGTTAAAAATTAAGGGAGAAGTAGACAGATACTTAATAAGCAAGTGCTGTTTGTTACTAAAAGTGGATGGAAATATGGAATTTAAGATTAATATCTTATTGCACATAATCTTATTAAATGATGAAGTGAGTGGCCTGCAATGGTTCCTGGCGCAGATAGGAAAGTAATTCTTGTGCTTAAAACCTGGGTAGCTGCAGGCAACCTGCTACCTGCCGCTACCAATGGAGCATTATGCATCGGGACAATATTTACCAGATTTGGAGGGGATGAAGTCCATGGCTGCTGGTAGGGCTGCAGGAAATTAGAAAAATGAAAATATGAAATGATGAAAAGATTTGAAACCAATTCTGAGAATTTTAAGCAATGCAACAGTTTGCTGGAGAAACTCAGTGGGGTCAGGCAGCAACTGTAGAGGACGTTTCTTCACGGTCAAAGAGCAGGAGAGCCATGAAGGAATTTTAATATTTAGTTTAGAGATACAGCGCAGAAACAGGCCCTTCTGCCCATGGGATGCACGCACATTAACACTACCCTACACACACACACACACACACACACACACACACACACACACACACACACACACACACACACACACACACACACACACACACACACACACACACACACACTGGACATTTTTTTAACAATTATACCAAGCCAATTAACCTACAAACCTGTACATCTTTAGTGAGGGAGGAAACCGAAGATCTCTGAGAAAACTCACTCGGGTCACGGGGAGAACTTACAAACTCCGTACAGACAGCACCCGTAGTCGGGATCCAACCCGGGTTTCTGGCACTGTAAAGCAATAGATCTACCGCTGTGCCACCCTATTGCAGCATTGGTGGAAGCGGATGTAGTTCACCTATGAGAGTAAAGGAGGCTAACCATGAGGGGAGAGAAATCATTAAGATTTAATGAGGCTTAAAGGTGTTTTCATCAGCTGAGTCAGAGAGACTAGATATTAAGGAGGTGTGACTAGGTAGTCTTAATAAGGGAAGTACAATCAGGCAGTGGGTCATTTTAATCCCTCTCAACTTTTCCTTTAACTTAAGTTCTCCATGACTTCCTAAAGGCCCTGTCTCACGGTGCGAGTTGACACACGAGTGACCCAGAGTGACAGACTCGTGGTTGTGTACGATATTCCAAGTTGATGTGCAAGTGTTTGAGGCGAGTTCCCACGGGTATGGTAATCTGCGATGTTCCGAGTTTGTCTCCAGAGTTACCAAGTTCCCCTCCCGTTTGCTCTTGAGTTACCAAGTTCCTCTCCCGCTCAGGGCGTGTGTTGTTGCTGCAGTCCGGGATTCGCATTTAAAGCACTCGGTTATCTTCAGCAGTTCAGGCGAGGACAGGTTTGGGGGGGGGGGGGAAGCGAGGGATGGTGGAATTGGGAGAAGGCAAAGACTATGGGTGGGGAGGAGTGAGAGGGGGGCTAGGAACGGCATCTGCGAAACGGGTAGTCAACCTTTAGGGTCCCGGCCCGAAACATCCCTATACATTTTATGATTTCCCTCCAAAGATGCAGTCTCCCGTGGTTTGTTTGCACAACTCTCTTCCCTCTCTCTCCCAACATTGGGGGGGGGGGGGGGGGGAACGACGACAAGATAGTTTAAACGGACCTTACCCCCACTTCATGCTTCTGTTGCGCATAATTCAGCAGTAAAACCTCTCTTCCCCTTACCCAGCGACGCCCGATTCCTCGCACCCCCACAAGTTCACATCGACGAGGGAAGAATGAGCGGGGAGTCTGAAGAAGGGTCCCGACCCGAAACATCACCCATTCCTTCTCTCCAGAGGCGATGCCTGTCCCGCTGAGTTACTCCAGCATGTTTGTGTCTACCGTCGGTGTAAACCAGCATCTGCAGTTCCTTCCTACACACGGACAGTGAAGTGCCTCGGCCAAATTAGGAACATTAGGATTCTCTGATGTGAAGGTAGTCTGGTTTGCGTTTCTCACACTTGATCATATCCGAAACTAAAGTATAAATAGACACAAAATGCTTGAGTAACTCGGCGGGACAGGCCGCATATCTGGAGAGAAGGAATGGGTGGCGTTTTGGGTAAGTCTGAAGAAGGGTCTCGACTCCATTCCTTCTCTCCAGAGATGCTGCCTGGTCCGCTGAGTTACTCCAGCATTTTGTGTCTATTAAAGAGTTCCCACGGTAGACGCACGAATCACTAAACTTAACGCACGGGCCACTACGATATAACTCTGAGTTTAAATGTTTCAATTTTAAACTTGACCACGAAATTTGACTCGTGGAAAAAGTCAAACATGTTTGACTTTTTTCACGAGTTCACAAGTTTCACAGGTACCTGCCGTTAGCGCCACGAGTGGACAAGTTGATCGCGCGAGTTCCGACGTTCCCACTACGTTGGCTGTACGTGATCACCACGAGTGAAACCTTGGGGTCACTCGTGGGCCAACTCGCACTGTGAGACAGGGGTTTTACAGACCCACAATCTACCTCTGCTATTTCTGGACGGTCCCACAAGAGTAAAATTTACCTCTTCACCGATCCAGATTTTGAATCGGCTAAGTTGATTAGCTGCCAATTTATGGAAAATGTTTCCTTTCAAGCCCCTTTGGGATCTTGTCTTTCAATAAGATCATGCTCTTGTAAACTCCTGTGCAGATAACGATAATCTGCTTGAATTGGTTCTTCGTAAAGCATTGGTTTTCTCTGGAATCTACTTAAATCAACTTTCCCAGAACTGTTTCCAATGCAAATGTATCTTCATAATGAGAACATACACCATGCAGCACATTAGGCATAGGTTCACCAATCCCTTATACAGTTGTAGCAAAGTTTCCCTACTTTTACACTCCATCCTCTTTGCAACAGGCCAATGTTCCGTTTCACACGTCTCTCTCTCTCTCGCCCTCTGAGTGGAGCTGCAGGAGATGGGCAAGATTTTCAATTAGCAATTCTCTTTTTGTTGTGAAAACATGAAGAGTGGGGAACCTGGGACTGTTAATTGAGATGTCTTGAGGACAGTCATTACAGTAGGGGAGGTGGTGTCCTAAGGTGTATGAAGATAGATACAGTACCCTCCATAATGTTTGGGACAAATATCCATCATTTATTTATTTGCCTCTGTACTCCACAATTTCAGATTTGTAATAGGAAAAAATCACGTGGTTAAAGTGGACATTGTCAGATTTTAATAAAGGCCATTTTTATACATTTTGGTTTCACCATGTAGACATTACAGCAGTGTTTATGCATAGCCCCCCCCCCCCCCATTTCAGGGCACCATAATGGTGGGGACACAGCAATGTCATGTAAATGAAAGTAGTCATGTTTCATATTTTGTTGCATGTCCCTTGCATGCAATGGCAGCTTGAAGTCTGCAATTCATGGACATCACCAGTTGTTGGGTGTCTTCTCTGGTGATGGTCTGCCAGGCCTGTATTCCAACCATCTTTAGCTTATACTTATTTTGGGGGCTAGTCCCCTTCATTTTTCTCTTCAGCATATAGAAGACCTGCTCAATTGAGTTCAGATCGGGTTATTGACTTGGCCACTAAAGAATTTTTAGCTTTGAAAAACTCCTTTGTTGCTTTAGCAGTATGTTTGGGATCATTGTCTTGCTGTAGAATGAACTGCCGGCCAATGTGTTTTGAGGCATTTGTTTGAACGAGCAGATAAGATGTGTCTACACACTTCAGAATTCATTATGTTACTACCATCAGCAATTATATTCTCAATGAAGATAAGTGAGCCAATACCTTCAGCAGCCATACATGCCCGGCCATAACACCCCACCACTGTGTTTCACAGATCAGGTGGTATGCTTTGGATCTTGGGCAGTTTCTTCTCTCCATACTTTGCTCTTGCCATCACTCTGATATGTTAATCTTCGTCTCATCTGTCCACAAGACCTTTTTCCAGAACTGTGGTTGTTCTTCAAAGTACTTCATGGCAAACAGTAACCTGGCCATCCTATTTTTGCAGCTAACCAGTGGTTTGCATCTTGCAGTGTAGCCTCTATATTTCTGTTCATGAAGTCTTCTGTGGACGGTGGTCATTGACAAATCCACACCTGACTCCTGAAGAGTGTTTCTGATCTGTCGAACAGGTGTTTGGGGGTTATTCTTTATTATAGAGATAATTCATCTGTCATCAGTTGTGGAGGTCTTCCTTGGCCTGCCAGTCCCTTTGCGATTAGTAAGCTCACTAGTGTTCTCTTTCTTCTTAATGATGTTCCAAACAGTTGATTTTGGTAAGCCTAAGGTTTGGCTGATGTCTCTAACAGTTTTATTCTTGTTTCTCAGTCTCATAATGGCATTGTTGACTTTCATTGGCAGAACTTTGGTCCTCATGTTGATAAACAGCAATAAAAGTTTCCAAAGGTGATGGAAAGACTGGAGAAAAGACTAGGTGCTGAGAGCTCTCTTATGTCTGCATGAAGGAGCAATTAAACACACCTGAGCAATTACAAATGCCTGTGAAGCCATGTGTCCCAAGCATCATGTTGTCCTGAAATAGGATGGACTAGGTATAAACACAGGTGTAATTTCTACCTGCTGAAACCAAAATGCATAAATAGGGCCTTTATTAAAATCTGACAATGTGCGCTTTAACCCCATGTGATTTTTTTTCTATTACAAATCTCAAACTGTGGAGTACAGAGGCAAATAAATAGATGATGGGTCTTTGTCCCAAACATTATGGAGGGCACTGTGAATCTCCTGGGTGTGACCACATAAATCTGAGGACACTGTGTGAAGCTACAGAAGAAATTGTAGGTGCCCTGGATCAGACATGTAATTCTTCATTCAATATGGGTGAAGTGTTCGAAGATTGGAGGGTGTTTAATGTTGTGCTCTATGTAAGAGAGGGTGCAAGGAAAAGCCTGTAATTATAGACCAGCGAGTCTAATGTGTGGTAGGCAAGTTACTGAAGAGGATTCTGAGTGATAAAATATTTAGACGTTTGAATAGACAGCAGCTGATTAGGGACGGTTAGCATTGTTTTGGACGTGGGAGAATGTGACCTTTTGGAAGAAGTATCCAAAAAGGTCTGAGGGCAAAACCAAAGATGCCTTGTATATGGACTTCAAGGCATTTGATTTGGTAGGCTAGTCTGGAAGGTTAGATTGCATGGGATCCAGGGAGAGCTAGCTACTGGATAGAGAATTGTTTTCATGGAAGGAAGCAGAGGCTGATGGTCGAGCGTTGTTTTTCATACTGGAGGCCTGTGACTACTGATGTGCCTCAGGGATTGGGAGCAGGGCACATTGCTGCTTGTGGTTTACATCAATGATTTGGTTGTGAATGTAGAAGGCATGATCAGTACGTGCGAGGGGTTGCATTTAGGGAAGACAACCCGGGCAAGACCGTCAGAGCGATTGGTAGAGCTCTGTTGTAGAGCAGACGAGGTGATTCAAGTTTGTCGTAAAATAATTTTTAAAAAAAAACTCTGCGGATTTTGACATCTTGAAACAATAAGAGGAAATGCTGGAAGCACTGAGCAGGTAGAAGAACTTCAAAATGGGTGTAAATATTTTGGGGCAAGGACTCTTCCATCAGACGTGAAAAATGTATGTTAAGTTAGATTGGAGAGAGCAAAGAAAATGTCTGTTGGAATGCAGGCCAAATACATCATTCGTAAGAAGTACTTAAAGCTGCCAGAGAGGGAAAAGGAAAAAGTAACCAATTGATTACGCATTATCATCAGTAGAACAAATTGAAAAACAGAGGTTACTTGAAATTGTTAATTCACCAGGAAATCCCAAGAGGTGCAATTTACCCAGATCCAGCTTATGTGAGGTGTTGGAGGGGGTTGGATTGGATTGGGATGTAGAATTAAAGTGACAGGAGAACAGAAATGCTGGATGCCCATACGGAATGAAGTGTGTGAGGGGGTGGGGGGTGCAAAGTGGTCACCCAGTATGTGTTTGATTTCTCTATTTATACAATCAAACTGTACAATGAGACCACATCATGAACACTGGAGCGATAATTTGGAAGACGTGCAAGTGCCCAATGCCAACTGCAATTCCCTTCAGAGTATTGGTGCTTTTTGAAGTGCCACCACTCAAATTTTAATTGCTAAACCTATTTATTTTCCATCCTGCTTAATTAGCAACTGCTTGTTTAGTGATGAAATTCCTCTCAACAGATTTACTATTCCTCATTTCTGTATTTTGGATTGGATTTCTTTGTCTATCAGTGCTGGAGGAAAAAAATCACAGTTCTGATTTTCTTTCAAGATCTTTTTATCATTACTTCCTCTTTCTGCATTTTGACATTTTTGACTATTCATCCTCAATTTTCCTGTTTGCCATTTGACTTATTTTCCCTACCTGCATAAACGGCCCTTTTATTTAAACTATTTTATTGGTTCGTTTCCTGGTCAAGTTTAGTTCATGGTTACAATGTTGAACTCAATAATGGCATTCAAGTGGCTTTGGGAGTCTCATGGATATGAAGAGAATGGATGGAGATTAGTTTAATTTGGCATCATGTTTGGGACTGACTTTGTGGACGAATGAGCCTATTCCTGCACTGTTCTGTTCTGTACTCGGTTCTATATTGTTCCTTCAAACTTGCCAATGTGTTTATCCATTTTTAAGCCCCCCTCCAGACTTCAATGCCTCAGCAAACCTTCATGTAAAACAACCAACCTTTCTGGTTTGACTTCAATTTCTACCTTCCAGAAACTTGAGTCATTCAGATCTTTATTGTTTGAGATGTAATATCCACAAGCTTTGCTCAACTATCAGTTCAGTAGTTGTTTGTTCATGTTGGCAACTCACCTATCCAGAGTAGGAATCTTGTTCTGGCTTAACGACTGTGCATTCACCATATTGCTTTCATGGGTAAGGCAGAGGAACTTGGAACAGCAATCAGCACATGGAATTGTGATGTTATAGGCATTGTAAAAACCTGGTTTGGCAGGACTAGCTGCTCAATGTTTCAGATTATCAACACTTCCAACTCGATTGAGGAGAAGAGTTGTACTATTGACAGAACAACATGTCAGCACATGGAGAGAATATCTAGGGCGGACGTCCGGTGTGGTCCATATGAATTGAGCTTGGAGACATGAAAAGTGTGATCACTTTGGGATTATCCTGTAGGTCTCACAATAGTCAGCAGGAGTTGGAGGAGCAAATAATGTAAGGAAATCACAAATGGCTGTAGAATAACAGGGTTGTAATAGTAGGTTAATTTTAACTTTGCTAATATTGACTGGGACTGTAAGACAGAATGCGTTTAGTCCAAGAACAATATGTGGATGGTTCTGCTAGAGAAGGGTCAGCACTCAACCAACTCTTAGGAAGTGAGGTACATGAGTGGTTGATGTGTCAGTGGGGCAACGGTCTGAGACTAATGACCATATTTCTATATGTTTTTAAAGATTGTTTTGGAACTCTAGTCCTTTTAGTCAAAGTCCTAAATGGAGAGAAGACTAATTTTAATGGCATTAGATATGAATACTCAAATGTGATTGAAAGAGGCTGTTTCCAACTAAACGAATGGCTGGCATATGGGGGGGGGGGGGCTTTTCAAAGTGAGATAGGAGGAGCTCAGGGCTGATGTTTCTGTTAGGATGAAAGGTAAGGCAAGTAATATTAGGGAACCAAGGTGATAGTGGGCATGATCAGGATAAAGTAGGCATATGTTGGCTGCTGAGATCAAATGAGTCCTTTGTAGATAATAAGGGATGTAGGGGATTATTAGGGGAAAGAGAAAATATGAGACATCCTTGGCAGATACGATATAGGTGAATTTTGAAAGATTTCACAAGTATATTCAATGCAAAAGGATGGTAATTAACATATGAAGCCACAGGAATTGGGCAAGTACTTAAAACAATATTTTGAATCTGCATTTCCTGCAGAGAGGGACATGGAAGTTAGTTCAGGATGGGGAACAGATATTGTGGAGTACGTCAGCATTATGAAAGAGGGAGCATTGGGGGTCTTGAATCACATATTGGTGGGTAAATTCTAAAAGCCTGACCAAGTGTATCCTAGGATGTAGACACAAAATGCTGAAGTAACTCAGTGGGTCAGGCAGCATCTCTGGAGGAAAGGATTTGGTGATGTTTCATATGGAGACCTTTCTTCAAGCTGTAAACATCTTGGGATGTTATGGGGAAACAAGGGAGGAGATTGATGGGCACCGGCACTGGAGGAGGATGTGGCGGTGGCAGGGGGACTGGACAAAGTGCTGAAAGGAAGAAACAGCAGCTGGTGAGAGGGGAGGGGGCTCCACGATGACAGAGCACGTCCTATTTTTGGCGGTCGTCTGAAGAAAGTGCTGTCAGCCAGTGGCTACAACGTGAGCCATGACAACTGGAAGGGCGGCAGCTGGTGACGAATGGTTCGCTGATGCAAACCAATGGCATCAGTGCCTTGTTTTAAGGTGAAGCAGCACAAATGCTGGAGTAACTCAACAGATTGAATCAGTTTGAAAAAGGTTCCCTACCCAAAATGTCACCATGTTCTGCAGAGATGCTGCCAAGCTGCTGAACTATAATAGGTCTTTGTGCCATTTTGTGTATCAACCAGAATCTGCAGTTCTTTGTTTCTATCTGGTTTTAAGGTGATAATGACGTGTAAAACCTGACTTGCGTTAAGGGTCTGTCCCACCAGCATGCAAATCTATGCGATGGGCACGACCTAACGTGGTCGCTTGAGCCGTCCGGTGTCGCGGGGCCGGTCCCACTTCGATCGCCGGAGCCGTGCGGAGTTCGCCCCGACATCGCGCGGGGCTCCGAAAAACTGACCATGTTCAAAAATTCCGCGCGGCAACGGCTTGTCGGCTTGCAGTCGCCTCGACGCATTACACACCGTCTCGACGTCATGCCTCCGTGACCCTCTCTGTAGGTGCCTCCGTGACCCACTGTGTGTGTGTGGCTCCGTGGCCCACTCTGTGTATGCTTCTGTGTCCCTCTCTGTGTGTCCCTCTCTGTCCTCGCGAACTTGCCTTTAGACTTCGCTCCAAGTTCGCCTCACTTTGCGCCGCGTTGCGCCACTCACCCGACCTCCGCGCGGCCCCTACTGCCGGTTTGGCCGCGCTTGCCGCATGCAGGCGTATGCTGGTGGGAACGGCCCTGTACAGGGATCACCTGACCTCCGCGCGGCCCCCGCTTCTAGTTTGATCGCGCTCATCGCATGGAGTCGGATGCTGGTAGGACAGGCCCTTTAGGGTTTATGGAATGTATCTCTTACACAAGTCGGGGAGTGTAATCGGCCTGCAATGGTTGCTTGAATTACGGCTATTTTACAACAGAACTATTTCAATGAAGGGACCTTTATGATGAAGGAAATGTTTACCTAGTGTTCACAAAATCATCCTACTTTAAAAATAGAGAATAATGATGCTGGATTATTCAAATAGAATTGTTTCAATAGTGATTTGTTCTTTCACAGCCGTCCAAAACCAAAGCCTGCATTGGAGAAAGTACAAAAGCTTGCGGATTCTCTTCCAGAATCATGGGACTGGAGGAATGTGGATGGAGTCAATTATGTTACTCCAGTTCGAAATCAAGGCAAGTCTGACTGTGTTTTGAAGCAAAGAATTTAAAGTAGGATTTTCATATGTTGATATTACCCTGTGCAGAAAATCTAAACATCACAGCAAAATTCGATAGGAGGCTTGAAGGGCCATATGGCCTACTCCTGCACCTATTGTCTATTGAAAAGGGTGAGGGGGAAGTTTTTTTTGGTACCTTTTGTAAAAATGCTATTACTGAAATTATTTAGGACTCTGAGACCACACCTTGCGTACTGTGAATAGATCTTGTCTTCTAATCTAAGGAAGCATATAGTTGTGATGGCGGGAATGCATCAAAAATAGCAGATTGATTCTTGAATAAGAGGAATTATGTAATGGTTGTCTTATTATGCAGATTCTGCCCAAAATCATTCAGATGAATAAATTATGATCTAAGTGAAACATATTCTTATTGAATTTGACAGGTTAGAGGCAGGGAGTGATGTTTCACTGACTGGGATGTCTAGATCTAGGCATAATGGTCTTAAAATATGAGTGTGACCATAAGAGTGCCATGAGAACCCGATTCTTCACCCAAAGATGATTCGATTGTTCGAATTCTCTACACCAAAGAGCTGTGGAGGCTCAATCACTGAGCTTGATTGCAAGATTTTTGGATATTAACAAAATCAAGCATGCAAGAATGATCAGCCATGATCTTATTGAACTGTCGAGCAGGTGTAAGGAACAAAATGGACTGCTCGCCATACTTCCATCTCCAATTAGATTGTATTTGTTGCCGATTATATTTTTCACATTTGGCTCCATTGTGAAAACAATTTGTCAATAAATCAATATATTTGTGCAAATGCAGTTCTTGTGCCCAAAAATTAACGTGTCTGAGCCTCAAGTGGACATACCAGTCTTCATAAAATCTGCCCGAACATCTATTTCTGACTTGGAGATATCTGAAATGCATCCTTTCCAACTGCAGGTAACATTAGAATGTAAAAGCATTTGCTGACTATTGCAAAACAGCATTAGTAAAGATCAATGAAAGTATATGTTAGTGAGACTTACTAACATAGGCATTCATAGAACAAAGAAGATAAATGATGAGGCGAACTTAGCTGAATTATTTTGACTGTGGGACATATAGGTTGTGAAATATATGGTCCTGTGTTAGTTTGGAACACAAGGCTTGAATATTTGAAAAAGGATGGTGTCAAACTGTAGGCAAGAGATAATGCTCCATAAATGTTATCATAGAAGGTGGTGGTTTGGCATCTAGCTTGCATGCTCGATCCAAGTTGGAGATCATTGTCAGAACACAGAGCTGGAGGAACACAGCAGTTCGGGCAGTGTCTGTGGAGGAAATGGACAAATGTCATTTTGGGTCACACTCCTTCGGAAATGCGACGATAAGGTTCAGGCATTCCTTTTCATGCCTTCCATCATCTGCTTATTAACTGTGCCATAATACAAATGATGTTAAAGGTAGCAAGTTAGGTTTTACTTGTGGTCTCTCATCTGTTTGTTAAAAGTAGCAAGAGGTTTTACTTATAGTCTCTCATCTACTGAGTGGAATTGACATATTTATCAGCACGGCCCATTATTCCAAACTGTTGTAAAAAAGTTTCAATGTTTGGCAAAGTGATCACCATTAGACATCGAGCGCAGCAACCTGCTCATCTAGTTTTGAGGGTATACAACTTGTGTGGCACCAATACAAAAATAAATAGCTGTATTATTTAATTGGTTTCTTGGTGTTTAAAACAAAGTGGCAATTGCATTAAAGCTGTGCACCAAACCCTAGCTGCTAATTTTTATGGAAATGTTATCTAGCAAACCCAATTGCAGCTTTTCAATTATAATACACATGGATTGGTTCTTGAGATTTCCGAATATATTTGTACAGATGCTCCTCGACTTGCGATGTTTCGACTTTACTATGGTGCCAAAGTGACACGCATTGATTAGAAACCGTACTTCGAATTTTGAACTTTGATCTTTTCCCGGACGAGCAATATGCGGTATGGTACTCTCTCGTGATGCTGGGCAATGGCAGCGAGCCGCAGCTCCCAGTCAGCCACGCGATCACGAGTGTAAACAACCGATAGCGCGGCCAGCGAGATGCCGCATTGCTTGCTGGACGCCACCACCGATAAGACGCGCTCGGTGACGGTCGGCCGACCGGCACCTTCTTGGGCAGCTGCACTAGCCGGGGCTCCGGCTGAGCCGGTTGTTGTTGCCGCTGCCGCCTCTTTTTCACCATTGCTCCCTTATCCGGCGCTGGGCCAGCCTGAGGCGTGGTGGTGCCACAACCACCACCTCCTCGTCACTCTGCACCCCCGCCTCCCCATCTGCCGGAGTCGCCGGGAAATTCCGGCGTCTGGTTCGAGTGGAGCGAAGAGCGTCAGCAGCGCTTTTATGTGGCGGAGGCGGACAAGGAAGAGAAACATTCATTTTCTAGCGTTAGCGCTGTGAAAGTGACACTAATGTTATGGGGTGTGGGGAGAAGGTGGGGCTGTTGCTCCATAACATGATGTGCAGTGAATGCGGCTTTGTTGACCCAGAGGCGAACTTCAGAGCCTGCGATGCCTCGGTTGCTACAGTGCAATGGGATCAATTTAATTATGGAAAGATTTATGGCAGTAATGCAACGAGTCAGCTGTTCAAGAACCCAACATGAAGGGTTTAGTCTTCCTCGTCCAACAGCCGTTTTTATGAGGCGGAGGCGGACGAAGAAGAGTAAAGAGCCCTTCATGTCCAGTTCTTTAGCAGCCTAACACGTTGCAATTTACAATGGGGTTATCGGAACGTAACCCCATCGTACGTTGAGGAGTTACTGTAATGAATTCAAATAGTCAAAACCAGAAATTCCGGCAATCTGATGCTTAAGAGTATGCAATCTAGTATTGCGCCTATTAACTTTGAGTCCCCAAACTGCCCAGGATCAATTAGAATTTAAAGTGTTTGCATTTTGGATAGTTTGAATATAGACCAAATTACATAAAAGTTCACAATTCATGTTTTGGGAATTCGAATGTGAATGAGCCTGCATCACAAAATTACCTTCAGTTTAGTACAATTGGCACAAGCCAGCTTCAGCAAAGGTGATTAGTGCAGGAAATACAATATTCTCATCGGTACGGTAGGAATTTATTAGTATCTAATGAATTATTAAACACTTTATGATCCTTGATGGTAGTGACCTTTACTTCCAATTTTATTATAAAGCCTTCTGAGGAGAGATCTTTGGATTATTTTATGTTGGACAAGACCACTGGCTGTCACTTACTTGTGTGGCATGAATGTTCCTTGCCGCTTAATGAGTCTAAGTCTGCCTCAATCCTGGCAGCGACTGCTTAATTATCTGCTGAGCTGCAAATATCATTAAACTCTACTATGACATCGCGTGCAAGAATTTTTCTGAAACTTTTATTGTGGCATAGGTAAACATAATGCTTACGGTAGCTTTTTTAAAAAAAGTCAGCCTGTTATGATTTTAATTTTATGAATATACATCTGATAATTTAAACCAATGATGTAACTAGTGCATGTAAAATGGAATTTTCTTTCAAATTTTAAATCTAATGAATGGAAAATAATACACAAATCGTGGTTTTCTTGTATATGCCATTTTGCGTATTTAAAAGTTATAAACCACGTTAGTTTTGTTCGTAATGTGTAGTTATTAGGAGCATTGGTAATGTTAGTTTTCTGAAATAATTACAAAGCTAAAAAGATTCACCTTTTTGGATTGTTTTTATATATATCCGTGTTTAATGAGAAAAACTTGTGGAGTGATTTAAAAGTATTTGCAGAATATCAATTGCTATACACTTTTGAAATGGATACATTTACCTACAAAGGACCTGGATTTTTCTTTCTATAATGAATGCAAGAAATCAATGTTTCTAGATTTAATAACTGGGATTGACATTGTAACGTTTGCTATAATTACCCTGCTAAACAAAGAATATTTTGAAACTATGTACATTAATGCAAGGTACCAATTCTGTTCGCAGCAATTGAACAGACTGTTACAAATGTGCTACTTGCAGAAATAAGATGAAATCACTTGAACTGCATGCATTTAAAGTATTTTAAAAATCATTTGTATTCTTGGGAAATGCTGCACTTAGTTACATGAGGTCCGAATAAAGTTTAAAATCACACCCTGGACCATACCTATTTGTAGAGCCAGGATTTTGCCATAAATACAATGTGCCTTTTCATGCCTTTTTTGATGATTTCACCAGGAATCGAGTGCCTAAATCAGCCTTTTATTTTGCCGTTTTGCTAAAAGGTCGTGCTATTTTCTCTAGTTGAACCGTGACTACACTGACGTTTTCTATGTTAACACGTTAATATTAATGTTATTAATGTGTTAACATAGTAAGATTTACAAGAAAACTTCCACGACCGGGGCGAAACCGGGGGCTCCGCCTTCGAATATACTTATGAATAGAATGTTTATGAAAGAACTGCAGATGCTGGAAAAATCGAAGGTAGACAAAAAATGCTGGAGAAACACAGCGGATGAGGCAGCATCTATGGAGAAAAGGAATAGGCGATGGGAGGAGGGAGAAGACAAGGGCCGTCTAAAATTAGAGAAGTCAATGTTGATACCGCCTTGGTGTAGACTACCCAAGCTTGTCTCCTCACTACATTTACTGCTGGCTCCAGTCACAAATCTGAGTTTTCAAATGATCTGTGCAAGGCATTCATTGATGCTGGAATTCTACTGTGGAAATTGGAAAACTACTTTCTCAGAGGTTTTTTAGAGAAATACACAGAGGAACATATACCAAGTGAGTCATCACGGAAACATTATGTTGACAGCAACTTCAATATTGTTGTGCAGAAAATTAAAGATGAAGTTGCATGTAACAAAATATGGATCTCAATAGATGAGACAACCGGGGGGGGGGGGGGGGGGGAGATATGTTTCCAATGTGGTCATCGGTACACTGGAGGCAGGTCAATCATCAAAGGAGCATTTGTTGACATCGGAAGTATTGGAGAAGTCAAACAGCTCAACTATTGCTCAGTTGTTTACATCTTCACTTGCTGTACTTTGGGCAGAAGGTATAAAACGCAATATCTTCTGTTTGTGACTTAAAGTTTTGACTAGGTGGGGTATATGGTTCTCTGCTGTACTCTGCTATGCTGCAAATTTTGAAAAGATAAAATAAGCAGTCAACTGTTTTGAAGAAGAATCTGCTGCAGTCAGGATCATCAGTGAAATCATGCAGAAAAAGTCCCTTGACTGGGATCTTGTGTTTATTGCTTCCAATTTTGCAAACTTTCCACAAGCTATCACTTCCCTCGAGAAACGTGGCAAAACATTAGTGAATGACTTGCAGGTTTTCAACAAAGTAACTGACGATATTCGTAAAGTTCCTGGCAATGTAGGTAAAGACATGCAAGGAAAATGTGAGAGTGATTTTAACTAACAAAGATCTTAAAGAAATACTAGCTAAAGTTCTCAAAGGTAGTTGTAATGCACAAGATATCCGCATGAATATAGAGTCTCTAGCTTGTTTTGGGTATGCACCAGTGACCTCAGCTGAGGTAGAAATAAGTTTTTTTTAAATTGAAGCATATTGTGTCTGATAGACGGAATAGTTTAACACCAGATAATTTGAAATAAATGCTAGTAATTATGTGCAACCAGGCAACTTTGGTAATTTAATGTAGGACACCTTTATATTATAATTTTAAACCATATTTTGGTGGTGGAAATAAATGCCTTTTTATGCCTTCTTTTGTCAATAAATGCCTTTTTCGTGCTTTTTTTGTAATTTTATTATGCCTTTTTGCCTGCCTACTCAGTGCTTTTTAGCGCCTAAACATCCCGGCTCTACTTATTAGTTATTAAACTCTATCCCATAAAGAAAGTTTGTTTTTCTTACAATAAAGGTGTGTTTTTTTAATTAAATTTAATTTCTGCTCTTATCATGGTGCAATGCTCAATGGTTGCAGGTTTGTTTAACGTTATGTCCTGCTTAGGAGCACTTTGTTGTCAGCTGCCCAGCAGGTTGATGCTGTTGTAGCTACTGAACATTGGGAGCTGCCTGATTTGTCAGCGGACATTGGAAAATGAAGTTCTTAGAGCAAAGTGTTAGATGTAGTATTTGGAGTTTTTCCCAACATTAATACATAGTATATCACCTTGCCATCATCTGCATATTCTGGCACTATTTGAATGAATCTACGCAGAACAATGACTTGGCTGTTTAACATTATGCCATTTGTGTGGGTGGATTGACCCATGTCTGCCCTCTGTTGGTTCATAGCTTGTCTCTACTGATGATAGACACAAAGAACTGGCGTAACTCAACAGGTCAGGCAGCATCTCTGGAGAAAAAGGATGGGTGATGTTTCAGTTTTGGACCCCAGTCGGAGGTCCCCCGACCCAAAATATCACCCATCTTTTTTCTCCAGAGATACTGCCTGACACTTTGTCTACCTTTGATATAAACCAACATCTGTAGTTCTTTGTTTCTACATTGTTTCCACTGGTGGCTGGGGCATGTTGTAGAGTCAGAAGGCACAGATGTGGGCCCTTTGGCCCATCATCCATGCCAGCTTTCTATCCTAATTCAATTTCCCTTCACTAGGCACGAGTCTACAATGCTTTGCCTATTCAAGTGTAGTTGCCTCTTGAACGTTGTATCTATCTCTGCCACAATCTCTCCTGTATATGTGCCTCTCATAATTTAAGTCTCCTAATAGGTTAACTTCCAGGTAAACAATTCCAACCTATTCAATCTCCTTTATATTTCTAAAGTCCTCTAATACGGGAAATATACTAATGAATCTCTTCTGCACCCTCTCCTGTATAATTGCATCATTCATATACTGTGGCTACACAGAGATTGCAGCTCAAACCGTGGCAATTGGGCAGAGGAAGGAGTGAATTTACATTGCTTGTATAGTTGTCTTTGAATTTGCTTGTTACCTTGGTCCACAGGTTCATTATTGATCAGTGGTGTTATTTTGAACTATCAAACTGAATTACTACTGGACAGAAATTTTTAAGGTTATTTCTGAGGTTCTAAAAATTAGATTGGATCCAGACCCAAAGTTAATAATACTTGGGATTTTGGATTCAAATTCGGTACTTACAGGAAATCAAAGAAATGTCTTTGATTACTGTTTGATAATAGGGAAAAAAATCATATTGAAATTTTGGAAGGGAACATTATCCCCCACAATTAAAATGTGGGCAGCAGAGATGTTGGAGACGTTACAATTAGAAAGAATCAGATTTGTTCTATTGGACAAATATAATACCTTCGAACAAATATGGTCTCCATATATACAGTATCTAGAGAAGTAGCTGTTCTTGACGTCACAGCCTGACGGGTACCCAGCGGGATTTGATGAGAATAATTGATTCTTATACTAGGATTAATAGGCATGTCTTCATTGATATTATTATTGTAATAGTTTTAGAGACAATATATTTTGTTGATTTTCATTGATATATATATATATTATATTTTTTCACTTTTTGTTAATCTATAATCTTTTTTCCTTGCTCTATTTTCTTTTTCTTTTCTATATAATCAAATTATTATTTAATCACTTTCTTATTGATTTAAAACTATTCTATTCTTTTCTTCATTTCCAAAAAAATAGAAGATGATAACTGTCAATGGGTTATTTAAAAAATGTGTAATTAAGTTGAGGTTTGTAAAGCTGTTTACATTATTGTAAATAGATTACTTCTAATAAAATAAAGTAAAAAAAAAATAAAAAAAATAGTATTACAAGAATGATCCCAGGAATGAGTGTGTTAACATATGATGAGCGTTTGACGGCACTGGGCCGGTACTTGCTAGAGTTTAGAAGAATGAGGGAGGACATCATTGAAATGTACAGAATAGTGAAAGGCTTGGATGTGGAGAGGATGTTTCCACTAATGGGAGAGTCTAGGACTAGTCATAGCCAATGTTCCTTTAGGAAGGAGATGAGGAGGAATTTCTTTAGTCAGACGGTGGTGGTTAATTCTTTGCCACAGAGGACTGTGGAGACCATGTCAATGGATATGTTTAACGCAGAGATAGATAGATTCTTCGTTGGTACTGGTGTCAGGTGTTATGGGGAGAAGGCAGGAGAATGGGCTTAGGAGAGAGAGATAGATCAGCCATGTTTGAATGGAAGAGTAGACTTGATGGGCCGAATGGCTTAATTCTGCTCCTATCACGAATTTATACCCTTCGGGATGAATGGCGAGACAACCTTTCTGTATTTTTCTTATTCTTCTATCGCTTATGACCTTTCTGATAACTCCAGAATTATAGCAGTTCCCAGTAACATTTGTTTTCTATTGATTACTGCCTACAGTTGTGAGTGTCATGAGGTAATGAATATGCAGGAGTGGAAGGCTTTGGCACACCTCCCTGAAAATCTACTTTGTGTTCAGTTTGCAAGCATTAAAATAAAGAATTGGATATGGGGTTTGGCTTTGGCTTTCCCTCTTGTTGCTAAACATCATTGCTCTAGATTGTGTATTTTCTTGGATTAAAAAAATATTGTATTTTTGTTACAAACCAAATTTTACCCAGTAGTTACTTGCCTGTATTATCTAGGGGCAGCACGGTGGCTCAAGAATAGAGTTGCTGACTTACAGCGCCAGAGACCCAGGTTCGATCGTGAGTGCATGTGCTATCTGTATGGAGTTTGTCCATTCTCCCTGTGACTGCATGGGTTTTCTTCAGTTGCTCAAGTTACATTCCACATTCCAAAGACATTCAGGTTTGTAGGTTAATTGGCTTTGGTAAAAAAATTGTAAATTGTCCACTGTATGTAGGATAGTGCTAGTGTATGGGGATCACTTGTTGGTGTGGGCTCTAGGGCCTGTTTCCACACTGTATCTCTAAACTAAGCAATGTACATGCCTTTTCGTATAAGGCATTTCAGTGTTTTGTATTTGGATTGTCTTTGTTAAATTATCTTAACTGGCCATACTCTTGCTGCTGCTGCATGCCTCATCCATGCCAACAGTCTTTCACAAATCCACATTTAATTATGTTGTCTGCAGCTCTTCCAGCTGCTGTCATGTGTGATATAGGGGACATTCCCCTCTTTTGAAAGGTGTTATCTAGACGGCAGCTGCTAGGATAATGAATTCATAGTATCTTGAAGCAATGAGGATATTTTCCTCTGCTGCATATAAAGGTTTAAAACAAAGGTTCAAGACTTGGCAAATGGGAAGCGTTCCTTCATATTTGAAAATGAAGTTGTTTTTTTAAATAAAAAATGTTTAATGTATTTTTATTTTTGTTCACTGTTCTGTCTGACCTTGCCTCTTTCCATTACTCCAGGCTCATGTGGGAGTTGCTATTCTTTTTCTTCTATGGGGATGCTCGAAGCTCGCATTCGTATTCTGACAAGCAACACGCAAACTCCAATCCTCAGCCCTCAGCAGATAGTATCCTGCAGCAATTATTCACAAGGTATTGTCTAACCCAACGACTCTTGTGGTCACATTTTTAGATCATGATTTTGCAAAACATTTTCTAGTAGCTGTTCTTGTACTGCAAAGCATGAATTAATATTTTTTCATCATCGATGGTATTTTTTTAGTGTGGAAATTAGTCCCGCTGTGTTATATCATTTTGGCAGCTCTTGCCGTGCACTTCACAGCAAAATTGATTGCTTTAATCAAAATCTAACTGCATGATAATCATGTTCAATATTATTATGTTAGCAGACATCATAGTGCACAAAGCAAAAATCTCTTTCTAATGTTATTGTGGGATGGCATGAAAAGCTATAACATTCCTGAGTAGTCCAACATTTTAAGAGATAAAACATATCGTGTTGTAAATGCTTAGCATGTCTGGTATGGAAAGGGAAACATTCATAGGTTAGGCTCGTGACATTTTATCAACTTTTGGATTTCAAATGTTGACTTGACGGATGATGTAATTGATTTTAGAATCCATCACTTGAAGACAAATTAAGCACCTTTGTGATGTAATAGAAAAATATCTCCACAGTGACATTGGTCAAATGAGCTTTTGTGCACATTGGACAAATTTCATAACTTTCAATATAATAATTTAGCTGAGTAAAACACAAAGTGTTGCAGGAACCCAGCAGGTCGGGCAGCATCTGTGGACACAATGGACTGACTGATTGGAGTAGGTGGTTGAAAGGTGGAGGCAGGACTAAGCCTGCCAATTGATATGTGAATATGTGAGAGGTGAGTTTGATTGCCAGATTGGTGGAATAAGTGATAAAGGCAAGAGGTTAGAAGGAGATAAAAGGGAGTCAGAAGGAGAGGGAAGAGGGGGAGTGAAATATAAATCCAGAGAGGTATATGGGTGGAAGCGGAGAGGATGAAGGAGAAAGAGGGAATTAAAGAGAAATGGGGAACTTGGAAATGGGACTTGAGTGTATAAAGAAGGGGAAAGGATCCATGTGCCTGAGGGATGGGAGAAATGTGTGGAAACTGATGTGAGGGGTTGTGCACGAGAAAGAAACGGACGGGATAGGTGAGGTGTTGCTTGAAATTGGAGAAATCAATGATCATTAGGTTGTCAGTGACCAAAACAGAATATGAGGTGCTGTTCCTCCAGTTTACATGTGGCCTCACTCTGGTAATGGAGGCAGCCAAATACTAAAGATCTGAATGGGTATGGGAAGCAAACGAGACAATCAACAGACGTGGCAGGCAGAGTGCAAATGTTTGGCAGAATGATTGTCTTATGCTCCTTATATCCATATATAAGGATATCCATATATATGAAGGTTCCATAAGGAACCTTCTCCATATATTATGTTCCTGTTCGGTTGAAAGGAACCAGTAAAAATTGGAAAGAGCCCTGGTTTTCAAGGGAAATTGGACATCTTGTTCGGAAAAAGAGGGAGATCTACAATAATTATAGGCAGCATGAAATAAATGAGGTGCTTGAGGAGTATAAGGAATGTAAAAAGAATCTAAAGAAAGAAATTAGAAAAGCTAAAAGAAGATATGAGGTTGCTTTGGCAAGTAAGGTGAAAGTAAATCCAAAGGGTTTCTACAGCTATGTTAATAGCAAAAGGATAACAAGGGATAAAATTGGTCCATTGGAGAGACCGAGTGGACAGCTATCTGCAGAGCCAAAAGAGATGGGGGAGATATTGAACAATTTCTTTTCTTCGGTATTCACCAAGGAGAAGGATATTGAATTATGTGAGGTAAGGGAAACTAGTAGAGTAGCTATGGATACTATGAGTTTCAAAGTAAAAGAAGTACTGGCACTTTTGAAAAATATAAAAGTGGATAAGTCTCCAGGTCCTGACAGGATATTCCCTAGGACATTGAGGGAAGTTAGTGTAGAAATAGCCGGGGCTATGACAGAAATATTTCAAATGTCATTAGAAACTGGAATAGTCCCCGAGGATTGGCGTACTGCGCATGTTGTTCCATTGTTTAAAAAGGGTTCTAAAAGTAAACCTAGCAATTATAGACCGGTTAGTTTGACTTCAGTGGTGGGCAAATTAATGGAAAAGATACTTAGAGATAATATATATAAGTATATGGATAAAGAGGGTCTAATTAGGAACAGTCAACATGGATTTATGCCTGGAAGGTCATGTTTGACTAATCTTCTTGAATTTTTTGAAGAGGTTACTAGGGAAATTGACGAGGGTAAAGCAGTGGATGTTGTCTATATGGACTTCAGTAAGGCCTTTGACAAGGTTCCTCATGGAAGGTTGGTTAAGAAGGTTCAACTGTTGGGTATAAATGCAGGAATAGCAAGATGGATTCAACAGTGGCTGAATGGGAGAAGCCAGAGGGTAATGGTGGATGGCTGTTTGTCGGGTTGGAGGCAGGTGACTAGTGGGGTGCCTCAGGGATCTGTGTTGGGTCCTTTGTTGTTTGTCATGTACATCAATGATCTGGATGAAGGGGTGGTAAATTGGATTAGTAAGTATGCAGATGATACCAAGATAGGGGGTGTTGTGGATAATGAAGAGGATTTCCAAAGTCTACAGAGTGATTTAGGCCAGTTGGAAAAATGGGCTGAAAGATGGCAGATGGAGTTTAATGCTGATAAATGTGAGGTGCTACACCTTGGCAGGACAAATCAAAATAGGACGTACATGGCAAACGGTAGGGAATTGAAGAATACAGTTGAACAGAGGGATCTGGGAATAACCGTGCATAGTTCCTTGAAGGTAGAATCTCATATAGATAGGGTGGTAAAGAAAGCTTTTGGTATGCTAGCCTTTATAAATCAGAGTATTGAGTATAGAAGCTGGGATGTAATGTTAAAATTGTACAAGGCGTTGGTGAGACCAAATCTGGAGTATGGTGTACAATTTTGGTCGCCCAATTATAGGAAGGATGTCAACAAAATAGAGAGGGTACAGAGGAAATTTACTAGAATGTTGCCTGGGTTTCAACAGCTAAGTTACAGAGATAGGTTGAATAAGTTAGGTCTTTATTCTCTGGAGCGCAGAAGGTTAAGGGGGGACTTGATAGAGGTCTTTAAAATGATGAGAGGGATAGACAGAGTTAATGTGGACAAGCTTTTCCCTTTGAGAATAGGGAAGATTCAAACAAGAGGACATGACTTTAGAATTAAGGGACAGAGGTTTAGGGGTAACATGAGGGGGAACTTCTTTACTCAGAGAGTGGTAGCGGTGTGGAATGAGCTTCCAGTGGAAGTGGTGGCGGCAGGTTCGTTGGTATCATTTAAAAATAAATTGGATAGGCATATGGATGAGAAGGGTATGGAGGGTTATGGTATGAGTGCAGGCAGGTGGGACTAAGGGAAAAAAGTTGTTCGGCACGGACTTGAAGGGCCGAGATGGCCTGTTTCCGTGCTGTAATTGTTATATGGTTATATGGTTATATGCTTGGTCTCCTCGATATAAAGGAGATCACACTAGGAGCACCAAATACAATAGATGTGGTGGCAGAAATGTTGGAGAATGATGTGTTGGATGGCAGGCTGATGGGGTGAAAGGAGGGCTAAAGGAACGCTATCCTTGCTACATTTGGGCGTAAGAAGAGTTAGTGGAGAACTGCGGGACACTGGCGACTTGATTAGGGGTTCATCCATCACAGCAGTGAGAAAACCATGTTTGCTGAAGAAGGGAAACATCTCGGATGTCCTAGAGTGGAAATCCTCATCTTGGGAGCAGATGTAGCAAAGAAAAACCCAATTAAAGCAAAGGATGGTCTTCGTGCGAGAGGAAGAGTGGGAAGAAGTTTGGTCAAGGTAACTGGGAATCAGTGTGTCTGGAGTAAAAATCAGGACATAGTCTTTCCTCTGTGGTGGAGATAAAGATTGTGAAAGGGGAGAGAGGTTTCGGAGATAAACAATTCAAATTGAGACCGGTGTGAAAGTTAGTAGTAAAGGTGAAAACAACAAATTCAGCGTGGGGGCAGGAGGCAGACCAAATGCAGTCATTAATATAGTGGATAAAGAGTTGGGGAATGATCAAGTCAATTCAAGAGAGTTTATTGTAACGTGTCCCAGATAGGACAATGAAATTCTTGCTTGCTGCAGCACAACAGAATATTGTAAGCAAAAGTACAGAACAGTTCAGTTCAATATACATATAAATAAGCAAATAAAGTGCTTACAATATTGTTGTTCCAGTACATGTGGAACGTTCAACGTACCCAGCAGAAAGACACACATACCTGGTGTCATGTGATTACCATGGCTACACCTTTGACAAATAAAGTGAGAAGTGTCCCTATACACCTCCACACCCCACCAGAAAGGCCACCATGCCCTCTGGTTCTTCCTTGAGCAAAGAACCGATCAGTTCCGTAGTTGCTAACTATTTTAACACTCCTTCTCATTTCCATACTTTCTGCCATAAGCCTCCTCCATTGCCTAAGTGAGGTTACATGCAAACTGGAGGAACAGCACCTCATGTTCTGCTTGGGTAGTTTACTGCCCAAAGATATGAACATTGATTTCTGCAGTTTCAAGTAATACGTCATCTGCTCCCCTATCTCTCTCATGCCCCTCCCAGTCACTCCGTTCCTTTCCTTCCTTTGTATGCTCATCTCTCATCCCTGTTCCCCATTTCCCCTTTATTCTCCTGTTCCCTTCCACCAAAATCTCTCCCTCCACCTTTACATTTTACTTGTCCTCTGGTCTACTTACCTGACTCCTTTTAATCTGCTTTTCTTCTTGCATATGGGACAACTTGTTATACTTGATCTTATTTGATTGTGCACACCAGGTTGATTGCATTCGTTGAAACAGGGCGGACCACGTGAAGGTTGAAATCTCCCACCCCATCTCCCTTTCATCTTTGGCCTTTGTCACTTAATCCAACCATCTTCCATTCAAATGCATCCCTCACCTGTATCCATCTTGCAATTGCCAGACTTTGTCCTGACTCCCCCAACTTCTCACTACCGGCTCCTCCCCCTCTTGCAATCAGTTTGAAGAGGTACACAACCTGAAACATCATCTGTCCATTCTTTCCACAGATGCTGCCTGACCTGAGTTTCTCCAGCACTTTGTTTTTTATCAATGTAATGAGTGGAGTCGTACACAATCTACACTCAAGATCCCAACATCTATAATTTCTTGTGTTTCTATGTTCAGCTGAGTTTACTTCTGAAATGTTATTGATCAGGCAGCTTACTAATGGAATTTGTGCATTTTGCATTATCGCTTGAATGCAGGAGGGGGCAGTGGGTTTTTATTTCACCCATATTTACAATGTATGACTTGTCAACGTGTGTTTTTCAATCTCATCCAGGATGTTTGGGAGGATTTCCATATTTGATTGCCGGGAAATATGCCCAAGATTTTGGTGTTGTTGAAGAAGATTGCTTTCCTTACACAGGAAGAGATGATCCTTGCATCATGAAGAGCTCTTGCTACCACTACTACACTCCTCAGTATTATTATGTTGGTGGGTTTTATGGTGCTTGCAATGAAGCAGCAATGAAAGTGGAGCTGGTTAAAAATGGCCCTGTATCCGTTGCTTTTGAGGTTTACAATGACTTTTTGAATTATCACGGAGGAATCTATCACTATACAGGGTTGGGTGATCGGTTCAACCCCTTTGAGCTTACTAATCATGCAGTGTTGCTTGTGGGCTATGGCAGGGACCCACAAACAAAGGAAAAATATTGGATTGTTAAGAACAGCTGGGGTAGTCAATGGGGAGAATATGGTTACTTCCGTATCCGTCGTGGCACCGATGAATGTGCAATTGAAAGCATAGCTGTCGCAGCTATCCCAATCCCAAAACTTTAGAGGAATAAACACATTTGCTAAAATCCAACTTGTAAAAACATCTATGATATTTGATTTTTCATTTCTGATGCTTTCATAATTATCTGAATCTTAAATATCACTTTGAAAAAGCTTTGGCTTTCAAAAATGTTCAATTTTTCTCACTCATCCTTATGTCAAGGTTAGATGTTATTGTTGATAAAATGCTTTGAATCAACAACTTTGTTTTTGAATATGAGTGCAATGATTTAGCTTTATGGAATTCAATATCATTTTATAATGAATGGCATGTTATCCAAATTACTTTTAAACTTTCTTAATATGGCGGTACACTAAAGGTTGGATATAGGCCTTCAAATTATATTTGTATTCTTGTATAAGTGCAAGTTGTTTAATCTATGCAGTATATGTTGAAAATAATTTAAATTATCATTTACATGCATGTTATCACCTTAAAACTAAATGAGCTAAAAATGGCTAATTGTGGAACAAATTATGATATTCAAAATTATAAAAAATTATTGCCTTAAATCGTTGATCCAAATAATTTCCTCTTCTGGTTTTTAATGGGATGGATTTAGTATGGATGCATCTGCATTTGCCAATGCCTCTTTTTAAAAAGGACGTATCGTTTTCTATCAATTGTGAAGCTTGAATTAGGCTGTTTTTTAATATAGCATGGGTCATGGTAACAGGATGTTTTTTGAAGTTACTTATGATGTTATACCTTGCTGGACAAGAGTCTGAATGTATACATATAAAGACTTACTATCCCATGTATGTACTTTTTTTTGCAATTTGTTGTCATCAATGATGCTTGAATATTTTGCCAAAGGTTTCTTATTAAAATCTGATCATTACCCAGTGATAAAGCATTGTGTTAATTGACGGGTCTTCTGACCTTGTTGAGATAAGTGAAGTGATTGTCCCTTGTTGCTGCTTATTTGAGCAGGAAGTCTCTTCCGGGAATGAGCAGTTTAAAGCCAGAATCTGTTTTATTTTAAAAGGGACACGCAGTGCTGGAGAAACTCAGCGTGTAAGGCAGCATCTATGGAGAGCATGGATAGGTGACATTTTGGGTCTGAACCTTTCTTCACCTGGGGTTAGGAGAGATAGATTATTGAATGGAGGCGTAGTCTTGATGGGCCAAATGGCCTAATTCTGCTATCATTTATGATCTTCATGTTCTCCAGAGATGCTACCTGACCTGCTGAGTTACTCTAGCACATTGTCCTGTTTCGTAAACCAGCATCTGCAATTCCTTGTTTCCACATTATCCAATTTGTTATGTTTAATTCATTGTGCAATTAATAAGAGCTGCAGATATGTCTGTTAGTGTCTGTGGTTGCAGTTTGTAGAAGGACTGTTGTGGTTTCTGAGAAAGCTTGTCAAATATGTTTGTGCACTAGGTAATGGGTGCTGCAAAAAAAAAACTTTGTTAGCCAGACCCATGTGAGCTTCCTTCATGTACTATCTATTTGTTTTAATTTATCATCGACTTTGTATTTAACACAATTGACAACTTTAATTCAATTTCACCACCATTTGTTTTCTCTTCGCTGAACATTTTAACTTTTCAGATGTCATTGAATCACTTGCAAATTCAACCATATTTCAGGATGGGCTGTCAAAATACTGTGAAAAGCCAGCAGATGTCAGTGCACTTATTTGCTGCAGGTTAAAGACTGGAGTAAAATTTCAATTTAGGCCATTCGCAATTTCTTCAACTTTTTAGAAGCTTTCTCATTCTATTACTGGTAAGATTGTTGTGACACCATAGCAGCAGAGTACATAAATGTTGTATTGAGGTCAGCTGAAGGGCATTAAGGAAATGTGATGAATTAGACTGCAAATGTTAGTAAGCATATGAAAATGATTTTATTCAACTTCAACAGATCGTGAATTCCAATATTTTTCTGGATTGTAATTCCCTGTTCATCTTCCACTGATCCATTCTCTTTCTTGCCATCTCCTTCCACTGTTCTGCACTTGCTTCTTTTCAACCCATGCTGTAGTGTTACAATCCCTGTCCCTGGTGATATTCTCTCTGATCCTTTATGAAGAAGCCTCGGATTTATTCTCTTTGTTTCCCAACCTAATGGATTCTGAGCCAAGTATGATGTTAAGCTGTTATTCCATTGACACCTCACCCATTTACTTAACCCAAAGCAGTATAGCACAAGAACAAGCACTTCGCCCCACAATGTGCTGAACATGATGCCAAGACCAACTCTTATGTAACTTCAAGTAATCTATATCCCTCCATTCCTTGCAAATTTATATGCCTATTCAAAAATGTATTAAATGCCACTATCATGTCTGCCTCAGCCACCTCTGGCAGCATGTTCCAGGCATTCTCCACTCTGTGTAAACAAAAACTTGCCCTGCACATCTCCTTTAAACTTTGTCCACCTCTCACCGTAAAGCTACGCCCTCTAGTATTTGTCTTTTTTTTTCCCTTGTAGCTGGGTGCCTTCACTGAAGACCGTCTGCTTCTTCCACAATTCCAACCACCTTCCCTCGCCCACCGCTGTCCAATTTCTGGCTTCCCTCTAGATCTTTTCATTGCCATTTGATGATGCAAGTCAGTATAGACATGGTGGGCTGAAGGACATGTTCTTGGCCCAATGAGTCCGCACCAATCAGCGATCTTTGTATACTAGTACTTTCTTACGCACTTCTTACCAAAACTAATTAACCTACAAACCTGTACGTCTTTGGGGTGTGGAAGAAACAGAGGTTCACGGGGAGAACATACAAACTCCGTACGGTTAGCACCTGTAGTCGGGATCGAACCCGGGTCTGGCGCTGCATGGCAGCGACTACTGCTGTGCCATCGTGCTGCCCCGATTCTTTATGGTGTGATTTCAGCCACCTGATCTGTGGCTGAAATATTTTGATTGATTGAAGATGTGTGTTCATTAGGCCTTTACTGCAAACATTGCTGGGCTAGGTTTTGTAGTTATGCAAAAGTCGAAAGGCATAAGGATAGAGTTATAACAAGGAAAGGATCGGGAACAAAAGAGCAGTGCCGTATCCAATCCGTGAGTTCCAACTCAAGTTGGATTTTTATGTTGAGGGACGTGCGTGATAGGAGGATTGGCCATAAACACATTCATGTGCATCAGTGCCTCAGCCCCACTGCTACACTCAAACCATATTATGTTGCAGTTGACGCTGCATGGAATCCTGCAGACTATTTGTGTTGCAATGTCCCACATCCATCAGTAAGATTAAGAATCAGAATTTGATTTACAGGTTCTAGTTGGGAAATAAATTGGCCAAGATTCCAGGAGTACGTTCCTGTATTTTTCACACTGACAGATCAGACTTAGTTCTCACCTCAAAATGAAATGGGATTTCTGATATTTTGCATTTCTTCAATAGATTCTCATGTTATCACAGATGAGGAAAGTAGTTCAGTCTCTGAATACTTACTGAAGTAGTTTTTACAACATGTATATTATTTAAAAAGTATTAATTTTTCTCACTTAGTTTTTCTCAAGTCGCATTTAAGCAAATATAAATCAATATTGTTGCACTTTGTCTTATCAAAAAATCTTTAGTGATGGAATAGTTTTGAAATGCTGTTACTTCTGTAACATGAGAAAAGTGTAAATAACCTGTAATGCTGACTGGTCTGTGGGTACTTGGTCTGTGGGTGCTTTTGGTTATGGGCCCTTTATTCTTCTATGTTCCTAATGGTGACTCCATAACTCTGATACCAGAAATAACACATTGCCAAGGTGTGATACAGCAATAAGGTCCATGTCAACATTTCAAAATTATGTTAACGTATAATTTCTTGGTAAATTATAGACTTTCAAAGGACTACCAGAGGCCAATCCTTCGGCGACCCTCTGACTCAGTAGAAGGGAGGACCTGTTTCCGTGCTACATGGCTCTATGAACATTATAAAAACTTAGTGTGGCGTGGAAAATCACAGGAGGGATTACATAGAAATATAGAAAATAGGTGCAGGAGGAGGCCATTCAGCCTTTCGAGCCAACACCCCCATTCATTGTGATCAAAGTGGATAACCTCACATTTATCTATATTATACTGCATCTGCCACGCATCTGCCCACTCACTCAACCTGTCCAGGTCACCCTACAACCTCCTAACATCCACTTCACAGTTCACACTGCCCCCCAGCTTTGTGTCATCTGCAAACTTGCTAGTGTTGCTCCTAACTCCCTCTTCCAAATCATTAATATATATGGTAAACAGTTGCGGCCCCAACACCGAGCCATGCGGCACTCCACTCGCCACAGCCTGCCATTTTGAAAAGGATCAGTGCACTCCTACTCTTTGCTTCCTGTCTGCCAACAAATTTTCTATCCATGTCAACACCCTACCCCCAATACCATGTGCTCTAACTTTAGTCACCTGTCTCCCGTGTGGGACCTTATCAAAGGTTTTCTGAAAGTCTAGATACACTATATCCACTGGCACCCCTTCATCCATCTTACTTGTCACATCCTCAAAAAATTCCAGAAGATTAGTCAAGCATGGTTTCCCTTTCATAAATCCATGTTGAGTTGGACTAATTATTTTACTGCTATCCAAATGCCCCATTATTACCTCTTTAATAATTGACTCCAGCATCTTTCCCACCACCGAAGTCAGGCTAACTGGTCTGTAATTCCCCGTTTTCTCTCTCGCTCCTGTCTTGAAAAGTGGGATAACGTTAGCTATGCTCCAATCCACAGGAACTGATCCTGAATTGATCTAACATTGGAAAATAAGCACCAATGCGTCCACTATTTCTAGAGCAACCTCCCTGAGGACCCTTGGATGCAGACCCTCAGGCCCAGGGAATTTATCATCCTTCAGTCCCATTAGCCTACCCAATACTCTTTCTCGCCTAATGAAAATTTATTTAAGTTCCTCTACCCCCTTAGATCCTCTGTCCTCCAGTACATCTGGGAGATTGTTTGTGTCTTCCTTAGTGATGACAGATTCGAAGTACCTATTCAACTCTTCTGCCATTTTCTTGTTCCCCATAATAATTTCACCCGTGTCAACCTTCAAGGGTCCCACATTTGTCTCTGCTACTCTTTGCTGTGTGAAACATCTTTTCTTTTAGTTTTATTCGATCCCTAACTTCTCTTGTCAGCCATGGTTGCCTCCTACTCCCCTTAGTATCTTTCTTCCTTTTTGGAATGAAATGATCTTGTGTCTTTTCGATTATGCCCAGAAATTCCTGCCATTGCTGTTCCACAATCATTCCTGCTAGGATCCCTTTCCAGTCTACATTGGCCAGCTCCTCTCTCATGCCTTCATAGTCCCCTTTGTTCAACTGCATCACTGACCAGGTTTCTCCTGGATCTGCTGTATATGCAGCCTTATCTGTTTCTTCCTCCTAAATCACTTGTGGGATTCAGTTCAGGGTGACGTTGGTTAACCTCAACAATATGGAAATAGTCTTAATTTTGATGAAAAGGCGAATTGAAAAGATCACTTTGGACCTCGAGTCCTTGTGCATCACAGGGAGGTGCACGTTTTGTTATTTATAAAATTGTCACCCAATTCAACACGGCAATCTGCCATCCTTACTAACATAAAATTCTCCAAATATTGATTGTGCGTCATTAAAGCTAGCTAGTTTGATCTAAACAGGCAAAAATACTATGAAAATATAGAATTCTTTGAAAAATATCATCTCCACAAACATTCATTGCTGCAGGATTTTCCTGCTGGATTTGATTAGAGTATTACTGTGAATCAGTGATGCAGTCAATTCTTGCAGCTGCCTAAAAGACTTACTTCCACCACAAAGATGTCTGTAATTGCCTTAAATCCTGACGAATGATTTAAAACCTGACCTATTATTTCCCCTTTCTTGCGTATACATTAAATGTGTGCAAATATTCTGAAGGAAAGTATAAATGCTGTGCATTAAAGCAGCACTTAATTTTGTCCAACGGAATGATTCAGTCACCAGGATCCTTTGGGTGAGGAATTCTGCACATGTAATGACTGTTTATATTCTATCTGAAAGTATAATGGGCCTGTCCCACTTAGGCGATTATTTTCATGCGACTGCCGGCAACTGTCAAGTCGAGTGGAACACAGACACAGATACAGATTCCTTCCTTCACCAGCCCATAATGCAGGTGGAGGGTGCGCTGTTTGAGTAAAATTCACACGGTGTAATACCAATGTGATACAGACACACACCGCGATGAACAGGAAGGTTGGGGCTGTGTTAGACAGTGAAAGCACAGTGTATGGGAAGGGTCACGCAAGTCCTTCAAGAGAGGGGGGAGAAGGAGTGGAGTAGCAATGTTACAAAATTTTGAGATTTAAAAAATCAAGTCTGCAATTTATCCCATCAGATAAAGCATAAAAAGAAGTTTAATTTGACACCTAATTTACTTTCATATCTTCAGTATTAAGAAAGTTATGGCCATTTTCATACTCGGAAATTAGCATCTTGTTCCCCATTGCCTTTCAATTGACTTAACTCAAAAGCTGTGATCTGGAAAAGTTAAAAGCCCATAACTTTCTTAAAAATTAAGAGAACTCAATGACATTTTCAGTTATTATAGATTGAAGCATTCTGAAACAAATATGAAACAATCTTACTTGGATGACCTGAAATTAAAGCATATAATTAGTTAGTTATCTAATTGTAGCTAATTACAAAATTCAAACAGTAGATCTAAACATCTATCCATTTCTTAAGAAAAGATAAACTTTTTTTTAATTGCCTAAGTGTCCAAATAACATTCACACAATAACCACAATATAACATAATTTTTAAATCTCATTTTCATGAATTTCTGGGCCAAATGGAAGGAATTTAGTGTTTGATTCCTGTAAATTAATGGCCATTTAAATCAACTTGCGAGTGGGTTTTAGTGGAATGCGGTGGATTCGAACGTTGCGGTTAGCGGTGAAGTCGGGAGGAAAAATACTGTTTGTTCATACATTTTTTTGGACCCCATTTCACAACATAAAAATATTATTAAAGCCACCCGAAAAACCAACTTTTAATATAAAAATAAACTATTTACCTTTTCTTCTCCCCCACGCAAAATCCTTCCGGTTGTCGGTGCTCACGGCTTTTGAAGGTGATTTTTAAATTACTCTAGTTAATAAATAATTTAGAGTAATTTAAAAAATACCTTCATTCATGAAATGTTGGAGCGATTTTTCTTCCGCAACGAAATCGCCCGACATGAATCGATTTTTCCTGCCTGTGGAAAAACGGCACTTTAAGCCCGCCCCCCTCTGAAAGGCGCCAAAGTCGCGCACACGGGGAGCGGCAGAACTGCAGCGCTGCTCAAGGTAAGTTTTCCAACATGCCTAAGTGGAGACAACTTTTAAGAAGCCAGCGATAGACGACTGTAAAGCTCGGTGGACATTAGGTTATCCTCTGTCCTGAAAACGGCTTACGTTTTTTTTCCCAATGAGCCAATTAAATTCACCGGTCAGCACCGGTTACAAACAACGAGAACCTTCGACCTCCTGGCGACCCAACTACGGCTTGAGATTTATCGCTGCTCTCCATGGCGGCTTCATTCTGGTCGCCGCTAATTTTTCAACATGTTGAAAAATTTGCGGCGACCATAATGAGGCTGCGACTAGTTCCCAGAATACGGGGACTCTTCAAGACCATGAAAGCGACTCCCCAGTAACCACCCGCAAACATGTGGCGACCATGTTGCGACCGCATAGTCTCCTGCAGTGGCCTAAAATGTAGCTTAAGTGGGACAGGCCCATAACAAATAGAATTTGGGAAGGATAAGGAATTTCAATCATTCTATAGCAGATGTTTTGGAACAGTGGAATAGGCAGCTTTGATTGTGGCTTGTGTAGTGTTAGATGGCTTTCATTTTGCAGTAAAGTAAAAGTAACATTGTAATGCAAGATCTGATCTTCCTGCAGAACCCTGAGCTGCAGAATCGCTCGGGTCTGCTGTCTAGCATTTTGAAAGTGGAATAAAAAACCAATGCAATGCTAAGCCATATTTAAAAGTTAAACACAGATTTTTTTTTTTAAACCATTAAATTGAATGCACTTACTCGTGGTCCAAAACATTTCACATTTTGGTAGCTCAGAATAAGGTTTTCAGTTTTGTACTTTGCTACTGGAATTGTTAACTGTTTCTGTGACCTTTAAAGCCTGAGATACTGAATTTACAATCTCTTGTTCGAAAACTCCCAACTCTGTTGCTCTTTTAACTGATCGATTGCTTGGCTTGATTAAAATATGGAAACAGGCCCTTCGGCCCACTTCATCCACGCCGACCATTGATCACCCGTTCATGAAACAAAACAAAATGCTGGAGTAGCATAGCAGGTCAAGCAGTGTCTGTGGGGAATATGGAGAGATGCCTTTTTGCACCAGGACCCTTCTTCAGACTCCATTACAATCACCCATTCAAATTAGTTCTGTGTTATCCCACTTTCACATCCTCTCCCTCCACTCTAGGTACCATTTGCAGAGGTAAATTAGCCTACAAATGTAGGAGGAATGTGGAGTGCTCAGAGAGATCCCACATGGTAACAGGAAGAACGTGCAACCTCCACACAGAAAGCACCAGAGGTCAGGATCAAACCCAGGTCTCTGGCACAGTGAGGCAGCCGATCTTATCACCACCGCCGCTCTGCTGCCCTGTGTTGTGAACAAAGTGAACTCTCGAGTTTTGCTGGGTTCTTGAAAGAAACTATATAAACTTGGTGACAATAACAATATGCAAAATCCTCAGTATTCATAAAGACATCAGGTCAAGTTGCTCTGCTGCATCAATTGAATAAATGTATTGGTATTTGGAAAAACTAACTAAGGAATATAAATAGATCCAGCCTCAGAATTACATTTACAATTATTTATCTGCTATTTCACTATAATTACATCAGAAGCGATAGTCGTAGCACAATTGTCTTCATATATGTGTAATGCGTGGAATGCAAACTCACTATTGATGTATTTTGCCATAGCATAATGTTGAAGCCATAATTCAAATGATTATCTTGATATATCTTTTTGGTTTTGTTTTTCGCTCATTAATTATACTATTATTAATTAAGTTAGCCAAATCCAGGCTATGTTAATAAATTGTAAAATGTGACTGCTGTAATTGTCATAATACTGATGATGATAATACAAAAATGATGATGCTGCAATAAATAATCTAGCATGAAACTGCCATGGTTTTTACAATTATCCAGATCCATTCCTCTCAGTATATGGTAGCATTATTTACAGCATCAATACAATTTGTAAGAGAGGCAATGGGAGAATGGAGCAAAAGTGGCATATTACATCAGACCTGCCTGTTGGAAAATGGAAGTGATCAGATGTAATCTTGTTTCACAGAATGCTGATCTTTACCCTCTATTGAAAGTATAGAAAGAACTCCTTAATTAACATTAGTGCTTCCCAAATCTTTTGATTTAATTGTATGAGCTGTCTTATTTCCTATATTTAATAGTAATGTGGAATGAATCCTTGCCCCAATAGATGTATATTATGAGACATGGTAATTCCATTGAGTCAGTTCAACATCTCCCAACTCTTTGTCATTGATCACCAGTTTATTTTACATTCCTGCCCACTAATCCTTTCCAATATCCTGTCACAATGTGCAATTCATTTTATTTTTGGAGCAAAGTTAGGCCATTTGGCTCAGCAAGTCTGCTCCGCCATTCGACTATGGCTGCTCTATCCCTCACTCCCAACCCCATTAGAAACACAAATAGGTGCAGGAGTAGGCCATTCGGCCCTTCGAGCCTGCACCGACATTCAATATGATCATGGCTGATCATCCAACTCAGTATCCTGTACCTGCCTTGTCTCCATACCCCCTGATCCCTTTAGCCTCAAGGGCCACATCTAACTCCCTCTTAAATATAGCCAATGAACTGGCCTCAACTACCTTCTGTGGCAGATAAGTCCAGAGACAATTATCCCGCCTTCTCCCCATAACCTCTGACACCCTACTAATCAAGAATCTAGCTATCTCTGCCTTAAAAATATCCACTGTCTGCCTTCACAGCCTCTGTGGCAAAGAATTCCACAGATTCCCCAACTGAGTAAAAAGGGTATTAAGGGATTACAGTTATTAATGGATGAATTACATTTGGATTGATCAGAGAAAGAATATGAGTTCATTGACGTTGTAAAAGGTGCGTTTTTTCCGGAGAGGACCATGGAAGGAAACTGTGTGGGCTAGGCCACTGACGTGAAAAACCATGGGAAATAAATGATCATGGGTACATTTTCTATTGGATTGCAACCAGCTTTCTGCAGGAGACAATGTAAGAAGTTGAAAGGTTTTTGGTTATTATAAATTACAATTTCTGAAGTTGAGGCACTAATCGGGTTAGTTGGGACATGGTATCAGTATTTGAATAACTGGCGAGGAAATTACTCATATCTTTGCCATCGTCTCTCAGGAACAATTCTTAAGGATTTAAATTTGCCGATCTATATTTAGTGGCATCGAACTAAGTAAGGAAAGTACAGCCATTAACTATGCTGCAATTTTTAAGTGTCTAGTTTCCGAGAAGATAATGTTCTCAGAACTGACTGAGAAGCGATGGAGGCAAAACTATTAATTCATATATGACACTTGTACAAAGCTGCCCCATTCTCTACTACTTGGGTCATTCCCTTCTTCGGACTCATCAGTCCGAGGAGGGGTCCCGACCCGAACCATCGTTTGCCCATTCCCTCCACATATGCTGCCTGACCCACTGAGTTACTCCAGCGTTTCGTGTTTTGTTCAAGATTCCAGCATCTCCAGTTTCTCGTGCCTCCCATCTCTCTTACACTCACTCTTGTGTCTCCACCTCATTATTCTACTCACTGCTGTCGAGTTTAAAGTCTGACTGAATAAGTCTCACCAATTGGGCTGTAAGTGAAAGAAAGTAAACTTCCATTAGGTGAAAGAAACTTGAAAGGTCAACGTGATTGAGGGAAAACCACTGAACTACAATCAAAGTATCCTCAGCCACCAGAGAGTTGACCTTCCACCACATTCTCAGCATAGCAGCACGTCGGGATGATGAGGCCAGGACGGTTGGTGGCGTGAGAATGACTTGTGGGGTTGTGCGTATATTCACGCTAGCAGAGCAAATCCCGCTGTAAGCCTGGGCGAGGGTCCCTGTGATTTACAGTCGCGGCTGTTGGTTTCACTTGAAGAGCTGTGCACGGCGGGTTTTGTATGACCCTGCAGTTTCGAAAATGCAGAGAAGTCAGACTGAGCATCTCTATAAAATTTTAGTCGTCGGCGACCTGGGAGTAGGAAAGACCAGTATCATAAAACGTTACGTGCATCAAAACTTTTCCCAACATTATCGAGCTACCATAGGCGTGGATTTCGCTCTCAAAGTTATCCATTGGGATTCGGACACTGTGGTTCGGCTGCAGTTATGGGATATCGCCGGTAAGATTTGTTTCTATACACTGTAATTTTTAAGTTAAAAGTAGTTTAAGTAAAAAATAAGCAAAATAATGCAAAATGCAATATGGCATCTATTAGGAATTGTATTACGCTTATATAAAATAGAATCGTGCTTTTATGCAGTTTTATTTAGTTTTATCGACGGCGATTTATGTCATACTGTTGCTTTATAAACTACCAGTCGTTACAATTCGGACATTTAGTATTTTGTTACAAGTCATTTTATGTATTTGGTTGGAAATGAACTCGCTGTCGTGTTCATCGCTCTGCGTTAAAGAGAAAAGTACAGTAGATAAACGTTCCCACCGGATAGTTCATGTTGAAAATAATAAAAGATGTTCAGTAATAATAATTTCATTGTGAATTTATGATTCGGCCAACAAGCCACTGTGAACGCATCTAGTGAAACTACAGGCATGTGATCTTTCTGTTGGTCGAAGTTAGGGAACTATGTCAAATTAAAATTCCAACGTCTCTGAAAGGTCCTCTGACTTTGTGACATGAATTTCTCAAATTATCTTTGGTGACATGTTCTATCATGTCATGCATATACTTTTATTATTGCTGTTAGTTATCAAACATGAATGGGACTAGTTACCCCGCTCAGGAATGTTATATATGAATCATGTGTCTCTCCATCATATGATCTGTTTCTAGAATCCGGCTTTCATAATTAATGTTTAGTTGATTAGTTTGGAGATATAGCATGGAGACAGGCCCTTCGGTCCACCGAGTCCACCGACAACATAGAAACCCGTTCACACGAGTTTTTATGTTGTCCCGCTTTCTCAACCACACCCAAGACACGAGAGGCAATTTACACAGGCCAATTAACCTACAACCCCGCACGTCTTTTGGATGTTAGAGGAAACCGGAGCACCCGGGGAAACCCAAGCAGTCAGAGGGAGAACGTGCAAACACCACACGGACAGCACCCAATAAATTCTGTCCATTTTAGCTACGTGCAAATCCCCAAAATGAATAAAAAATAACTGTATTCAGTTTGCTTAATTTTCCTTATTTCCATGGGTTTCTATCTAATGAACAAGTTTCTTGCTTGACATTTGTAAAATTCATGCATAACACAGATGATTGGGTTTGTAATTGTGGCATCATCAAATAATTCTTTGATCTAACCACGTGGAATCTTTTATGCTCGATGTATTATTTAAAAAATATAGTTGATTAGTTCAGTAGATATGTTTTTGTCACATGTGAAATGCTTTGTTTTGCATACAATTCAGTATAATCATACCATGCATAAGCACAATCACACATAAGTAAAATAATGCAACAATAGTAGTTTAAACAAATAGATTTCTTCACACAAATAATTGCTACGATTCCTGCACTATCTTGTAGCTTCCAAGTATGAAGCTTTTCAAAAAGTCTTATTTTGGCCTTGACTTTAGTTTTAGTTTTAGAGAGACAGGCGGAAGCAGACCCTTCAGCCCACCGAGTCCGCCCCGACCAGCGATCCCTGCACATTAACACTATCCTACACACAAGGGACGATTTACACTTATACCAAGCCAATTAACTTACAAACCTGCACATCTTTGGAGTGTGAGGGGAAACCAAAGATCTCAGAGAAAACCCATGCTCTCACAAGGATAACGTACAAACTCCGTACAGACAGCACTCAGAGTCGAGATCGAACCCGGGTCTCCGGCGCTGCAAACGCTGTAAGGCAGCAACTCTACCACTGTGCCACCGTGCTGGCTGCACTGAATGTTTTGAGTGAAGACTCTTCTTAAGTCCATACACTCCCTCCACACATGCTGTCTGACCCGGAGAAAGACCCTCCAGCACTTTGCATTTTATGTTGTCAGGATTTTAACCCAAATTTACTCGGTAAAACCGTTCCTGAACCTGCTCCCCTTTAAGCAGCTGTGCCTCTGTTACCTGCCTCGTGTCAATCAAAATAGTTTGCACTCTTGACCAATTTAAAATGTTAAAAACAATGGAATCTCTAACAGTGTAGCACCAGCTCAGAGCTGCACTGCTAAGCTTTTATTGTCGCCATGCTAACTAAGCTACATTTGTGCTTTCTAATTCCCTCCTGCTCTTTCCAGAAGCTTGCTGCTAACATTTGGCATGGATTTATTTTTTGAATCAACTTGTAATTATATATGACCATATAAGCAAAACTGCTAAACTCCCTCTACTTTTTCCTCGTTACTTCTCATGCCAAGAATATTATGAACCCTAAGCCCTATCTCAGATCATGCAACCTTATCATAATCCTATGTGGCAGGCAGTGTGAGCATGCATCTTGCTTACCTTATTAATCACATTATAGACATCCACATATTTGCAATTTAATATACCCTATCAGTACAAGCTACAAGTTAAGTGGTCCATATCACTGTAGCCTGCTGTAGTCCGAAGCAGAATGTTGCTCCTTCATCTCTTGTTTTGTAGTGATCATGGAGTTGGGTGCTTTCTCAGCACATAACATATTTTGTAAGTTCCATTTTGAAAACAGACAACCCGGGAAAGCACCACATTGATGCAGGAGATCCAATGGACTGGACCTCTCCAGTTTGTCCTTGTTATCTTTTTTATCTTTGCTCTTTTTGTTCCAACATCCATGACTCTGACCCTTCTTGGGCTTTTGAAAACAATGAATGTGGAACGTCCACATGTTGTGCAAGTCTAGATGATCCCACTTGGATAAATGGTATTGTCGCAAGGAACATTTAATTGATTCGACTGCTGTGCAGAGAATACATTTATCAATTTGTCTTTTGGTGTTTTATACACAATTTATGAAACACATGAATCAAAGTTGACGGAGATGTCATAAGCAGCTTATGGCGTTGAAAATAGGACAATATTGCTGGAAATATAAATTCTGACATAAATCCGAGGTGATCACAGGCAATTTGAATTTAAACTGAATGTGAGTTCTCGTCAAAAAAAAACGCATAGTGATGGAGTAACTCGGACAGGCAACATGTCTGGAGAACATGGGTCGGTGTTGTTTCAGGTTGGAGCCCATGACCCTTCTGAATCTATATTCCCCAGAGAGGCTGCCTGACCTACTGAGTTACTCCAGTAGTTGTGTCTTATTTTGTAAACCAGCATCTGAAGTTCTTTGTTTCTACATTCCGAGTTCTCATTTCTTCTTTTATATCAAGAGTCAAGAGTGTTTTATCATCATTTGTCCCGGACGGGACAATGAAATTCTTACTTGCTGCAGCACAACAGAATATGTGAATATGTAAACATTGTATATAACGGGAAAAAAAACGTTCAATAAATAACAAATATAGTGGAAATAATAAAAATTAATATAGTCTTTTGCATTTCAGAGCTCATAGCATATTCGTTGTGTTTAATAGCCTGATGGCTATGGGGGAGTAGTTGTTCCTGAACCTGGACGGTACAGTCTTCAGGCTCCTGTACCTTCTTCCTGGTGGCTGTGGTGAGATAAGTGTGTGGCCAGGATGGTGTGGGTATCTGACCCACCTCTACCTGAAAACACAATAACTTTAAACATGTTATCCTCATGAATCCATAATATATAAATCACCCTGACCTGCATATAGGTAGACCCAAACTGAATGTTTTTGCTGACGTGAACCTGATGTGGCCAGGTATACAGGCTCCATCGTGGAATATATCTGTAACATGGTGCATAACAGGTAAATGTTTAGCATCCAAGTTCCTTGTTGTTTTCCAGTATTTCTCTCCTTTCAACTCTGTAATTTTTTGTACAATGTAAGTTTAGTGGTTTAATTAAGTTTTACAATTGAATTCTCTTAACCGTGTAGTATTAATTTACAGTGGCACAAGTATGTAGCCTTTAATCTTCAGGTATTTGGTTAAACAGCAGGAATTGATTAAGTGTAGTCAGATGATTTGTGCTGTTACTTGAGAATGCATAACTTTGGGCCTAGTTAAAAGTACAGCACGATTATACCACAATGTCCTCAGGTGCTATCATAAGGAAACACAAGCGAAAGGAGCAGAATTAGACCATTTGGCCCATAAAGTCTGCTCCACTATTAATTTGTGGCTGATCTATCTCTCCCTCCCAACCCCTTCTCCTGCCTTCTTCCCATAACCCCATGGCACCCGTACTAATCAATAATCTATCTATCTCTGCCTTAAAAATATCCATTGAATTGGCCTCCACAGCCTTATGTGGCAAATAATTCCACAGATTAACCACTCTGACTAAATAAATTCCTCCTCGTCCATCAAGAAATCCTTTAATTCTAAGGCTATGAGCTCTGGTGGTAGACTCTCCCACTAGTGGAAACATCCTCTCCACATCCAAGCCTATGTACACAGTGTGGACATTGGTGAATAAGAGACTGAAGTGAAGGTTAAAGTGATGGTGACAGAGTTAAGTTGATTAAAATAAAGAAAGATGGGCCTGGTTTGTGCAGATGTAGAATGTGGGATCCATTGCAACCACTTCTTCAGCATGTATCTGCAATGTGAGCAACTGTGGATCAGAAATGATGAGATGGAGAATGAGATTCAGACATTGCATTACATCAGAGGGTATGGGAGGAGATTCAAGCATGTTCCAGAGGCAATTACACTCCTTAGGGTATGTAGCAGTGCAAGTTCAAGTGAGTTTATTGTCATATGTCCCTGATAGGACAATGAAATTCTTGTTTTGCTTCAGCGCAACAGAACATAGTAGGCATTGACTACATAACAGGTCAGTGTGTTCATATCCCATTATATATGTAAATACACACATGAATAAATAAACTGATAAAGTGCAAATAATAGACAATGGATTATTAATGTTCAGAGTTTTGTCCGGGCCAGGTTTAATAAACTGATGGCTGTGGGGAAGTAGCTATTCCTGAACCTGGTTGTTGCAGTCTTCAGGCTCCTGTACCTTCTACCTGAAGGCAGCAGGGAGATGAGTGTGTGACCAGGATGGTGTGGGTCCTTGATGATGCTGCCAGCCTTTTTGAGGCAGCGACTGCGATAAATCCCCTCGATGGAAGGAAGGTTAAAGTCGATGATGGACTGGGCAGTGTTTATTACTTTTTGTAGTCTTTTCCTCTCCAGGGCGCTCAAGTTGCCGAACCAAGCCACAATGCAACCAGTCAGCAAGCTCTCTACTATGCACTTGTAGAAGTTAGAGAGAGTCCTCCTTGACAAACCGACTCTCCGTAATCTGCTCAGGAAGTAGAGGCACTGATGTGATTTCTTGATAATTGCATCAGTGTTCTCGGACCAGGAAAGATCTTCAGAGATGTGCACGCCCAGGAATTTGAAGCTCTTGAACCTTTCAACCATCAACCCGTTGATATAAATGAGACTGTGGGTCCCCATCCTCCTCCTTCCAAAGTCCACAATCAGTTCCTTGGTTTTGCTTGTGTTGAGGGCCAGGTTATTGTGCTGGCACCATATAGACAGTTGCTCGATCTCCGATCTTCTGTACTCCGACTCATCCCCATCAGTGATACGTCCCACGACAGTGGTGTCGTCAGCGAACCTGATGATGGAGTTCGCACTATGACAGGCTACGCAGTCATGAGTATAGAGTGAGTACAGCAGGGATCTGAGCACGCAGCCTTGAGGTGCTCCCGTGCTGATTGTTATCGAGTCTGACACATTTCCACCAATACGAACAGACTGTGGTCTGTGAATGAGGAAGTCGAGGATCCAATTGCAGAGAGATGCACAGAGACCCAGTTCTGCGAGTTTGGTAACCAACTTGGAGGGGATGATAGTATTAAATGCCGAGCTGAAATCGATGAATAACAGCCTGACATATGAGTTTTTATTGTCCAAGTGGTTCAGAGCGGAGTGGAGAGCCAGCGAGATCGCATCCACCGTTGATAGTACATATCTTATTATCAAGAAGTTCAGGAAACACTAAGTACAAATGAGGGGCATGGATATCCAGAAGGTTACATTGCAGCAACTTCAGGAATTGCACTTATCCAGTGCTTACAAAGTTATTGGTGTGGATGAGAATAGATATTGCAGCGTCGATGAGTTAATTAACCAAAGTACCACGGTACAGGAAGTCATTCAAGGTATGACATTGATGTGAACCTAGCAGTAAAGGGAATGGTATAATTAATAGGGTAGATACTGCTCTTTGCAGTGTCGAATGTGAGTCGCAAAGACTGATGTCTGCTCGGCACCATCTCTTTTGGGCTGGAGATTAACTTGGAGCAGTAGTGGCAAGATTGAATTGATTTGTTCCACATGGGAACCATGGCATAGATCCAGGGGCGGATATCCTGGGGGGGTGGGGGGGGGATATGGAGGACACGCCCCCCCTGATTTGAGAGGTGGGAGACAATTTCCCCCTCCCCCCCCATGTTTTGTAATCCGGACTTTATCAGCCGCTTTCTAAGGGCTGAATCGACCCATTCGCAGGGCCTTTCAGCGCCCGGCGCGGCTTAAAATCAAACCACTGCATCAAGACGATCGAGCCAATCCAGGCTTCCGATCTTGCAGCACGCGCTGGCTGATGAAGGACCCCCGTGAACTGGCCGATTCAAGCCCCACGTTTCGGGGTGGACGAAGCTGTGTGTGCGCATGCGCCCGTGGGGCTGCCAAGAAATTGTGTCCCCCGCATGTTTTGATTGCGATTTCCATGCTTGCATAGATCCAAAAGTTTCAACGGCATTTTATTGCCACGTGTACCAATTAAGGTACAGTGAAACTCGATTTACCGTACAGTCATACTAAAAATGGCAACAAGACACACAACTACATAAAAGTTTACATTCCTCACTGTGATGGAAGGATAAAAAAGGAAATTCTGCTGAAGGAATACAAGCAATCAAGATCCAAATATTAAAAAAATAACCATAAAAGTGATAATCTCTCAATTACTGCCAGAGACACCACCTGAAAATGGTGCTGGGTAAGTCAGATCAGGGAACAACCTCGCATGTGGTTTCAAGTTTGGTGTGGGAAAAATTGATTGCAGTTCAAGGGCCACTAACAGCAGTACTAGGGAAAGGGAGTGTTATTCCTTTGATATGTGAATCAGGCAAGCCCTTGCAAAAATGAATAATTAAGACTACCGTATATATATGTTAAAGACTTTAGACTATTTAACAAAACAGTAGAGGATGATTTTTGGTAAGGAGAAATTTTGTAAATTCTATAGAAAGGATATAGCCATTATACAAGACAGGAAATGTATTGTCCACATTTTCCTGCCATGTTAAAATCAAAGGGATAACAACCCCTTTCCCTAGTACTGCTGTTGGTGGCCCATGAACTACAATCAATTTCTCCCACACCCAAACTTCCAACCACACATTAAGTTCCCTGATCTGACTTACCCCGCACCAATTTGTATTAGAGGGGATTACCTACAAGGAGAGATTGAACAAACTTGGATTATTTTCACTAGAATGCCAGAGATTGAGAAGAGGCCTGATCGATGTATATAGAATTGTGACAGGCTTAGATTGGTAGACAGTCAGAACCTTATTCCAAGGTTTAATTATCAAAGATGAGAGGGCAAAGAAAAGGAGATGTGTGGCACAAATGTATTACACAGAGGGTGGTGAATGCCTGAAACATGTCAGAGGTGGTGAAAGAGATACGATCACGTAATTTAAGAGGCCTTTAGATAGGCACATAGATATGCAGGGAATGGATGCATATGGATCATGTGCAGGCAGATGAAATTAGTTTATCTTGGTATCATATCTGTCATGGACACTGTGAGTTGAAGGACCTGTTCCTGTGCTGTACCTTGTAATGGTCAATGTTCTTCACATGTGTATATGTGTAAATACGTATATTTTCACACAATGATTTTTTTTTCTCTCATTTATTATATTAATTTACTTTGTTTTCATATTCTCATGTGCTGCTGCAAGTAAGAATTTCATTGTTCTACCTGGGACATATGACAATAAAACACTTGCCATTTGACCTATGTTAATTAAACTCTCCTTTAAAATGGACTATACTAAGTGCAGACCCGTTGAGTCTGCTCCCCCAAAGCAATATTCCACCATTCATGCATAGCCCCCAACTGCGCAGGTGCAGTTCATTTCCCCTCATCCCCCAGCACTCCCTCCCCCTCCTCTTCACCATCCCTCTTCTTTCCCCTCCCCTCCTCCCCTCCCCCAGTCCCTCCCTCACCTCTCCCTCCCTCTCCTTTCCCCTAACCTCAGTCACTCCCTCCCTCCATAACTCCTCTCACCTCCCTACCTCCCTCTATCTCCACCTCCTCCACTCCTCGCCTCCCCCTATCCCCCCCACTATCCCTCCTCACCCCTCCAATGCCCTTATCTCCCTCTATTCCCCACTCCCTACATCCCCCACTCCCCCCCCTCCTCTCCCTTTATTTCCCCTCTTCCCCCACCCGACAAGAGACAGGAAAAAAATGAAAAAAGAAGAGATAGATATCTTTGTTGATTTGGAAATTCGGCAAGGCCCCACCGCCATCATGAGGCCTCAACGCTGCCGTGAGGCCCCACCACAGCCGCGAGACCCCACCGCCGCCATGGCCCCATCGCCGCGAGGCCCCATTGCCGCTGTGGTCCCATCGTCATGAGGCCTCACCGCTGCAGTCTCGATGCCTCCTGTATCACCACGCAGAACCCCGGTAAGGGACTCACGGGTAGAAGCCCGGGTCAGACGAAGAGGCCAACGGTGCCCGCAGTTGGGCACCACAGAGGCAGTGAAGTGGGCTCGGCTGCTCGGCACGAAGGAGGTGCCCGCAGATGCAGCTCCAGCCGGCGGAGCATTAGTGATGTTCACTCCGCTCCTTCAGATTTATATTCTCCTCACCGGGTGAGACGGGCGCCGGCCGTGAGTGACAGCGGACCCGGCCAATCAGTATGGCGAATGACAGGAGAGGAGATCAATTTGCATAGCGGCAACTGACAGGAGAGGAGACTAATCTGTGCATGCGAGGTTTTTTACGATTTTTAAACCTTAATAATTTTTTAAACATATCATCGATCAGAACAAAACCTATTGCCCTTGTAGCACAGGTGAATGGTGAGTAACGCGGCAAAAAATCGTAGCACTATCACGTACTGTTTTTGCGCAAATAGAAAAATTGCAAAACTGGAAGAGCACAAGATCAGAGTTATAGTTATGTATAGATAGATAGATAGATAGCTGGCTCTCTGCTAGCTTTGCCAGCAATTGCTAATTTACAGCAGGGAGCCGGATGCTAAACATATCTAGCCCCTCAGTTAAGATTTTCATCAGATATACCTTCATTGTAACCAACTAGCAGTTCAATATGGAGCCATTGACTAGCTGTCAGCACTAATCTAGTCCATTGTCATTACATGCAGTATTATTTATGAATACAGTCAGCATGTATGGACATAACGTAGAAGAAAAACTATGAGTCAACGATGTTCAAAATATAATTGAATGGATTGATTCAACCTTTCATTTCAATGTCAATAAGTGTAATATGTTGTATTCATGTAGTGCCTGGAGTTTAGTGACATTTCCAGAGTTTCACTATCAAACAAGATACGATGCCAAGGCTTATAGGAAAGGGAATAAAACTGTGGATGCAAAAAATCTGAATTAAAAACTGAATATGCAGGAACCATCAGGAGGTCAAGCATTGTGCATGATAGAGAAGCAGAGTTAGTGTCCCAGGTATAGCACTTTATCAGAGATGGTTCTAATGAAGGGTTTTGTATCCAGGACATTAACTCTCTTTCTCTTTTCATAGATACTGAATGCTCTCGGGATTTTCAGTATTTATAAGGCAGTATTAAGGCAAGTGTCCAATAAGAACAGAGTAATGTGTGATTTTCTTCAAGTCTCGACGTCAGCAATGGATGGAAGGAGCACTGAAGAAGGCAAGAGTTTGGAGGAACCCACAAATCTAGAGGTGATATTAGCAGCAGAAGGTGAGGTAGCTCATAATTAAAAAATGTTATGGAAGTGGAAATAATGAGGCCTTCATGACGAACCTATCTGTGGTTTGTCGCTCATCTTAGAGTTTCAAATAATGTCAAGGTTGTGAACAGTCAGAATCGGTTCTTGACAGTTTCTAGTAGAGCAATCTAGGTGGAACATCATGCTCAAACATGTGAGGTACTATGGATAATGGCTTCAGACTTGCCAATGCTAAGAACATTTCTGTTCATCAAACACTGGGTGTTGGATGAGCATTCTTACAATTTAGAGATACCAAATGCTTGCGAGAGATGTTGTTGGATTAGAGCTGGGCATTGTCAGCCCACCTGAGCCTGTGTACATGTATAATTGGTTCAGTGGTGCAATGGTATTTTGTCGCCACATGTACTGAGTTACAGCAAAATTCATTTTTGTGTACAGTTCAGTACTGGTATCCCAATACATAATCACTTGGATACATATTAGATAAGCATCTCAGATACCGTACAAATATATAGCAGTGTATACCAGATTTGGTGCCAATTTCAAGTCCCAGTTGTCGTAAGTGCATGGTTCTTGACCTGACCATGAAGGGCCGAAGGAACATGTGTGTGCATGCATATATATGTGTGTATGTGTGTGTCTGTGTGCATGTGTCTGCATGCCTATCTATTACACATTGTTTGCAGCCACGAATACTTGGATTAGTGTGTGTGGCCTGTCAATTTCTGATTGTCTTGGGCAATGGCTGGGGGAAGGGTTCAGTCAGTGTATTTGACTAGACAGTGATGCTGAATTTCATCTTGTTCACTTGGTGCTAAATCCACATCACCACAGCAAACAAAATACAAATATTTGACAATGTGATCGCTGAACGTTTAACATTGCGGCATTGTCCTCCCAATCTCCAGTCCCAAAGCCATCCCTGAAAGTGCAGCTCCATGTTCCAAGTCTTGCCGAGATGTGTGTGTAGTGTGCAGAGCCCTGGGAATATGTGGTATAAGCTGCACAGCTCCACAAAGTACATGATGCATTCTTTGGTCAATCATGCTGAGTGGACAAAGAATGCATTCTTTTTTCTTATTTAATTTTCAGTCAGCTGCTACATCCACGAGTTTAAAATTTCAAACAGTGACAACACTGTTGTCTAATTTTCTGCCCTTGAGATGCAATAACGTTTCAAGTTTTTCTTGTGAGGATTGGTGACTAGTTTGTGTTTTATGTTACCTGTCTTTTAATGATTTTGATAACATTCATGGTTGGAAACAAAGGGGTTATTGATCACATGTGATGGAGTTGCTCAGCTGATAAAACTACTCTTTAGTCATGCAGCCCAAAGAGAATAGGGATCAACCAAGTTTATCGGCTGGAAATTAAGTAAATAATGAATGCTGATAATGTGTATTCATTCAAATGGATCATTAATTACCAATGACCAAACATCAGCAGATGAATGTGTAGGAAGGAACTTCAGATGTTGGTTTACACCAAAGAAAGACAAAACAATACTGGAGTAAATCTGCAGGTTAAGGACCTGTCCCACTTGCATGCAATTGCGTGCGTTTGGCGCGGCCAAACGGAAGCGGAGTTCACGCAAAGAACGCGCTAAGTTCTCGTGTGACGTAATTTGCGTCATGCTACCAATCAGCTGGGCAGGAGGCGGGCCGACTGAATTTAGGTGATGTACGGCGCCGGGCACTGACGTCATCACGCAAAGCCACGCCGCGCGGTGACATAATCACGCAACGCCAAGCACTAGGCATACGACGTCAAGATGCTGCATACGACGTCAAGACGCTGCGTATGACATCAAGACATTGTGTATGACCGCAATGCGCCTGCATGCCGACAGGCCGTTGGCGCGCGAAGATTTTGGCCACTGCAAGAATTTCGGAACTCCAAGCGATGTCGGGACCAACCCCGCACAACTCCGTGCTTCTAAGTGGGACCGGCCCCGCATGGCCATACGGTGCCCGTACGCCTCAAACTACCACGAGGTCGCATAATTTGCGAGCCAAGGTCGTGTAAGTGGGACAGGCCCTTGAGGCAGCATCTCTGGAGAAAAGGAATAGGTGACATTTTGTGAGTCTCAGTCTGAGTCTGAAGAGGGTTCTTGACTCGAAATGTCACCTATTCCTTTTCTCCAGAGATGCTGTCCAACCCGCTGAGTTACTCCAGCATTTTGTGTCTATCAGCAGATGAATGTTAGCTAAATGTTGAAGTCAATTTGTGCCTTTGTTCATTAAGAAAACAGCAGAATTTCGATTTAAATGTATGCATTTCTGCAGAAAATGTGATGATATGGGAACCAGTCTACTCTGCTCATTATTCGCTTGCTGACCTTTTGAAACAGCTGTCAAGTTAGCTTGCCTGTTTTGTTTCTTGTGATTCAGCTATTTTTGTTTTAAAGTAAAAATAAATTTACAACAAAATCAACTTTCGCACATAATCAGGCTTTCTGGGAGGAAGGGCTCGTGAGGGGTGACTCTGCTTCAAGGTCCATATGCAAGCCATCTCAACTTTAATTCTCACAGAACTGCTTTCTGAAGGTCTGCTTGAGTATAAATGCATTTGCGAATTATGCAATCAATTTGGTTGAAATGGTTTCAAAAATGGCACATATTTTTCCTGGAACTGCATATATCTGTGTATATAAGCATCATAAAATGGTGGGTGAAGAATCAACATGATGATCCAAGCACTCAGAACATGTAGGTACTAAAATAGTCTAAAATATCTTTGCACTGTGCTGTTGAACTAATATGCCTTCTGTCTATATTGAAATATCAATAATCCCACATTTAGGCACGCTATATTTTAGCTGTTACCTTATTGGCCATTTTCCTTTATCAGTCACCTTCATTCTTCTCACTTAAATTCTCATTAGCTTACTATCATCTTTAAACTTGAACCATTTGCAATTTCATGAAAATAATTCATACAGATTGTCAGTGGCGCCAATCCTTGTGACATCTTGTTCACTTTCCCCTGCAACTGCAGGAGATGTAACACCTGTCCCTACCCCCTCCCTTGCCTCCATCCAGGGATTCCAGCAGTCCTTCCAGGTGAGACAGGTTCATGTACACCTCCTCACACCTCATCTACTGCATCCGGTGCGGCATCCTGTACATTGGCGAGAGCAAGTGTAGACCTGGCGACTGTTTTGCTGAACACGTGTGCTGAGTCCGGAAAGGCCTCCTGGATCTCCCTGTTGATTAATTTGTCTTCCCATTCCCACACAGACCTTTCTGTTTTTGGGTTTTCTCCATTGCCAGAGTGAGTCTACGTACAAACGGGATTAACAGCACCTCATCTTCTAGTTTTCACCTTCACTCCTCACCCCATCTGCTACTTTCCTCCCTTTGGCTTCACAATCCACAACTCTTCAAACCAGTCTCACACCAATTGTTCTTCTCTCTGGCCTTAGTTCAACGGTCTGCCTGTCATAAAATCCCTCTCACCTACATTGATCTATTACCTGCCATGCTTTGTCCTGCTTCTCCCCTTTTCCAGCTCTCTTCTCCCCCCTACAATCAGACTGAAGAAGGGTCTTGTTTCTATGTTCTCCAGAGATGCTGCCTGACCTATTGAGTTACTCCAGCAATTTGTGTCCTCTTATGCCATCTTGCTGAACACAGCATGGCAATCTGCAGACCCATTTACTTCTACTGTAACATACTATGGTAATGTGTAAGTATTAACTCAAGAAGAGGTAGACCGTCTCAGAATTACCTGTGTGGAAATCCAGCAGGCCTTGGCGGATCGAGTGCAGGTGTTCAGCAAAATGGTTGCTGAGTTCCTTGCCGATGTACAGGAGGTCACATCGGGAACACCTGGGTGGAAGAGAGTTCTGTCATTGGTGTAGACACAGCAACTGGGAGAGAAGGCAGGAGACAAGGTGAGAGGAAGTGTAGTCAAGATAGCTGTGGAAATCTGTGCACTTGTATTGTACATCTGTTGCTAACCTATCTATTTAGATGGAGACAGAGAGATCCAGAGATTGAAGAGTCAGAGATGGATCATGGTGGATTAGTTACAAGGTAATGCCATTTTGAAGGTTTGTGTGGTGAATAGCAGACTCATCCCAGTTGCCATTTGTTTCCCAATTGTTTCTTTAAAATAATGAGCACAGTTGTGCGTGTTTAAAAAAGTGTTTGGCAAGGCCAAAAAAAAAGATTTTTATGCTTGATATGTTTTTACTACAATTAACAATTGGTAAAGAATCATATATATTCCACTGATTTTTGGAAATATGAATGGAAGCCCAATTGCTGCTAATGCTTCTATATGATTTAACATTTTATAAACCAATTTTAAAAATCTCAATTACCATATTTTGGTCACAAGAAAGACTTTTTTATTTCTGTCAACATTTTCATGTAAATGGTAGGAAAAGTGAAATGTTTCACTAACTGTGTTTCATTCACCCTTGAAAAACTGGAGCACAAATCTGAGAATTTTCCTTTCCATTCCCCAAACCCTCCAACACCACCCTGGTATTACAGGAGATGGTGCCAATCACTTATGTTTGGTTCATAAGTTATAGTAGCAGTAATAGGCCACTCGGCCCATCATGTCCACTCCACCATCCAATCATGGCTGATCTTTCTTTCCATCTCAACCCCATTCTCTTGCTTTCTCCCCATAACTCCTGACACCTGTACTGATCAGGTAAATGGTTCATGCATATGTATAAGTAATACAAAGCAACTATAAATGTGAAATAGCTGCTGGAAGTATTATGGAAAACCTTAGAAGTTATTTTGCAGTATTCATTGTTCACGGGTCAGCACATTAAATTAAAAAAGATGGGGATAAGAGTTAAAATATTAATTTCAGTTATCCCAATCAAATGAGGGTTAATGAACCATTAGGTATGGATACAAATGCGGCTATTTGTGAACGAGGATTTAATGTAGCTGCCCATAACTTGTCGTTTTGGCAAATGATCAAATTGTTTCTATAAAAAGGAACCATGTGATGACAGCAAAGATCTTGGACTGAGATTATTCAGCTCATGGTCTCATGCTTCGAGAGCTGGGGATGGTGCAAATTAACTTCAGCCTCCTTGATTAGCTTGACCCACTGAACTTTTCCCATCATTGTAACAGATCCCCACCAGGTGCTTTGTCCCTGGCCCTAAACACATCTTTGGAATACAAAGACATGGACACCAATGCGAGACTCCCATTCAGAAGATAGACAAAAAAACTAGAGTAACTCAGTGGGTCAGACAGCATTTCTGCAGAAAAGGATAGGTGATGTTTTGGGTCAAGACCCTTCTTCAGACTGATTCAATGATTATATCTCCACCTTCAAAATCACAATCCCATCCAAATTCATCTCCAAACTCAGGGACCTAGGAGTGAGCATCCTCCTTGCCCACTGGATCCTTGATTTTCAGTCCCATAGACCACAGTCAGTTATCAACTTAAGGAAATGTGGTGGAGTACATGCCCCAATGTGGAAATGGTAGAAAGCTTCAAGTTCCTAGGCATACCAACAACCTGCCATGGACCAAACAAATTGAGGCAACAGCCAAAAAAGCATACCAACAGCTCTACTTTCTCAGGAGACTTGGAAAATTCAGCATGCCTCCAGCCATTCTTACAAACTTCGACAGGTACGGTGCACCTTAGAAAGCATACTGTCTGGTTGTATCTCTGTCCAAAAGCACAAAACAGTGCACAGAGTTATGGATGTAGCGTCGTCCATCACAGACCAGACTCCCCACCATTGGCACATTGACTGCACTTCACACTGTCTCGGGAAAGGAGGCAACATAATCAAGGGCCTTTCCCACTCAGGTCATAGAGTCATAGAGCGATACAATGTGGAAACATGCCCTTTGGCCCAACTTGCCCACACCAACCAACATGTCCCAGTTACACTAGTCCCACCTGCCAGCATTTGGCCCATATCCCCCTAAACCTGTCCAATCCATATACCTGTCGAACTGGATCTTAAATGTTGGCATAGTCCCAGCCTCAACCACGTCCTCTGGCAGCTTGTTCCATACATCCACCACACTTGGAGTGAAAAAGTTACCCTTCAGATTCCTATTAAATCACCTTAAACCTATGTCCTCTGGTCCTCAATTCACCTACTCTGGGCAAGAGACTGTGCATCTACCCGATCTATTCCTCTCAAGATCTTATATACCTCTATAAGATCACCCCTCATCCAGGTCATTCCTTCTTTTCCTCGCTCCCATTGGGCAGAAGATACAGCAGCTTGACACCGCATACCATCAGACTCAGGAACAGCTTCTTTCCCTCTATTATCAGACCTCTGAAGGGTCCTTCCCTAATCTAGGGTACAGGTCTGATTCTCCGTTCTATCTCACTGCAGACATTGGAATTTTTCTCTGGAGCTGAGATAATATTATCTAATTTGATTGGATAGCATGCACACAAGGCATTTCACTGTGCCTTGGTACATGTGACGGTAATAAGCCTAAATCTAAAGAGTTAAGCATTGCAGTGATTTTGCAGAGAGTTGGTGTGAGACCACCATGGTGCCTAATTGTTTCACATTGTACACCTAAATGTTCTGCTTTGTAGAACTAACCCATTGTGCACAAGTGCCTTTCTTCTCTGATGTCCTACCAAGGCCGAGATGCAAATTGTGAAGAGAGGAATTGTGGAGACGTTCGGGAGAAAGGATGAGAAATTGATGAGGGTAGGGGTATTGGAATGAGATCTGGAGAGTTAGGGGACAGGAGACTGAAGAGGCAGTATTTACTGCTGATAATTGAAATTGAAATTGGGGACAGAATCGCTGAGGGGAAGAAAGATGTGCAGAGAAAAGATTGAGGAGTTTACTATGGGGAAAGTTGGTGTGATTGGGATGGGGGAAGATGATGGAGGTGTTTGAGATAATCAAGTAGTAATCTATTGAATTACCATAGCTGCTCCAGGAATGATTATTCTCTCCTTAATGGAAAAGCTTATCCTTTCAGGTATCCTTTCATGCAAGGAATTAAGTTTCCTTCATGCCCCACTGCAAGTGATGCTGCTTGCATACTTGTAAGTAGATGTGCTGTTCATCTCCAAATTGTTTTGATGCTTATGTTGGCAAATTTATTTTTCCTTTTACATTCTACTCAAACTTATTTGTCGATCGGCGATGGGAAAATTTGCTATATGTCAACACTATTTGAAATGCAATTTGTTATTTAAAACCTTATATCAGTAAAAAGTGCCTTAATGTATTTAAAAGCACTAACAGAGCAGTGTTTAAACTGAAAATGGGAATTAATAATAAGTAATTTAATCTTGTCAACCCACTACATGTATATAAAGCAACTATGAATTTGTTTTGGAAGAAAAGCTATTTTTATTCATTTACTCCATGTGGAGTTTGCATATTCTCCCCATGACCCCGTGTGTTTCCTCCAGGTGCTCTAGTTTCCTGCACATCCCAAAGATGTGTGAGTTTGTAATTGGCCTCTGTAAATTGTACCTAGTGTGTAGCGAGTTGATGCGAAAATGGGATAACATCAAAGTATTGTGAACAGGTGGTCTATGTTCGGCATATGGACTGAAGGGCCTGTTTGCATGCCCTATCTTTCATTTGGTTCCATCAATCAAATGTTCAAAGGGCATTATACAATCATTATGCCTAAATCATTAATGGACACTAAAACTCGAACAACCCTGTTGTAAGGAACCCAGTGGTATGAATATTAATTTCAAGTAACTCTTGCCTTCCTTCTCTCCCACCCTAGTTGTCCTGCTAGTTTCACTGTTCATTATCAACTCCTCCACAGCCAACAATGGACCATTGTGGGCTCCTTGGTCATCGGTGCCAGTTCTGATTTGTTCTGTACCTTTTCATACCTCTTGTTTCCCCCTGACTCTCAGTCTAAAGATGGGTATTGACCTGAAATGTCCCCTACTCCTTTTCTCTAGCGAGGCTGCCTAACCCGCTGAGTTTCTCCAGAATTTTGTGTCTATCTTTGGTGTAAACCAGCATCTGCAGTTTTTTGCTACACATAATAATAATGAAGTCAAGTCAAGTTTATTCGTCACATACACATACGGGATGTGCAGTGAAATGAAAAGTGGCAGTGCCTGCGGGCTTTGTGCAAAAAAACAAACAAACAACCACCAAACTACAAACAGAATCATATGTTCTTTTTGTTGTTATTTGTATGTTATTATTTGTATGTTGTTATGTCTGTGTGGTCCATCCTCCCAGTAAATACTACATCTGCATATTGGACTGAATGTTGGAGTTTTCATCATGTCTATCTCTCCTCATCCATATTTCTACTCTCACTTTCTTACTATATCCCAGGAGACTATTTTACGCTTTTATGTCTCTTGTTAATTTTCTTTCACAGTTCTTCTTGCCCTCCTTTTTTTCTCTCCTAATTTCTTCATTATCTTTCTAGTTATGCTCTCCTTTACAATTGGCTGTTCTCTGACACTTTATTTACCTATAATGTCTCATTAGTAGCTTCTTCTTTTCTCTGGTAGAACACAATTCCGCTGGGTCCTATTTCCACCATTTTGAATGTTTTCCATTGCCACCCTATATCATTGTTTGTCAATATTGCTGTTCATTTATTATTTTCAATTTATGTTCTCCATTCTGTTACCTGAGTTATTGTTATATTCATATTTATTCAATTATTATTTTAAAATGTATTATATAATCATCATTAATGGCTATTATCTCTTTGATTTCTTTCTGCATAATTAAATCCAATATCAAATCTTCTGTTACTGCGCTTCCCACTTCAGAATTTTTACGTGACACGGGAAAAAAATGCTTAACTTGGTCAGAGCGCCTCTGCCATGCAATTTTTATGTATACTTCTATGATATATTATAATTCTGCAGTGTATTTTATGATGCTCCATCTCTTATAAGGTGCAAAACAGGAGTATGTCAGGTAATAAACGACATTGGAAAATTCTCAGTTCAGAAAATGCATTTATTTCACCTTTATGTCCTTAGCATGTTCAAAACCACAACCACAGAAATATTTTTGAAGCAGATTCGATGGTGAGTTTTAAGAACTAGTGTAGCACAGTAAGGTTTGTAAAGTGATCTTGTTTCACTAACGTGTCTTAATATCAGCATTGAGGAGTAAATAATGGGCAGACCAACCACGAAGAACTGCCCTGCTGTTTCTTTGTAATAATTCCATGCGATGTACATTCACAGAGAACAGTATTGATTGTTTCAGTATCTTCCATATTAATAGCATCTCTGACCATGCAACGTTCCCTCAGAACATTGAAACATCAGCTTGAGCTTAGACTCAAATCTGGAAAATGAGACTTAACCCTATAACCAAATGTTTCAGGCATGCGCATTCTCTTACCTGACATCTAAAATCTATTTGAGATTGTGTGAGAATATCAGATCACAAAAAACTAAAAACCTTCTGCCTCTTACTTCTGCAGGTCAAGAACGATTTGGGAACATGACAAGAGTATATTACAGAGAAGCCATTGGAGCTTTCATAGTGTTTGATGTGACACGAGCCTCAACATTCGAAGCAGTGTCAAAATGGAAGGATGATTTAGACTCGAAACTGACTCTCCCCAATGGCAAACCTGTTTCTGTTGTCTTGCTGGCAAACAAATGTGATCAAGAGGGTGAGTTCTTATCTGCCAATCCTGGAAAAATGGAACAGTTCTGCAAGGATCATGGATTTATCAGCTGCTTTGAAACTTCAGCAAAGGTAAGAAAAAAGTAATTCTTAGTTTATCAATTGGTGATCACAACTGCTTAAGAAAATGTTGATTGTAATAAATTGCACAGAAATGCAAAGGGTCTATCAAGATGGTGACTTTATAATATATTAAAGTTAGTCATGCTTAAGGTAAAATGTGTTACCCCATTTGCCTCTAAATCTAAGATTGTTGATGAAAGAGGCAATATCAAGACTATGATCGCATCCTATCACGTACCTCTATTATGAAGCAGCCATATGTGATACCTGATCCGAATGATGGGACTAGCTAAAGGAAAATTACAGGGGAGTGAGGATGGAGAGATTAGATTGGCAGAATTGAGGGAGCAATTCCCTCCCTACTACCCCTCTCTTCTCCATGCCCCAACTGCATGTGCACCCATTTCAAACTTTTTCCTTCCCCCTTGTCCCCTTCCATCTATATTCCTTCTCTTAGCGTCACATTTAGTGCCTCCTCTCCTTATTTACTTATATCACTACTTTTTGTCTTTTCATCTCTGGTCTTTGACCAACCATTGGCCAATCAAACCCCCCTCTCACCGACATCCACCTCTCACTTGCCAGGCTTTTCCTCATCCCATTTCTTTTCGAGCTTTCTCCCCGCTACTACAATCAGAACCAGACTGATTCCTGGGATGTCAGGACTGTCTTATGAACAAAGACTGCATAGACTCGGTTTATACTCTCTAGAATTTAGGAGATTGAGAGGGGATCTTATAGAAACTTACAAGATTCTTAAGGGGTTGGACAGGCTAGATGCAGGAAGATTGTTCCCGATGTTGGGGAGGTCCAGGACAAGGGGTCACAGCTTAAGGATAAGGGGGAAATCCTTTAGGACTGAGATGAGAAGGAATTTTTTCACACAGAGAGTGGTGGGTCTCTGGAACTCTCTGCCACAGAGGGTAGTTGAGGCCAGTTCATTGGCTATATTTAAGAGGGAGTTAGATGTGGCCCTTGTGGCTAAGGGGATCAGAGGGTATGGAGAGAAGGCAGGTACGGGATACTGAGTTGGATGATCAGCCATGATCATATTGAATGGCGGTGCAGGCTCGAAGGGCCGAATGGCCTACTCCTGCACCTAATTTCTATGTTTTTCTATGTTTTCTACAATCATTCTGAAGAAGGGTCCCAACTCAAAACATTGCCTACCCACCTTCTCCAGAGATGCTGGTCTTCCCTCAACCTCCCGCATTTCAGAGAAAATAATCCAAGTCCGTCCAACCTCTCCCTGTAGGTGAAACCCTCTGATCCAGGCAGCATTCTGGAAAATCTCCTCTGCACCCGCTCCAAAGTCTCCACATCTTTCCTGTAATGAGGCGACCAGAAATGTACGCAATACTCCAAAAGTCATATGGAGTGGCATCATGACTTTCTGACTATTCTTTTGAATGCCCCTAATAATGAAGGCAGTCATACAATACATCTTCTTTACCACCCAATCTATTTGTGCTGGCACCTTTAGTGAGCTAAGAACTTGGACTCCAACATCCCTCTGCAATCAATGCTGTTCGGGGTCTTGCCATTAACTGAATTCCCTCTGCTTATACACTTTGGTGACAAGAACAGGAAGGCAGATTATTATGGTGAATGGTGTCAGATTAGGAAAAGGGGAAGTGCATCAAGACCCGGGTGTGTTTGTACATAAATCACTGAAAGTAAGCATTCAGGTACAGAAGGCAGAGAAGAAAGCTAATGGCATGTTGGCCTTCATTGCGAGAGGATTTGAGTTTAGGAGCCAGGAGGTCCTACTGCAGTTGTACAGGACCCCGGTGAGACTGCACCTGGAGTATTGGGTGAGGGAGGGATAGAGAGAGAGAGAGGGAATGCCGGGGCTACCTTAAGTGAGAGAAATAAATATTGATGCCACTGGGCTGTAAGGTGACCAAGCAAAATATGAGATGCTGTTCCTCCAATTTGCATTTAGCCTCACTCTGACAATGGAGGAGACCTAGGACAGAAAGGTCTGTGTAGGAATGGGAAGGAGAATTAAAGTGTCAAACTACTGAGAGATCAGGTAGGTTCAGGCGGGCTGAGCGAAGGTGTTCCGTGAAACAATTGCCCAGTCATGCATTTGGTCTTACCGATGTCTCAGAGTCCACATCTTGAACAAAGGATACAGTAGATGAGGTTGGAGGAGGTGCAAGTGAACCTCTGCCTAACCTGAAAGGACTGTTGGGGTCCCTGGACAGAGTTGAGGGAGGAGGTATAGCGACAGGTGTTGCATCTTCTGTGGTTGCAGGGGAAGGTACCCGGGGAGGGAGTGGTTTGGGTGGGAAGGGATGAGTTAACCAGGGAGTTGCGGAGGGAATGGTCTCTGCGGAAGGCGGAACGGGGTGCAGATGGGAAAATGTGACTAGTGGTGGGATCTCGTAGGAGGTGGCGGAAATTTCAGAGGATTATGTGCTGTGTGAGACGGCTGATGGGGTGGAAGGTAAGGACTAGGGTGACTCTGTCTCTGTTGCGACTAGGGAAAGAGGGAGCAAGGGCGGAGCTGCAGGGTACCGAGGAGACACGAGTGAGGGCCTCATCTATGTTGGGAGAGGGAAAGCCACATTCCCTAAAGAATGAGGACATCTCGGATGTCCTAGTATGGAACACCTCATCTTGGGCACAGTTGCAGCGTAGACTGAAGAATTGGGAGTAGGGGATAGAGTCTTTGCAGGAAGCAGGGTGGAAAGAAGTATAGTCGAGATAGTTGTGGGTATCAGTGGGTTTATAATAGACGTCAGTCAATAGTCTATTTCCTGTGATGGAGACTGTGAGATCAAGAAAGAGGAGGGAGGTGTCAGAGATAGTCCATAAATTTGAGCGCAGGATGAAAATTGGTGGTGATGTAGATGAAGTCCATGAGTTCTGCATGCGTGCAGGAGGTAGCACCGTTGCAGTCATAAATGTAACGGGGATAGAGTTCGAGCATAGGGCCAATGTATGCCAATGTACGCCTGGAACAGGGATTGTTCAATCTACCATACAAAGAGGCAGGCATAGCTAGGGCCCATGCAGGTGCCCATAGCTACGCCTTGGACTTGGAGGAAATGGGAGAAGTCAAAGGAGAAGTTGTTAAGGGTGAGGACCAGCTCCGCTAGGCAGAATACAGTGTTAGTAGAGAAAAATTGGATGGTTCTGTGGTCAAAGAAGACACGGAGGGCTTTAAGGCCTTCCTGGTGGGGGATGGAGGTGTAGTGACTGAATGTCCATAGTAAAGATGAGGGAGTGGGGGCTCGGAAAGCGGAAGTCATTAAAAAGACGAAGGGCATATGAGGTAACTTGGACATAGGTTGGGGGAGATTGGACCGGGGGGATAGGATGGAGTCGAGGTACATGGAAATCATTTCTGTGGGACAGGAGCAGACAGAAGCAATGGGTCTGCCAGGGCAGTTGTGTTTGTGGATTTTAGGGAGAAGGTAAAACTGGGCCGTGCGGGGCTGGGAAACAATAAGGTTGGAGGCTGTGGTAGGCAGACAGCCAGAAGTGATGACATCAGAAATGGGTGTTGTTTTTTAAATTTCAAAATAGACTTTATTCGAGTAATAAATATATACAATACATCAACTGTGCGAAAAAAAAAAAAAAAATCCATCCAACATTTTCGGAGGCTATACAAATGTCTCCATACAGTCTATATACATTTTTCAAAATTTTCAAATTTCACGAATCGATCCCCCACCCGTGCCACTCATGTGGCCCCCCGGCATGGGATACCTTCCCTTATTTTGAGGGGCGTCTCCACCATACAGTGCCCCCCATGTCCAGCAGCGGAAGGACCTTAGACTGTGGCCCTCCCCCACCGAGCCTTGGCGTTGGCTGCACCGAGCTTCAGTGCGTCCCTCAGTACGTACTCCTGCAGTCTGCAGTGGGCCAGTCGGCAACATTCCCCGACGGACATCTCTCTCTGCTGGGTGGTGAACAACGCTCGGGCAGACCAGAGAGCGTCTTTCACCGAGTTGATAACCCTCCAGCAGCACTTGATGTCAGTCTCTGAATGTGTCCCTGGGAACAGTCCGTAAATCACAGAGTCCTCTGTGACGGAGCTGTTTGGAATAAAGCGTACCAGGGACCCTTGCATTTTTCTCCAGACTCTTTGGGCAAATCCACACTCTGCAAAGAGATGGGCAACCGTCTCCACTCCATAGCAGCCGTCCCGAGGGCAGCGTGCGCTGGTAGTGAGGTTCCGACGGTGCAGGAAGGATCTGACTGGGAGGGCTCCCCTCACCGCCAGCCAAGCCAGGTGCTTGTTGGTGAGTTCTGGCGATGAGGCATTTTGCCAGACAAGCTGGGCAGTCTGCTCAGGGAACCACGCCACCGGGTCCATCGAGTCTTTTCCCTGCAGTGCCTGCAGGACATTCTGTGCTGACCACTGCCCAATGGACATGAGGTCAAAGGTGTTGGTCCGGAAGAACCTTTCCACAGACGACAGATGGGGTGGCAGTGACCAGCTGACTGGCACATTGCATGGCATCTGCGCCAGGCCCATCCTTCGCAACACCGGGGACAGGTAGAACCTCAGCAAGTAGTGACACTTGGTGCCCACGTGCCTTGGCTCTACACTCCGCCTGATGCAGCCACACACGAAGGTGGCCATCAGGATGAGGGCGACGTTGGGCACGCTTTTACCCCCGTTGTCTGCTGACTTGTACATTGTGGCCCGTCGCACCCGGTCCATCCTCGACCCCCAGATGAACTGGAAGATGGCCCGGGTGATCCCTGTGGCGTAGGAAGGGGGGACAGGCCACACCTGTGCCAAGTACAGCAGGCCCGAGAGCACCTCACACCTGATGACCAAATTCTTTCCCGTTATGGAGAGGGAGCGTTGCCTCCACAGCTCCAGCTTCTTCCCCATCCTGGCTATCCGCTCCAGCCAATTCTTGTTACACGCCTCAGCCCCCCCGAACCAGATCCCCAGCACCTTCAAAAAGTCAGGCTTGATGGTGAAGGGGACGGAAGATCTGTCAGGCCAGTTGCCAAAGAGCATGGCCTCGCTCTTCCTGCGGTTCACTCTGGCTCCCGTGGCCGACTCAAACTGGTCGCAGATACTAATCAATCTGCGGACCGACCCTGGATCCGAGCAGAAGACAGCGACATCGTCCATGTACAGGGAGGTCTTTACTTGAATGCCCCCACTGCCGGGCAGTGTCACTCCTCTAATGCTCGCATCCTTCCTGATGGATTCGGCAAAAGGTTCAATACAGCAGACAAACAAGACAGGAGAGAGAGGGCAACCCTGCCTGACTCCAGACCTTACAGGGAAACTGTCTGATTCCCACCCATTGATTTGGACTGCACTACGGATGTCGGTGTAGAGCAGATTGATCCAATTCCTGATTCCCTCCCCAAAACCCATTTTGGATAGCACGTCCCTCATGTACGTGTGCAAAATCCTGTCAAAGGCCTTCTCCTGGTCCAAGCTGACTAGGCAGGCATCCACCCATCTGTCCTGCACGTAGGCGATGGTATCTCTCAGCAGCGCTAGGCTGTCTGAGATTTTCCTGCCAGGTACAGCACAAGTTTGGTCCGGGTGGATCACCTGTCCCAGAGCAGACTTGACCCGGTTGGCGATGGCCTTAGACAGGATCTTGTAGTCTACATTCAAGAGCGTTATGGGTCTCCAATTCTTTATGTCCTTCATCTCCCCCTTCTGCTCAGAAATGGGTGTGTGATTAAGGCCTGGTGCTCGTCTGTGGGATCATGGCCCATTGATAAGTAGGAGGAGGTGTCTGAGAGTTGTCGCCTGGCCTTAGCACCGTAGAGGGCAGCACACCAGCCTATCATGGCACCTCCCTTGTCGGCGGGTTTGATTATAATGTTGGGGTTGCTGAAGAGTGAGTGGAGGGCTGTACGTTCAGAAGGGGTGAGGTTGGACTGGGTAAGGGGAGTGGAAAAGGGGAAACGGTTGATGTCATGCCGGCAGTTAGAAATAAAGAGGTCTAGAGGGTAGAAGGCCGTTCTGGGGAGTCCAAGAGGAGGGGGACCAGTGGAGACGGTACAAGGGGTCATCGGTACTCAGATACTAGTTTAAACCGAAGATAGAGACAAATTGCTGAAGTAACTCAGCGGGACAGGCAGCATCACTGGGGAGAAGGAATGGGTGACATTTCGGGTCGAGATCCTTCTTCAGACTGATGTCGGGGAGAAGGAAATACATAGATAAGGAAGTGTAAGGTGTGAATATAGGACAAAGAAACACAAGGAAATGTAGAATAGATCAATGTTAGCTGGGAGAAAGTAATTACAAAGTAAACAGGGATAAAATGTAGTCGGAGACAATAAGATTGGTCGGAGAACTCGGAAGGGGATGGGATGGAGCGAGAGGGAACGCAAGGGTTACTTGAAGTTAGAGAAGTCAATGTTCATACCGCTAGGGCGTAAGCTGTCCAAGCAAAATTTGAGGTGCTGTTCCTCCAATTTGCGCTGGGCCTCACTCTGATAATGTTTTGCTGGACCTCAAACAATGAAATGCACTCAAAATATGATTTCACTGTTGAAGAGTCTTATCGTGTAATATGGGACATTTGAACAAAATAATTGATCCAAGTTGTTTCTTATCAACAGTGGAAGGATAAAGCACAGTAGCAGAATATAACCAAAAAGGTCTGATGAATGTGCACAGCCTAAAGGTGTAGGGCAAGTTGTTCTATTTGATGTTATATGATTGTGCATGCCAGGTTGATTTAATTCGTCAAAACAGGGCGGACTAAGTGAAGGTTGCAATCTTCCACCCAATAAAAATAATTAATAACCAATCATAAACGTAACTGTACGTAGTTGAGTTGCAAATTGAGGATAATATTTAACATTAAGGAAATGAAACAACATTTAAACGCAAAGTAGTACTTTAATCTGCAAGGAAATGCAGATGCAGAAAACTTCTGTAGAAGACAAAGTGCAGGAGTAACTCATTAGGCAGCATCTTTGGAGGACATCTCTGGAGGTCTGAAAAAGGGTCACGACCCAAAATGTCACATATCCATGTCCTTCAGAAATGCTGCCTGACCTGCTGAGCTACTCCAGCACTTTGTGTATAATACTTTCTTTACTTAACTGACTGAACTTGTGAAATTCCACAGTAATAATGCCACCTTATTGCTGCTGAACTAAATATAGCAAACAGATTAAAATCAAACAGAGAACGTAAGCAGACAGATGAGACTGCAGGACAAATACACAGGTTTTTGAGGGCAAACCAAACTTATCGTCACCATAGGTTGAAATAAAAAAATATCAGCCTACTACCAAATGCATGAAGTAATATTAGTGTTTTTTTTAAATCATCAGTATGAAGTCACAGCTTTGAATTTCATCAATATGCATGTGTACTGCATATTTTAACACACCTTTGATGCAAGATTAACTGATTAATAATGGGTAACTACAGATGCTAGGAGTTTCAAATTACACTACATAAACTTAACAGGGACATTACCAAAAAAACTAGGCTAACTTTCATATTTTCATGTGGACATTAACTCTGAAGGCAATATCTCCAAGTTTGCGGATGACACTAAGCTGGGGGGCAGTGTTAGCTGTGAGGAGGATGCTAGGAGAATGCAAGGTGACTTGGATAGGCTGGGTGAGTGGGCAAATGTTTGACAGATGCAGTATAATGTGGATAAATGTGAGGTTATCCACTTTGGTGGCAAAAATAGGAAAACCGACTACTATCTAAATGGTGGCCGATTAGGAAAAGGGGAGATGCAGCGTGACCTGGGTGTCATGGTACACCAGTCATTGAAAGTAGGCATGCAGGTACAACAGGCAGTGAAGAAAGCCAATGGTATGTTAGCTTTCATAGCAAAAGGATTTGAATATAGGAGCAGGGAGGTTCTACTTTAGTTGTATAGGGTCTTGGTGAGGCCACACCTGGAGTATTGCGTACAGTTCTGGTCTCCAAATCTGAGGAAGGACATTATTGCCATAGAGGGAGTGCAGCGAAGGTTCACCAGACTGATTCCTGGGATGTCAGGACTGTCTTATGAACAAAGACTGCATAGACTCGGTTTATACTCTCTAGAATTTAGGAGATTGAGAGGGGATCTTATAGAAACTTACAAGATTCTTAAGGGGTTGGACAGGCTAGATGCAGGAAGATTGTTCCCGATGTTGGGGACGTCCAGGACAAGGGGTCACAGCTTAAGGATAAGGGGGAAATCCTTTAGGACCGAGATGAGAAGAAATTTTTTCACACAGAGAGTGGTGGGTCTCTGGAATTCTCTGCCACAGAGGGTAGTTGAGGCCAGTTCATTGGATATATTTAAGAGGGAGTTAGATGTGGCCCTTGTGGCTAAGGGGATCAGAGGGTATGGAGAGAAGGCAGGTACGGGATACTGAGTTGGATGATCAGCCATGATCATATTGAATGGCGGTGCAGGCTCGAAGGGCCGAATGGCCTATTCCTGCACCTAATTTCTAACTCTGAGGCCGGTATGGAAATATTACCACATCCTCAATTTTATATTTTTCTTTAATCCTGCTTTACCTGCAATTCTCTCTGGTGTGCAATGTGGTGCAGGACTTAGGACACCAGGAGAGGCCTGAAGCAAGCATCCAGGCCATTCCAAACACAGAAATGTATCTTCAACTCTCCAACATTTTGCTCTCTTCCTCTGCTGGTGGCCTGAGATCATCCTGAAGTCTAGTTCCTGGAATGAAAATGCCTGCGATGTTAGAAACATAGAAATGGAAAATAGGTGCAGGAGTAGGTCATTCGGCCCTTCGAGCCAGCACCGGCATTCAATATGATCATGGCTGATCATCCAAAATCATTACCCCATTCCTGCTTTTTCCCCCATATCCCTTGATTCCGTTAGCCCTGCGAGCTATATCTAAACTCTCTTGAAAACATCCAGTGAACTGGCCTCCACTTCCTTCTGTTGCAGAGAATTCCATAGATTCACAACTTTTCTCATCAGTCCTAAATGGCCTACCCCTTTCTTAAACATTTTGCTTAATTTATGCATCCATTGTTGGGTAAGAGTTTAGTTTAAGCATCAATAAGCTGCATTTTTAAAATGATGTATTTAAGATGCCATGACAATACATTATGTTAGATGACATAAATGGTGAAGCAAGGACATTGCATTGGCTGTTTTTGTGGGGAAGCCTGTTACCATTAGTAGTAACACAAGAACAAATGGACCACCCTGTTGATGGCATTTTGGAAATGAGTCACTTCATAGTTACTGTCGGCAGTGATATACCTCGGGGTGCACATGAAGAGAAAGTGTGTATCACATCTTCAAGGCTGCAGCCAGGTCTGGAATTCTAATGTAAGTGCAGCATTCCAAAGCTGTCCTGCTTCTGCTATTTTAATTACAGCTTAAAGCTACATCAAAATGACAAATCCTTGCAGAATTTCTCAGTCATGTGGTAAAAGTATCATCAGATTTGGATGGCCGAGGTCACGATCAGTTTGCACTGAGGAGTGGTTCAAATTTGCCCATTTCCTGCAGATTTGTGCTCGGTGCTGCATTCTTTGCTTGCTGATGGATACCCAGGCTGTCCCTTAAATTGAAATAATCCCTTATAAACGGGCTGAGGCGCTGTATCTCTTTAATCTTATTTCCCCACACTTTTGGGAATGATCATCTTTGCAATATCTTCTTTATTAAATTGGAACCTTCTCCACTCCATTCTGATGCCTTTTATGAATCTATCGAGTGTATCCTGTGGGATGGACACAGTAGAGAATTGGTGGATTTCAGGCCATTGACAGGATGGATAAAAAAATTACACAAGAAGATTCCTGATATTGTTGATAAAGGGTCAAGGTTGTGTCTTTAATTTTCCGATTACTAAATGCACCTGCTAGCATAAAGCATCACGAGGGTAGCAATATAAGGCCACAATATTACTCTGGAAAGACAGATGTACTGAGAAGAAATAGCACATCATTCAGCCTACAATTTTGGCAAATAATTGTAGTGCCATTTATTCTGCTAGGTTCCTGCTGTTTGAGAGGACGTGCTGCATTTTAATTGCTTTGGGTTTCTGAAGGCTTGAAATACCATTGAATGGGGTAGTACAATGAAGTAATCTGTTAGCTGTACACCTCACTTGCATCCAAGATGAGGAAGATAGATCCTTAGTACCAAAATGTTGAAGTCAATGGGGAACACTCAGTTATTAAAAATGTAACCCTCCTCTTTCACTCTTCTCTTATCAGACTCCCTTTTGTCTCCTAGTCCCTTTTTTTTAACCAAAAATAGATATATTCAAGTATTTACAATACTAAATAATTCAAAAACAATTGCACCGCCATATTATGTAAAACAAATATTCTTAAATAACAATTTAGCAATCCTTATTAAGGATTCATTCCACCCCTGTGGTGCCCAGCGGTCCTGTAAATCCTCCAGGGTGCCCGTGGACAGTGTGTAGTCCCACTCTAGTACCACCCTGACGCGGACATATCCCCGGAAAAGGGGCAGGCAGCCGGCTCGGGCCTTATCTGCTTTTTGTCTCTTTTTGTCCCCTTTTGTCTCTCCTTTGTTGGACAAAGTCAAGAGAGTTTTTATTGTCATGTGTCCCAGATATGACAATGAAATTCTTACTTGCTGCAGCACAACAGAATATGTAAACATTATACAAAATGGAAGATGAAAGCTCAGTGTGTCAATAGACCATAGACCATATATACACAATAAATAAACTGATGTAGTGCAATAATAATAATAATAGACTGTTATTGTTCAGAGCTTATTTGATGTTGTGTTTAATAGCCTGTTGGCTGTGGGGAAGAAGCTGTTCCTGAACCTGGATGTTACAGATTTCAGGCTCCTGTACCTTCTTCCCGATGGCAATGGTGAAATGAGTGTGTGACCAGCATGGTGTGGGTCTTTGATGATATTGGCAGCCTTTTTGAGGCAGTGACTACGATAGATTCCATCGATGGTGGGGAGGTCAGAGCAGATGATGGACTGGGCAGTCTTTTTCGCTCCTGGTTATTCAAGTTGCTGAACCAGGCCACGATGCAGCCAGTCAGCATGCTCTCTACTGTGCACCTGTCAAAGTTTGAGAGAATCCTCCTTGACATACCGACTCTCCGTCATCTTCTCAAGAAGTAGAGGCGCTGATGTGCCTTCTTTATCTTTGTATCAGTGTGCAGGGACCAGGAAAGATCTTCGGAAATATGCACCCTCAGGAATTTTAAGTTTTTGACCGTTTCCCCCATCGTCCCGTTGATATAAATGGGATTGTTGGCCCTATCCTTACGCTTCCAGTCCACAATTAGTTCCTTAGTTTTACTGGTGTTGAGAGCCAGGTTGTTGTGCTGGCACCATTTGGTCAATCGGTCGATCTCACTTCTATACTCTGACTCATCACCATCTGTGATTCGTCCCGCAACGGTAGTGTCGTCGGCGAACTTGATAATGGAGTTCGCACTAAGTCCGGCTACACAGTCATGAGTATAGAGTGAGTACAGCAGGGGACTGAGCACGCAACCTTGAGGTGCTCCTGTACTGATTGTTGTCGAGGATGACATATTTCCACCAACACAGACAGACTGTGGTCTGTGGATGAGGAAGTTGAGGATCCAATTGCAGAGGGATGCGCAGAGACCCAGATCCGTGAGCTTGGTAACCGGCTTGGAGGGGATGATGGTATTAAACGCCGAGCTGTAGGCTATGAACAACAGCCTGACATACACGTTTTTGTTGTCCATGTGGTCCAGAGCGGAGTGGAGAGTCAGTAAGATTGCATCCACTGTTGACCTGTTGTGGCGGTAAGCAAACTGCAGTGGGTCGAGGTTGGAGTTGATATGTGCCATAATCAACCCCTCATAGCACTTCATCACCACAAACGTTAGTGCCATTGGTCGATAGTCGTTGAGGCACATCACCTTGCTCTTCTTGTGCACCGGTATTATTGATGCCCTTTTAAAGCAGGTGGGAACCTCAGACCTCAGAAGTGAGAGGTTGAAAATGTCTATTACAGGTACTGACTTCCCCACCATCGAAGAGATCTACAGGAGGCACCACCTCACAGAAGTAGCCAGCCTCAACAAGGAGCGACACCACCCTGGCCATCACCACTTTATCACTTTCCAGCCTTTGTGATGCAACCAATCAATATGCTCTCTACCGTACACCTGTTGAAGTTCAAGAGATTATTTGTTGGCATACTGAATTTCCACAATCTTCTACGGAAGTAGAGTCATTAATAGACTTTCTTTCCAGACAGATCTGCAGAAATATGCATGATCAGGAACATGAAGTTATTGATTTTCTCCATCACCAACCCATCGAGGATCCTCATCTTCCTCTTTTGAAGTCAACAATCAGCTCTCTGGTTTTACTGAAGTAGAGATAAAGGTTGGTGTTATGGCACCAATCAATTAGATGATTGATCTCCCTCCTATACTCTAACATCAGTATCCTTAATTCACCAAACAACAGTGGTCTTGCTGGCAAATTTAAAGATAGAGTGGGAACTATTTCCGTCTACATTGCCAAGGACTTTGGAGATTGCACATTCTCTCCATTGATGTTTCTCCTGCATGCCATGTATTTACTCCCAGACTTGGTGGTAGGGGTAATTTGCTACTGTAGTTTAGCACAGGTAAGTGGCAAACTATTCAAAGTAAGTATGACAGTAATTGAGAACAGTCTAATTCAGGTCCAAATAGTCCCCAGCGATGGTAAATGAAGACAATGGTTTTGATCTTCCCAATATCCAGCTGGAGGAAATCTCTGTTCATCCAGTACGGGACACTGGTGAAATATTGCATCAATTTAAAGACCTTGTCAAGGGATAATGGGAAGGGAAACTTGGTGTCATCAACAGATATCTTAAACACTTTTTGCCTTTTTGGAGCAGTATCTAAAATATCTTGGAAGTGAAACTGAACAGATGGGAGGCATTCACTTTGATCCTGTTCTGCTTGCATCGTCAATAGTCAGTGTTAATGATTCCTTATGTCAGGTTAGTGAGAGTAAAATCTACTTTGATTTTGCTTTAATCTTTCACTTTCTGGAAGAGCTTCCTCACTGGCATGAGCGAAAAGGTTATGCAAAGTACTTTTAAGTCGTGCCTTTTTGTAACGCTCCATCTTCTCTCCCCTTGAAGATGCCGGCACTTTGGGAATTTTCCCACACATTTGGCTTTTCACCATCAGCAAACCACTATATATCAAATTATAAATGTCATGTTTACTATTTTGATATTTGGTTAAAGTACTATTTATAAATATGATTTATACTTTGAAGTGCGAGTTCTTCTGGCATATGTTGTCCATCACTCATGCTAAACACCTTTATTTTTTTTTCATTTCACATATACCAGTAATTATTTTCCTATTTAATTTATTTTGCTCAGTTTTATTTTAAAATAAGCTTAAAAAATTCAAAGACAAACGAGGGGCACAAAGTGCTGGAGTAACTCGGTGGGTCAGCCAGTATCTCTGGAGAACATGGACATGTGACTTTTTATGTTAGGATCGGCAAAAGAATAAATCGGGGAAGGTGGTGCATCCATGGATAACAAGGGAAATCAGGGATAGTATAAAAACAAAAGATGAGGCATACAAATTTGCCAGAAAAAGCAGCCTACCGGAGGACTGGGAGAAATTCAGAATCCAGCAGAGGAGGACAAAGGGCTTAATTAGGAAAGGGAAAATAGATTATGAAAGGAAACTGGCAGGGAACATAAAAACTGACTGCAAAAGTTTTTATAGATATGTAAAGAGAAAGAGACTAGTTAAAACAAATGTTGGTCCCTTGCAGTCAGAAACAGGTGAATTGATCATGGGGAACAAGGACATGGCAGACCAATTGAATAACTACTTTGGTTCTGTCTTCACTAAGGAAGACATAAATAATCTGCCGGAAATAGCAGTGGAACGGGGGTCAAATAAGATGGAGGAACTGAGTGAAATCCAGGTTAGCCGGGAGGTGGTGTTGGGTAAATTGAACGGATTGAAGGCCGATAAATCCCCAGGGCCAGATAGTCTGCATCCCAGAGTACTCAAGGAGGTAGCCACAGAAATAGTGGATGCATTAGTGATAATTTTTCAAAATTCCTTAGATTCTGGAGTAGTTACTGAGGATTGGAGGGTAGCTAATGTAACCCCACTTTTTAAAAAAGGAGGGAGAGAGAAAGCGGGGAATTACAGACCAGTTAGTCTAACATCGGTAGTGGGGAAACTGCTGGAGTCAGTTATTAAAGATGGGATAGCAGCGCCTTTGGAAAGTGGTGAAATCATTGGACAAAGTCAGCATGGATTTACGAAAGGTAAATCATGTCTGACAAATCTGATAGAATTTTTCGAGGATGTAACTAGTAGAGTGGATAAGGGAGAACCAGTGGATGTGTTATATCTAGACTTACAGAAGGCTTTCGACAAGGTCCCGCATAAGAGATTAGCATACAAACTTAAAGCACACGGTATTGGGGGTTCAGTATTGATGTGGATAGAGAACTGGCTAGCAGACAGGAGGCAAAGGGTAGGAGTAAACGGGTCCTTTTCAAAATGGCAGGCAGTGACTAGTGGGGTGCCGCAAGGCTCAGTGCTGGGACCCCAGCTATTTACAATATATATTAATGATTTGGACGAGGGAATTCAATGCAACATCTCCAAATTTGCAGATGATACCAAGCTGGGGGGTATAGTTAGGTGTGAGGAGGATGCTTGGAGGCTGCAGGGTGATTTGGATAGGCTGAGTGAATGGGCAGATGCATGGCAGATGCAGTACAATGTGGATAAATGTGAGGTTATCCACTTTGGTGGCAAAAACATGAGGGTAGACTATTATCTGAATGGTGGCAGATTAGGTAAGGGGGAGATGCAACGAGACCTGGGTGTCATGGTACACCAGTCATTGAAAGTAGGCATGCAGGTGCAGCAGGCAGTGAAGAAAGCAAATGGTATGTTAGCATTCATAGCGAAAGGATTTGAGTATAGGAGCAGGGAGGTTCTACTGCAGTTGTACAGGGTTTTGGTGAGGCCACACCTGGAGTACTGCGTACAGTTTTGGTCTCCAAATCTGAGGAAAGACATCCTTGCCATAGAGGGGGTACAGAGAAGATTCACCAGACTGATTCCTGGGATGTCAGGACTTTCATATGAGGAAAGATTGGATAGACTCGGTTTGTACTCGATGGAATTTAGAAGATTGAGGGGGGATCTTATAGAAACCTACAAAATTCTTAAGGGGTTGGACAAGCTAGATGCTGGAAGATTGTTCCCAATGTTGGGGGAGTCCAGAACAAGGGGTCACAGTCTAAGGATAAGGGGGAATTCCTTTAGGACCGAAATGAGGAAAACATTCTTTACACAGAGAGTGGTGAGTCTCTGGAATTCTCTGCCACAGAAGGTAGTTGAGGCCAGTTCATTGGCTATATTTAAGAGGGCGTTAGATGTGGCACTTGTGGCTAAAGGGATCAGGGGGTATGGAGAGAAGGCAGGTACGGGATACTGAGTTGGATGATCAGCCATGATCACATTGAATGGCGGTGCAGGCTCGAAGGGCCGAATGGCCTACTCCTGCACCTATTTTCTATGTTTCTATGTTTCTATGACCCTTCTTCAGACTGATTGTGGTCGAGGGAAGGTGAGGAGGATATTGGAAGAGAGGAGGGGAAGGGCAAATCCTGGTCAATGATAGGTGGTTATAGGTGAGTTGAGTTTTTGATAGGCAGATGGGGGAACAAAAGCCAGAGATGAAAAGACAATAGATGTGAGGTAAAAATAGAAGAAGTGTGAATTGTGAGGCCAGAGCAAGGTATATAAGTCGAGAGATACAAAATGCTGGAGTAACTCAGTGGGTCAGGCAGCATCTCTAGAGAAAATACATAGGCAATGTCTCAGATTGGGAAGAAACATAAGTGGAAGGGGAAGGGCAGGGGGAGGGGAGAAACAGGAAACACGGGTGAGGGATCCATCTATGACAACAGGGGATAATCCAACTTTACTAAAGACGGAGGACATCTCAGATGTCCTAGAATGGAAAACCTCATCATGGGAACAGATGCGCCGGGACTGAGAAATTGATAGCGAGTTTTGCAAGAGGCAGGGTGGGATGAAGTGTAACAGAAATAGCTGTGGAAGTTGGAGGGTTTGTAGTAGATGTCAGTCATGATTGTGTAGAAAGGAACTGCAGATGCTGGTTTAAACCAATGATAGTCACAAAATGCTGGAGTAACTCAGCGGGCCGGGCAGCATCCCTGGCGAGAAGGTGACGTTTCGGGTCGATACCCTTCTTCAGACTGGATGTTCATGGCAATGGGGGCCTGGAAATTGCAAGTCATTGAAGAGTTGACCAGCGTGTGAGGTGTCTTGGATGTAGGTTGGAAGGGACTGGACAAGGAGGGTTTAGGATGGAATCAAGTTATTTGGAGATGAGTCTGTGGGGTAGGAATGGGCAGAGATAATGAGTCTGCTGGGGCAGTTCTGTTTGCAAATATTGGGAAAGAGATAGAAGTGGGAAGTGCAGGGCTGGGAAACTAAGAGGTTGGAGGCTGTGCAGGGAAGATCGTCAAAGGTGATGAGATCGGTAACCATCTGGGAGATGAAAGAAATCACACTTATTTCCTTGGCTATTTTATTTGTTATTTTCACATTAGATATATTTGACCTACTGCTTCACTAAACTAGTCAAATGCCCCCTCCTTTCATCCTATCACCACCCCATCTCTATATTCATTTGTTCTATGATTAGTTTAATAGTTCCTTTGTCTGAAACACACAAAACACACACATGCACACAGACGCCCTCCATACACATACACACAAATGTATACACATACACATATTGACACACAGGAACAAACATTTACAGATGGATACACACAAACACCATGCATATGGGCCCACACACATACTCAAAAGGAACACCTATGAACACAGACACACACACACACACCTACACATATTTGTGTATGCATAGAAATATCCAACAGATATGGACATTGTATTTCAATCAAGGTGAAATGACATGCATAACGATTATATAAGGTAATCACTTCAGATTTGGTGTTCATTGAGTAAATGGCAGAAATATTTCACTCACTGCAGCGGCTTAAAATGAACGTTGCTTTTTAATGGAAGTTGCATAAACAGGCAGAGCAGCAGAATAAAGTGACAGGCATTATCCTCAGTTATAAATGGGTACTCTGATTTGTAGCCACATCAATTGAAAAGTGGCAGCAGAAATTAGTTTTTCAGGAGGATGTACCGGATTTAAAATGATAAATTCCATTAAAAATCACCAAACACAATTTAAAAAAATGCAGTAACACTCTGTTAATGAAGCATGCTCAACACTTTGGTGTGGCAGACTGACAGATATTCTGGAGACAGACACAAAATGTTGATCAGTGGGTCAGCAATCTCTTCCAAGAAAAGGAATGGATGACGTTTCGGGTCGACACCCTTCTTCAGACTCTGAAAAAATACTGCCTGACCCGCTGAGTTATCATTAATATTTTCTGCCTATCTTCTATGTAAACCTGCATCTGCAGTATTTTTTTTAAACACAGATATTCTGGAGTATTGGATGATATCCCAATTAATTCTCAACAGTTTTTATTCACACGTTTTCATATATTATGCAGCGCAGTCAGATAATACATTTTTCAGTGAACCCAGAAGTTGCAAGGGGGCACAGGGACAAGGATACCTGCATGTTAGAGTTAGCACAGCAATCAGGAGAACCAGAGGACAAATCATAGGATTTCCAAACTGTCAATAATTTCAGGACCACAAAATGGTGGGGCAGAATGGACACATTTTCTGTGATTTTCACCGTAAGCCAGCCAGTTCAAGGAGTGCAGAGTGACGGAGTACATAGTTTTGAAGGACAAAGAGGCGATGTTCAACTTTTTATATTTTTGCCCAGCGTCGCAACTGAATTAACCTATTTAGTCCCAACGTGGTGGAGACTGTCGTGAGGGAGGGGGTGGAACAGTGGGCAATAGAGGACCTGACGTGGGGGGGGGGGATGGGGAGTGGATCAGGGGGAGAACAAAGGGGGACCTGGCATGGATACTGTGTATACTCTGTAACTATGTCAGCACCCTTATGTGGCAAGTATTTGCATACATTGGGTATGCAAGCAAAGAATTTCACTGTGACTTGTCACATGTGACAATAAAGTATTCATTCATTCATTCATTCATCAATTTTGTAAACATCTCTGCCATTCACCATCATGTTTCATGATCACTTCCCAACACTTCTCATAACCCCACTCTGCACACTTGCCTTTATTAAAAGCCAGAACAGGTGAAGTGTCTACGCATTCCTCTGATGCTGAACACTGCACCACCCACGTTCTGTCTTCCCATCCTGACATGTGGATTTCAGCAAATGGTAAGTGCCAGCATTTTTGATAAACAACAAAAATAGCATGTAATTATAGAGCATTCCTTACGTGGTAAAATGTATCAATGTTCCTCATGAAACTTTTTGAAATTAAATTTGACATTAAGCATCATGCATTAAAGTTTGCTCAGATAATTTGAAACTCAATCATTCTGCATTTATGGAACATTTTATAGAAAGAAAGATAAATAGTCAAGGAGAGTTCAGAGGGGATTTTCAGAGTTTAGTTTAGTTTAGAGGTACAGCATGGGAACATGCCCTTTGGCCCACAATTCCACGCCAATCAGTAATCACTAATATATTAGTTAAATCCTACATATACTAGGGACAATTTGCAAAAGCCAATTAACCTACAAATCTGTACGTCTTTGGAGTGTGGGTGGAAACTGGAGCACCCGGATAAATCCATGCGGTCACAGGGAGAATGTATAAACTCTGTACAGACAGCACCCATGGTCAGGATTGAACCTAGATCTCTGGCACTGTAAGCCAGCAACTGGCACTGTAGGGCAGCAATTCTATGGCTGCGCCACTGTGCAGCCCTTACCTGTTTGAGTCTAGACAGGTAATGACATGGTGGCTTTGATGGTGCAATGAAAATCAGTGAGGTGTAAAATACATTGAAAGTAATCCTAGCCAAAATATTAAGGCATTTTGATTGTATTGAATGAATGAATGAATGAATGAATGAATGAATGAAGAAGTTTATTGGCCAAGTATTCACATACAAGGAATTTGCCTTGGTGCTCCGCCCGCAAGTGACAACATGACATACAGTGACAGTTAGGAATGACACATAAAACATTAAACATTAATAATAAAACATCAGCGATTAAATGTGAATTAAATAAAATACCAGAGCAAAAGGAGGCTACAGATTTTTGGTTATTGAGTAGAGCTACTACTCGTGGAAAAAACACTGTTTTTTATGCCTGGCTGTTGCAGCTTTGACAGTCCGGAGTTGCCCTCTAGAGGGAAGTGATTTAAAGAGTTTGTGGCCATGGTGAGAGGGGTCAGATATTATCTTACCCGCTCGCTTCCTGGCCCTTGCAGTGTACAGTTTGTCTATGGAGGGAAGGTTGCAGCCTTCTCAGCTGATTGGATGAATCGCTGCAGTCTCCGGGTGTCATGCTTGGTGGCTGAGCCAAACTAGACCATGATGGAGAAGGTGAGGACAGACTCTACGATGGCTGTATAGAATTGGACCATCATTGCCTGTGGCAGATTGTGCTTCCTCAGCTGCTGCAGTAAGTACATCCTCTGTTGTGCCTTTTTGACTGTGGAGTCGATGATAGCCCCCCATTTAAGGTCCTTGGAGATGATGGTTCCCAGGAACTTAAAAGACTCCACAGATGTGACTGTGGTCTTGTTGATGGTGAGTGGAGTGAGGGGAGGGGGAGCTCTCCTAAAGTCTACAATTAATTCCACTGTCTTAAGATCATTGAGCTCCAGGCTGTTACGATGGCACCAGGAGGTCAGCTGTGTCACTTCCTGTCTGTAGGCAGATTCCTCCCCATCCTGGATCAGTCCAATCAGGGTTGTGTCATCCGCAAACTTGAGAAGCTGGACAGAGGTGTCTGTGGAGGTGCAGGCATTGGTGTAGAGAGAGTAGAGGAGAGGAGAGAGTACGCAGCCTTGTGGTGCTCCTATGCTGAGCGTTTGCGCGTCCTAGTTGTGGTTTCCCAGCCTCACATGCTGCTTCCTGTCTGTCAGGAAGCTGGTGATCCACCGACAGAGGGATTTAGGAACAGTCAACTTAGAAAGTTTGGAGTGTAGTATCTCTGGCACAATGGTGTTGAATGCAGAGGTAAAATCAACAAACACAATCCTTACATAGATCCCCTGGTGGTCCAGGTGCTGGAGGATGAAGTGCAGGCCCAGGTTGGCTGCGTCATCCACAGATCTATTGGCCCGATATGCAAACTGAGGGTCCAGCAGGGGGTTTGTGATATGGCCAGCACAAGCCTTTCAAGGGTCTTCATGACTACAGAGGTCAGAGGTACAGGCTTGTAGTCATTAAGACCAGTAATGACTATTCATAGATATGATCCAGTATATAAGCGCCATTCATTTTATAGTTGATAAATTTATGCATATTTTTACTTTTGTCATCTGCAGGAAAACGTCAATATTGAGGAAGCAGCCCGGTGTTTGGTGAAACACATCATCGCCAGCGAGAATGATCTTGCGCGTTCTGTAGAATCTGACGTGGTCACCCCAACACTCAATTCCTTCAGAAGCAACGGCAGCTGCTCATCTTGTTTCAAGGCTTAGACTTTCAGTGCTCACATATCTTGATTTCATCATAAAAACGAGGAGCTGCAAAGATGCTGGTTTACAAAAACAGATGCAGTGCTGGAGGAACACAGCGGGTAAGGCAGTACCCCTGGAGAACATGGAAAGGTGACATTTCAGCTCGGGATCCTACATCATTCTGAGGAAGGGTCTCGGCCTGAAATGTCACCTATCCATGTTCTCCAGGGATACTGCCTGACCCATTGAGTGTCTAAGATTTCATTGTAATGGGCCTGTCCCACTTACGCGATTTTTTCAGCGACTTGCCCGCACCCATCATAGTCATAGTAGGTCGCTGAAAATTTTCAACGTTGAAAATCCAGCGGCGACCAGAACAAGGTACGACTCTTTGGGCGACTACTCATGACCATACAGGCTTCACCCCGCGACATGTCACCAGGGTGTCCCCTGTATGGTCGTGAGTAATCTCCACAGTCACCCATAGAGTCGTAGCATCTTTCTGGTTGTCGCTGATTTTTCAACATGTTGAAAATTTCCGGCAACCTGCAACCACCTATGACGGTTGCCGGCAGTCGCGTAAGTGGGATAGGCCCATCAATGAGTTGCAATATTGCCAGTTACAGCAGCAATACTTTTAACTAGAGCCCGGAAGAGATGAGATTTGGAAAGTAAAAAAAATATATGGTTCAAAAATATCAACTTCACTTTGTGGGAACCTGTAACATGGAAAAACATTCCCAAACTGTTTCACAAGAATATGAAATAAAATGAGTTTCTGATATTAAAAATAGTGCTCACTGTAATGAGTTTCTTTAAAGATGATATTATCTTCATGCATGGGAATCAAAGAAGCAAGAGGCTAAAATTCAACTTTAATCAGACTAATTGGGATATATTAGATTCCCTGTTTTAATAAAGGAGACGATAGGACAAGATGTCTGAAAGGGGCAGATCTGGTACTGTTCGTCTGTGCCCTGCTAAAACTCAATTTCACCCTCCAATAGACAATAGACAATAACTGCAGGAGTAGGCCATTTGGTCCTTCGAGCCAGCACCACCATTCACTGTGATCATGGCTGATCATCCACAATCAGTACCCCGTTCTTGCCTTCTCCCCATATCCCTTGAGTCCACTATCTTTATAAGTATCCAACTTTCTCTTGAAAGCATCCAGAGAATTGGTCTCCACTGCCTTCTGAGGCAAATAATTCCACAGATTCACAACTCTCTGGGTTAAAATGTGTTTCCTCATCTCTGTTCTAATTGGCCTATCCCTTATTCTTAGTCTGTGGCCCCTGGTTCTGGACTTCCCCAACATCGGGAACATGTTTTCTGCCTCTAGCATGTCCAATCACTTAATAATTTTATATGTTTCAATAAGATCCCCTCTCATCCTAAATTCCAGTGTATATAAGCCCAGTCGCTCCATTCTTTCAACATATGACAGTCCCGCCATCCCGGATATTAACCTTGTGAACCTACACTGCACTCCCTCAATAGCACGAATGTCCTTCCTCACATTTGGAGACCAAAACTGCACACAATAATCCAGGTGCGGACTCACTAGGGCCCTGTACAACTGCAGAAGGTCCTCTTTGTTCCTATACTCAACTCCTCTTGTTATGAAGGCCAACATGCCATTAGCAACATGCCATGCCTCCAGGCATGTTTTGCAACAGAAAGGAAGGCAGCCCCTTTACATAACACAGTCACAGGTTATCACTTCACAGTGTAACAATTCATTTTACCTTGCTGCTGTTAAATGGGTTGTATGGCAGCAGCTGTCTTCTGCACAGTCCAATAACAGATCTAAACTAATTCCAAATGCTGAAGACTGCAACTGTGATCTGTGTGATTTTTCCCCATCTCTAAGCAACTACACCACCTTTACTATTACCTTGACTGAGATTAAATAATTCAGCACAGACAATGAGAATAATCAAAGAATCATAAGCAGGATCAACATTGGGTGAGAGTTGGGAGTGAGAAATTGCGAGACCAAGCCCGAGGGAGCGTAGCGACCGGGGGGAGCGGGGGGGGGGGGGGAGGGTGCGGGAGGAGGGTGCTGTCTTCCTCTCAGCTGGGACTTTTCCGAAATGCAAAGTCCAATAACTATATATTTAAGCAATATTGTTCTATTAAATGTGATCATGAGAGTACATCATATTTTCTGTGGTATTCATAACACAACAATGATAAAAAAAATCTTTGTTTTGATTGCACCTACCAACATGCATACATTATTATATTACAGTTAATATGTACCGAGGGCAAATTTTTGTTCCAATGCTCCCCATTCCCAATTACTTTTACATTGAAGTGATTGAAATCCAAGTGAAGTTTAAATGGCATCATAAAAGTAAAACCTCTGGAATGGATGATATTCATTACGTGGTTTGTTGGAGTCAGTATCAGCACAATTACTATATTAAACTTTGAATCTTCAGGTATCCTGGTTAAAGCTAAAACTAAAGACAAATAATAGTTTCCTCACACATTCCCCTGCAAGTATCTCTGTCACTCCTTTAAAATATGCCCCTTCTTTGAACAAGCACTTAAATATCGCATCTGAATCAGTTTCCATTTGATTGCACTCCTTGAGGATGTTCATCTACGTGTTCAATTAATAAAACAACGAGATTGGGGACATTTCTATTCAACCTGTCAAAGGAATTGTGGGGGGGGGGGGGGTTAGAAATAGTCAGTGAGGTAAACAAACATAATAGTTGAGTGGCAAATGACAATAGTGCTACCTTCCCAATATTTAACTGAAGGAAATAATGATTTATAGGGGCTGTATGTTGTGTCAGACAGCCTGACACCTTGCATGTAATTTTAATATCACACTTATCCCATCCCCCTGGATAGTCCGGATTAATAAATTAAGGTTTTGTCAACTAATTACAAATCAGGCTAATTACAAATCAATAACATTAGCCAACTCTGAAACTCTATCTCTCCTCTCCCCCTCTCTCTCTCCTCTCTCTCTCCCTCTCTGTCTCTCCCTCTCTCTCTCGCCCCCTCTCTCTCCCCCCTCTCTCCCCCTGTCTCTCCCCTTCCATCTCTCTTCTCTCCCCCCTCTCTCTCACTCCTCTCTTCCCCTCTCTCCCTCTCTCTCTCCCCCTCTCACTCCCCTCCCTCTCCCCTATCTCTCTCTTCCCCTCTCTCCCTCCCACCTCACTCTCCCCCTCTCTCCTCTCTCTCTCCCTCCTCTCTCCACTCTCTCCCTCTCTCTCTTCCCTCTCTTTCCCCTAACTCTCTCTCTCTGCCTCTCTCCCTTGCACTCTCTCTCCACGCCCTCCTTCCCCTCTCTCCCCCCCTCTCTCTCCTCTCTCTCTCCCTCTCTCTCCTCTCCTCCCCTCTCTCCCCCTCTCTCCCCCATTTCTTCCTCCCACCTCACTCTCCCCCTTGCTCTCTCGCCTCTCTCCCCTCTCTCTTTCTCCTCTATCTCTATCTCCTCTTTCTCTTTGCACCCCCCTCTCTCTCTCTCTTTCCCTGTTTCTCTCTTCCCCCCCTTCCCCCTCTCTCTTTTACCATCCCTCTTCCTCCTCTCCTCTCCCTCCCATTCTGTTCTACCCTTTACCACTCCTCTCTCTTCCCTCTTTCTTCTCTCTCTCTCCCCCTCCTCATCCCCTCTCTTTCTCCCCCTCTCGCACCTTACGCACCCCCATCTCTCTCTCCCCGTTCTCTCCACCCTCTCCCTCTTCTCTCTCCCCCTCTGTCTCTCTCCTCTCACCCCCTCTCTCTCTCTCTCTCCCCTCTGTGTCCCTGTCTCCTTCCCCTCTCTCTCTCCGCCTCCCTTTGAGAGTCTCTGTCCCTTCAGCACAGAGACTCTCACCGCAGCGGCGCAACATTTCCGACACCTCTGATGACCCGGGATTCTTGCACTGAGGCTGCTCCATGGCCGGAGCTGCAGCGAGCGACTCGCCAGCCCGGCAAACACTCGCCAGCCCCTCAAACACTCGCCAGCCCCGCAAACACTCGCCAGCCCCGCAAACACTCGCCAGCCCCACAAACACTCGCCAGCCCCGCAAACACTCGCCAGCCCGGCAAACACTCGCCAGCCCGGCAAACACTCGCCAGCCCGGCAAACACTCGCCAGTCCTGGCAACCCGCATCTGTCCCCGCCGCTGGTTCTGCTTCCATCCCTCCCTCAGCCCCGGCTCTCCAACACCCACGGCCAATGCAGTGTATCTGAGTTTTTAAATTTTCATTGATCACGACAGACCATGCAAAATTTGTGATCAACATGAGAGCGTGAGGATTTGTTCAAATGCGTGATTCTCATGCTCAAAGCATGAGAGTTGGCAGCTCTGCATAGGGCAGCATTGTGGCATCCGGGTTCGACCCTGACGCCGGGTGCTGTCTGAGTGCAGTTTGCACGTTCTCCAGATGAACGTGTGGGTTTCCTCCGGGTGCTCTGGTTTCCTCTCACATCCCAAAGTTGTGGGTTTGTAGGTTAATTGGCCTCTGTAAATTATCCCCTTATATAGAGGGAGAGGATGTGAAAGTGGAATGACATAGAATGAGTGGGAATGGGTCGGTGTGCTCGGTAGGCCAAAGAGCCTGTTTCCATGCTGTATCTTTCAATCAATTCAAAAGTTCCTCAAAGGAAACCAATTGAGTCCATGCTGATTCTCTGGAAGGTCAACCTAGTCAGTCCAAAACCTTAAATCTTTTCCTGGACCCCCATAGTTCAACTGCAAGATAATTTCTACTTATTCACTTTATTTTTGAACACATTGATCAAATCACCTCTCTGCTTACACTTTAAGGAGAACAATCTAAAATTCTCCAATCTATCAAAGAGCTTAAAGTCCTTTACTGTTCTTTTAAGAAGTGTATCACATAGCTTTGCTCTATATTTAATTTATTCTTGCATGTATTCTCCGCTGTCATCCTCTTGAAGTCTACCCCTCTTGTCCTCATCAACCTTCAAGTTAGGTAACAGCTATACATCATGAAATGATGTCCTGTACTCCCAACTCCACATATTGGAGTCATAAATCCTGTACCTTTGTTCACAAGAAAATTTAAAGTTTAACCTTGCTGTGGAAACTCATAAAAAGTGCAGTCAGAAATAAAATTTATAGATATTTGGACAAGTATGGGTTGTACATACATTCCTTTAGCATATAAAAGAATGGTGACACGTTGGCGCGGTAGAGTTGCTGCCTTACAGCGTCGGTGACTCGTGTTCTATCCCGACTGTCTGTATGGAGTTTGCACCTTCTTCCCGTGACCTACGTGGGTTTTCTCCAAGACCTTTGTTTCCTCCCACATTCCAAAGACGTACAGGTTTGTAGGTTAATTGGCTAGGTAAATGTAAAAAAATTCCCTCGTGCGTGTAGGATGGTGTTACTGTGTGGGGATCACTGGTCGGCGCAGATTCAGTGGGCCGTAGGGCCTGTTTCCGCTCTGTATCTCTAAACGTGACTAAACTAATATGAAGGAAGTTGTGGTACTGGTACCAGGTTTTGTGGAACACCATGCCACCATCTACCCCAGAATGCAACCCTTCATCGCAACTCCCCATTTCCTGTCCCTAAAGCAATTTTATATTCATGCTGCTTCTCTCATTTATTATTCCATAGATTTCAGTTTTGCTGACAGACATATTATGTGACATTTTAGCAAATACCTTTTGAAAGTATTTATAATACCAACAGCATTACTGTCAAAAACCCTTTCTGTTACCGCATCAGAAAACCACCGGCAAATTAGTAAAGCACAATTTGCTTTTAACAGATCTGTGCTTTCTCTCCTTACTTGTCCAAATGTCTATACATTTATTTCTGACCACAGTTTTTATGAGTTTCCTCAGCAAGGTTAAACTTTAAATCTTCTTGCAAACAAAGGTACAGCATTTATAAGATCTAATCCTCTAGCACCACCTCATGTACAAGCCTATATTTAGTATAACCACGTCATCTTTTACCAGGATTTTAGCAGCAGTTCTTTGACAAATTCATTCATCATCGTTGAAAACATTAGTAACACAGTGATGCCAGTTTCCAACGGGAACGGTGACGGACGCACCACACATCTCTGTCCTCCAGTTCCTGCGGACTTCCACCGCTGGAAGTATAGGATTTTGGTGTGAGTGCTTTATCATCATTCCTTACAATGCTATGTACGACAGTGCTCGCAACTTCTACTGAAGTGTGGACGGCTGTTGGCTCGTTAGAAACTCATCCGCCCTTTGACAGGTCTTGTTTTTGGTCCTGCTGTGTGTCCACAGCCCCCTCCTCACCTGGCAAACCAGGTGGGGGAGACGGTTTAGTCGCTGACTATCCGACCATGGAACAGGTAGCACGGGATTACATGGTACCCGTGGCGAGGAGAACTCCCCCCGACCTGACCTGAACATATGTTTAATATCTCTGTCGTGTCACCAGGTTCCATGCATAGCTCCCCTGTTCGGTATCTAATCAGCCTTAATGAAATCCAAACTACTCATTCTTTATTTAATTGCCAATAGAGAACCTTTTGAATTCTCAACTCATTCTGTGGCTCAGCTAGTTAAGCACTATGTTAGTTCAGTTGTAATGGTCTTATGCCTGAGTCTCACAGTTTGGGAACAAAATGTCAAGCCCCAATCTCCAATTTGAACATGGAGCAGTGCTACATTGCCAAAAGTATACATTTTTGGGTGACATGTTTAACTCAAGCCCAATTGAATATTAACAATTCCATGACACTATTTGAAGCATGTTATTTGCAAATTTGCAAACATAATGTTACTACCTTTCAAAAATGATCTATTGACTGTGAGGCACTATGGAACTTCCTTTAATAAGGTAATAAAATATATAATCTTTCTTTTGTGTTAATCATAAGAGGAAATGTGTTGAAGTCTTAACGTTTAGTTCAGTTTACTTTAGTTTAGTTTAGTTTAGAGATATAGCATGGGAACAGGCCCTTCGGCCACCGAGTTCCTTATTGTCCAACAATCACCATGTACACTAGTTCTATCCTGCACCATAGGGACGATTTACAGAAGCCAATTAACCTACAAACCTGCACATCTTTGGTTGACCATCCCTGTTCTCTCTGATTCCATTAGTTTCCGGCATCTTTTTAATCTTTACATTTAAATTTGACCATCCTCTCACCCCGAACATTCTCCAATGACATGAATTTGCCAAATCATCGATTCCTGTCACCAACCTAATGTGCATTGATTCCTCTTGTTCCATCATGCCCGTACTTTTCCTCCTAAGCTCCTTAATACCTCTGCTTCAATATCTCCCTCTACTGCAACAGTTTTAATGAGCTTTTTGGCTTACTCTTCCTATAATTAAGCTTGGGATGTTTTTCTACATTAATTGAACGTTGCCTAAAGGAATTTACAATAAACATGAAATTTATCTTTAAAAGAAAATCTAGTGGTACTTCTTGTTCTTCCATGGATAATCGTGTGCTTATTCTCTTTCTACAATGGATGGACATGTTTTTTATAATATTTCTCTAATGGATCTTTGCATGGTAAAATCTTCACAAATATATGTTAGATTTAATAATAGGGCAGCTCTTTTTCCCTACCAGTATAGATGATTGCATGTCACTCATTACTGACATTGAGCACTGTAGGTATCTCCTCCCAGTGTCCTCTGAGTGTGTGCCTAGAGGGATAGATTAGATTAGATTAGATGAGATTGGATTAGATACTTTTATTGTCACATGTCACAAGTCACAGTGAGATACTTTGCTTTGCATACCTAGGTATACAATGAGTCACCATGTCAAGGGTGCTGATCAAGTTACAATGTACCCCTTTTATTTCCCCAATAATGCCCCCCCCACCCCACCCCACCCCATCCCACATCCGGCTCCCCTTGGTTCTCAGCAGCCCCCTCATGCCAGGTCCTCCCCCCACTTTTTTCTTGACTGTCCCCCACTCCGGGTCCCCACTTGTCCTCGGCAGCTCCCCTCAGCGACCTCAGGCCTTGGGAATCCGTCCTCCAAACTCGGGACTTGGACTTACTGTAGCCCAATGGTACCTTGTCCATTCCTTGCACCTTGACCTACATTGGTGGGTTGGCAGATGTAGCTCACAGCCACTCATGTTGTGCCATGAATTAGCAAGTTACAATCATCCCAACAATCCTTTCCACCACCTCCTTCTGCCATAGTGTATCAGACCTTTGTAAAGGCAAAGACTAGCATCAAGCAATGCAAGCAAGTCCTTTGGCGCTTCCTACTCATTGCATTGTGGTCTCTCTGTTCAGATATAAACTGCTCAGCAACTGACATGGTTACAATGACCAGTCTTCATAAACTTGTTCAACTACCTGCATTGTTACAGGTATATGGCATGTTATATATTTTTATCTGATAACCGTTTGCATTGCGATTGAAAAGCACCATTCTTCACAGCACTCTGACATTGAAACAATACTCACCATATCGCACTGCTTAGGTGTTTTATGCATTTGAACAAGCTCTGGAAAATTGTGCTGCAGATCAAATGATTGTGGCAAGGGCGGCTGTGCTGTCAGTCTGCCTGCCATCAGAATCCATGATTTTCACACACATACCTTGTGCTCAGGAGGCAGAAATCACAATGCTTTGCTTATTCAAGCACATAAATACCGAGCAATTTCAGGAGTCCCACGCAATAACTGTAATTAGCGACAGTCGGTTGATACTACAACTTAAAGGGGAGGTGAGAACTGAACCTACCCACTGCTGGAGTACTCACAACAAGGCAGCAAAGGCATGGGAGCAGACCACTGTTTCACTGCTTCAAGAGGTGGATGCCCAGGGAGACCCGAAACATCACCTATCTCCATCGCTCCTTGGATGCTACTGCACCCGCTGAGTTTCTCCAGCATTTTGTGTACCCTCGATTTTCCAGCATCTGCAGTTCCTTCTTTAACACCTGATGTAATGACCTCAGTGCTGGTCACGGTTGGTTTAATTGGTTTATTATATTATGTGCACCAAGATACAGTGAAAAATGTTGTTTTAAGCGCTATGCTGACAAATCAGACCTTACATGGGTACATTGGTACTAAAACCTCTTCATAACCAATACCGTTATAGAACTCTTCAAATTCGTCTCTCCATCTTACGTTTAATGCCATGCATGTCATGACACGCCATAGTGTAAGAAGTATAAGAAGTAAAGTAGATGAGCTTAAGGCTCAGTTAGAGGTTGGTAGATATGACATTGTAGGGATTACTGAGACGTGGCTGCAGGAGGATCTGGCCTGGGAACTTAATATTCAGGGTTATACATCCTATAGAAAGGACAGGCAAGTGGGCAGAGGAGGGGGGGGGGGGGGTAGCTCTGCTGGTGAGGAATGGAATTCAGTCCCTTGCGAGGGAAGACATAGGGACTGACGAGGTAGAGTCACTGTGGATTGAGTTGAGGAATTGTAAAGGCAAGGAGACACTAATTGGTGTTATCTACAGACCCCCAAATAGTAGCCCAGATGTAGGGTGTAAGTTGCAGCAGGAGTTAAAACTGGCATGTAACAAAGGTAATGCCACTGTGGTGATGGGGGATTTCAATATGCAGGTAGACTGGGAAAATCAGGTTGGTTCAGGACCCCAAGAAAGAGAGTTTGTAGAATGCCTCCGAGATGGATTCTTATAGCAGCTTGTAATGGAGCCGACCAGAGAAAAGGCAATTCTGGATTTTGTGTTGTCCAATAAACCAGATATGATAAGAGAACTCGAGGTAAAGGAACCGCTTGGAGGTAGTGATCATAATATAATTAGTTTTAATCTGCAATTTGAGAAGGAGAAGGTTAAATTGGAAGTGTCAATGGTGCAGTTGAACAAAGGGGACTATGAAGGCATGAGGCTGGCCAAGGTAGACTGGAAAGGGATCCTAGCAGGAATGATTGTGGAACAGCAATGGCAGGAATTTCTGGGCATAAACCGGAAGATGGAGGATCATTTCATTCCAAAAAGGAAGAAAGATTCTAAGGGGAGTAGGAGGCAATTGTGGCTGACAAGAAAAGTTAGGGATAGAATAAAACTAAAAGAAAAGATGTAAAATACAGCAAAGATTAGCCGGAAGCCAGAGGATTGGGAAACTTTCATAGGACAACAGATGGAAACAAAACGGGCAATACGGGCTGAAAAGATGAAGTACGAAGGGAAGTTGGCCAGGAATATAAAAGAAGGACAGTAAAAGCTTCTTTGGATATGTTAAGGGAAAAACAGTAGCAAAGTCAAATGTGGGTCCCTTGAAGGCAGACACGGGTGAAATTATTATGGGCAACAAGGAAATGGCGGAAGAGTTGAATAGGTACTTCGGATCGGTCTTCACTAAGGAAGACACAAACAATCTCCCAGATGTACTGGAGGACAGGGGATTTAAGGGGGTAGAGGAACTGAAAGAAATTTTCATTAGGCGAGAAATAGTATTGGGTAGGCTAATGGGACTGAAGGATGATAAATCCCCTGGGCCTGATGGTCTGCATCCCAGGGTCCTCAGGAAGGTGGCTCTAAAAATAGTGGACGCATTGGTGATCATGTTCCAATGTTCAATAGATTCAGGATCAGTTCCTGTGGATTGGAGGATAGTTAATATTATCCCACTTTTCAAGAAAGGAGCGTGAGAGAAAACGAGGAATTACAGACCAGTTAGCCTGACTTCGGTGGTGGGAAAGATGCTGGAATCAATTATTAAAGAGGTAATAATGGGGCATTTGGATAGCAGTAAAAGGATTAGTCCAAGTCAACATGGATTTATGAAAGGGAAATCATGCTTGACTAATCTTCTGGAATTTATTGAGGATGTGACAAGTAAAATGGATGAAGGGGTGCCAGTGGATGTAGTGTATGTAGACTTTGAGAAAGCCTTTGATAAGGTCCCGCACGGGAGACTGGTGGCTAAAATTAGAGCACATGGTATTGGGGGTAGGGTGTTGACATGGATAGAAAATTGGTTGGCAGACCGGAAGCAAAGAGTAGGAGTGAATGGGTCCTTTTCAGAATGGCAGGCAGTGGCGAGTGGAGTGCCGCAAGGCTCTGTGTTGGGGCCACAAATGTTTCCCATATATATTAATGATTTGGAAGAGGGAATTAGGAGCAACACTAGCAAGTTTGCGAATGACACAAAGCTGGGTGGCAGTGTGAACTGTGAAGAGGATGTTAGGAGGTTGCAGGGTGACCTGGACAGGTTGAGTGAGTGGGCAGATGCGTGGCAGATGCAGTATAATATAGATAAATGTGAGGTTATCCACTTCGGCGGCAAAAACAAGGGGGCAGATTATTATCTAAATGGGGTTAGGTTAGGTTAGGTTAGGTAAGGGGGAGGTGCAGCGAGACCTAGGCGTCCTTGTACACCGGTCACTGAAAGTTGGCTTACAGGTACAGCAGACAGTGAAGAAAGCTAATGGAATGTTGGCCTTCATAACAAGAGGATTTCAGCATAGGAGTAAAGAGGTTCTTCTGCAGTTGTATAGGGCTCTGGTAAGACCACATCTGGAGTATTGTGTACTGTTTTGTTCTCCTAATTTGAGGAAGGACATCGTTGTGATTGAGGCAGTGCAGCGTGGGTTCACAAGATTGATTCCTGGGATGGCGGGACTGTCATATGAGGTAAGATTGAAAAGACTAGGCTTGTATTCACTGGAGTTTAGAAGGATGAAGGGGAATCTTATAGAAACATATAAAATTATAAAAGGACTGGACAAGCTAGATGCAGGAAAAATGTTCCCAATGTTGGGCGAGTCCAGAACCAGGGGCCAAGGTCTTAGAATAAAGGGGAGGTCATTTAAGACTGAGGTGAGAAAAAACCTTTTCACCCAGAGAGCTGTGAATTTATGGAGTTCCTTGCCACAGAGGGCAGTGAAGGCCAAATCACTGGTTGAATTTAAGAGTTAGATAGAGCTCTAGCGGCTAGTGGAGTCAAGGAATATGAGGAGAAGGCAGGCACGGGTTATTGATGGGGACGATCAGCCATGATCGCAATGAATGGCGGTGCTGGCTGGAAGGGCCGAATGGCCTCCTACTGCACCTATATTCTATGTTTCTATGACACTAATCCCAACATCCATAGCAATGAAGACCAATGCAAAACAAAGTTCATCATTCCCCAATGCTTCGCTCAATCTTTCTCACTGCAGTGTTCCACCTCAGCTCTAACAACATCCCACAGGGATGGAGCTGATCTACAGAACCAATGCAATACTGTTCAATCTACGGGGACTGTTCTCCACAACTAAGCTCGCCCAAACCTCAGTAGTCAGTTGTAGACATTTGTATTTCAAAGGCTGAGAACCATATCATTGTTGCCTTGTTCACCAAAAGATACAAGAGGATGAATCTTGCATTCTGCATGTGGAAGGCAAAGCACCGTTACTAACCAGCTTCGGTTGTATCACACAGCTCTCTATCCATAAAGGTTCACAGTGAAAAATGCTTTCTTGAAAATGTGGAACGTTCCCCGATGGCTTCTGGAAACCTCAGACATTTGGCTGTTCGAAATGCTGAACGGGCATTCAGGAAGCCATACATGGAGAGCACACAAAGGCTTTGCATAAGTGGTAGATGGAGCTCACCATTTCCCAAACCACCCACCTGGCCTCCTCCTGTAGAACAGTCTGCAGTTCCCACACTGGCCTCATCGGTCCTCAGCTGAAGTAGAAGCAGGTCCTCCCCAATTCTGAAGGTTTGTTAAGGTACAATAATTATATGCTCTATGACTACATTTCTAAGTCTTTCTTTAGCTTTCTTTTCTTGAAGTGGAGGAATTAACTAATTATACTTCACAATAATAAACATAAACTTATTGCGACTTGGAAAATGGATGACTGTATTGTACCAATCAAAGCGTTCATAATTTAACCAGAGATTACAAAATAATAAGATTTAAGATGATAATAATAAGATGACATCCAGATTCTGGTATGTCATCTGACTTATTCAATTTGGTTCCCAAATTGCTGAATCTATTCTATTAATTAAACATATACATGAGTAGTCTAATGATGAAGCTTGGTAATGTTCAGTAACAACCAGCCTCTGTCCTCTTAAGGTCAGTCATTAACATTTCCCTTAGGGAATGTGATCTAATGAAGTGAACCCATTCTGGTTGTAAACTTGAGGTCAACTACAGATGGTGTACATCTCCACGCCTGTCTCTGTTCTTTGTGAAGAAAATATTGTCGCAATAGAGTGATGCTTGGCATACATTTTATTTATAAGTCTAACAGTAAAAAAAATATTCACCACTACATAATTTCAGCAAACAGCCCAAAAATAATTTCCCAAATAATATTTACTGTTTGGACAGATTTTGATTAGTTTTTTTTAAGCATTTTTTTTGTCCTGCTCACTATCTCTGGTGGCCATAAAACAATAACATTATTCAAAATTATAATGGATTTGAGATTAGGTGGGGGTGGATTGAGAGGGGGTTGAAGCTAATGTAGGTGTAGAGGTTTATACTATAAGGGGAGAATTGAAAGTGGCAACGTAATGAGGGGAGAAGAATTTGATATTATGACTCTATTTGGTGAGTCACCATAAATCCATCGAAATCAGGTGGGTTATCAGTTTTAACCATATAACCATATAACCATATAACAATTACAGCATGGAAACAGGCCATCTCGGCCCTTCAAGTCCGTGCCGAACAACTTTTTTCTCTTAGTCCCACCTGCCTGCACTCATACCATAACCCTCCATACCCTTCTCATCCATATGCCTATCCAAGTTTTGCCCCTTGTTCTCATGGCTACAGGAAGTGTATCCTTCCTGTGATGTCTCCTCATGCTGTGCAGAGGATGATGTTTACAAACTCTCATTTTCACTCTTCTGGAGACAACAGGGCAGCATATTGACGCAGCGGTAGAGTTGCTGCCTTACAGCGCCAGAGGCCCGGGTTTGATCCTGACTACAGGTGCTGTCTGTACGCAGTTTGTACGTTCTCCCTGTGACCGCATGGGTTTTCTCCGGGTGCTCCGGTTTCCACCCGCACTCCAAAGATGTACAGGTTTGTAGGTTAATTGGCTTCAGTAAGATTGTATATTGTCCTTAATGTGTGTAGGATAGTGCTGATGTACGGAGATCGCTGGTCAGCATGGACTCGGTGGGCCAAAGGGGCCTGTTTCTGCGCTGTATCTCTAAACGACACTAAACGAACAATCTTCTTTTATTATAATAATGTATAATAGACAGTATATTCATGAATCTGGAGACATTACAGTGATCAATGATCAGCATGGACTCAGTGGGCCGAAAGACCTGTTTCCATGCCATATCTCTAAACTAAACTTAACTCAACTAAACTAACTGACTTGTATGTTAGTACAACTGGCTCTGCTAGATTCATCTTAATCTGAGAATAATTTATTGAAAACAATGGCGACAAAGTGGTGCAGCTAGTAGAGCTGTTGTCTCACAGTTTCAGCAGCTTACGTTCAACCTCAACTTCTAAGGTGTTTTGTATAGTGTTTGCATGTTGTTCTTGTGACCATCTGGGTATCTCATGGGTACTCATGCTCCCTCTCACAACCTAAAGATGTCACGTTGGTAGGTTAATTGGTTGCTTTAAATAGCTGGTGAGTGTGTTGGTGAGTTGTAGAATCCGGGAAGAAATAATGGGAATGTGGCAAGAATAAAGATAATATATGTGAAAAATAGAGTGCTTGATGATCAGCAAGGACGGTTGGCTGAAGGACCTGTTCCCTTGTTGTATCACAAAATCGTGACTATATAAGCCATGGTTGAAGTAATAATTTTAATTGATAAATTACCAAACTGGTCTGCAACTCTGAGTCCTGAGGGGTGGAATGAGAGATTGTATGTGATATCACATCAGCTTGCTGAATATTTGCAAGTATTACTGATTGAACTCAGAGCATGAACAGTACAGCACAGGACCAGGAACTTTGGTCCACGACATCTGTGCCAACCATGATGCCAATTTAAACTAACTCCATCTGCCAGAATGTGTCTATAAACTCCCATCCCTTGCGTGTTCATGTGGTTGGCTAAATACCTCTTAAATGTTACTCTTCTATCTACCTCCCCCACCTCCGTTGGCAGCGGGTTCAATTTGACATCACTCACTATCTGCACATTAGTTGAATAAGTCTAAGATATACACAAAAAGCTGGAGTAACTCAGCGGGACAGGCAGCATCTCTGGAGAGAAGGAATGGGTGACTTTTCGGTTGAAGACCCTTCTTCCTGTTCCTGTGCTGTGCTGTTCAATTGTTCTGCGTTCAATCAGCAATACTTGCAAATATTCAGCAAGCTAATGTGATATTACACACAATCCCTCAGTCCACCCCTCAGGACTCAGAGTTGCAGACCAGTTTGGTAAAGTATCCATTAAAACTATTTCTTCTTCTCAACCCGAAAAGTCAATCATTCCTTCTCTCCAGTGATGCTGCCTGTCCAGTTGAGTTGCTCAACCTATTTGTGACTATCTTTGGTTCAAACCAACATCTGCAGTTCCTTCTTACACATTTTGTCTGCTCCAGTTGAATAAGTCTTCTCTGTTTATAAAATCGAACCATATGAGAGATTTTTAGTTGTGTTCCGTTTGTGTGAATGCTGGCAGTTTGTGAAGATGAATTTCATTCCCGCGTTCTGTTTCTCAGATTCCACCGGGAAGATATTGTGTTATAATGTGCATACATCTCAATAGCACGGCCTTATGAATGGGCATTTTCTTTTGTTTATAATGATGAGATTGTGAATGCCTGTTGTGGCCTGAGGCTGTTGGTTGGATCCAGTTGTAAGTATTAAAACTGCTTTTGTGAGGACAATGGGGGAGGAATATTCTTGTGGGCTCCATGAAAATATCCAGAAAAAGGCTGCTTCTCTCTCATTCTCATCCGACTACATTCTGTCCTGTACTTTCTTCCAGCTGGGATATTGTTGGGACATCCTTGTTAGATGTTTGTAGGTTGAGCTTGAACCTCTGACCAAAACAGCTCTCCTTCCACAGGTATCAGGTTGCTGGGTGGCTTCAATTTGCCTTAATGCTCTTTTCCTTCAAGAGAGCGCTGGTTGTCTTGTCTAAAACATTTAGTAGATGCAAATCTTGAACCAGCATTAGCGATTTTCCTTCATTAACTTTACAAGTTCACAACTTATAGCAGTAGAATTAGGCAATTCGGTCCATCAAGGCCACTCCGCTATTCAATCATGGCTGATCTCTGCCACCTAATCCTATTTTCCTGCCTTCTCCCCATAACATTTGACATCCATTCTAATCAAGAACTTGTCTATCTCTGCCTTAAAAATATCCTCTGACTTAGCCTCCACAGCCCTCTGTGGCAAAGAGTTCCACAGATTAACTACCCTCTGACTAAAGAAGTTTCTCCTCACCTCCATTTTAAAAGAGTGCCCTTTAATTCTGAGGCTATGACCTCTGGTCCTAGACTCTCCCACCAGTGGAAACATCCTTTCCACGTCCACTCTATCTATGCCTTACATTATTCTGTAGATCCTTTAGAAAGAAGCAAAACCTTAAGAGATCTTGATGGTCATAAAAATCAAACTAGCTTTTCTTGGTCAGTAGACTCCATCAAGCGTACACTTGGGTAGAGGGCAGAGATACTTTCTACAATCTCATCTGAGTGTCTATAATCTATGATCTTCTATGAATTTGTTTTCTCTGCAAGAATAATCCCCCCTTTCAGAAATAAATACCTCCAATATAAAACAATAGAGACTAGAATTGAGTCTCAAGTGAATCTCCCAGTTACTAAAGAACTTTCCATGTGAACAAGTGTCACTGCACCATAACAGAAGCATAACCATAGTGGCCCTCCTCAACTTGGAATCTACCTTCATGATACTTTCTTGTAGTTCCAACAACTAAGTATATAAGTGTATGATATATTTTGAGCCCAGTTCAGGAAATGAGCTGTTGGGGTTTACTGCAGTACTGCAAACTGGTGGACCATGAAAATCCTGTCCTGGTTGCTGGAAGTTTGTAGAATGATCAATCTTAAGTTGGAAGAAATTAATTTAGAGGATCATCGGAGGGACAGACGGAAGAAAATTAGGCAATCAACTTAACTAGCTGAGGTTTTAATATCAGAATAACAAAAATCTCCTAAAAGGTAGAAGGGAACAGAGGGATATTAGCTTCCCACTGACTAATAGAGAAGAACACAGTCACCTGTGGTGGGAGACAAGGTCTATTTTAAAAGTCAGACCCAATTAATATGCATCCAGCAGAAGAATTCACAGGGGACACTCAGCTGAAAGAAGACCAAGTCTTAGCAGATTGGAATCATGGAGCTTGAGAGAGAAGGCAAACCTTCAAACGATGATTTTCGTGAAGCCCCTGGGGTCATTTATGTATGTCCTGCTCTCACATAAACAGATCTAAAATCTCCATTCTCTCTAGCCTGCCAGGTTTTACTGAGATCAGCATCCGGTCTGTTGTGTGGGCCACTTGAATTGCATTAGGGCTTATGTATATCACATGACACCACTTTACATGGCTCTGTAAAACACCCACTTGATTCAGACAGATTTATTAACCAGCCATAAAATTCTTTGTTGTAATAATGATTGAGAACAAAACAAAAACAGACAATGGTATTTTATAATGTTAACTCTGCCACAACTTTATTTCTACCTGTTAAAGTCACTAGTTTAATGTTGAAATTTAAAGAATCCCGTCATTAAATCCATTAATTAATGAAGTTGTTAGTTTCTCATTCTTCCAAAGTGCTGAGAGAAATAAATGTAAATTATTTAGCAAAGAATAAACAATGGGAAGAAAAAGGTGTGGCATTCTGAGAAATTGGTCCAGTTAGTTATTTACATGTTTGAAGTGAATTCCTAATTGTGCCTCTCTAAGCAACAAAAAAAAACATATTTCTGTTCTGACCCTCCTCCACTGTCAGAATGAGGTCACATACAAATTGGAGAAACAGCTCCTCATATTTCACTTGGGCAACTTACAACTTTGAATATTAATATCTCTACATTTCTAAATTCCTCACTCCCTCTCTCTCTCTCTTTTTTTTTTCTTTTCAAAAACTTTATTCAACACAATCATATAATACAACACATCAAAACATAATCAAAATCGCACTATAACGAACAAATCATTGTAGTACAACAGTACAATCATTGTTTATAATAGTCTCATCCCCACGCGGTGACCAGCGTTGACGGAAGGCCTCCAGAGTCCCCGTGGACACTGCATGTTCCCTCTCCAGGGACACACGTGCACGAACGTAGGTCCGAAAGAGGGGCAGGCAGCCGACTCTCGCCTGACCGTCGACCGCCCGCCGCCTGGACCCGCGAATGGCCATCTTAGCCAGGCCGAGGAGCAAACCGACAGGTAAGTCCCCCCCCCACACTCGGCTCTCCCCACTCCCTGCCTTGTGTCCGAACACCAGGATTGTGGGGCTAAAATGCAGCCAAAACTTGAGGAACAACCCCTTCAGATATTGGTACAGGGGCAGTAACCTCTCACACTCCATATACACATGGAACACGGTCTCCTCCTCTCCGCAGAAAATACATGGGGCGGACGAGCCCGTGAACTGGCTCAAAAGTTTATTACAAACCACCGCTCCATGCAACATTCTCCACCCCAGGTCCCCAATATAAAGGGGTACAACTCCCTTATAGAAGGACCCCCACTGGGGACCTCCCCCGCCTTTGGGTGTTAACACCGTCCGCCATGGTGAGTCGGGATGGGAGACGAAGGCACGGAGGTTCAGAATGTGCAGGAGCATCCTATACAGTGCGCGTCTCTTCGCCTCATGAAATGGCATGCTGGTCATCTCAGAAAGGCAGCTCAGATTATGTGGAGCCGGAGGTCGAGAAATATCCCGGAGCCTAGGCCCGATGAGCAGATCTGACGGAGCGGGGGGTAAGCTCTATCTGAACCACTCTAGGCTCGCGCCTCTCCTCGAAACCCACCATGACAGGATGAGGACCAGCCACACCCGCAGCCACAACATCCCCCTCTCCTCGTGGAGCAACACTCTGGCTGAAAACAGCCAAATTCCTCACTCTTAGCACGTCCCTGTAGAAGACAGGCAAGCCCCTTAGAGCGGGTCGACCGATGCCCGCCAACGGGAGCCGTGAGACCCCCCTTAGGCAACGACCCTGACGGAAAAAATACGTGGCCAGAGTGTGCCATCTGGGAGGGTTCTCTACATACATGTATCTTCGCAGAGTCCTGAGTCGGAGAGCCACCACCTGGGTACGCACGCATACCAAGGACTGGCCGCCCTCCTCTAACGGGAGACTCAGGACCGCCGCGGAAATCCAGTGCTTCCTATTTCCCCAAAAGAAATCTACCAGTTTTTTCTGTATAGCAGTTACAAATATAGAGGGTGGGACAAGAGTAGCCAGCCGGTACCATAACATGGAGGCCACCAGCTGGTTTATAACCAGCACCCTCCCCCGAAAGGAAAGAACTCCAAGCAGGCCTGACCAGCGCCCCAGCCGGGCAACCACTTTCGTCTCCAACTCCTGCCAGTTTGCCGGCCAAGCATCCTCAGTGGGACTCAGGTACACCCCAGATAGAGGAGGTGCGTGGTGCTCCACGCATACAATGCCATCTCCTCCGGCAGTGAGTCTACCTGCCACTGACCCACTAAAAGTCCAGAGCACTTACTCCAGTTAATCCTAGCAGAAGAAGCAGCCGAGAAAATCTCCTGGCAGTCACGCATCCTCCGCAGGTCACCAGGATCAGTAAACATAAGAAGTACGTCATCGGCATACGCCGATAGAATCACCTCAACCCGCGGGCCAGGTAGGGCCAGGCCTGTCAACCTCCTCCGAAGAAGACACAGGAACGGCTCCACACAGACCGAGTACAACTGGCCCGACATAGGGCACCCCTGGCGGACCCCCCTCCCAAAATGAAAAGGAGACAACAACGCGCCATTAACCTTCACAAGGCACTCCGCAGCAGCGTACAAAAGCCGGACCCGGGCCACGAAATGCGGTCCAAACCCAAACGCTTGCAACGTCCCAAATAGGTATTCATGCTCTACCCTATCAAAAGCCTTCTCCTGATCAAGAGACAGAAAAGCAGCTGACTCACCAGTACCCTGGGCTAAATGAATCAGGTCCCTAACCAGGTGGATGTTATCCTGGATGGACCGGCCAGGGACTGTATAAGATTGGTCAGGATGAATCAATTAATGCAGCGCGGAGCCCAGGCGATTAGCCATTGCCCGTGCAAAAATTTTATATTCTGTGCAAAGGAGAGAGACTGGACGCCAGTTCTTCAACAAACGGAGTTCGCCCTTCTTAGGCAGCAAGACAACAACTGTCCTACGCCACGAGAGAGGCATCTCCCCGGTCGCCAGGCTCTCCCCCAGAACCAACATGTAGTCAACCCCTAGGATATCCCAGAAAGCTCTAACAAACTCCACCGTCAACCCATCCAGCCCGGGGGACTTACCCCTCCTGAGCTGTTGCAAGGCACGAGTCAACTCCTCCAAAGATAAGGGGCCATCAAGAAGATCAGCCACCTCCCTATCTACAGTCGGTAGACCCTCCCACAGATCTTGCTGAGCCTCAACGCTGAATCCATCCGCAGAGAACAGGGACCCATAAAAGGACCTAACCAAGGCATTGATCCTCTCTGGATCAGTGACAGAGGAGCCATCATCTGCAAGCAACTCCACAAGCTGTTTTCGAGCTCCCCGCCCCTTCTCCAGAGAGAAAAAGAAAGGCGACGCTCGGTCCAGATCATGCAGCATCTGGACCCGAGACCTCACGTATGCGCCTCGGGACCGCTCAAGCAGCAGACTCCTCAAAACCTCCTTCTTCCTCTGAAACTCTCCCCATTCGCTGGAGTCTTCACCAAACTGACCCAGGCGAGACTCAGCGTCCAGTATCTCCCTCTCAAGCTTCTCGACCGCTGAGTCCCGCCTTCCAGTCGGCCCCCATGTATATTCCTTGCAAAAGAGACGGATGTGAGCTTTACCCACATCCCACCACTGCCTAAGGGAAGAGAAGCACCTCTGCCTCCCTCTCCACTTTACCCAAAACCGACTGAATGACTCCCGGAAACACCGATCCTCCAGCAGCCTATTGTTGAAGTGCCAGTACGCGGACCCAGCCCGAGCGCACGCTGGATTAAAATCCACACGCACCAGACAGTGGTCCGAGCACGGCACCCGCCGCATTGAGGCCGCTGAGACACGGGAAACAAACGCTCGGGAAATATAAAAACGATCAATGCGGGAACCACCACCCTCAGACCTCCGCGAGAAAGCAGTGGAATCCGGGTGAAGGTCCCTCCAAGCATCAACCAACTCAAAGGAGTCAACCAACCCTCTCAGCTTCTTTGCTACAGCAGGCGCACACTGAGTACCAGAACGGTCCCGCACCTCAAGTGTGCAATTAAAGTCCCCACCAAGGAAGACACACTCTCCCCTATCAATAGTGCTCAACAGAGCATTCACCTCCTGAAGTAGGCCGGCCTGCATCGTGCTGGAGCTAGGGGCATACACGTTAATGAAATGCAACGGCATGCCATCCAGGCTCACGGCCAGATGGAGCAAACGTCCTGGCACCACTTCCTCCACTTTTAAAACGCTTGGCAGAAAATTCGGAGCCAACAGAAAAGCCACCCCACTCGAATTTGAGCTGAGATGGCTCATGTAGACCCCCCCTTCCCACTCCAGTCGCCAGGTGGGTTCGTCACTAACAACGGTATGTGTCTCTTGCAGAAAACACACCGCAAATTTCCCCTCTCTTAGGGCTGATAAGAGCTGAAATCTACGTAAACTCGCTCTACTCCCATTTAAATTTAATGTAACTACTGTGAATGTGTAGGCACACTAAATTGAGATCCTCACACTCTGCTAGACTCAAGAACTCCTCCTCTGAGGAACTCCAAGAAAACCCCAAACTGTCTCTTCTCAGAGTCAGGAAGACCACTATCCTTGTTGCCAAGGATAGCCTCGAGACTCTTAATCAAAGCTAGACAGTCCCCCCACCGTCTTTGAGCAGCATCCCTTCTGGTTCTGCTGGTACGGCTTGTTTTTAGGAACTCTCGCACCTCAAGGATAACACTTGCCTGAGATACGGCCTTGGAGCCTGGGCACGCAGCCAACCCGCTCGCACCTGAATCAACAAGCACAAAAAGACCAGAACTCTCTGACGAATCGCTATCCTCACCACACGCACTGGCTCCGTCACTCTCCCCCTCCTCTGCCACGACACCACCCCCAGGATCAATGCCGAAACCCCTGACTGAAACACGCAGCCCACTGAATCGCTGGGCTCCTGCACGCTACCATCACCCTCCACGTCTGGGCCTGGGGAAGCAAAAACAAGAGGCATCCCCAGGGCCTGTGGTGCACTGGCACCCTCGGAGTCTGAAAGAGGATCACGACCCAAAACAGCCCCGACCTCCACATCATCTAGAGTGCCCTCTCTACAGGCATCACCCAGAGAATCACCACCTGCTATTAAACTCTCCCCAGACAACTCATCCGGTGAGGCCTCATGCCCCCCAGCACCTCCACTGGCACTGATATGGAGCACAGACTTGAACGACAATGCCCCCGAACCTCCCCCCTCGGGCTGACTCTGCTCATCCCCTGTCACAGGGGGCACACTACCAGGGGAGCCAACAACGTCAACTAGCGTGCAAGCACCCTCAGTAGGCCTCTGAAACGAGGGGACCTCCTCCGACCCAGAGGGCACACACCCAAGGGAGCTAACCTCAACACCCGATGAGATAACTCCCTCGGAGGGCCCCTGAGATGAAGGGACAAACTCCCGCCCAGAGGACACAACTCCACCGGAATCAACCTCAACACCTGGTCCTGTGACACCCGCTGAAGATCCATGAAAAGAAGGCCCAACCACCGACCCAGAAGACACCAGTTCAAGACCACTTTCAGCCACATCAGTGGTGGAAAGCCCGGAGAAAGACATCCCCCTAGCTTTGGGCCCACGCCCTTGCTCATCTTCACCAGGCAAATGCCTCCTTTTTGTCCCGCTAGCATGCGGAGGTACGGTAACCTCCATAAAGGAAGGGTCATCCGCCTCCACATTACCCCCATCCACTTTGCCACCCGCACGTTTTGGCTCCCCTGCCCCCTTCTGAACCACCTCAACTCCTTGCTGGGCCCCAGCAGGTGCAGTCTGCACCTCACTGGAGCTGCCAGGCGCCCCTTGGGTGGTCACAGAACTCGGCAGGTGCACACTCGATTGCATTTTCTTCGCTCAGGCGGCCTTTTTCCTCTCCTTCTTGATCTTCTTCCCCTGCTTCTCCCAAATCCCCCCCTCTTCTCTTCCCTCATCCTGTGCCCCACCTTCATCCGCCGCCACAGGCGCAGGACGTGGGGGGCGTGGGCTTTCGCTGCCCAGGGTCCCCAAAGCGGAACCTGCGGACCCGGAAGGATTATCACTGCCGCCCCGGAACACCAAGGCAGAGCTGGCAGCCCTAGCCGGGTCAGAAGTACCACCCCGCGCCACTGAGGTTTGACAAGCCACCCCAGATGTGCCAGCAGTGCAATCCTGGGCCACTGCGCTAGAACCCCTAGCAGTGACCCCGCGAATAAGACACTCCCTATGGAGATGTTCAAATTCGCCGCACGCATGACACCGTGCCTTTCCCCAACTCCAACGCACGGTTCTGGGGATACCCTTATACACCACCTCAAAACTCCCCTCAGCACCATCCCCCTCACCCACCTTCATGAACACCCTCCTCTTGAAACTGAAGACCCCTTTTTCCTCCGGGTCCCCCCCGGGATGCAAGAGCCTAAAGCATTTAGACCGCACCTCCCTGAACTTGGACAGGTGTGGAATAAGTAACGCATCCGAAATATAAGTGGGGCAGCTCCGCAGAAGAACCGGTCTCACCCTAGATACCCACGGATCCACCTGTATGTGGACCCCCCCCACTGAGATCCCCATCTCCAACACTTGGGCCACACACTCCCGGGTCTTAAGTATCATCTCAACCTTTCCTCCTTTGAGCTCGGAAGAGACAATAGCCCCCCTCCCAAGAAGTTCATTCATGGCCCTCGTAATTGCTCCCCTAGACATCATAGGCCCAGTTTGAACCGAGATACCAAAACTGTCCCCATCCAAGTCAACATGAGGCTCAAGCTCAGATGGCCTCGTACCCGCCACTGATGCCAACGCTGCGTAGGTCCGGACCTTCGGCCGCGCCCCTTCCATCACCATCCTAACAGAGGCACAATCCAGCTCCAGGCACCCCAGCAGCACAGCTCCAAGTTAAGTCCCAGAGACAATCACAGTCAAAGACAGGCAGCAGAAAACAGAAACCTCCAGCTAAAGCAGGAAAGTCCCCAGGTTCGTCCACAGCCAAGAGCAGCTTTTGGGAAGCTCTATCCCAGTCTCGCCGGAAGCAAAAGTACCTTCTTCACATTAAGCCAGGCAGCCGCACTGAGCAAAATGACTTTAGGGCAGAGAAACGGCGTTAAAAACGACAAAGACACCGCAAACTTCATACCCACGAAATCCAGGCACCCTTGGCAGTCCGCCAACGACAACCGCACCCTCGACAATGTGGAGAAAACTCAGGAATTTTCACACTGGTGGAGGCTTCCCAGACCAGAGGAAAGCTTCAACAGCCCAACGATAAGTTAAACTATGAAGCCCCCCTGCGTCTGTGCCATCTATGACGGCAAAATCCTTGAAAGGCTGCTTCAATCCTTCTCAACTGCAGAGCTGAGAAGAAAACACGACATCTCTCTCTCTCTCTCTCTCTATATATATATATATATAGAGTTGGCTCTCTCTATATATATATCTATTTCTCCCTCTGTCCCCCCCCCCCCCCCCCCCCCCCCGCCCCCCACCCACCCATCCTAACATTTCCAATGTTTGCATCCTTTTATTCCTATTCTATCTTCCCCAGCCAACAATGGGCTATGATGGACTCTACTCTTCCTGAGGTCATCTGTTGCCAATCCTGTTTTATTCTGGCCTTCTCTATCTTTTAGTCTGAAGTAGGGTTCCGACCCAAAACATCACCTATTCCTTGATGTGGAGATGCTACCTGAGCTGCTGAGTTACTCCAGCATTTTGTGTCTATCGTTGGTATAAACCAGCATCTGCAATTCCTTCCTACACAACAAAATAAGTCTAGATATGCCTCTATCCTGAATATTTTGTAATTTTCTAGATATGCCTTTATCCTAAATATATTGTAATTACTTTATTTTACTTTAATATTCGTAGATTTTCCATTATATCAGACCTCACATGCTGATTAAAGAGGAATCAATGCAATAATCTACTGTGGCTGTGTACGATTATGTGTATCGTATTATAGTTTTACTTCGGAGTCACGTGAGTGATTCCGTGAAGAAGACCCGCCAGGCCGCATGTGCACCAGTACATCAGCCGCATTGAAGCACGGAAGCTGCGAGGATCAGAGCTTCTCCAGTGGTAAGTATTCAGACTCCAGGTAAGTAAACATTTTCACTGGAGTTCGAGTCCGTGCTGGCCGGTACGCTATCTACCGATCGCTAGCATGGAAAAAACAGGGAAGGGAAAGCGGCGAGTTGCAACCAGCCACAGCAGCTCAGGCATGGAAGCCCTGCCTCATACCCCTGTACAGTCGCTAGCTACAGAGTTAGCGACTGCAGACTTGGTGCTACACAGCACAGAGCCATCGCCATTAGGGCGCAAGGCAATTGATAAGTCTGCTCAGCCCACGGAGTCGGGGGATGACTCCACACTGGATATAGTGTGTTCACGCCTATCCCAAGTAGAGGAGCTGTTGCATGGAGTCCTCCAGAGAACTTCACTCCAAGAGAAGGAGTGTCAGCGCTCAGAGACAGAGGCGCCAGCAGCAACAGTGCTGCCAGATAACCCTTTTACTTTTGAAAGGAGTGCAATGGGTCAGATCAGTCCTGAGCCCGAATCTGATGGGGAAGTTCAGCCAGGAGAAACAGTGGAGTTATCAGATGTTCCACCCACTGGCACTACCATTTGTTGTCCCATCAGGAGCAAGGGAGCCACTAGGTGAAGAGCTGGCTACCACAATAAATTACATGGTTTCTCATCAGCTCCAGGAGCTTACTATGGATGAGACAGCCAAAAAATGGCAGCCAAGGCAATATCTCCAAGTTTGTGGATGACACTAAGCTGGGGGGCAGTGTTAGCTGTGAGGAGGATGCTAGGAGACTGCAAGGTGAGTTGGATAGGCTAGGTGAGTGGGCAAATGTTTGGCAGATGCAGTATAATGTGGATAAATGTGAGGTTATCCACTTTGGTGGCAAAAATAGGAAAACAGACTATTACCTAAATGGAGGCCGATCAGGAAAAGGGGAGATGCAGCGCGACCTGGGTGTCATGGTACACCAGTCATTGAAAGCAGGCATGCAGGTACAGCAGGCAGTGAAGAATGCGAATGGTATGTTAGCTTTCATAGCAAAAGGATTTGAGTATAGGAGCAGGGAGGTTCTACTTCAGTTGTATAGGGTCTTGGTGAGGCCACACCTGGAGTATTGCGTACAGTTCTGGTCTCCAAATCTGAGGAAGGACATTATTGCCATAGAGGGAGTGCAGAGAAGGTTCACCAGACTGATTCCTGGGATGTCAGGACTGTCTTATGAAGAAAGACTGGATAGACTTGGTTTGTCTCTGGAATTTAGGAGATTGAGAGGGGATCTTATAGAAACTTACAAAATTCTTAAGGGGTTGGACAGGCTAGATGCAGGAAGATTGTTCCCGATGTTGGGGAGGTCCAGGACAAGGGGTCACAGGTTAAGGATAAGGGGGAAATCCTTTAGGACCGAGATGAGAAGGAATTTTTTCACACAGAGAGTGGTGGGTCTCTGGAACTCTCTGCCACAGAGGGTAGTTGAGGCCAGTTCATTGGCTATATTTAAGAGGGAGTTAGATGTGGCCCTTGTGGCTAAGGGGATCAGAGGGTATGGAGAGAAGGCAGGTACGGGACACTGAGGTGGATGATCAGCCATGATCATATTGAATGGCGGTGCAGGCTCGAAGGGCCGAATGGCCTACTCCTGCACCTAATTTCTATGTTTCTATGTTTCTAAAACATGAGCCTCCAAGCAACTGTGAGTTGTTACAAGTTTCAACCGTGAATCAGGTTATATGGTGTCAAATGGGACCCGGCATGCGAAGTCAAGAGGTTACAATGCAGAGGATTTTTAAATTATTGGCTGCTGGCATTACAGCGTTCGCAAGAACAATGGATGGTGGTTATGTGACCAGAACACACCAAGAGGCTCTAGGGTTGCTATGTAACACCCATTTTGAGATCAACTGTCTCAGGAAAAGGGCTATTAGGCCCAACATTAATCCCAGATATGCTGCGCTTTGCAAGCCAGCAAATATCCAACCACCTGATCTGCTGTTGGCGCAGACCTTACCAAACAGATCAAATAAATAAATGAAGACGCAAAAACAATGAGCCTGATGAGACCAATGATGCACAGCAGACCGCCGAAGAGAAAGTATCCTTACAGAACCACCTCAGCGTCCGGGGCTACACCAGGGACAAGTCGGTCCTCTGTGCAGGGGCACGGATGGTACCCTTCGGCTGGGCACGAGCAACCATGGGGGGCCACTGCCAAAGGCTGGATTCAGCAGGGTGCACCAGTTACCAGAGAGGTAGGTGGACCTGGTTCCCATAAAAACATATTAAATGTAACACAGGAAAACGTTGGTGGTAGATTACAGCTTTTTTATGATGAATGGAAGCAGCTTACTTCAGATCTGTTTATCAGGAGTGTAATTCAAGGGTTTCGTATTGAAGTCATTCCAAATGGTGTTTTACCTCTCCAAAATGTTCCTAGCAGAACACTTTATTTTTCACAAACAGAGGTAATAGAGGTTCAGGCTGAACTCGTAAAATTATGTAACAAAGGTGTAATTGAGAAGACGGTTAATCAAGTCCATCAATTTGTGTCAAATATATTTCCCCATCCCAAAAAGGACGGAGGATGCAGAATCATTTTGGATCCGACAAAATTAAACCAATTTGTACTCTATAGACACTTCAAAATGGAAACGTTGGTTACCGCCAAGCAACTAATTTCCAGAGGTTGTTATATGGCAACCATAGATCTGAAAGACACTTATTACTCGGTGCCTGTTCATTGCGAGCATAGAAAGTATTTAAAATTCATTTGGATGAATCAATTATGGCAGTATAAGGCACAGCCGAATGGGTTAACCTCAGCTCCTAGAGTATTCACTAAATTGTTAAAACCAATTTTGGGGCTACTTAGAGGTCAGGGCCATGTAATTATGCCCTATCTGGATGATATTTTAATTATCGGCCAAACACAAGAGTTAGCTGAAACATCAGTGGCAATTGTCAAATCCACACTTGAAAAACTGGGCTTTGTTATTCATTTGGAAAAATCTAAATTGACACCAATTACCACAATTGATTATTTGGGGTTCGCAATTGACTCAATTAAAATGCCCAGGGAGAAAAGTGTAGAGCTAATTGAGGATTGTATTAAGCTGGTAAACAAACATCAACCTTCCAATTAGACAAGTGGCAAGGCTGCTTGGGAAAATGGTAGCAGTCTTTCCAGCAGTCCAATTTGGGCCTTTGCATTATCAGCAATTACAAAGAGCAAAGGAACAGGCACTTAGGGTACAATTGGGTCATTATGATAGGCCTATGCAATTATCAGCAGAAGCAATTACTGATATTTTATGGTGCATCCAACATGTCCAACATGTCTCCAGTAGTTTCAGCACAGTGGTGCTAGAACAACCTTCAATGGTCTTACAGACTGATGTCAGTGCACTTGGGTGGGGTGCCATGGATACAACTTCAAGTTGTGGAGGAAGATGGAGTATGGAAGAAGCTTTGCTTCTGCAGACATGAGGAATAAACCATTTAGAGCTTTTAGGAGTGTTTTATGGGCTCAAGGCTTATTGTTCTAACAAAAGCAGTCTGCATGTTCAGCTCCAAATTGACGGCAGTTGCATATGTTAATCACATGGGTGGTATCAAGTTGGTATCTTGTGACAGACTGGCAAACCAAATCTGGATCTGGTGTATTGATAAACACATTTGGCTCTCAGCTATATATCTGCCAAGGAAATTCAATACTGTGGCAGACACCAGGTCACGAAAGTTCCATGACAACATAGAGTGGACGTTGATTCGGGATGTGTTCAAAGAGATCATTGTCAAGTATGGAACGCCAGGTGTCGACTTGTTTGCATCCAGACTTAACCACCAGCTTCCCAAATATGTATCATGGGAACCAGATCCTGGGGCAGTAGCAATTGACACTTTCTCACTGAATTAGGGTGGTATGTATATATATGCATTTTCCACCGTTCTGTCTCATAAATCGATGTCTGCTTAAAATCAAGCAGGATGATGCTTCAGGGGTACTGGTGATACATGACTGGACTACCCAGCCATGGTACCCTTTGATCCTACAGCTAATGACACAACCCCTGATGGCTGTTCCCAAACAAAGGGATTTATTGGTGCATCCGGTAACTGGCGAATGCCATCTGTTGTATGACCATATTGATTTGTTAATTTGCAGATTTTAAGAAGGCCATATCTGGGGCGTGGATTGTCGGGTCAAACTGTGGACATGCTTACTGAATCTTGGAGATCGAGTACTCAAAAGCAGTATATTTGTTATGTAAAAAAATGGGAAGTTTACTGTATACAAAATAATATTGACTATTGTACAGCACGTATTTCGCATGTTCTAGAGTTTCCGTCAATCCTCTACTATGATGAAGGACTGAGTTATGGTGCAATCAATACTGCAAGAAGTACTTTGTCATCATATTTAGTGATGAAGTCAGACAAACATTCTATTGGATCTCACCCTCTCGTTGTTCAGTTAATGAAAGAGATTTTTAATTCCAGACCTCCTAAACCTAGCTATATGGCAATTTGGGATGTGACTATGGTCCTTAGACTACTGTGTGAGTGGTTTCCTATCTCATCTTTGTCTTTGACCAAAATCACCATGAAGGTGGCCATGCTCATGGCGTTGGTTTCAGCACAAAGAGTGCAGACGTTACAAAAATTACAGTTAGATAGAATGGAAACTGCTGCAGGCAATGTAACGTTTTACATTTATGACCTCCTCAAACAAAGCAGGCCAGGTGTCACAGGGTTTAAAATAGTATTTTCAGCATATCCCACAGATCCATCCTTATGCGTGAAAACACACCTGATGCAATACATTGCACCTACAGAGGGCTTACGTAACATGAAGACAGGATTGTTTATCAGTTATAAAAAAACCACATAAGAGAGTGTCAGTTAATACTATTCTGAGGTGACTGAAACAAGTCTTGATTGATGCAGGTATTAACACTGATATGTTTACATCTCATTCCACTAGGGCAGCAGCTACATCGGCGGCCAAAGCAAGAGACGTTCCCATTGACCATATTTTGGCGGCCGCTGGATGGGCAAATGAGCTGATGATTCAGAATTTCTATCATCGGCCGATTGTCGATCCAGGGCTGTTTGCCAATGCCATTTTAAGTTCTGTTTAAGTGCCCTGGGATTAAGGGGTACTGTGTTTGTTTATACTTTTAGATAAACCTTATTACTGCATTAAATGCAATGTTATTACTAACGCATTAATTTCTCATTTGAGTCAATGAATGCAGTGGGCTGCCGAGATTTGTAATCTGCGGCATGAAATCACAAAGTTTTGAACTCTTCACGGAATTACTCACGTGACTCCGAAGTAAAATAGTAAGATTAAACGAGAACTTACCAGTTTGAAGTTTGATCTTGATTTTATGAGGAGTTACGTTGGTGATTACGTGCCTGCCACGCCCAACCCTCTCTCATAAAGGATCATATGGTAGTTCTCGAGTCACGCATCTTACTATGTCACTTCGGTGTTGTTATTTGTGATTTCATACCACTGCTTTGAAGATTGGTGCGCATGCGGCCTGGCGGGTCTTCTTCTCGTAATCACCAACGTAACTCCTCATAAAATCAAGATCAAACTTCAAACTGGTAAGTTCTCATTTAATCTTACTATTAAATGTGGAGATGAAAGCAGTGAAAGCAACAAAGAGCTGGCAAAAATGAATTACTTCTGCTTTAATATGTGTGCACACGTGCAGGCATGGGAGCGGAGTATTTTACTAATTTTGTACTGTGGTGCTTGTCAGAGGCTCTGTTGGTGACCTGCTCATCTCAGATGCATTTATGATTCTAAATTTACAAACACAATATACATTTTCCAAATCCATCCATGGGTGTGTGGCATTGCAATCAAGGCTGTCATTTATTGCTCAACTTTAATTGAACCCGGGCAATCCCAATGGTGAAGATACATGCATTGTGCTGTAAGTGGAAAGACCTGGGAGTTTTCTCCAGTGACAATGATGAAATAATCATAATCATACTTTATTAGCCAAGTATGTTTTGCAACATACGAGGAATTTGATTTGCCATACTGTCATCCCAATAAAAAGCAACACAAAATACATTTTAACATAAACATCCATCACAGTGACTCCTCCACATTCCTCACTGTGATGGAAGGCGTAAAAAAAGTTAAATCTCTTCCCTTCTTTGTACTCCCGTGGTTGGGGCCTCGAGCCTTCTGTTGATGGGACAGTCTAGGCTCCCGTAGCCGACGGTCGGGCCCTCCGCGTCGGGGCGATCAAGCACCTGCATCGGGTGGGGGGGGTTCTCAGCTCCCCCAAGCCGGGCGCTCGACCCCAGGTCGGAGCTGGTCGAACCTTCTGCATTTTTGGAGCTCCCGACATCGGTCTCTACCCGAGACTGCGAGCTCCTCAATGTTGAAATCCGCAGGCCACGGTTGGAGCATCGATCCCAGGTAAGGGATCAGCTCTGAAGGTAAGTCCATGTCCCCGCGATGTGGATCAAAGTCAGTCCCAAGCAAGGCCTCCAGCTCCATAATGTTAGGCCGTAGAGTAACCAGAGATACAATCCGGAAAACAATCGCATCTCCGGCAAGGTAAGAGATTGAAAAAAAATCCCCCCAACCCCCTCCCCCACCTCCCTCATAAAGCAAAGCAGAGAACATTAACACAAACTTTTAAAATGCACTAAAATTAACAAAAAAAAGACGATAAGGCAGATGGACTGTTGGCAAGACTGCCAACGTACGGTGCCCCCTGATGGCATATATACTTTTAAGTTAGAGTAAAGCCCCTGTCCCACCTAGGGGACCTAAACAGCAACCTCTGGTGACCTTGCCCGCAACCCAAGGTTTCCATGAGGTCACTGGAGGTTTTGGTCACTCTCCCTAATGGTTGAAAGTGGTTTCCATGTGGTCGAGGCTTCATCTAGGTTGCTGCTATTTTTTCATCATGATTAAAACCGGCCTCGACTAAAAATAGGTTGCCGTTTAAAAAAATCGATAATTTTTTTGTCGCAGGTCCAGTCGAAGCCAGTTTTCTTCATAGTCGAGGAAGGTTTTCAACATATGCGTGGGAGGTGGTAGGAGATTGCAGGTCACCTCGACCTTGATTTTTTTTTTGGGTGGTGGGCAAGGTCACCAGACGTTGCTGTTTAGGTCTCCTAAGTGGGACACCAGCTTAAGATAGTGCATGACATGGAGGGGAACACATGGAGTTTCATGTGCTTGGTGCTCCTCTACAGTACATGCAAAAGCTTTTGTGAGTGCTATCATGAAACCTTTATTGAGTTGCTGCTTTGCTTGGGTCATTGTTGCATGACATGGTCATGAGGCTCACTGACAGATGAACTGAAGATTAAGATGTAAGAGCTGATGTTTTGTCTTGGAGAATATCAGATGACTTAAGTTATGTGGGAACAGGCAAGTGGGGAGTATTTTAACACAATAAGACTTGGTTCTGGTTATTGGAGGAAAGACAATGGGCAGTCAGGAGGTGAGTCACCTGCCATAGAAAACCCAGCTCTGACCTTCTTTAGTCATTACACTATTTATGTGCTGGCCTCGTTGCCTTTCAGAAAAATGTAGAAAACATCGCAAATAATGGATCTGGCAAGTGCTGTCTTCAAAACATTGCATTAAAAATCATATATTTTCATAAGCCAAAGTAGATAATACATTGTCTTCTATAGATACCGACCAATTATTTGAGGGTAATTACTTAAATGAGACTATGGAAAAAGAATTATTAACTCTCAATAATGTTGACAATTGTATGTGAAAAACTATTGCACCATATTTTAAAGAAAGTATGATTTTGTTAAATCTTTAATACTCCTTACAAATTGCCATGTATATTCGGAAAATATAAAGTAAGCAGAAACATTGAAATAGTATAACACTTAACAAAGGATGCAATCTAGAAATAGCTTAAAATGAAAACATAAAATTGGGTGGGATGGTAGGAGTTGACGAGTCTCTGATATATCGGACTGAGTCCACCACTTTCTGCAGGTTCAGACGGTCAAGAGCAAAGTTGTTGTTAGACTAAGCCAAGATGATTCCATCAGAGTCTGCAGAAGTTCGAGAGAATTCTTGTGGTCATGCCAAACTTTCTCAGACATCTAAGAAAGTAAATATGCTGATGTGCTTTCTTGATCAGCGCATCAGTGAGAAGGGACCAGGTTAGGCTGTTGGTGATATGTTTGTCGAGAAACTTGAAGCTGTTAACCATCTCTACAACAGCTCCATTGATGAGGACAGGGTTGTGTTCACCTCCTTGTTTCCTTAGGTCAACACTTCTGGTTGCAGATGTTAAGATCTAGATTATTGTCCTGACCCCATGTCACTAGGTTCTTGATATCTTTCTGTACTTCATCTTGTCATTGTTGCAGATTCAGCTGACAAAGATGGCATAATCGGCGAATTTTAAGAGTGAGTTGGGTGAACAGGGAGCTGAAGCAGGGACTCTGCACACAACCCTGAAGTGCACCAGTATTGAGGGCCACGGTGGAGGAAATGGTATGACCAATTCAAACTGATTAACGCCTGCTGGTCAAGAGGTCCAGAAGCTGATTGCTGATGGAGGCCCCAAGTTTAAGAATTAGCATATTTGGTGTTAGGGTGATGAAGGTTGAGATGCAGTCAATGAATAAAGTAGGTGTCCTTATTGTCAAGATGATCCAGAGCTGAATGTAGTGCAAGAGGGATAGCATCCTTTGTAAACCTATTTTACCTGTACAGATATTGCAGAGAGTCCAGATTGTGTGGAAGACTGGTGCAAATGTGGGCCTTTACTAGTGTTTCAAAGCACTTTGGTATGGTCGATGTTAAACTTACTGGTATGTTGGTCATTTTACATGAGGGGCGAAGTCGTCTGATGGATTCCTGATCAGTCCTGATCAATCAAACATTGTTAATGCATTCTTATAGATTGCACTTGAACATTTCTTTCACTGTTAGAATTCAGTGGTTCTTCATTACTTGTGACAAATTATCACAGTCTTTATGACAGCAGAGGGCAGAGTTGGGCAGAGGCATCAAACTCTGATCACGATTCCCCTTCCAGAAAAGGAACACTTGCAGTGCCAGTGGCAGCATGAACCCCAGAAATCGATAATCCCTCTTACTTGAGGAATTCCTAATAGCCTCAAATTTTCAGAAGCAGGGTCTGTTTACATTCAGATTTTTGATTTATTTATGGTAAAGTTCAGATGCTCACCTTTCACCCCTTTAACCTAGGTTTGAATACAGCCTATAAAGAAAGGGATATTCTGTGTTACTCTTTTTTTCCTCTTACTGGTTTCTGAGTTGTCAGATTATTTGTCTGACAGCCAGCATTTCTTCAGATCAAGCATTAAGAAGGTTAGGAGCAGAGTAGCTATCGTTTTCACAACTGCCACAAACAATGCGCATTGTGACCCATTAATTCTGCTTCTGAGCACAGTCAAAGATTCATAGAGAAATACGGAACAGAACAGGCCCTTCAGCCCATTGCTGCCATACTAGCCATTAAGTACCCATTTACACTGATCCTACACTAATCCCATTTTATTCTCCCCCATGGTTCTATTAATAGGCAGTCACGGTGGCGCAGTGGTAGAGTTGCTGCCTTACAGTGAATGCAGCGCTGGAGACCCGGTTCGATCCCGATTATGGGTGTTGTCTGTACAGAGTTTGTACGTTCTCCCCTTGACCTGTGTGCGTTTTCCTCCCGCATTCCAAAGATGTACAGGTTTGTAGGTTAATTGGTTTGGTAAATGTAAAATTTGTCCCAAGTGGATGTAGGATAACTTTAATGTGTGGGGGTCGCTGGTTGGCGTGGACCCGGTGGGCCGAAAGCCTGTTTCTGTGCTGTATCTCTAAACTAAAGCTCTCTAGATTCTACCACTCACCTACTTACTTGGAACAATGTACAATGGACAATTAGACGACCAACCAATGTGTCTTTGGGATTTGGGAGGAAACTGGAGCATGCAAAGGAAAACTCACATGGTTATAGAGTGAACACACAAGCTCATAGAAACATAGAAAATAGGTGCAGGAGGAGGCCATTTGGCTCTTCGAGCCAGCACCGCCATTCATCGTGATCAAAGCTGATCATCTACTATCAATAACCCGTGCCTGCCTTCTCCCCATATCCCTTGACTCCACTAGCCCCTAGAGCTCTATCTAACTCTCTCTTAAATCCATCCAGTGATTTGGCCTCCACTGCCCTCTGTGGCAGGGAATTCCATAAATTCATAACTCTCTAGGTGAAAACATTTTTTCTCACCTCAGTCTTAAATGACCTCCCATTTATTCTAAGACTGTGGCCCCTGGTTCTGGACTCGCCCAACATTGGGAACATTTTTCCTGCATCTAGCTTGTCCAGTCCTTTTATAATTTCATATGTTTCTATAAGATTCCCCCTCATCCTTCTAAACACCAGTGAATACAAGCCTAGTCTTTTCAATCTTTCCTCATATCACAGTCCCATCATCCCAGGGATTAATCTCGTAAACCTATGCTGCACTGCCTCAATCACAAGGATGTCCTTCCTCAAATTAGGAGACCAAAATTGTACACAATACACAGAGACAGCACCTGAGGTTTGACTTGAACCTGGGTTACGTGTGATGCGAGACGTTTGATCTATTAACCCAGAGCTGAAGATCTGATCCCGAATTATTTCCATCACAACGAGCACCTAATTCAAAATTTACAATTAGTAATCAATGCAGATTTGGTGGTCGCAATGACATGACAAGCCATCTGCTGCTGAAACCTTAATTCACAAGCCTTTGATCTCTCAGTGCCCTGTCCAAAACTGCATATTTTCAAGTTTTCCCTCTTTCCCTAATTGCCCTGGTTTGATTCCCAGTCCCCCAAGGGATGGAACAGTGGCACAGCTGGTCGAGTAGCTGCCTCACAGCATTAGAAACTCGGGTTTGATCCCGACCTAGGGTGCTGTCTGTGTGAAGTTTGCATTTTCTCCCTGTGATTGCATAGATTTCCTTTGGATGCTCTGGTTCCATCTCACATCTCAAAGACGTGCAGGTTCAGAGGTTAAATGGCCTCTATAATTTGCAATTAGTATGTATGGAGTAGATGCAAATATGGAATAACATGGAATTAGTAGGAATGGGTGATTGATGGTCAGCGTAGATTGGTGGGCTGAAGGACCCATTTCCACGCTATATCTTTGAATCAAAGAGTTTCAAAACTAAAATTCCTATCCTTGTAGATGAGTACTTCCATAGTCTTTAAATGCCTATAACTCCACAGTGGTTGTAGCCCCTACCCAGATATTGAAATGCCTCTCGTAAGCCAGCTCCCCAACTTCCCAATAACGTTCTAGTAAAGTTAGAGGCAGTGCTTTTAATCCAGTGCTTGAGAAAAGTTTTTCTTCTGGCCTTCTTAATTTCTAACTATTTTGCTTTCTTCAGTTTTTTGCCTTGGGTTTAATGAAACATCTTAAAAGTATATTATAAGGCTGACAACATTCTGCAGTTGGAAATTGCTATTTTGTTTTTTTTCCAAATTACCTACATTACCAGACACCAGGTAGGATGGGACACAGCAGTTAGTGAGGTTTGCATTGCCCCAAAGCTGGTAGAGCACGGCATGATGCACATTCTTGGAATGAGTTGATAGAAATTGGCCAGGTTTCAATTATATATATATATGAAATGAATCCCATTTAGAAAGACAAACCAGAACATTGGGCAAGAGAAGTCATGAAATCTTAGGTTTACGAGTGAAAATTGAAAATAGGATTAAGGGCAAGGCTGCTTTATCAAAGGGAGTTGAGGGAATGCTCTGTGTTCTGTTTCACAGAGACATGGCTCACCCCCAGCTCCCCAGACTCTGCGTTCCAACCTGAAGGTTCTCCATCCACCGCATGGACCATTCACTGGCATCTGGGAAAGGGAGAAGAGGGGGCGTCTGCCTCATGGTCAACTCTGCGTGGTGCTCAGACGTGGCAGTCCTGTCCAACTCCTGCTCTCCACACCTCCAACATCTGGTGGTGAAGTGCCGTCCCTTCTACCTTCCGAGGGAATTTACCTCTGAATTGGACTGTTTGGAGTCTGAAGACTGGGCAATGTTCAAGGACTCGGCAACGGACTTGAACGAATACGCCACAGTCGTTACAGACTTCATTAAGAAATGTGTCGAGGACTGCATCCCCACCAAAACCATCCGAGTGTTTCCCAATCAGAAAACTTGGATGAACTTTGAGATCCGGACTCTTCTGAAGACCAGACACCGGGCATTCATGTCTGATGATACAGTGGTCTACAAGAAGTCCAGATATGACCTTGGTAAGGCCATCAAAAAAGCCAAAAGGGACTTCTGCTCCAAACTGGAGGATGAGACAGATGTTCAGCAGCTGTGGCGTGGCCTGAATGCAATCACCTACTACAAGGCGAAACCAGGAGGCAGCTCGAATGTCAGTAAAACATCACTCCCTGATGAGCTGAATGCGTTTTACGCATCCTTTGATAGGGAGAACACCGATGTGCCTTCCCGAGTCCCCATTCGCTGTGATGGTATTTCAGTCTCGGTCACAGAGGCTGACGTAAGGAAATCCTTCAGAGGGGTGAACCCTCGAAAAGCGCCTGGACCTGATGGTATAACTGGTCGTGTTCTAAGAACCTGTGCAGACCAACTGGCTGGAGTTTTTACGGACATTTTCAACCTGTCAATTCTGAGGTCTGAGCTTCCCACCTGCTTCAAAAGGGCATCAATAATACTGGTGCCCAAGAACAGCAAGGTGACATAACAAGGTATCAAACAGGAAATTAGAAATGCGTGCGACAAAGGCTAAACAGTTATAATGGGTGACTTCAATCTACATATAGATTGGGTGAATCAAATTGGCAGGGGCGCTGAGGAAGAAGAGTTTTTGGAATGTATGCAGGATAGTTATCTAAATCAACATGTAGAGGAACCAACGAGAGAGCAGGCTATTTTAGACTGGGTATTGAGTAATGAGGAAGGGTTAGTTAGCAGTCTTGTTGTGTGCGCCCCCTTGGGCAAGAGTGACCATAATATGATCGAGTTCGTCATTAGGATGGAGAATGACATTGTTAATTCAGAAACAATGGTTCTGAACTTAAAGAAAGGTAACTTTGAGGGTATGAGACTTGAATTGGCCAAGATTGACTGGCAATAAATTCTAAAAGGGTTGATGGTGGATACGCAATGGAAGACATTTAAAGACTGCATGGATGAACTACAAAAATTGTTCATCCCAGTTTGGCAAAAAAAAAAATCAGGGAAGGTAGTGCATCCGTGGATAACAAGGGAAATCAGGGATAGTATCAAAGCAAAGGATGATGCATACAAAGTAGTCAGAAAAAGCAGCATACCAGAGGACTGGGAGAAATTCAGAGACCAGCAGAGGAGGACAAAGGGCTTGATTAGGAAAGGAAAAATAGATTATGAAAGAAAACTGGCAGGGAACATAAAAACTGCCTGCAAAAGTTTTTATAGATATGTGAAGAGAAAGAGATTAGTTAAAACAAATGTAGGTCCCTTGCAGTCAGAAACAGGTGAGTTGATCATGGAGAACAAGGGTATGGAGGACCAATTGAATAACTACTTTGGTTCCGTCTTCACTAAGGAAGACATAAATAATCTGCCAGAAATAGCAGGGGACCGCGGGTCAAAGGAGGAATTGAGTGAAATCCAGGTTAGTCGGGAAGTGGTGTTGGGTAAATTGAATGGATTAAAGGCCGATAAATCCCCAGGGCCTGATAGGCTGCATCCCAGAGTACTTAAGGAAGTAGCTCCGGAAATAGTGGATGCATTAGTGATAATTTTTCAAAACTCCTTAGATTCTGGAGTAGTTCCTGAGCATTGGCGGGTAGCAAACATAACCCCTCTTTTTAAGAAGGGAGGGAGAGAGAAAATGGGGAATTACAGACCAGTTAGTCTAACATTGGTAGTGGGGAAACTGCTAGAGTCAGTTATTAAAGATGGGATAGCAACACATTTGGAAAGTGGTGAAATCATTGGACAAAGTCAGCATGGATTTACGAAAGGTAAATCATGTCTGACGAATCTTGTGGAATTTTTCGAGGATGCAACTAGTAGCATGGATAGGGGAGAACCAGTGGATGTGGTATATCTGGACTTCCAGAAGGCTTTCGACAAGGTCCCACATAAGAGATTAGTATACAAACTTAAAGCATACGGCATTGGGGTTCAGTATTGATGTGGATAGAGAACTGGCTGGCAAACAGGAAGCAAAGAGTAGGAGTAAACATCACAATGTTTAAGTCACAAACGTCACAAAGGAGTCCTTTTCACAATGGCAGGCAGTGACTAGTGGGTACCGCAAGGCTCAGTGCTGGGACCCCAGCTATTTACAATATACATTTATGATCTGGATGAGGGAATTGAAGGCAATATCTCCAGGTTTGCGGATGACACTAAGCTGGGGGGCAGTGTTAGCTGTGAGGAGGATGCTAGGAGACTGCAAGGTAACTTGGATAGGCTGGGTGAGTGGGCAAATGTTTGGCAGATGCAGTATAATGTGGATAAATGTGAGGTTATCCACTTTGGTGGCAAAAATAGGAAAGCCGACTATTACCTAAAAATGGTGGCCGATTAGGAAAAGGGGAGATGCAGCGCGACCTGGGTGTCATGGTACACCAGTCATTGAAAGTAGGCATGCAGGTGCAGCAGGCAGTGAAGAAAGCGAATGGTATGTTAGCTTTCATGGCAAAAGGATTTGAGTATAGGAGCAGGGAGGTTCTACTTCAGTTGTATAGGGTCTTGGTGAAACCACACCTGGAGTATTGCGTACAGTTCTGGTCTCCAAATCTGAGGAAGGATATTATTGCCATAGAGGGAGTGCAGAGAAGGTTCACCAGACGGATTCCTGGGATGTCAGGACTGTCTTATGAAGAAAGACTGGATAGACTTGGTTTGTCTCTGGAATTTAGGAGATTGAGAGGGGATCTTATAGAAACTTACAAAATTCTTAAGGGGTTGGACAGGCTAGATGCAGGAAGATTGTTCCCGATGTTGGGGAGGTCCAGGACAAGGGGTCACAGCTTAAGGATAAGGGGGAAATCCTTTAGGACCGAGATGAGAAGGACTTTTTTCTCATGGTGGGACTCTGGAACTCTCTGCCACAGAGGGTAGTTGAGGCCAGTTCATTGGCTATATTTAAGAGTTAGATGTGGCCCTTGTGGCTAAGGGGATCAGAGGGTATGAAGAGAAGGCAGGTACGGGATACTGAGTTGGATGATCAGCCATGATCATATTGAATGGCGGTGCAGGCTCGAAGGGCCAAATGGCCTACTCCTGCACCTATTTTTCTATGTTTCTATGTAAACTATGCAGTTCACTTTTATTACATCAAGTCAACCAATGTTATTAGCTGATACAATGTTGGTTCAGATTTATTACATTAAGTCAACCAATGTTATTGGCCGATACAATGCTGGTTCAATATTGTGGCTGACCTGCCAAACAACACACAATTGCCCTCACTATGTCCCCACTGGTATGACAGTGGCTGTGGCTCATTCCATGAGGAGAAGCAGTCTGCAAATGGTGAGCGTGCAAATGGTGGCAGGGTGGGAGGGAAGGCCCTTCACCTGACTTGCCTTGGTGGGTGATGTTTCAGGTCATAAGACCTATGACCTGAAACATCACCCATTCCTTCTCTCCAGAGATGCTGCCTGATCCGCTGAGTTACACCAGCGTTTTGTATCTACCTTTGTGCTGTCAGAAGTTATTTTTTGTTTCCAACTTTCTCTGAAAGTCAACAACATTTAGAAACTCTTGAAAAAGAATGTAAATAATTTAATAAAATAATAAATATATAATTACTGAAAACAATTTTAAAGTAAATACATAAATCATCAAAAGGAATAAAAAAATTAAAAGTTTGAAAAATACATTAAAGTACTCTTAATTAATTAAAAACATAAATATACATTGAAATAAAATTAGCCACATACACTTTCCGTTAAAATGAATGTTGGTGATTCTACCTCAACGACTCGCAACGGTTTAGATACACCAACGCTGGCTGGGATGAAAGTGAAATGGTTGGATCTGAAGGGTCAGCATTTTACGGAAGGTCCCTGGATTAAACTGTGAATCAAAGAATGGAGCAAGAGGTCAATAGCACAGTAAAGTTCAAAGTCACTATTTTCCACCCTTGGCAAACTCTCCCAGAGCTAGCCGTGCTAGATAATGTATGCTCATATATCAAGTATCGTATCTGTGGAGCTGGAGTACTTGCTGAAATGTATGCTGTGGTGAATTGAATTTAGAATCATAATAAATCATTCAAAGACCATGGCAGTGCATTGTTAATCAAGTCACTCCTCCTTGCAGTGTGGCAGGCTGACACAGTGGGTCAAAACTGCAGTTGGATTCAGGTCATTGTGTGTGAGGATTCAACTGACCCTCTCCAAAGCTTCAAACCAAAATTAAGACACTCTGCCCTGTTAGTTATTCATTCTGTAATGATTGCCAATTCCTAATTACTAAATGAACTCTTATGAAGTAAGGAACTGGATTAATGATTTTTTTTTTGCATGAAACTTCAGTTGAGTCTGGACGCGAGGAGGAAAATTTCCATAGAAATGCCTGTAGAATTCTGGCTATCTACTCTATCAATGCCACTCATATTTACATTTTCAGTGAAAACAATCCAAGTCTATTTAACCTTTCCCTCCAAATCCAGGCATCATTCTGGTAAACCTCCTCTGCACCCTTTCCAAAGCCTTCACATCCTTTCTGTAATGGGGTGACCAGAACTGCACGCAATACTCCAAATGTGGCCTAAGCAAAGTCCTATGAAGCTCCATCATACCTTTCTGACTTTTATACTCAATGCCCTGACCTATGAATGCTAGCACACTATATGCCTTCTTTATCACTTCATCTCAAGTAGTTGCGCTGCCACTTCCAGGGAGTTATGGACTTGAACACCAAGATCCCTCTGCACACCAATGCTGCTGAGGATCACCCATTAATTGTATGTCTTTCCCCAACATTTGCACTCCCAAATTGCAACATTCACACTTCCTCGGATTAAACTCCATCTGCCATTTTTCTGTCCACTTCTTTAGCTGATCATATACCCTGCTGTACACTCGGACAACCTGCCTCACAGTCTGCGACTCCAACAATCTTGGTATCACATGCAAAATTACCTACCAACCTAGCTATGTTTATATCCAAGTCATTTATATGTATCACAAACAGCAGCGGTCACAGCACAGAACTCCACTAATCACAGACATCCAGCCTAAATATTGTCCTTCCACCACAGCCCACAGTCAGTCTTCTATCAGTAATCCAGTTCCAAGTCCATACAACCAATTTAATATTAATCCTGTGTATCTTAATCTACTGATTTAGCATACCATGTGGAATTTATCAAATGTCTTATTAAAATCCCTGTAGACAACATCCATTGCCCTAACCTCATCAGTCACCTTCATCACTTCCTCAAAAAACTCAATCAAGGTAGTGAGATGTTTGTTCCTTTAACTTAACTTCCTGCTGAGGGTATTTGGGCATCTGCTGGAGTATTTCACGCCATCTCTCCAGACTTCTGCTCGATGCCCATCGTCTGGCTCCACGTCTGATTCTCAAATGCTGATCATATGCCTGACTGCACCAGCTTCTGATTGTGCATCCAGCTCCTGACCTCCAATGTGTCGGAAGGAACTGCAGATGATGTTTACACCAAGATAGACATGAAGTGCTGGAGTAACTCAGTGGGTCAGGCAGCGTCTCTGGAGAAAATGCATGGGTGAAGAAGGGTTCTAAAGAAGGCTTCTGACCTGAAAAGTCACCCACTCTTTTTCTCCATAGATGCTGCCTGACCCACTGAGTTACTCCAGCAATTTGTGTCTATCTTCCCAATCTCGAATGGCTGACATCTGATGTTTGATAACCACTTCCACTGTCCCCATTTAATAATGTTCTCCACTTCCCAAATGCAGGTCCAATCTTCGCTTCCTACTTCCACCTATGATACACAGATTACCTAACTTCCTTCACTGGCTCCACAGTGTCTTGGTGTAATGGAGCGGACTTGCACAAAATATCTTCAAGGTGCCCAGGTCTTCCTGGTTTAATGTATCTTTTTCAACACTAAATAGTTTTTAAACCTGCATCTTAAACACACAAGAGAAGTTAGAACAGGAATAGGATGAATATCTTTTGTGGCATGGGACTGATAAGGGACTTGTTATTTTGAAGTAGTAGTGGGAAAGATGTATCATAAAAATAATGCAGTGCAAAAGGATTTCTATTGTTCCATTAAGTCTGTGCCAATTGTTCAGAAGACCAATCTACATAATCCCGTTCATTTGCTCATTCCTCATACTCCTGAAATGTATTTCTCTTTCAAGCGTTTATCCAATTCTATTATCAAAACCACAATTGAATCTCTACCCACCACAAAGTTGAACATTCCATTCTGGGCCGCAACCACTCATAGCATAAAACATTTCTATTTCCTCAAGCAACCTCTGTTTTGTTGACAATTGTGTAAAATCTGTGCCTCTGATTGTGACCCTTCACCCATTGGACACTATTTTGCTTTGCTTACTCCATCTAAATCCATCATAGTTTAAATTACTTCGAAACATAAAAACATAGAAACTATGTGCAGGAGTAGGCCATTCGGCCCTTCGAGCCAGCACCACCATTCAATATGATCATGGCTGATCATCCAAAATCAGTACCCCATTCCTGCTTTCTCCCAATATTCCTTGATTCGTTAGTCCTACGAGCTATATATAACTCCCTCATGAATACTTTGAGGAAATCTCTCCTTATCAGAGGCAGCTTCTCCAGCCTGTCCTCATAATGACACCTCTGGGTCCATCTTCAAGCCAATATCCCTTTCCTAAAAGACGATGTCCAAAATTGGATGCAAGGCTCCTGTGGAGCAACCTAATGCTTTATAGAGGCCTATATATCCCTTTGGCTCCATTTAGAAATTCTAAATTGCAACAGGTTTTATCATAGGTTTTGTTGATCTGATTTGCGCACATGCACCCTGGGTCCTTAGAACCTGGTGCTTCATTAAAATTGTACCATTTAGCTTGTGTTCATTCTCCTAATTCCATTAGCTGCACCAGGAAACTAGCACCTAAGATTCGTACAATTGGAATCACTCCACCAGAAATCACTCACTAAACACATATTACAACTCACCTGCATAACCTGGCTGTGTAAGATCTCAAGAAATAAATTACTGCAGTTTAATTGTAGGCCATCGTCTGCACCTGGTTCTGAGAAGCCCGAGTCTCTGGTGTAGCTCTTGGCTTTGTATTAAAATATTGAAGCTTGTTCATTGCAGAAACATGATTGACCACCTGAAATAGGTGAGCCCAAACTTCTCCTTGGCTCTAAGCATGACAGGATTTCTATGCCTGATACTAAAGATGAACTAAAAAGCACTTCTATAATTGTCCCAAAGGCAGACAGAAAGTGCTGGAACAACTCAACTCAGCATTCCCGGAGAGAGGGACCAGGTGGCGTTTCAGATCGGAACCCTTCTTCAGACTGAAAGTAGATGGGGTAGGAGAAACTGTAGGTAGGAAAAGGCCAGAACAAATCAAGGCCGACAACAGATCACCAAGCCCATAATGGCCCGTTGTTGGCTGGGGAAGAGGTGATAACAAAGAGATATAGGGATACGAATAGTGGAACTAGTAGGATGACGGGGGTGGGGGGGGTAGAGAGCGGGAATGCAGGGCTTATTTGAAATGAGAGAAATCAACCATTGTCCCAAGGGCCACTGATATAGTGCAGAGTTAACTGGTTTGAGGTCACAGCTCCTTAATTACTCGTGATTGCCAGGATAAAAACCAGGATTGCCACTCTGCCACTATGGTACTATGTGGGTTCTTAGTGGAAGTACAGGCTGGAGTAAATGTGAAAGAAGCAAACAGCCTCAGACCCTGGGCACCGAGCTAACACGTGGCTGGCTGTGTGCCTGAGAGATTGATATTTCCATTCTCAGAATTGCCTGCACAATCAGGGAGGGTCAGCAACTCTATTATCAGCTAGAGTGGTACACTGTGAGGAAGCTGTACAGATGAAATCGCGGTTCACCACCACTAACATCTATCAACACTTCAAATTTCAATTGTCACAGATTTAACAAGGAAAAGACAAATTTGTGGCTGTACACTCGAGATCCCTGAATGGAGATCAATAGTTATCATCTTTTCCTGAAATAGTAATGACTTCAGCCCACTCATTCAGCCTTCAACATTTAACATTATTTGAAACAGTGTAACTGTCCAAAAGATGACAAAAAAAGGTTCACATTTAATATGAAAAAGTCTCATGTAAGGAAAATTTTTGGAATGTTTCTGATGAGTTTGAAAGAATGGCAGACCAAAAGAAAAGTTTAAAGAGGCCACTTTAGGCAGGTACAATCAATCGTTGATCTGTTCTCTAGTTAGGAAAAAGATCGGTGTTGCCACAATATTTTATTGATCATGATTTTCTGAATAAGGTCTGCATGAAATAAAATAAAATGTCCGAACATTCGGAGAAGTCAATGAAGTCTCATAAATTCTATGGTTCGCTTGTTAGTGTTTGAATTTTTTTTTTAAATAGCTCTGAGGTATGATCTATGCTTTTGCCATGTATATTTATTACATTTGTACCCAACACCTATGCAGTGTAGTTTTTTACAGAGCCGAATTTTGTGCTTGCATTAGTCCATAAGTGGTGTCTATCACTTTCATTATTAGGTCAAAGAGCTTTTTCATTCAAGTTCGTGACCCAACACGGAACTACCTGAATTTTTAACACATTGTGTAGAAATATTATATAAATCATACCTGAAACTCTTCAACAAAACCTGCACATTTTTTAAAAATGTGAGAAAAACCTCAAATTTCCTGAGTAGTAATTGTCCAATCAATGCACGTTTGACATTGAGGTCGAATGCAAATTGACCAATCCCGCGATTTGGTTTATGGTCGCTAGGCAGCGAGGATCCTGGGATCATGGCTGCCTAATTACATCAAAACAATAACAAGGTTTCCAAGGAATATAGGTAATGCTAACCTTGCTGAAAGTTTTGTTTTTCAATTGATCTATCTGTATAAAGTTATGATGTGAGCTGTTAAATAAAAACGATAAATAACAAATGTAGAGCTAGGGTTAGGATTACCATTAGAGCCAGTCAGTCAATCAATCGGTCAGTCAGTCGGTTGGTTGGTCAGTCGGTTATTCAGTCAGACACTCGGTCGGTCAGTCAGTCAATCAGTCTGTCGGTCGGGCTGTCGGTAGGCCGATGGATGCTGTGGAAGATCGGTCGGGCTGTCGGGCCACTGGGATGCCAGGCCGCCGGTGGGTGCTGAGAGTGGTCAGTCGGGCCGGGTCGGCGGTGGGTGCTGAGAGTGGTCGGACGGCCGGTGGGTGCTGAGAGTGGTCAGACGGCTGTTGGGTGCTGTGAGTGGCCAGTCGGGTTGTCGGTAGGCCGGTGTTGCAGTGAGCGAGCGAGTGGACTGACAGAGCTGGCTCTATGGGGGTGCTGAAGGCGGCCCGGCTGACGTGCAGGGTAGTGCTGCTCCCCACCATCATCAGAAGAGCATGCTGGCTGAGGTGGACACGCTGAGCGCCCACACTTACGGAGCCCGCAGCCGGTCCCAAAGCGGCTCCAACTCCAGCCGTGGGCAGCTCTGGAAGGGGGGGGCGAGTTGGGGTTACGCATTTTCCTGTCAGTGGAAGATGCCTTAGCCTTCCCCCAGCCTGGCACTGCCCCAGTCCCACTATGGCCATGACCCCAACTCTGCACACTGGCAATCAGTGGGGTTCAGTAAACGGGGGAACCCACAGGAACTACCCTCACCCATTAATTAGGCTGGTTCAGGAGCCGGACCTCTGCGGCAGTCTCATTCAAAATACCCACACAATTATATTAATGATATTATTTTTATATAATATAATTACATATGATTACAGTTATATATATATAAAACTGTAATCATATATATATAGTATAATGATATGGTTTAAATAAACCGCAGCACAGAATTAGGCTCCTCATGGTGTAATATGGGCATTGGACACTAGATGGAGCTTACTTTTTCGATCTCATTTTCTAATTAGTTTAATTAATTAATGTGCTACTTTTGGCATTGATGCGTTATGACTTCCTTCTCAATTGTATTTTATCTAAATCTGTGCAAAATTTCATGTAGTACCGAGACATGGGTCACAAAAGTTAAATGCTCGGCCCACAGCCTAATATGTACTACGAGATGAAAATGTATAATTCCTCTGGCAGTTCTCTGCTAGATGTCTACTGGGATAAAAGGGCTGAGATTAAGATGGGGTTCATGTTCAATGGCAAGCATGACTGTTTCTGGTTCAGGGCCATGGCTTCTGCTGACCCTATGGTAGTTCAAGAATGTTTATTTATCACATGCACCGCATAGGAACAGGAATAATGAAAGTTTTACACATAGCATCTATACAGGCACATTAATTGTAACAACAAAAATAAATACATAACAAATGATGTTGTTCTAAGTAATCTAGACAATGGTAGTGCATAAATCAGAAATACATAGAACAGTCTTAGTAGGGCCAAATCTGTGATAGTTTGGTGCTGAGTCAGTGCAATGGTTAGAGATTATCCAGGGTGGTTCAAGGACAATTGATGAGAGGAAGCTTGTCATAAACCCAGAGGTAATAGTTCTTAGCCTCTGTGCCATCTTCCTTATGGTACAGGTGAGAAGAGAGCATTGTCAGAATGATTAGAATCTTTGATGATACAGTATTTGCTGCCTTCTTGAAGAAGCACTGCCTTGAAGTCCCTGCATTGGTGGGGAGGTCAGCCCACCTCTGTCCAGCAGTGATGTCCACCAGTTTCTACAGTGCTTATTTGCTCTTGAGCATTCAGGTTTCCAAACCAAGCTGAGGTAATTATTCAGTACGTTCCCCACTGGACACTTATAGAAGTTTGATAGAGTATTCTGTGACATGGCAAACTCCTCAAAACTTGGAGGAAGTAGATGTGTTGATGAGCCTTCATTTTGATTGCATCAATTGATGGGCTTTGTACAAATCGTCAGAGATGTGTATATCCAGAAGCGTGAGGCTGCTGTCTATCTCCACTGCAATCCCACCAATGAAGACAGGAGCATTGTCCCTTGGCTTTCACTTCCTGAAGTCATCAGCTCCTTGATCTTACTAACGCTGAGGGCAAGATTGGTGTCCGAGCACCACTCAACCTGATTAGCAATCTTGCCTCTGTACTCTGAATCATCGACACCTGTTATTTGTCCAATGGCAGTGATATCATGGGCAAATTGAAGGATGGAAATGGAGCTGTGTCTGGTTGCACAATAGTGGGTATAGAGTGAGTAGAACAGCATTCTGAGCCCACAGCTCTGAGGTGCCCCGATACTGATTGTCAGTGTAGAGGAGATGTTGTTTCCAATCTGTACTAACTGAAGTTTTCTAATGCAGAAATGAAGGACCCAGATGCATAAAGAGAAGCAGAGACCCAGTTCCCTGAGTCTGAGGGTGAGTTTGGAAGAGATAGTGGTTTTCAATGCCGAGGTGTTGGCTGTGATCAACATGCATATAGTTGAGTTCTTCCTGTCCAAGTGGTCCAGCACAGAGCAGAGAGGCAGCAAGATTGCATCCTCTGTCGATCTGTTGTAGTATATAGAATTTAAGTGGGTCCAGATCATTACTGCTGCAGGATATGATTTGCATCATAACCAACCTCTTGAAGCACTCCATCACAATGGACATCGGTGCCACTGGTTGGTATTCGTTGAGGGGTCATCTTGCTTGTCTTTTATTATAGATGTCCTTTTAAAGCAAGTGGCGACCTTGGGACAGAGTAGTGAAGTTGCAAATGTTCAAATGTACTCTATCCAGTTGGTCAAAACCACTATGTTTTGAGAACGCAGCCAGGTGCACCATTAGGACTGAGACTTTCCAAGGATTAAGGGCCTGTTTCACTTGGGCGTCATTCGCGCATCACGCAGATGGCAAGTGAAGATTTTGTACATCTCAAAACCCTGGGGTGTCGCGCGCGACCGCGCATCACTGCCTACGTCACCACACACCATGCGTGCATTATGCGCACCATGGGCGCGTAATGTGCACCATGCTCGCATCACATGACCTGACGCGTAAATTATGTCGCGTAAATTACGCGCAAATGACGCCCAAGTGGGACAGGCCCTTTAACCCTCATGAAGGATCTTCTCATGTTGGGCTAGGAGATTGGATAACAGGATGGTTGGAGCTGTGGTGCCCTTGAAAGTACCTCTCTGTTCTCCCTTTCAAAGCAAGCACTGAGCTCGTCCAGCGATGGTGCATCATTGTCACTTGAGCTACTTGGTTTTGTCTTTTAGAAATTGATGTCACGCAAGCCCTTCCACAGTTGCTGTGCTTCTGTCTGAGCCTATAGTTTAGTCCAAAAGTGTCTCTATGCATTCTCTCTGGCCTTCTGGAGGTCCGACCTTGACCTTTTGCATGAACGTGGTTCACCTGACTTGCATGCCACAGTTCTGCTCCTCGGCATATTGTATGTGATTGCTGTGAGCTATACACCCCACCCAACCCCACTACCGATATATTGACTGGATAATTGTTGCATTACCTACTCTGTTAAACATTAGGCCCTTTTATTCATCTTCTCTCTGCAAATATGGTCAAGGCAGCACCAGATTTTTCTCACTGATGGGGATTGGATTTGTAGCAAGAAAGAGAGTATTTGGTTGTTGCAAGAGGTGGTAAGGTGGTGATTCTGTGAGGTCGGGGTGAGAGCGGGGGGTGATGTCAAAGAGCCGGCTGCAGGTTCAGGCACCTTCCATTGAAGCAAATATACGAAAGCTCAAAATGTCAGGCAACACCAGTGAGGAGAGAAACAGATATAACGTCATACTGTCTAGCGCGCCTTCAAGGTTGGCTGCGGATGGCGGCCCCGGGGCACAAAGATCGACGGGCGAGGATGGCGGTTCCTGGGCGACCAAGGAAGGCAGCAGCTGGAGGCCCGCAGCAGCCTGGGGCTCGCCTAGATTGGGCACCGCTCATAACAACTGTGGACTGGACTTAGTAAATGCTGCCAAAACATGGCACCTCTTGCATGCGAGTCAGTAGACAATTTCTGTACAATTGTTAATCGGGGATGGTCTGGCAATACTCTACTGGACTGTTTTCTAAGAAACGAATTTCACTGTGCATTTATGGGCCGCACATATGACAATAAACTACCTTTGAACTGTTGAGGTAAAGTCAGAGAGTGATGGAATTAGTACTTTTTCCTATCCGAGACTGTGCTGACCTACAAGCACTCAACCACACAAATCCTACATGGGACCCATTTTATTCTCCCAACATTTCCATCAGTTTTCCCCGAGTTCCACCACCTCCTACACATTAGGTGCAAGTTATAGTGGCCAATAAACTGACCAACCTCTACGTATTTGGGATAGTTATAGAGTCATAGTAATACAGCACGGAAACAGGCCCTTTGGCCAAACTCCTCCTTGGCAACCGCGCCGGATGTGGGAGGAGACAGGAGAAACAGCGGCAGGAGAGAATATGAACTCCACATAGATGGCACCAGAGGTCAGGATTGAACCTGGGTAACAGGTGCTGTGAAGCAGCAGCTTTACCACCGCAGTGTCCCATAATTAGCCATTCATTGAATCCTTGCTTTGAATCTTATTGTCTTCTCTACTGTTGCATCTTCAGAGTCCAGTAAAGATTACGCTAAACAACATCCCATATTTTTCTGCAGAATTTGCCAGTCATAAGGTCATAGGTGATAGGAACAGAATTATGCCATTTAGCCCATCAGGTCTTCTACCCCATTCAATCATGGCTGATCTATCTCTCCCTCCTAACCCCAATCTTCCTTCTCCCCATAATACGTGACACATGTAGTAATCAAGAATTTATTTATCTCTACCTTACACTGCCATTACACTCAGATGGGAAATCCATAAACTTTAGTTATCAGCAGATTTTCCCTCAAACCAGCATATGCATCTGCATTTAATTTCTTTAATATCATTTAACGTTGTTTTTCTGAGCCAACATTTTCACACACCCAGAGCTTCAGCAGCGGGCACAGTGCGGATTTTCCATCACGGAGCCAGGCGATCCCTTGCCGGGGATTGCCAGAAAAAGTGCTTCGATCTCTGGCCTGCGGACTATAATATCCTGAAGCCGCAATTCAGGATATAATATCCTGAAGGGCTCAAAGTCTGCGAAGCTTCTAGCCTCGGGTGTGGCGTGGACTTTCCATCGCGGAGTCTGGAATCCCTTGCTGGGGATCGCCGGAGAAGAGCTCCGACCACCGGCCTGCGGCCTATAACATCCTTAAGCCGCGGACTCCAGTAGGAAGCGGCCGATTCGGGACCTCCATGCCGCAGAGTGTGTTCGACCGTCCCGACGTTCAAAGTTGCGATCATCCCGACGAGAGGGCCTGTACATCGGGCCGTCCGTAGCGCCGACTACAGAGGGTTTATGGCCCCGACCAGGGATGAACAAAGGAGGAGGACTGACTGAATGAAGAATGTTGATCTCACTGTGGTGGATGTTCATATTATATTCTATTGTGTGGATAACCTACGATGTTAAGTCCGCACCCCGCGATAGGGCTCAAAGTCAGTCCGAGGATGCTTCCAGCTCCATCGATCGAGGGCCGCAGAGCGCCCGGAAAATGTGATCCGAAAATGAATCACATCTCCAGAAAGGTAAGAACTTGAAAAAAAGTTTCCCTCGATCCCCTACCCCTCTTGCCACCCCCCCCCCCCCCCCTCCCCCCCCCCCCCCTCCCCCACACACACATAAAACAACCCAAAGTACATTAAAGCAAACTTTTAACACACTAAAAAAAACCCAAAAAGAATGACAAAATGAACAGGCTGCCGGCAGGGCAGCCATTGCCCCGGTGCCCCTGGTAGTTTGATTCAAATTTGATTTGTCAACTCCTTTTCTCAAGATACTAATCTGATTGTTTACTCAGACAAGAATTTTCATATTTCAGCAATGCAGACTTTCATCTCCATGGTTACAGGAAGTGAAGAGCAAAATGCTGTAAATGCCAGTGTATTTATTACACAAATACCTTGGTAGCATGGTCAACACAAATGAAACAAAAAGCTGGTGTGAGTTTGGTCAATTAAGAAGTCAATTAGTTTGCAAACAAAATCTCTTCATTTAACTCTGGGAAATAGATGAGCAGAATATTTATGAAAAGGTGAGGTTTCCTCCTTCATATAAATATGTGTCTGCAATGCATTTGGAAAACAACAAAATTCTACGGTGAAACACTTATTTTTCTCTTCTTTTAATGTTTATCTTTTCAAAATGGTCAGTTTGGATATTCTAATTTGTTAGTTTAGTTAGTTTATTGCTACGTGTACCATGAAAAGCTTTTGATGCATTCTATCCAATCAGTAAAAAGACAATACATGTATAAATACACGCTGAACTTTTTTTTCTCTCTTGTTTATAATATTGTTTACAGTGTACTATGTTTACATATTCTGTTGTGCGACAGCAAATAAGAATATCATTGTTCTATCTGGGAAACATGACAATAAACCACTCTTGACTAGTTAGCAAATTAGTTAGTAAAACTCTGATTATCTGCTGCTGATAGCTTGGAAATCGCAATGGTTCAGCATCTGACTCACCAGGTGCAGATTCCCAGGCTTCTCCCAGCACCCCCGGAGCTCCCGAAGGGCCGCGGGCTGCAGCCGTACGCTGACAGCAGGCCTCGCTCAGCCGACGCGAAACCAGGGAACCTGCCTGGAGTTAGAGCCTTGTCTGAGGCCTGCTCGCCCCTGAAGACCAGGAACTGGAGTGGAGGGTGGAGGGAATTGGCGATGGTGGTGGATATTAGACTAAGGGTCGGTAGGAAGAACTGGGGATCTTGCCTTCTGCTCCACCCAAGGTCGGCTGTGAGAGGCTCACCCACCCTGCATGTCACGCTGAAGATGGCCGGGTGAGGAGAGGAATGATCCAGATGGAGGTGACCGCTGCAATGGGCCTTTATAGCCACCTGCAGCTGGGACTTTGAAAATGGCCCCAATACCTGGCAACTCCTGCACATTAACTGAGTGGGCTGATTCTACGCATTCTGTGAGAATGAGAAGATCTACGACTCTGGTACCTGAGAACTGAGCATACTAGAAACTCCTCTTCCAACAATGTTCCCAATGTTGGGGAAGTCCAAAACATGGCGCCACAGTTTAAGAATAATGGTTTAAGAATAAACCATTTACAACGGAGACGAGGAAACACTTTTTCTCACAAAGAATGGGGAGTCTGTGGAATTCTCAGCCTCAGAGGGCAGTGGGGGCCAGTTCTCTGGATACTTTCAAGAGAGAGCTAGATAGGGCTCATAGCGGAGTCAGGGGATATGGGGAGAAGGCAGGAACGGGGTACTGATTGGGGATGATCAGCCATGATCACATTGAATGGCGGTGCTGGCTCTGCCCTCTCTCTCTCTCTCTCTGCCCTCTCTCTCTCTCTCTCTCTCTCTGCCCTCTCTCTCTCTCTCTCTCTCTGTTTTTTTTCCCAAAGGCACATCAGTAATGCTTTTTGCAATGCCAAATAAAAGAGATCGAGCAATCACTGACATATTCTATATTGAAGACAGTAAGCACTCATTTGATGGCTCTGATCAGTGCAATTATGTATTTAAAGTCATACCACATGGCACATTCAGTTCTTAAATGCACATTTACACTTATGAACACTCAGTCCTAAAAGTTCCTCTTTAAATTTGCCCTAACTCCTTCACTTAAGTATAGTAGAAGTGGAAACCTGCTTTCTCAGTTTGAAATAGCCAGAAACAAAATATGTAATCTGTAGCCACTGAGATGCTGGTTTTGCCATCCAAAACCAACTGGTTCATCAGTATAAAAGCAAAATATGTCAGAAATTAAAAATAAACACCTGAAAACATAGCAACTACTCAGACAGCATTTTTGGAGCAAAAGAGAATTATTGTTTCAGAACTGGGAATCTTTAAAAGTGAAACTGCTTTCATGTACAGAGAAAGATGTGAGAGGAGTTGAAGGAAATGGGTCTCTAAAAGATTGGGGTTAGGCAGGAAATTCTAAGATAAATGGGGTGGCAGGGCAAATTAACAGCAGCAGAATAAGTATTAATGCAAGACAAATCTGAATTTAACAGAGGAATTTTGAATGAATGCTGTAAATCTGAAGTGAACTTGCTGTATTGACTCAAGATTTTAAATTATTTCATTCCGGCGCTGGCGAGGTTGAATTTTAATGGGCCTCTGGAATAGCCTTGTGAAACTTCCAATTTAATCTAACTGATGGAAGATAAGCCCACGGTAACCTTTTCAGGATAAAGCTGGTATTGGGTTGGCAAATGTGGCAATCAACATGATCCTACAAGCCATAAATACATAATTAAACTTTTGGTGGTGGGGTAAATGTCAGCCAGGACATCTGGAGAATGAGCTGTCAGTGAGGCAAGTGGCTGATACTCATTTTGCTGCAATACATGAGCTGTCTGTGGAGGACGGCAGCTCATGCATAAAGCCCGCAGCCAGGGTCCAGATTTTTATCCGAATCACTGATAAAATAGTGCTCACAGACAGTTCTGCCTCTGGGTGAAGTGCAATTTGTTGCAAAAAGAATGTTATGTGAGAAATCACACTCTGAAGTCGATTCTGCACAGTAACTTGTCAATTGTATCTACCGCATATTTAAGGCAATGTAACTAATGCGTCCTGGCATTGCAGTATCTATTGTGATTTATTAATGCCGAGCAAAGACTCCCTTAGGACTACATAGTATTTACCAGCAAATAAAATCAATCTGGAAGTATTGAGGGCAAAAGTTGGACAGAGCTTGGATTTGGATCGCAATTAACCCTTACAGGTTTGACTCAGTGCAGGGATGTAGACAACTGTGATCCCGCCATACTATCATCATTTCAGCTTGCACACAGAGCCAATTGCCAGTTGTATTGAGAAATTCCTAGCAGGACCACTTTCTCTAAGATATTTGAAAAGCACTCAAATATTTCTTAGTGCTTTTAATGTACTTAGAAACATAGAAAATAGGTGCAGGACGAGGCCATTCAGCGCTTCGAGCCAGCACCGCCATTCATTGTGATCATTGCTGATCGTCCCCTATCAATAACCCGTGCCTGCCTTCTCCTGACCACTAGCCCCTAGAGCTCTATCTAACTCTCTCTTAAATCCATCCAGTGATTTGGCCTCCACTGCCCTTTGTGGCAGGGAATTCCATAAATTCACAACTCTCTGGGTGAAAACATTTTTTCTCACCTCAGTCTTAAATGACCTCCCATTTATTCTAAGACTGTGGCCCCTGGTCCTGGACTCGCCCAACATTGGGAAGTTTTTTCCTGCATCTAGCTTGTCCAGTCCTTTTATAATTTCATATGTTTCTATAAGATTCCCCCTCATCCTTCTAAACTCCAGTGAATACAAGCCTAGTCTTTTCAATCTTTCCTCATATGACAGTCCCGCCATCCCAGGGATCAATCTCGTGAACCTACGCTGCACTGCCTCAATCACAAGGATGTCCTTCCTCAAATTAGGAGACCACAACTGTACACAATATTCCAGATGAGGTCTCACCAGAGCCCTATACAACTGCAGAAGAACCTCTGTACTCCTATGCTAAAATCCTCTTGTTATGAAGGCCAACATTCCATCAGCTTTCTTCACTGCCCAATACTCTTTCTCGCCTAATGAAAATTTATTTCAGTTCCTCTACCTCCTTAGATCCTCTGTCCTCCACTACATCGGGGAGATTGTTTGTGTCTTTCTTAGTGAAGACAGATCCGAAGTACCTGTTCAACTCTTCTGCCATTTCCTTGTTCCCCATAATAATTTCGCCCGTGTCTGCCTTCAAGGGACCCACATTTGACTTTGCTACTCTTTTTCCCCCAACATATCTAAAGAAGCTTTTACTGTCCTTCTTTATATTCCTGGCCAGCTTCCCTTCATACTTCATCTTTTCAGCCCGTATTGCCCGTTTTGTTTCCTTCTGTTGTCCAATGAAAGTTTCCCAATCCTCTGGCTTCCGGCTACTCTTTGCTGTGTTATACATCTTTTCATTTAGTTTTATTCTACCCCTAACTTCTCTTGTCAGCCATGGTTGCCTCCTACTCTCCTTATAACCATACAACAATTACAGCATGGAAACAGGCCTTCTCAGCCGTTCCAGTCCGTGCCGACCATTTATTTTCCCCTAGTCCCATCTACCTGCACTCACACCAAACCCCCCACCCCCATTCCCTTCCCATCCATATACCTATCCACTTTACTTTTAAATGTTAAAATCGATCCTGCCTCCACCACTTCTGCTGGAAGATCATTCCACACAGCCACCACTCTCTGAGTAAAGAAGTTCCCCCTCATGTTACCCCTAAACTTCTGTCCCTTAATTCTCATGTCATGCCCTCTTGTTTGAATCTTCCCTACCCTCAATGGGAAAAGCTTATCCACGTCAACTCTGTCTATCCATTTCATCATTTTAAAGACCTCAATCAAGTCCCCCCTTAACCTTCTGCGCTCCAAAGAATAAAGACCTAACTTGTTCAACCTTTCTCTGTAACTTAGTTGCTGGAATCCAGGCAACATTCTAGTAAATCTCCTCTGTACTCTCTCTAATTTGTTGACATCCTTCCTATAATTAGGCAACCAAAATTGTGCACCATACTCCAGAATTGGTCTCACCAATGCCTTGTACAATTTTAACATTACTTCCCTACTCCTATATTCAATGCTCTGATTTATAAAGGCCAGCACACCAAAAGCTTTCTTTACCACCCTATCTACATGCGATTCCACCTTCAGGGAACTATGCACAGTTATTCCTAGATCCCTCTGTTCCACAGCATTCCTCAATTCCCTACCATTTACGTCCTATTTTGATTTGTCCTGCCAAGATGTAGCACTTCACACTTATCAGCATTAAACTCCATCTGCCATCTTTAAGCCCACTCTTCCAAATGTCCCAAATCTCTCTGTAGACTTTGAAAATCTACTTCATTATCCACAGCACCACCTATCTTAGTAGCATCTGCATACTTACTTATCCAATTTTCCACCCCATCATCTAGATCATTGATGTACATGACAAACGACAGTGGACCCAACACAGATCTCTGACGCACTCCACTGGTCACCGGCTTCCACCCTGACAAACAGCCATCCACCATTACTCTCTGGCATCTCCCATTCAGCCACTGTTGAATCCATCTTGCTACTCCGCCATTAACACCCAAAGATTGAACCTTTTTAACCAACTTTCCATGGGGAACCTTGTCAAAGGCCTTACTGAAATCCATATAGACAACATCCACTGCTTTACCCTCATAAATTTCCCTAGTAACCTCATCAAAAAATTCAAGAAGGTTTGTCAAACATGGCCTTCCAGACACAAATCCATGTTGACTGTTCCTGATCAGACCCTGTTTATCCAGATATATATATTATCTTATACATATTATCTCTAAGTATCCTTTCCATTAATTTGCCCACCACTGATGTCAAACTAACAGGTCTATAATTGCTAGGTTTATTCTTTGAACCCTTTTTAAACAATGGAACAACATGCGCAGTACGCCAATCCTCCGGCACTATTCCCGTTTCTAATGACATTCTAATGACATTCCCGTTGCTAATGACATATTTCTGTCATAGCCCCTGCTTTTTCTACACTAACTTCCCTCAATGTCCTAGGGAATATTTTGTCAGGACCTGGAGACTTATCCACTTTTATATTTTTCAAAAGTGTCAGTACCTCCTCCTCTTTGAATCTCATAGTTTCCATAGCTACTCTACTTTTTTCCCTTACCTCACAGAGTTCAATATCCTTCCCCTTGGTGAATACCGAAGAAAAGAAATTGTTCAATCCTTACAATCTTTCTTCCTTTTTGGAATGAAATGATCCTGCATCTTCCGGATTATGCCCCGAAATTCCTGTCATTGCTGTTCCACCGTCATTCCTGCTAGGATCCCTTTCCCGTCTACCTTGGCCAGCTCCCCTCTCATGCCTTCATAGTCCCCTTTGTTCAACTGCATCACTGCCACTTCTGATTTAACGTTCTCCTTCTCAAATTGCAGATTAAAACTAATCATATTATGATCACTACCTCCAAGCAGTTCCTTTACCTCAAGTTTACTTATCATATCTTGTTCATTGGACAACACTAAATCCAGAATTGCCTTTTCTCTGGTCGGCTCCATTACAAGCTGCTCTAAGAATCCATCTCGGAGGCATTCTACAAACTTTCTTTCTTGGGGTCCTGAACCAACCTGATTTTCCCAGTCTACCTGCATATTGAAATCCCCCATCACCATAGTGGCATTACCTTTGTTACATGCTAGTTTTAACTCCTGCTACAACTTACACCCTACTTCCGGGCTACTATTTGGGGGTCTGTAAATAACACCAATTAGTGTCCTCTTGCCTTTACAATTCCTCAACTCAATCCACAGTGACTCTACCTCATCAGTCCCTATGTCTTCCCTCGCAAGGGACTGAATTCCATCTCTCACCAGCAGAGCTACCCCCCTCCTCTGCCCACCTGCCTGTCCTTTCTATAGGATGTATAACCCTGAATATTAAGTTCCCAGGCCCGATCCTCCTGCAGCCACGTCTCAGTAATCCCTACAATGTCATATCTACCAACCTCTAACTGAGCCTCAAGCTAATCTACTCTACTTCTTATACTTCACGCATTCATATACAATACTTTTAATTCCTTACGCATCTCACCTTTCACATCAATCCCTATTACACTTGGCCATACTCTCCTATCCCTTTGTGAGCTTCCTTTCCCGTTAATTCTGGGGTCATTAACCATCCCTTTACTCTTTCCCTTTACTCCATCCTCGACTATCCCATTTACACCCCACCTCCCTTATTCAGTTTAAAACCACCCGTGTAGCAGTGGCAAACTTTCCTGCCAGAATGCTGGTTACCCCAACTGTTAAGATGCAATCTGTCCCTTTTGTACAGTTCCCTCTTACTCCAAAACAGATCCCAGTGATCAAAGAATCTAAATCCCTGCCCCCGTTCCTCAGGCACACATTCAGGTCCCGTATCTCCCTGTTCCTGCTCTCGCCAGCACGAGGAACTGGAAGCAAACCGGAGATAACAACCCTGGAGGTCCTGCTTTTCAGCATTTACCGAGCTCTCTAAAATCAAGCTGCAGAATATTCATCCCCTTCTTTCCAACATCATTGGCATGATGATACCATCACTATGGTATGAGTGCAGGCAGGTGGGACTAAGGGAAAAAAGTTGTTCGGCACGGACTTGAAGGGCCGAGATGGCCTGTTTCCGTGCTGTAATTGTTATATGGTTATTTGTGCCGACATGCATTACCACTTTTGGCTGTTCACCTTCGGCCTTGAGGATTTTCTGCACTCTGTCCATGACATCCTGGATATTGGCACCAGGAAGGCAGCACACCATCCTCAAATCCTGTCTGTTGCCGCAGAAACTCCTATCCGTACCTCTCACAATGGAGTCTCCAACTACAATGGCGTTGCCTGACGTTGGCCTCTTTGGTTTTGGCTCAACAACCCTTTTTGCTTCACAAGCCAGCCCGCCACTCAGTCTGATAACGTCTTCATTCCTGACAGCTTCTAAGTGGGTGAACCTGTTCACAAGAGGTACAACACCCAGGGACCTTTGCATTCCAAGTTTCCCTCCCTTTCTCACCGTCACCCACCTTCCAGTACCTTAGGTGCAACAATCTTACTGTAGGACTTGTCGAGGAATTACTCAGTTTCTCAGCCGAACCTGAGGTCATCCACTTGTTTCTCCAGTTCCCAACACAGTCCTTCAGGAGCTGTACCTGGATGCACTTCTCATATTTGTAACAGCCAGAGGCACCAGCAGTGTCCTGAACCTCCAACATACTGCAAGCATCACACTGAATCAGCTTGCTTGACATCTCCTTCTTTCGTCTCTCCCTCCAGCATTTTGCTTAGCCTGCTTTCCGAAGACTCTTGAGCCAAAGACTCACAGGGTCACTCCCTTACTGCCGCTCTCTAAGAGCCGTTTTGCTTATATTGACTGATAAATTGCCTAATTTACCAATTTAGAAACCAAATTCCTCAGTTATCCCCCTCTGACTCATTTCTAACTCTCCTCCCACTCAGGCTAGAGCAAATCAGTATTTTCTCCTGCTTTTCTTTGTTGCTGTGCTTCAAAATCCACGGGAGCTCTGAGTAAAGTCTGCCTGTGCTTTGCCTCTCCTTTGCAACTGTTTTCCCCCTCTGACTCACTTCTGACTCTTCTCCCACTTGAGCTAGAGCCAACCAGTGTTTTTTCCTGCTTCTCTTTGTTGCTGTTGCTTCAAAATCCACGGGAGCTCTATTCTACTCAAGCTCTACTTGAGTCTATTAAAAGGATTATTTGAATTTTAAAAATATTTTTAATTAAAGTATCAAGCCAGTCAAGAATGTTTATGGCAAAGAAATAATGTACTGGCAAAGAAACAATTACATTCTTACTTGGTTCACCTCCTTTGTTCCTGGGCATTCAAGTTCCTAAACCAGGCCACAATGCATCAGTCAGTATGCTCTCTACCATACACCTGTAGAAGTTCAGTATTGTATTTGGCCACATACTGAATCTCTTCACCCTTCTAAGCATGTAGAGAAGTTGAGCTTTCTTTTGGGATTGCATCAATTTTGCTTGAGCCAGGACAAATCTTCACAAATATGTACATCTAGGAACTTGAAGATAGACACACTTGAAGCTGTTTTTTCTTTCAACAAGGAGCTTTTATTGCATAATCACAGTTACAAAGAACTGCAAACATCACAACTGCCCAGCAGTTTGCAAACAGCAATCATCAAATTACAACATTATCATCCACATCCACGCCGACCAGTCACCATCTCGTACATTAGCACTACCCGACACACTTGGGATTATTTACAATTTTACTCAGGCCAATTAACCTGCAGACATGTACATCTTTGCTATTTGGGAGGAAACTGGAGCACCCAGAGAAAACCCATGTGGTCACAGGGAGAATGTACAAACTCTGTATAGACAACACCCGTAGTCAAGATCGAATCCGAGTCTCTGGTGTGGTATGGCAGCAACTCTACCGCTGCGCCATTATGGCACCTCGAAGAGACTCTTGGAAACAGTTGAAACATGTTTGAGCAATTAAACATTACAAATCTAAACGTAATACAATTATTTGCAAGTTGATTAAATTGCTCTGAATTACTTAAAAACATAAGAATAGTGATATTAGGCGCTCTCCCCCCCCCGGTGAATGCTATGTACTTACCTCTTCTGTTTCTCTCCTGAGTGCAGGCCCCGTGGCTAGGAGTCAGGAATCAAGGGGTTAAGGACTCCTGTACCCGATTGGCCAAGCTGCGTCAGGTGACGGGTGACTCATCGGAAGCTTAAATACCAGGAGTTCCCAGAATTCTCTCTCTTCTTCGTCGACCCTGACTAAGTGAACAGGCTGCTGGTGTGAGCTGCAGGAGGCCTGGCCACATGGCATAGCACTTTGTGTATTGTTTCCTATATTTGTCATTTAATGTTGTATTGGGACGCATAAGGGCTGACCTGAGGGTTTTCATGTATTTTGTTTCAGGGTTATCTCCATTTAGGCAGGTTAGAGACTCTGGTTCGATGGTCCATTGCAAGGCTGGCTGGAGCACTGTTATATTTATTTGTTAGTTGATTCTTGTACCTGACTGTGTTGTTTAAATCAGGTTCGGGTTTTTGTCTTTTAACAAAATTAAAGACTATTTTCTTAAACGTGAACCTGGTTTTTGACTATGTTACGCGACTCTGAAATACCTGCATTCGGGAGTCGTAACAAGTGAATTAAATAAAAAGAAACAAGGATATACCTTATCTTCCTTTTATAATTAAGGTTGGTCATTCCATTTAAGTGAAAGGGGTTGTGAGTGATGTGTATAAAGCAAGAAACAAAATGCATTTCAGCCCTTTGGCTCAGCAAAGGACAGAAGTTCTTAACTGAAGTAGTGAGTCCAGGTGCAGAGACAAGAAGTCAGGTGTGCCCACACTTGGCCTCCAGCATGGTCCAAACATCCGTGCTTCAGTGCACAGGCAAGGAAGTTCAGATTGCCCTGACACCAGCACTGTAGCATGCTGACAGACCTCTATACATTTCTCTTCTTTTATGATAAAGAAAATATTCAAATTAAAGTTTGGGGTCAAAATTCAAGTGTCACAAAATGATGGGGAACAATTTAAGTGTGTGACAGTGGTTGAGACTATTTAATGGTTAAACTCTGGAACTGGGTCTTCATCTAGATCAAACAGCACGATTTTAGAATGGAAATAAGGAACTGCAGATGCTGGTTCAGCCAAAAAGACACAAAGTACTGGTATAACTCAGCAGGTCATGCAGTATCCATAGAGAACATGGATAGGTAAAGTTTCAGGTCGAGACCCTTCTTTAGACTAATTTTAGAGTATGTCTACTCATATTTTCTTCATAATAAGTTTTAAGTAAAGTTGATTTTTGCTTCCAAACCAATGTGACACTTTTATTGTGATTTTTGAGCATTGCTTGGACCATAAGGTTTAGGTGGAGACATATAAAAAGGTGTTAAAGACATTAGGAGATGAGTACATGTGGTTCAAGTGACCTGCACTAAAACTTGACATGTGGGTGTTAAATGTAGTGAAGATTTTCATTGTATCAGGACCAACAAGTCTCATCTTGCTATGATTAAAGAAACCAATGTGCTTAGCAGGCAAGGCCGTTATCACAAATTCCTTTTAATCTCAGTTCTGACATGACATGTGAATATGATCAGACAATTCTAATATGGTGCAAAACTCTTTGAAGTTTTGCATGCTACACAAAGGTAGCACTCTGCTGTTCAGGGTTTGGTATAAGGTATTTTTATAATTGAGTGAACGATTGATAGGAAAAATAAAAATGAAAGGTTGAATCTGCATTTCAAAGTGCAAGACACAATAATTTCCTGAGAAATTGAGGAAATCTTTCATAAATACACATGATTAGTTTTGAATGATTCTTAGATTGAAGAGAAAAGGCTGCAAATTAGTTTTTAAATGAACTCATGCAATCTTAATTAGATTTAACTGATAAATGCAGAGAGCTTTGTTTGAACAGGAAATATTTTGGCCTTGAAAAGAATTAATCAGATGCTAAAGATATCAAATTTCAGACAAAATGAAGGACTCTTGCACATTGCACATTGTGCTGGTAATTTGTTTTCAAATATTGGAGTAAACAACACGAGATTTCCAACTCTGTGACTTTGGCCAATCTTTACAAACCACTGAGAGAGTGGACTTGGAAGAATGCTGGGAAATATGCTGCAAAACGAGGAAGGGTCCCGACCCGAAACATCAACCATCCTTTTTCTCCAGATATGCTGTTTGGCCAACCTTATGTCTATCTTTGTGAATTTCTTGGTGCTCAACTGGCCTTGACTCTCGGGGATTTTCTGGCTGTGGCCACTGACTCGTTAAACTGACAGCGACACCCCTTGTAGTCCTGATATTGTTCTGGTTTTTAAGGTAAAAAATATATAATTTGCATTAGGTTCATTTTCTGAATCTCATCTGTTTCAAGAACACATTTTCCAACCATATATTTGAATGGTGGAGTGTCAGAAGTAGTAGTTTGGCAGAACTGATTGTTTCATTATTTTTTAATTCTGCTCATATTGCTTCACGAGCACCAAGCAGACCCCCAAGGACCAAAGGGTTAACTGTGTGAGTAATCTTGCCATTGCTTGTTGGTCAAACATACTTAGCCTTGTACTCCAAGCATCTTTGTGTTCTGCCATCCAGGTGGACGAGGTGGCTTCAGAGCAGGTAACCTGGCAGCCACCTCTCACTAGGGCTACGGACCATGGAGAAGTACAGCAGTGAGTCAACTGCACGAGTGCTCCTCTCTTCAACCTGTGACAATTCGTCTTGGAAAACTGAGATCTTCAGAAATTGACCATAATCCTGGTTTAAAGGACTGCTGTGCTGACAATGCTCCTCTCCTGCGGTTAATCTTTTTTTTTAGCAGCAATTAAAAACGGGAACGTTTTAATTTTTGATCTACTTGAATCTGGAATTTGAGGACAGTTGTAGCAGTTCTTCCACCACTTGAATTAGTTCAAAGATCAAACCAGATATTGGATTGGATTGGATTGGATTCTTTATTTGTCATTCAGACCTTTCGGTCTGAACGAAACTCTGTTCCCTGCAGTCATACATATAATTAAAAATAAATAAATAAATAATGACAGAACACACAATAAACATCCACCACAGTGAGTTCACCAAACATCTCCTCACTGTGATGGAAGGCAAAAGTCTTAGAGTCTGTGTCTCTTCCCTCTTTGTTTCCCTCTGCGCCGAGGCGATCCAGGCCTCCGATGCCGCGACCGCCGCTGCCGCCGCCACCGCTGGAACCGCCCCGGGAGTCGGGCCACCGCCGACGCCACTCCCGCCGCTGGAACCCCACCGGGAGTCAAGTCGCCGCCGCCGCCACAGCCACCGAAACCGCCCCGGGAGCCGGGCCACCGCTGCTGCTGCTGCCGCCGCCGCCGGAACCCCACCGGGAGCCGGGCCACCGCCGCCGCCGGAACCCCACCGGGAGCCGGGCCACCGCTGCTGCCGCTGCCGCCGCAACCCCACCGGGAGCCGGGTCACCGTTGCTGCCGCTGCCGCCGCAACCCCACCGGGAGCCGGGTCACTGCTGCTGCCGCTGCCGCCGCAACCCCACCGGGAGCCGGGTCACCACTGCTGTCGCTGCCGCCGCCTGAACCACTCCGGGAGCCGGGCCACCGCCGCTGCTGCTGCCGCCGCCTGAACCACTCCGGGAGCCGGGCCACCGCTGCTGCTGCTGCCGCCGCCTGAACCACTCTGGGAGTCGGGCCGCCGCCGCCGCTGGAATCGGTCCGGGACAGGGGTCGGGTCACCGCCACTGGAACAGCCCCGGGGCCCGAGGCCGCCAGCTCTGCCATTAGGCCTCAGCGCAGACGGAGACAGGGGATACAACACAAAAAAAAAATTGCACCCCCCCCCAGAAGGAAGAGACCCGGACATGTTACTCCCCCCCCACCCACATACACACGCAATCTAACAAAACAAACGAACCCCACTAAGAACAGGACAGAAAAAAAATAAATAAATAACAGACGGACTGCAGGCGGGCCGCAGCTGTTAAACCAGCGCCGCCATCTGGTAGTATGGTAGTTAGGTAGTATGCAGGGCACTGTGATCATTTGAAAGCCTTGTGTCCAGCTCTTGACTGAAGATTACACTGATAGACCACGTACACATTTACAGTTGCTGATTTACAGTTTAATTTGGCATTTTGTTTAGCTCAGATGTTGTGGGGCTTCCACACCAACCATGGCGAAATGTTTTTAGGCCCACCATTATCGGTATAAAAAAAACATGCCCCGAATATCTCCTTTCAATTTTGTCAAATTGAAGATCTGTGACCAATGATGTGTCACAGGGATCGGTGCTGACTCCACAGTAATTTGTAATATACATACATGATTTGATGAGAATAATCAGAAAGTTTGTGGAGGGCACCAAAATGGCAGGCATAGTGTCCTGTGCTGAAGGTTGTTTAAGATTAGCAGAATATGGATCAACTTTGGCCCCAGGAAGAGGGATCTAGGAATGCAGGTACATAATTCCTTGAAAGCTTTGTCACAAGTAGATAAGGTGGTCAAAAAGCTTTTCGGTGCATTGGCCTTCATCAGTCAGAGTACTGACTATAGAGGTTGTTGCAGTTATGCAAGACATTGGTGAGGCCAAATTTAGAGTATTGTATTAAGTTTTGGTCACCGTGTTATAAGAAAGATGTCAAGTTGGAAAGGATGCAGAGCCGATTTATGAGGATGTTGCCACAACTCGAGGGTCTGAGCTACAGGGAGAGGTCGAGCAGTCTAGAGCTTTATTCCTTGGAGTGCAAGAGGATGAGTGGTGATCTGATAGAGATGTACAAAATAATGAGAGGAATACTGTAGATCAGGTAAAGACAGTCTTTTGCCCTGTGAAGGGGAATCGAGAACCAGAGGACATAGATTTAAGGTGAGGGGGGAAAGATTTAACAGGAACCTGAGAGGTAACTTTTTTACACAAAGGGTCGTGAGTGTATGGAATGAGCTGCAGGAAGAGGTAGTTGAGGCAGGTACTGTCACAAATGCAGGACAAAGCTGAATGCCCTGGCAGACCCATTGTTTCTGCTTGTTCTTGTCCCACCAAACTTATTTCCACATACCTCGACTTCAACATCATGGATCGCAAATGCAGGATAAAACAAATGGTATGTCATTTATTTAACATATTATCTTGCTTTTTGGTGTGGCTTCATTTTAATTTTATGATGTGAAAGACACGGCCGTGTCTTGCCTGCCGATAGGGGCTTAAATCATGGCAGCGGCGACATTCCAATCAATCACATTGGATTATTGTCCATCCATGATCAATATTTTCGTACTAAATATCCAGAGTACAGTTTTAGTCAGATATATTGTGCAAAAAATAATGATTTTGATTATCTTGACAGTGGATGTTTCTGGATTAGTTTATGTGAATTAAACATTAAATTCCTTCCATTTATATCGTGTTATATTTGGATTCTTGTGTGAATGGGATCAGTTTGTTATTTGTTATTTGGATACTTCGGCTATTTAAAAAATGTAGCCTTTTCTTAAGAAATGGATAGATGATTAGATCTAGTATTGGGTATTTGTGTTGGGTATTTACTATTTGTTTTAACATTTAACTTTATAATTTCTACTTCTTTTTTCTAAAACTGCAAATAATAACTTGTTTCTGTTAATATTGTTCAGTGGGTTATCTTTTTACATTTTAAACAGATATCTCCAAAGAAGAATTGCAAAATTGTCAATCCAAATGCCCAGCAAAAGAGACTGGTTTAGATAGCATTCGCAGAGATTATCCAAATTTGGACTACACCAAATGTGATGATCTACAGGACATCCTTAATGGGAAAGTAGTAAGCAGAAAGGCATATCATGCATGGATTGAAGACCAAAAACGTGTAGTTTACAATGCCAAAATTGAAATGTTGAGGAAAAACAAGGTGTACAGAGTTGCCTATTGATTACAATCTGAGGAGTATGATGATGCTACTGATTATGATATGCCAATGTACCAGCTAGCAGCTGATCATCTCCATAAAGACTTGGTCTTTTGCTAGAAATTGTAATTGATTTTCCTGTTGGTTATGGACTTACAGCATATAATACAATAATATTAAAGTTCTGATCTTGAGAATATCACATTTTTGAATTTTCCAGGCAGTCTGGGTGTTTATTACTATTTCCGTCACAATGGTCAATTTTGTAATTAGCTACAATTGGGTAACTAACTAATTATATGCTTTACTTTCAGGTCATCCAAGTAAGATGTATCATATTTGTTCCAGAATGCTTCAATCTATAATAACTGAAAATTTCATTCAGTTCTCTTAATTTTTAAGAAAGTTATGGGCTTTTGACTGTCCTTGATCACAGCTTTTGAGTTAAGTCAATGGAAAAGCAATAGGGGACAGATGTTAATTTCCGAGTATAAAAATGCCCACAACTTTAACACTAAAGATATGAAAGTGAATTAGGTATCAAATTAAAGTTATTTTTATGCTTTATCTGATGGGATAAATTACAGGCTTGATTTTTAAAAACTCAACATTTTGTAACATTCCTAGAGCATTTTGTATCTATCTTCGGTGTAAACCAGCATCTGCAGTTTCTTCCTACATAATACATTCACAATGTGTATGTAAATATATTGATTTATTGTATTGTTTCACATCGGGATCTTCCTTGGAATGGTATCCATAATTTATTCCACCGAACAGCAAAATATGGATTTACTGATTGGAGAAAATGGTTCAACAGGCTGCATGCTACCAGGGTGTCATACTGCTCTCTTTAAAACAACAAAATAAAATGAATATAAATAATGTGAAATAAAATCATGCCTAATTTCATCAGTGGAAGTTTGAATAGAAAATTAGGATTCATAGATGGTGACTTTCAAAACACTGATGGTCTCTATTCGAACAACAGAAAACAGATATCTTTAAGGCAAATTCCAAAACATGATTATGCAAATAGAACAGAATTGCCAAAAATTTGGAACATATAATGCTTTGTTATTTAGTGCTACAGAAATAATAATAAAGTGGAATAAATTGCATTTGTAACCATTTCTGGATCAAGTCATGCCAGTCCGAATATTTAAATGAGAACTTGTGTTGTGGATCTCTCATGTGACTCTGACACACTCTCATGTCAGGATTGCATAAAATGGCAACACTCCTCATAAAATATTGCAGGGAAACCTTGACCATGTTGTCCTTGGATCAGTACTGGGCAACACCCACAACACCAATATTTTAATAGCACAGCTATCTCTCTCTGCTTCTCTTTCACTACCTATAAACAAGTCGACGACTCACAGAGACATAAAATAGTTTAGTTTAGTTTAGTTTAGTTTGAGATACAGCACAGAAACAGGCCCTTCGGCCCACCAAGTCCACACTGATCAACGACCCCGTACACTAGTACTATCCTACACACTAGGGACAATTTACTGAAGGCAATTAACCTACAAACCTGTGCGTTGTTGGAGTGTGCGACAAAAATGGAGCACCTGGAGAAAATCCATGCAGTCACGGGGAGAATGTACAAACTCCATACAGACAGCACCGGTAGTCAGGATCGACCCGGGTCTCTGGCGCTGTAAGGCAGCAACTCTACCATTGCGCCATCGTGCTACTCCCGCAGCGGCATTATGTAAATATTTACATAAATCTTTACCAATCAAAGCATTCACTGCCCATATTAATCACCAATCCATTGGGGGCTTTAAAGGTACACAGGGAATTCTAATATCCATAACCAAAAGAAGCAAAGCAGCACTTCACTTTTCATGGCTCTTTTCCCCTTTCTTCTTCCAGCTCTGTAAACAACCTGTAATTTTAAAAAAAATACAGGCACAATCTTTCCCTTATCTTTCCCAAAAAGTGGATAGGAAGATTCCACTGGCACACAGCCCATGGCCTTAGGAGTACTTTACTAACTTAAATGCCTGACCCATAAAAACAACTCAAAATACTTAAGTTGCAGTTACCTTTTAAAATTCATTCTTCCTCAATGGGAATTAATGTCAAGACCAGTATTCATTGCCCACCTGTTGTTACACAGAACAGAGTGGCTTGTTACAATATGTAGTGGTTCAGGAGTTATATTTAGGTCCCTAGATTGGGACACCAAGTTTCCTTCTCTGAACTGGATGGGATTGACAATAATTCTATAGTTTCGTACAGTAAAACACAAATTGCTGGACAAACTCAGTGGGTCTGGCAGTGTCTGTGAAGGGAATAGACCGTTGATGTTTCTGGTGGGGATCCTTCTTCAGATCTAATAGGTCATCTGTCCATTCTCACCACAGATGCCGCCTGACCCACAGAGTTTTGCCACCAATTAGTATTTTGCTCAAGATTCCCACATCTGCAGATCCTTGAATAGGCCTCAACAACTTCTGTGGCAGAGAATTCCAGAGACTCACCACTCTCTGTGTAAAGAATGTTTTCCTCATCTCGGTCCTAAAGGAATTCCCCCTTATCCTTAGACTGTGACCCCTTGTTCTGGACTCCCCCAACATCGGGAACAATCTTCCTGCATCTAGCTTGTCCAACCCCTTAAGAATTTTGTAAGTTTCTATAAGATCCCCCCTCAATCTTCTAAATTCCAGTGAGTACAAGCAGAGTCTATCCAGTCTTTCTTCATATGAAAGTCCAGACATCCCAGGAATCAGTCTACTGAACCTTCTCTGAACCCCCTCTATGGCAAGAATGTCTTTCCTCAGATTTGGAGACCAAAACTATGCAATACTCCAGGTGTGGTCTCACCAAAACCCTGTACAACTGCAGTACAACCTCCCTGCTCCTATACTCAAATCCTTTCACTATGAATGCTAACATACCATTTGCTTTCTTCACTGCCGGCTGCACCTGCATGCCTACTTTCAAGTCTCGGTGAAGCCTCATGACAATGGAGCTGTGGCAGTGGTGGGGCCGTGGCGGTGGTGAGGCATCGCAATGGCGGTGGGGTCTCGCGGCAGTGGTGGGGCATTGCTGAATTTCAAAATTCGCGGAGATATCGACCTCCTTTTTCATTTTTTTCCTGTCTCATGTCTGGTGGGGGAGGAATGGGAATAGAGAGAGAGGAGGTGGGCGAGGTAGGGAGTGGGGAATAGAGGGAGAGGAGCGCAGTGGAGGCGGTGAGGAGGGATAGTGGGGGGATGATAGGGGGAGGCGGGAGTAGAGGGATTCACTTAGTATGGCTGTATAATAACTCAAATTACACTGTACCTTAACTGGTAAATGTGACAATAAACTGACCTTGAAACTTGAACCTTGAATTATTACTTGCTGTTTCTTTTCAAATTGTACAAATTTACAAATCTGGAATACAAATCCACATGAGGGGAAACAGCATTATTAATTTGCTGTTGTGATAATCTAGTAACCTAACTACTGTGACTTTAGCCTAGTTCTTTCAAAGCATTTTTTTACTCACATTGAAAGAAAAGTACAGCTAGAGCAAAAAAAAAAGAAAAACTGCAAGGGTTCAAGCATTACAAAGATAGAAAATGCATTATCTACGTAGATGAATTCACCTTGTTTTTGAAACTCTAAGGAGTGCAATTCTCATTAGCATTGAGACTATAGCAGATACCTATATAGTTTAGCGGCTATGGCATGTCACCAAATACTCTATTCAACTTCTATAGGTGTAGCGTGTAGAGCATACTGACTGGCTGAATTACAGCCTAGTTGGAATGCCCAATAACAAAGCAGTTGACATAAAATGATGGGCGATGGCATGTCTATCCTGGATGTTGATCCTTCCACCATTGAAGGGATCAACAAGAAGCGCTACCTCAACAAGGCAGTTACAATCGTCAAAGACCCAAACCATCCTGGCCACTCATCTCAGAGCTATCAGTACAGGAGCCTGAGAAGCATTGCCTCCAAGTTCGAGGACAGCATTTTCCTGTCAACACCCAGGTTCTACTAACTGTACCCGGATGGGACATCGAAGGACGAGAAGCTGAAGCTTTTCGGCGCAATGTACTTTTGGTTTCTTGGCTTCCACGTCTTGGCTTCGGCTTCTCGTCCTTCGACGTCCCATCCGCACGCGCTACTAACACCCGACACAACCCTGACCGCAACTCTACTTCAGCACCAAACGACTATGGACTTTGTATAAGATTGCACTGCATACTTCAGCTTTCACTTTTATGGTTTGGTTTATCTAGTAATACCTGATAATTTATTGCATATTTATTAGTCATGTTAATGTGCGTGTAAAGCTGCAGCAAGTATGAATTTCATTCTTCTGGTATTGGTGCACTTGCCAATTAAATAATCTTGACTCGACCTTTGCATTCTCGTTCTAAATAAATGAATGGGAATCTCTTTAAGATTACTCAAAAATAGTTTGTTTTTATTGTTTGCTATAGGGATAGTGAGACACTTTTCCACAATAACAATACATAAACCACTGACTGAAATAAAATGTTTGTGAAAATAAATGCTAAGAGCCTAGAGTTCCAGATTGGTCAGTGAGCACTTTATTCCACATCTGAAGATATAACAGAAATTACAATGATATATGTGCCCTTGGTGGACAAATGTAATTAAATTAATTACACAAAGAGCTTTTCTGAAAGTATGATTATTAGGTTAATCTGTTACAACCTAATCTTAACTAAGTGGCTTTCTGTACCATGTTTGCCTGGGAGGAGGCTGCTGAAAACACAATTTACTTGCCAATGGGAAAGGAAAAAAATCCTTGGTGGAGAGAATTAATTTGACCTGACAAATATTGCCCAAACCAGAATAGTGTGCTGCAGAGTTATGGCATAGATTTCAGTTTTGTTTCAAACAAACCCAATCTCCCACTGCATTTTCCTTGCATGGCAAAGACACCAAGATTTCAATGTGTCAACATCCCTACAAATTCATTGTAACGCATATATTCTTATCCAAATAAATAGATAAATTACCCCGGTTAGGGTTTCTGCTATGCATATCTTCTGAACATCTTCCATTTCTGAAGAAGGACAAGAGTGTATTGTTCCATGTAGATGAAAAAACATTAAATAAACCACTGGAGAAGATACATATCCTAAAGGATGACCAATGAGACCCAGAAGCCAATGCTTTTTTACTTGTGTGCAGCCGCAGAAGAAGTGAAAAGTCCTAAATGGACATTTCTCCTCTGTTTTTACTGTGGAGAAAGACATGAAAATGAGAAAAAGTTAATGGAGATGTCTTGAAGACAGTCCATATTACAGCCAAGGAGTTGCTGGACAGTATGAAGGTAGATACATTTCCCAGGCCTGATCAGATATATCCAAAGATACTATGGGGAAAAAAGAGTAACCATAGTAAAGTGACAGGAATCCCGGCTGAGATATATGAATCATTGTTCGATATGGGTGATGTGCCAGACGACTGGAGGGTTGCTAACGTTGTGCCTCTAATTAAGAAGGGCTGCAAAGAAAATCCTGGGAACCATCGACCAGTATGCCTAACATCTGCAGTGGGAGAGTTACTCGAGAGGATACTGAGGGATAAGGAATATATGCATTTGGAAAGTCAGGGGTTGATTAAGGAGCGCATGCTTTAGTGCATAGGAGATTGTGCCTCAAGAATTTGAGTTTTTTGAAGAAGTAACCAAGAAGATTGATGAAGGGCGCAGATATAGTCTATATGGAATTCAGAAAGGCGTTTGATATTTTCGCACGGTAGGCTACTCTAAAAGGTTAAATTGCATGGGGTCCAGGGAGAGCTAGCTAACTGGAAGCAGAATTGGCCTGACCACTGACAAAGTGGGCCATGGAATGATTAATGGAGGATCCATTTTCCAGGCCCTCACTCCCTCATCTTTACTATGGATGTCCAGTCACTCTACACCTCCATCCTCCACCAGGACAGTCTTAAAGCCTTCCGTTTCTTCCTCGACCACAGAACCAGCCAATTTCAATCTACCAATACTCTCCTCCACCTAGCAGACCTGGTCCTTACCCTCAACAACTTCTCCTTCCACCTCCCACTTCCTCCAAATCCAAGGCGTAGCTATGGGCGCTCGAATGGGCCCCAGCTATACCTGCCTCTTTGTAGGGTGTCAAACAATCCCTGTTCCAGGCGTACACTGGCCCTATCCCCAAACTCTAGCTCGGCTACATTGACAACTACATTGGTGCTACCTCCTGCACCATCCAGAACTCATCAACTTCACCACTAATTTCCATCCTGCACTCAAATTCACTTCGACCATCTCCGACATCTCACTACCGTTTCTAGATCTCACCGTCTCCATTGCAGGAAACAGACTATTGACCGACATCTACTACAAACCTACTGACTCCCATAGATATCTTGACTACATTTCTTCCCACCCTGCTTCCTGTAAAGACTCTATCCCCTACTCCCAATTCCTCCGTCTAAGCTGCATCTGCACCCAGGATGAATTGAATTGAATTGAATTGAATTGAATAAATTTTATTAGCCTAGTATGTATACATACAGGGAATTTGCCTTGGTGCTTTGCTTGCAAGTAACAACACGATATACAGTAGACAATTGAAAAGAAAACATTATAATTTAAACATGTGAAGATGAAATAAAACACCAGAGCACAAGGATGCTACAGACGTTTGGCTGTTGAGTAGAGCTGCTGCTCGTGAAAAAAAAAGCTGTTTTTATGTCTGGCTGTGGCGGCTTTAACAGTCCGGAGTCACCTTCCAGAGGGAAGTGCTTCAAAGAGTTTGTTGCCAGGGTGAGAGGGGTCAGAGGTGATCTTACCCTGCTCGCTTCCTGGCCCTTGCAGTGTACAGTTGATCAATGGAGGGAAGGTTGCAGCCAACAACCTTCTCGGCTGTTGAGGTGTTCCATACCAGGGCATCAAAGATGTCTTCATTTTTTAGGAAACGGGGTTTCCCCTCTTTCATTATAGATGAGGCTCTCACCAGGGTCTCCTCGATATTCTACAGCTCCGCTCTTGCTCTCCCTTCCCCCATCGCAACAAGGACCCCTCTTGTCCTCACCTTCCACCCCATCAGCCGTCGCATACAGCATATAATTTCCTCCAACATTTTCGCCACCTCAAACGGGATCCCACTACTGGCCACATCTTCCCATCTCCACTCCGTTCTGCTTTCTGTAGAGACCGTTCCCTCTGAAACTCCCTGGTCAACTCATCCCTTCCCACCCAAATCACCCCCTCCCCAAGTACTTTCCCCTGCAACCACAGGACTTACAACACCTGTCCCTTTAGCTCCCACCTCGACTACATACAAAGACCCTAACAATCTTTCCAGGTGAGGCAGAGGTTTACTTGCACCTCCTCCAACCTCATCTACAGTATCCGCTGTTCCAGGTGTCTACATCGGCGAGACCAAGTGCAGGCTCGGCGATCGTTTCGCTGAGCACCTCTGCTCAGTTCGTCTTAACCTACCTGATCTACCGGTGTCTCAGCACTTCAACTCCCCCTCCTATTCCCAATCTGACCTCTCTGTCCTGGGCCTCCTCCATTGTCAGAGTGAGGCCCAGCGCAAATTGGAGGAACAACACCTCATATTTTGCTTGGGTAGTTTACACCCCAGCGGTATGAACATTGACTTCTCTAACCTCAGATAGCCCTTTATTTCCCTCTTTATACTCTCGCCCTTCCCAGTTCTCCCACTAGTCTTACTGTCTCCGAATACATTCTATCTTTGTCCCACCCACTCCCCCGACATCAGTCTGAATAAGGGTCTCAACCCGAAACGTCACCCATTCCTTCTCTCCAGAGATGCTGCCTGACCTGCTGAGTTACTCCAGCATTTTGTGTCTACGAATGATTAATGGAGTTTAATTTGTAAATGTAATGTGTTGTATTTGGGAACTCAAACTAGGGCAGGTTCTTCACAATGAATGACAGAGCCCTGGGGAGTTTTGTAGGGCAGAAGGATCAAGACGTACGTGACTAGTTCTGTAAAAATGGCGATGCAGCAAATAGAGTAATGAAAAATGCTTTTAGCTTGTTGGCCTTCATCAGTCAGGGAATTGAGTATATAAGTTGCAACAAAAGGACACAAAATGCTGGAGCAACTCAATGGGTCAGGCAACATCTCTGGAGAACAGGATAAGTGATGTTTTGGTTCAGGACCCTTCTTCAGAAAGGGCAGTGGGCAGTAGGTCTGGTTCGGAATAGTGCATGTGGTGTTTTGTTGTTTATACTTAACTTTTAGATGCATAATACCTGGATCATTACTGCCATGCATGCCTGAACTGATCTCAAAACACCTTGCATGAGGATGTCTCACAACCGCCTCATGTACTTACATGCAACAGATAATCTACCATTCTATCCAATCTGTGGAGCTGTGTGGGCCGCAACTGGAACAATCAATAATACCCATGTGCACAAAAAGTGACATTGCGTATCATCAAGTATTAATAGTTGGGAAAAGTGAAGAGTTTTAGTTGTGGTGGATGAAATAATGTAAGGAACAAACTCAGCTATTGGAGGCATATGCCTTTGAGATCAAGTTAAAGGATGAACAATATTAGATGCTGGAAGATGCTTCTTTCAGCAGAAAACAATACATCCAGATGATAGGTTTCCAGCATTTGAAAGATAAGGAAATGAGGAAGATCTCAAACATGGAGGCCTCTACACACAGACACAGGTCCGTCAGCACATCTTGTCTGTGTTGAACAAGGTGCTCCATCTACTCCGGTCCCATTTGCCCGCGTTTGACACAAATTCCTCCGAAACGTTTCCATCCACTTACCTGTCCAAGTGCCTTTTAAATGATGTTACAGTACCTGCCTCACCTACCTCTTGGCAAATACGATATGACACAATAGAACTTTATTCATCCCCGGAGGGGAATTGGTCTGCCAACAGTCATAACGCACAACAATGTGCACAAAAACTTGAAATTGAAATTAAATTAAAATTGAAAAAAAAAGAAAAAGACCAGCGACTGTTGGTTGGCTGCCGTGTGCACAGTGCCTTAACCAGAACAAATGAACAAACAAACAAATGATCACAGACTTATCCCCTGGATGGAGGATTCTAAAACTAGAGTGCCCCCCTCCCCCACACTGAGTTCCCCATTGTTCTCTCACCGTCCCTCATGGAGATCCCCCATTGTTCTTCACGACAATCCTCCCATGCTAGGTCCCCATTGTCTTCCCCTCCTCCCCTCACGCTCATTGACTGCTGATCATGGGTCGATCGTGAGGCACCACCGCCGCTGAGGCTCCCGGTGCTGCCGAGGCTCCCACCGCCGCTGAGACGCTTGTTGCCGCCGAGGCCCCCGCAACCGCTGAGGTCCCACCGCTGCCGAGGCACCCATTGCTGCCGAGGCTCCTGGTGCCACTGCTGAGGCACCCACTGCCACCGCCGCTGAGGCTCCGTTGGCCCAGACAGGCCCGCCGCCTGGCTTCTCTGCAGTTCCCTGGGAGGCCTCTAGGGCGAGTCAGGCCTACCGGGTCGCGCTCGGGTCGGTGGCATAGTTGGTCAGCAACCTTTCTGCATTACATTCTATTCGTACCAATTTGCCATCATAGCAAACATTCCTTTCAAGTTTCTTGTGGTTATTAAGGTAGTAGGATCATAATAAGAGATATTATATTATGTTGTGTCGTTTCCACATATTTCTCAAAATATCATTTGGCTGCAATATCATTCAATATCGATTTGACTTGAAATGTATTCCAGGTGCACATCACGCTCAATAGTGCCTTGAATATGTTTCATTTCACATTACAGGACTCTGATTGTCCTTGAGTGATGGTGAGCAGTGAATAGGCCTGAGCGGATAGTCTTCTTCAAAGACAGTTGCAAGAGGTGTCCCAGAGGCACAAAGGCTGAAGGTGGCCAGGCGAGGAGAGGACCATCAGCTCATGGGATGATCTGGATGGAGACCAGAGCTGCAATGGGCATTAATGATCAGCTGCAGTTGGGAATTTGAAAATGGCGGCAAAAACTGGCGACATGCATATGGATTCAGTAGGATGTTTCTATGCAGTGTGAACTAATTCGAGGATTGTATTTATAGTGATGTTACAAAACCTACCTTCAGCGGCGCTGCAGATCTGCCACTGGTTGTGTGTGACTATGGTGCGTTTGAGGGGGGGTGGGGGGGGCCGGATTAAAATGCAGGTTTGTACCGCTTGTCGGAGAGAGATTTCCTCGGGCTGCTAGTCGATGAAGAAAAATCGATCGGACTTCCGTTCCCGGTTTTCTTATTTTAAATCGCTGGACAATTTAATAATTGGATTAAAGTAAAAAGCGACTTCTAACGCCCTCCACGCCTTCAACATGACGGACCGTAATATCAGGACAAAACAAAGGGTAAGTCATTTATTTCACATATAAACTTGCTTCTTGGAGTGGCTAATTTCTTGTCTAATTTTACGATGCGAAAATGTTATTTAGTCCCCAAACGATTCGGCCATGCCTTTACCTGCCGATATGGTATTAAAATTCGTGGCAACGGCAACATTCCAATCGATCGCATTCCAGAAACATCCACTCGCAAGATGATTTTACTTCGGAGTCACTTGAGTGATTCCGTGAAGAAGCCTCGCCAGTGTGCATGCACGTCAATACGTCAGACGCATGGCACAGCAACGGGCTGGAGAGCGCAGCTCCACCAGCGGTAAGTTAAAAACTCGCAGGTAAGTTTTAAACTTCGCTGCAAATTTGCTTGAGTTCCATAAGGCTGGTTCAGGAGCCAGCAGGAACAATGGAAAAATCGACTAAAATTAAGACGAGGTGTGCCGCCGACAAAAGCAAAAAGACTGACTGCGGGACCGCGGCCAGCGGGCGGGCGCTTACGCCGGCTCCAGAGCCACCGGCAGTACAGCCAGCGGCAGCAACTCTGGTGCCTCAGAGCACTCCAGTTAGGAGGAAGGCCAAGAGAAAGTCACTAAGGCCTGTCGACTCTGATGAGTCAGGCCAGGAAGACTCCCCTCCTATCAGCAAAAAGGTATGGGGACATCTGGATAAAATGGAACACCTCTTAGAGAAAATACTCAATCATGAGGTGTTCCGTCCAGGGTTTTATACCCCTGGGATTCCCCAGCAGCTCTCAGCAGCAACCTCCAGCAGAGGTCCATATAGAGAAGGACTATACCTGCAGGAGGAAACATGCCTATGAGTCTGCATGGGGATCCATACCAGCAGCGCCAGGTCAAGGGCTGCATGATACCTCCCTTATGCATGAGCAGGGAGAGCCAGGGCAGTATGACTCTGACCCTGAAGTTGGTAATATAGCGGAGGAGCATACACCAGAGCACACGAGCTTCATTCCAGGTGTGCCGGATGTGGCAAGTAAATTTGCCATACCGGCTGGAACTGGTGAGGAAATGGAAGAAAACTTGGTCTTGAACATCAATTATATGGCCTCTCACCAGCTCCAAGAATCCATAATGGATGAAACGTCAAAAAGATATGAAACACCTGTAAACTGTGCATTGCTCAGAGTGCCCACAGTGAACCATGCCATCTGGGGGCAAATGGGCGCATCCATGCGGTCGCATGAGTTAAGGCTGCAAAAAGTCTTAAAATTAATTGGTGCAGGAATAACGGCTTTTCGGCGAACAGTTGAAGGGGCACCACTATCGAACACACAGCAGGATATGTTGGCCCTGCTGTGTAATGCCCATTTTGAAATCAATTGCCTAAGAAAAACTGCCATCAAGTCTACGCTCAACCCAAGATTTACAGCCTTATGCAGATCCTCCAATATTCAACCACCAAACTTACTATTTGGGGAGGATCTAGCAAAACAAATTAAGGACTTGGATGATGAGGGAAAGACAATCAGCCTCATCAAAACACATCCCTCAGGCAGGGTGCCGCCTCGTAGACTATACCCCTTCAGACGGGCCACAGACGCTGGTGCTGGGGAAGGACCAAGCCGGGCTACTCCATCTCTACACCATTGGCATGCACCAGTGCAAACCCCCAACAGAAATAGGAGACAGAGGAATCCAGCAATTACGGAGGTACGAGTAACTGGACTTGTCCAGGACATATCCTCTAGAGATCAGTCACCAGTAAGGGGTAGATTGCAATTGTTCTACGATGAATGGTGCTGCATAACATCAGATCCGTTTATACTGGACAGCATCCGGGGGTCTCGAATCGAGTTTATCTCTGAAGTACATCCACCCGTAAACCATACACCAAGTCGGGTATTGGTGTTTTCAAAACCAGAAACTCTACAGGTTAATGATGAAATTGAAATATTATTCAAAAATGGGGTAATTGAAAGGACTTATCAGCTTCAACAATTTGTGTCTAATATATTCCCCAGGCCAAAGAAGGATGGTGGGTGTCGAGTCATTCTGGACCTAACCCGACTGAACTCCTATGTCCAGTATAAACATTTTTAAATGGAAACTTTCAGTACTGCTAAGCAACTGGTTTCCAAAAGATGTTATATGGTGAGCATAGATCTTAAAGATGCATATTATTCAGTACCAATTCATCACAAAAACCGTAGATACTTAAAATTTAGTTGGATGAGACAGCTGTGGCAATTTAAAACTTTGCCTAATGGATTAACCTCAGCCCCTAGGTTATTTACAAAATTGTTGAAACCAGTATTAGGACTACTCTGGGCTAAGAATCACATTGTGATGGCATACTTGGATGATGTTCTGATCATAGGCAATACACAGGAGGCATCTGAATTGTCGGTTTCAGTTACCAAACACATGTTTGAAAGGTTAGGTTTCCTCATCCATCCAACTAAATCCAAATGAGTGCCGTCTAGAATAATTGACTGTTTGGGGTTCATCTTTGATTCAACTAACATGTCCGTGACACTGTCTACGGCCAAAACTTTAGAAATTATGGAGGCCTGCAGCAATCTGGTAGATGAACAGCAACCCTCCATCCGATGAGTGGCCAGTGTTATTTGTGTCTAATATATTGTGCCTAAAAGCATACTGTTCAACAATGCATGATTTACATGCTCAGCTCCAGATTGACAATACCACAGCTGTTGCATATATCAATCACATGGGTGGAATTAAGTCATTATCATGTGATAATCTGGCTAACCTCATCTGGCACTGGTGTATTACGAGAAACATCTGGGTCTCAGCTATTTACCTACCAGATAGAGATAACGCGGTGACAGACACCAGGTCACGTAAATTTAATGACAACACAGAATGGATGCTGAATCCAAACATTTTCAAAAAGATTGTCACCCAGTATGGATTGCCAGACATAGATCTGTTTGCATCCAGGCTAAATCACCAGTTACCTAAATAAGTCTCATGGGAACCGGGTCCAGGCGCAGTAGCGGTGGATGCATTCTCGCTACATTGGGGAGGTATGTTCTTTTACGCTTTTCCCCCATTCTGCCTTATCAGTCAATGTCTCACCAAAATTGAGCAGGACTCAGCTTCAGGCCGTGGAGTTTTTTGGTAGTTCCTGACTGGCCCACACAGCCATGGTTCCCATTGGTTCTGAAACTGATGACACAGCCATTCATGGTTATCCCCAAATACAGCAACTTGGTGGTTCACCCTGTGACGGGAGAGAGTCACCCTTTACATTATCGTCTTAATCTGTTGATTTGCAGATTCTGACCAGACCGTTCCAGGGGCTCGGATTATCGAGTTGGACCGTGGATGTGTTTACTGCGGCCTGGAGGGATAGTACTAAAAAACAATACGTATCTCATATTAAGAAATGGGAGACGTCTGCTTACAGTCAAATATAACTTAGCATACCTGATGTATTGGAATTCCTTGCTACATTGCATTTTAACGAGCAATTGAGCTATAGTGCCATTAATAGTGCTTGAAGTGCTTTGTCCTCCTATTTATGGCAAGGGTCGGGACAACATTCTGTCGGATCTCATTCATTGGTGTCCCAATTCATGAAAGGTATTTTTAACAAGAACCCTCCCAGACCTAGATATAGGGAAATCTGGGATGTGAGCATAGTTCTCACACTGCTTCGGCAATGGGCTCCAATTGCATCTCTGTCTTTCCAAAAACTAACGCTCATGGTGGTCATGCTCATGGCGCTCGTTTCAGCTCGTTTCAGCCATGACCTAATCAAACAAAGCAGGCCTGGGACGTCTGGAGCCAAAATAATCTTTAAAGCATACCCCATTGACCTGAGACTATGTGTAGTTACGCACCTGCGTCAATATATGGAGGTCACCAAGAGTCTCAGAGGATCCAAAACAACGATGCTCATCAGTCACAAAGAACCTCATAGAAAGGTGTCGGTACAAACCATTTCTAGATGGCTGAAACAGGTTTTGGATTGTGCTGGAGTAGACACTGATGTGTTTAAATCTCACCTCACTAGGGCGGCGTCAACATCCGCAGCGAAGGCGCTGGACGTCCCTTTAGACCAAATCCTCGGGACCCCAGGATGGTCCAGTGAAGCGACTTTTTCACAGTTTTATGACAAACCTGTCCTCACGACGGAAGGATTTGGGCATGCTGTTTTGGGTTCTGTTTTGTAATGTCCCCCTGGGAGAGAGGGGTTATTACTGTTCTTTTATTATTAAAAACATACATTTGTATAATTCAAACAATGTTCAATACATTATTTGTTTATCCTGTGTCAACCGAAGCAGTGTGTCGTATGGAACTGGATCTACGTCATGAAATCACAGAGCTTTGAAATCTTCACGGAATCACTCACGTGACTCCGAAGTAAAATAGTAAGATTAAACGAGAACTTACCAGTTTGAAGTTTGATCTTTACTTTATGAGACATTACTTCACTAATTTACTTTATGAGGCCCTCATAATCGCAAAGATCATCTGGTAGTTCTAGTCTTCCGAGTCTCACCATATCACTTCGACTGTTGTTACTGTGATTTCATGCCGCTGCTTTGAAGATTAACGCGCATGAGCACTGGCGGGGCTTCTTCACCTAATCGCTCACCGTAACTCCTCATAAAATAAAGCTCAAACTCCAAACTGGTAAGTTCTCGTTTAATCTTACTATTAAAATTCTCTCTTTTTTTGGGCAATCATGTCATAAATTGTCTATATTTTGTGTAATTGTCTATCCATAATCAATATTTTTATACTAAATATCCACAACAGTTTTAGTCACATGCATTGTGCACAAAATAATAATTTTGATTATATAGAGAGTGGATGCTTCTAGATTAATTTAAGGGAATTAAACATTAAATTCCTTCCATTTGGCATATACAGTGGCTTGCAAAAGTTTTCATACCTCTTGAACTTTTCCACATTTTGGCACATTACAACCACAAACATAAACGTATTTTATTGGGATTTTATGTGATAGACCAACACAAAGTGGTGCATAATTGTGAAGTGGAAGGAAAATGATGCATAGTTTCCAAATGTTATTATAAATAAAAAACTGAGAAGTGTGGCGTGCAAAAGTATTCAGCCCCCCTGAGTCAATACTTTGTAGAACCACCTTTCGTTGCAATTACAGCTGCAAGTCTTTTGGGGTATGTCTCTACCAGGTTTGCACATTTAGAGACTGAAATTTTTGCCCATTCTTCTTTGCAAAATAGCTCAAGCTCAGTCAGATTGGATGGAGAGCGTCTGTGAACAGCAATTTTCAAGTCTTTTTTTTTTTTTTTTATTATATTTTTTATTAGAAGTTAATGCATATTGATACATAGTAAGACAATTTAAAATGTAAGAAAAAAAAGAGAAACAAAAGAATTTACTATTCATCTCATACATTCTTAATATTTATAAAATTTACAGTCATTCTTGTTTATACTTCTACATATATATATTTTTTAAATTATTTTTAATAAAGAAGGAAATTAATAGAAAGAAATAATAAAATAAGTTAAAATAACAATAAAAATAGAAAATCAATAATATGAGTGGAGTTTTAAACATTCTATTCTACATTGGAGATATATCAGTGATCTATTATATATAATTCTTCATCCATTCCCCGTCCAGGTTTCAGTCAGGCCCTCGAACCGAGCCCATTTGTCCCTTTAGATAATCCATAAATGGAGACCATGTTCCTCTAAACTGATCTAGCCTGTCAGAGAGGACAAGTCTTAATCTTTCCAAATGAAGTGTCTCCGACATTTCTGTAATCCACATTTTAATAGTGGGGTTGGTAGGACCTTTCCAAAATTTTAGTATTAATTTTTTACCAATTATTAAACTATAATCGATAAAAATTTGTTGTTTTGTTGTTAGTGATTGATCAGTTTCTAATATACCTAATATAATTAATTTGGAATCTGGATATAGATTTGTATTGACTACCTTCGAAATTATCTTAAAAATTTCTGACCAAAAATTAGTAATTTTAATACATTTGGTAAATGAATGCGTTAGGTTGGCTTCTAGGTGTTGACATTTGTCACATATAGCAGAAACATTTGGAAAAATTCTATTTAATTTGGACTTTGAGAGATGTAATCTATGTAAAATTTTAAATTGTATCAGAGAGTGTCTGGCATTTAATGAGCAGTAGTGTACATGTTGTAAACTTTCCTCCCATACTTCTAAACTAATTGATTGTCCTAATTCACTTTCCCATGCTTCCCTATATATTTCCGACGGTGGTGCATCATTTTCCAATAAAATATTATAAATATATGATATTAATTTTTCTGTGTTCGGATGTTTATTTAAACATTCATCTAGAATTTCTGTCTTTCTATTTCTAAATTCTTGTGTATTTGATTTAACATAATCTCTAATTTGTAAATATCTAAAATATTCTTTTGAGTGTAGTCCATATTTTTGTTGTAATTCTTGAAATGAAAGAAAAAGGTTTTCCCTATAGAGATCCCGTATCTTATTAATTCCATAATTTTTCCATTGTGAAAAACCTTTATCCATCCTAGAGGGTTTAAAAGTGATATTGTTTGCAATATGAAGATCCAGTGGTATACATTCCAATTTTAAAGATTTTTTTAATTGTTTCCAAATACGTATCCCATTTTCTATTATTGGGTTTCCTCTATAAGTTTTTTAATGTAATTTGGTATTAGCAAATAGAATCGAGCTAATTTCAAAAGGTAAGCAGTCTTCCTTTTCCAATTTTAACCAATTCGGCTGTGTATCTAAATCTTCCAACCAAAAATTCATATTTTTAATAAAAACTGCCCAATAGTAAAACATAAAATTAGGCAACGCTAAACCTCCACTTATTTTTGCTTTACATAGATGTTTCTTATTTATTCTATGGCTTTTATAATCCCAAATAAAATTTGTAATTATAGAATCCACCTTCTTAAAACATTTTTTTGGAAGATATATCAGGATCATTTGAAATAAATATAATAATTGCAGGAGAAAGATCATTTTTATCGCATTTATTTTACCTAACATTGAGATAGGTAATGTTTTCCAATATAGAATATTCTTAAGTAATTTATTCAATAAAGGTGGGAAATTAGATTTAAATAAAGAGTCATGTCTTTTTGTTACATAAATTCCAAGATATTTAATTTTTTCATTTGCTATCGTAAAAGGGATTCGTAATATGTGTGAGTTATTTCCCATTATTGACATAAGTTCACTTTTATTCCAATTAATTCTATATCCTGAGAGTAGACCAAATTGAGTTATTAAATCTAGCAGGGTAGATATACTAATTTCAGGCTTTGTAATATAGAGTAATACATCATCTGCGTATAAAGAAATTTTATTTTCCGTTTCTTTGGTTTCATACCCATATATTTCAGGGTGTAGTCTCACACGCTGTGCTAATGGTTCTATTGCTAATGCAAAGAGTAGTGGTGATAGCGGACAACCTTGTCTACAGCCTCTGAATAAGTTAAATTTAGTTGATAACATTTGATTTGTTTGTATTCTAGCTGTCTGATTTGTGTATAATAATTTGACCCACATTATAAACTTTTCTCCTAGCTGGAAGGATTCCAAAACCGAGAATAAATAATACCATTCAACCTGATCGAAAGCTTTCTCTCCATCTAATGAGATAATTGCTAGGTCTTTACTGGTATTTATTTTCGAGTATATAATGTTAAATAATCATCTCAGGTTATATGAAGAGTATCGCTTTGGTATAAATCCAGTCTGGTCTGGGTGTATTATTTTGTTGATCACCATATTTAATCTTCGTGCTAATATTTTAGTTAATATTTTTTGATCAGTGTTTAAAAGAGCTATGGCTCTGTACGATCCTGGGTCCTCCAAATCTTTATCTAATTTAGGTATTAATGTAATAATAGATTCATTTAATGTTCCAGGCAATTTCTGTTGTGTATAAATGTGTTCATAAAGTGTCTTTAACCGTGGTATCATTAAATCATCAAATATTTTATAAAATTCCGAACCAATTCCATCCGGTCCTGGTGCTTTACCATTTTTTAATGACCTAATAGATTCTTCGATTTCTTTAATTGTTATTTCAGCGTTTAATTATTCTCTGTCTTCCATATCTAATTCCTTTAAATTACAATTTTTTAGAAATGTTTCTATTCCTATATGATTTTCTATCGTTTTGACTGAATATAAATTTTTATAATATTGCAGAAATCTCTCGTTAATGTCTTTGGTTTGTGTTAATAATTCCCCTGTATCTGATTTAACCCTATGGATTATTTTTTCTCCCTCCAATTTTCTTAATTGACGAGCCAATAATTTTTGTGGTTTATCTCCAAATTCAAATTGTATTTGTTTTGTATATTGATAAAGTTTTACAACTTGGTCTGATTGTATTTTATTTAATTTACATTTCAATGCAGAGATTTTATTATGTTTAATCATGGTTGGATTAGCAGCGTTTTCTATATCTAGTTGCTTAATCTCTTTTTCCAATGCCTGCTGTATCCTCCGATTCTCTTTGTTATAGAACGCTTGAGAAGATATCATAATTCCACGTGTATATGCTTTAAAAGTTTCCCATAGTAGTAACGGGGATATTTCTGGTTTGTCATTTGTTTCAAAGAAGATCTCAATCTGTTTTGTAATGTATTCTTGAGTTGTTTTGTCCTTTAAAATTTGTGGGTTGAGTCTCCATTGTCTCTGCTTCCCCATTTTTCCAGTTATTTTAATCATAAAAGATAATGGTGCATGATCTGAAATTATAATATTGCGGTATTTTGAATTATAAGTGAGTGGAATAAGTTTTGAGTCTACTAGGAAGTAGTCTATTCTTGAGTATGTTTTATGTACTGATGAGTAAAACGAGTATTCTCGTCCCGTTGGGTTTTCCATTCTCCAAACATCCATAATATTGCTCGAATCTATATATGCATTTATTAGATCGCTAGAATGCGATTTAGTTTTCTGTTGTCTTGATGATCTGTCTAAGTAAGGATCTAATGTACAATTTAGATCTCCTCCAATTATTAAATTGTATTGTGGTAGTTCTGGGATAGTATTTAGTATTTTCCTAAAAAACGATGGACTGTCAAAATTTGGGCCGTAAATGTTAACAAAAATCATTTTTTGTGTATATAATTCTCCTGTTATGATAATATATCTGCCCTCCTTATCTGTTATAGTTGAAGTATGTTTAAATAAGGTACCTTTACGGATTAATATTGCTACGCCTCTTGATTTGTGTGTAAAAGAAGAATGATACACTTTGTCAATCCATTTGGCTTTTAATCTATACTCTGCGTCTTTTTTTAAATGTGTTTCTTGGATGAATGCCACATCTGTTTTGAGTGCTTTTAGGTGTGCTAATACTTTACCTCTCTTAATTGGTTCATTAATACCTTTTACGTTCCAGCTGCAAAACGTTATTCCTCCATTCCCCATATTCGTTTTTAAGTCTTGCGTCATTTGTCTAAGGGGGTCTGTAATAGAGCAAATGGTTCAGCTCAACATACCCGACCTTACACCCGAACTTCAAATAGATGAATTTCAAGACCCTTAAGTGATGCTCACGCATATATCTCCTTTGCTTTGATTTACAACTCCAGTCAAATGTAAAATAATAATAATAGAAAGTGATATTAAAAAAGGATAGATTAAGAGGTTAAAAGAGTGCTCAAAGAAATAAAAAACTACATCTAAGATTGGTGCAGTGAGTGTTAGCCATTCTAACATGGCTAATAATCTAAGGACTTCCGTAGACGTTGTTTGTATCTTTCCAGCTCCTTAATATTATTAATTCATAAAAATATTTAACCGGGAGTAATAAAATCTGATGTATACTGTGTCTATCATTCAAGTATATAATAATATCTGTACTTGAAACAAATTGAAGATATATCATAAAATGTAATGAAAAGAAGGGATGAAAAATAAAAAAGTTTTAAAAAAATAAATAAATAAATAGATTTTTAAAGAAAAAAAGGGGGGAGAAAAAAAATAAAAAATTACCATGGGATGTAAATAAAATTAAGCTATATATTCTATACGATTATACTTAATAATTATCTAATTCTATTTAAATCAGCCATAAGTAAATATTAATCCCTGATTGAAGATTATCAACTTTAATTAGTATTAATACCGCGATGTAAATTAGTTATAATACTACGCCGAATTTTTTAGTATTTGTTAGTTAATATTAGTAATGTTATTACTCTAATTATTAATATCCATAAAAGAATGTCCAATCCGTATCTCCCATCCGAGTCTCCAAGCCGCCTCCTTCTCCATCTTCTTTAAGTACCACAAGTCCATAGCCCATTCCAGTCGTGAGGGTACGATTTATTTAACAATGAGGTTCGTCTTAGAAACTTTCATTCAGTCTTCCTCTTGAGTCTGATCCTCTTGGCAAAGTCCAGTGCCTCTGCTGGGTTTTTGAAGTAGTGTTCTTCCTGGTTGTGGGTGACTCTGAGAGTGGCTGGGTATCTCAGGGTGTACTTCACGTTGTTCACTTCTCTCAGAATTCTTTTGGTCTCCTTGAACGCATTCCGCTTCTTAGAAACCTCTGCTGGGTAGTCTCGATAAATGCTGATAGAGTCTCCTTCGTATGTGAGGTTTCTGCTTCTTACTATTTTGTTCATCATCTCCTCCAAAACATGATCATACTGGACTTTCACTATCATTTGTCTTGGGGGGGCGTCTGGTCTTGTATAACGCCTCATTACTCTGTGTGCTCGGGCTAATAAAGGTTTCTGATCCAGAGATAAAACCTTTTGCAGTAAATTTGCAGTAAACTCTCGGGTATCCTGATTTGATTCTCTCCCTTCTCGAATACCTGCGATTCTCAAGTTCTGCCTTCGTTGGCGCCCTTCCAACTCGATACATTTTTCAGTTATTTTGCCCAGTTGTTCAGATAAGCGATGATTTTCTTTCAAGAGTGCTTTCATAGACTGAGTGTTTGTTTCGGCTATCTCCTCAAGGTCTTTTATAGTCGACGACTACTCATTAAGTACAGTTTCAATAGGTTCCAGCTCTTTTTCCAGGCTGCTTTTTATTTTAGCATTCATCTCTTCTGCTGTAATTGCAGCTTGATCCGCTAATATTTCTGCAATTTCCTTTCGCAAATTATCAGATAGTTCCCGAGTAGAGGCATTAATTTCAAACTTTAACTTTTTCATCTCCTCCTTCATTTTTTCTATATCTTCTTTTGTTGCCAATTCCGATTTTAACTCTATTATTTCTTGTGTAAAAATAGTTTTAAGTTCTTCCATCTCCGATTTTTTCTTTAACTTTTTAGACACATCTTCCTGGGAGGATGTCCTACCTGAGCCCGGTGCTTCAGTCAGGTCTTGTTCTTCTGCCGTTTTCGGTCTTCCATATCTGAGTTTGGGTTTATCCGCGGGTGGGCTGCGCTGTGTTGCCATTACGGTCGTGTGCCTGATAACGTCACTCACAGCAGTTCGTACAGAAGCAGCAGGCAGCAGGCAGGGCTTTATCTCCCGGTTGTTTTTCCCATTTTTTTCACGGAGCTGGCTGGCGTGCCTCCTCACTCCAGCATAGCACCACCGGAAGCAATTTTCAAGTCTTGCCGGAGATTCTCAATTGGATTTAGGTCTGGACTTTGACTGGGCCATTCCAACACATGAATATGCTTTGATCTAAACCATTCCATTGTAGCTCTGGCTGTATGTTTAGGGTTGTTGTCCTGCTGGAAGGTGAACCTCCGCCCCAGACTCAAGTCTTTTGCTGAAGAAAGGTATCCCCACAGCATGATGCTGCCACCACCATGTTTCACAGTGGGGATGGTCTGTTCAGGGTGATGTGCAGTGTTAGTTTTCCGCCACACATAGCGTTTTGCATTTAGGCCAAAAATTTTAATTTTGGTCTCATCAGACCAGAGCACCTTCATCCACATGTTTGCTATGTCCCCCACATGGCTTGTGGCAAACTGCAAACGGGACTTCTTATGTTAAAGCCTGTAATTTGCAATAAATGTTCCTGAATCAGCAGTTTTACAGCACAAGCATGATGTTTGAGATCACTAGATGCTGTTGTATCCTAAACTTTTGAAAAATAGTTAGTTACTTTAAAATCAAAAAGGTTGCCTTCACAATGTGCCCGGCACAGCCTTTGATAAACTAGTTTAGCTGCTTGGGTGACAGGTCATTCTGAAAATGTGTAATCCTCATCTAATCATACCCTGCTAGCAATTCACTAAAACCTGAGAAGTTGGCTTTGGATTTATCACCCTTATTGAAGCTTATGCTGTGGATAGCTAATTCTTGGCATCTCCAAGAAACACCTGAAATGTACTTAAGAATTGCCTTCCACATCACTTCATCATAAATTTTCTATTCAAGCAATATGTGGCATTTTATAGACAATAGGCAATAGGTGCAGGAGTAGGCCATTCGGCCCTTTGAGCCAGCACCGCCATTCAATGTGATCATGGCTGATCATACCCAATCAGTACCCCGTTCCTGCCTTCTCCCCATTTCCCCTGACTCCACTATCTTTAAGAGCCCTATCTAGCTCTCTCTTGAAAGTATACAGAGAACTGGCCTCAACCGCCCTCTGAGGCAGAGAATTCCACAGACGTACAACTCAGTGTGAAAAAGTGTTTCTTCATCTCCTTTCTAACTGGCTTACATCTTATTCTTAAACTGTGGCCCCTGGTTGTGGACTCGCCCAACATCAGGACCATGTTTCCTGCCTCCAGCGTGTCCAAACCCTTAATAATCTTATATGTTTCCATAAGATCCCCTCTCATCCTTCTAAATTCCAGAGTGTACAAGCCCAGCTGCTCCATTCTTTCAGCATATGACAGTCTCGCCATCCCGGGAATTAACCTTATGAACCTAAGCTGCACTCCTTCAATAGCAAGAATGTCCTTCCTCAAATTTGGAGACCAAAACTGCACACAATACTCCAGGTGTGGTCTCACTAGGGCCCTGTACAACTGCAGAAGGACCTCTTTGCTCCTATACTCAACTCCTGTTGTTATGAAGGCCAACATGCCATTCGCTTTCTTCAATGCCTGCTTTACCTGCATGCTTACCCTCAGATCCCATTGTACTTCCCCATTTCCCAACTTGACACCATTTAGATAACAATCTGCCTTCCTGTTTCTGCTACCAAAGTGGATAACCTCACATTTATCCACATAAAACTGCATCTCCCATGCATCTGCCCACTCACCCAACCTGTCTAAGTCACCCTGCATTCTCGTAGCATCCTCCTCACATTTCACATTGCCACCCAGGTTTGTGTCATCTGCAAATTTGTTAATGTTACGTAATCCCTTCATCTAAATCATTAATATATATTGTAAATAGCTGCGGTTCCAGCACCGAGCTGTGCGATACCCCACTAGTCACTGTCTGCAATTCTGAAATTTTGATTTTGGATGGTTTGAGGAGGTTACTGGTTGGGATTAATCTGATGTATTAGACCGAGGCAGGCCTTCATTACAATTTACTGCTTTTGTCAAGGCAGTCCTAAGCAATCTATACATACTTCCTATGGAAGTCATTGTCCAGTACATGATACCGATTAATGCTGCTGCAATTTTGCCTTCTGATCTAATTGCATTTGTACTGTGATCTCTCTTCTGTTGCCAGTTTATCACACAAATATAGTGGCCTATGTTTAAATTAACATGCAGTAGTTGCATTTGTTTTATGTCCACCACATGGGGAGTTTCAAAGTGATGGCTCATAATGGCTGATAAACATTGCTCCAGCTAAGGTTCTACTGGTCCCTATGAGATCAATTGTATCAAGAAACTGCAGAAGATTTCCCACAAATAGCGCTGGATTCCACTTGTCATGTTTCAGCAACTTATGGAGGGTGCTGGCAGGTTGGGTTTTCGTCAATTTCAAGCTGGAAATAAGTAGTCAACAAGTGTAAATCATCTCTCTATTCATAATGTACAAAACATTGTGTTAGTATCTGCTCCATTTAATGATTCTGACAGTGGGTAGCTAGGCTCCTTGCAGCATTTCCAGTAATTAATAGGGCCAATTATAATGTTTTACAATTGGATTAAATAACATGAGCATCTTCACATGGGATGCTGATAATTATAAAACAATTAAACATTGCCAAAAGCTTTTTCAAAATAGTCATTCAATTATGCTTTCAAAATAGATCCACGCAGATTTAATTGACTTCATGGCAAAACATCAGGGAAATTATTTAAGTGTAGCTACTTCCTGGAACAAAAAGTCTGAAGGCAGAAATCAATCTTTCAAATTGTAATAAAGAATTGTTAGAATGGAACAGACCAAATGTAATCTGTCTACTGTCTAGCTAAAATTCAAAAAGTTTAAAATGTATCACCAAGGAGATAGGACTCATTGTGAACTGCGACATTTGTTATTTATTAGCTTCAGCGATGATATATTAAATTAGTAACAGTAGGTGACCCATAATCTTTCTCCTTTGTCTTAGAACTGATTGTTCATAACAAAATAAGCACGATTGCTGCATCATAGCCTGTCAATCATGATTACAAAGCACCGAATGGCTTTCTGTTTTGTTATCTATCTTGGTTATTGCCATATTAGTCTTTCAGAAGTGCGTTAAAGGTGTTCTTTCGGCGAAATTGCAACTTTACTCTTATATAAATGAAAGAAAAGGGTGGATATGCTGGTTGCTTTAATGCAGCTTGCTCATATGCTACCCAACATGCTGTGCCTATCTAGTAGTATTCTTGGTATACATGTGCTGAGGTCTTCTGCAATCCCTCAGTATGGCACAACAGTTAATGCCTCCATCTCTACGGGTTCAATCCAGACCTTGTCTATTGTCTCTGGCCCAATGGGTCTGCCAGAAGCTCTGGTTTCCATGCACATCCCAAAAGCGTACTGGAGGGTTAATTGGCCACTTTAAAAGTTCCATTGAGGCAAGTAAGTGACAAATGAGTCAAAGGGAAGCTGACAGTCGTGTGAGAGGGAACAGATTGGAAGAAAAAGGAAATAAGGTCGTTGGGGGAAGTTGGGGTGGGGGGGGGGGTGGGGAGGACTGGTTGCATTGATCTGCTGGGAGCCAACAGGGAGCAAATGGCCTCCTTCTGTGTCTTTATTAGTAAAACCTTGATGGATCTTGGAAATATTTTTTTTTGCATGGCCAAATGCATCAGACAATAAATATCAATTGATCTTTAATCTCTTAGTCCTGACAGAGGAGGCTACAATAGTAAGATTAAACAAGAGCTTACCAGTTTTAAGTTTGATCTTGATTTTATGAGGAGTTACGTTGGTGATTACGTGAAGAAGACCCGTCAGGCCGCACACGCGTCAATCTTCAAAGCAGCGGTATAAAATCACAAATAACAACCCCGAAGTGACATAGTAAGATGCGTGACTTGAGAACTACCAGATGACCTTTTATGAGAAAGGGTTGGGCGTGGCGGGCACGTAATCACCATCGTAACTCCTCATAAAATCAAGATCAAACTTCAAACTGGTAAGTTCTCGTTTAATCTTACTATTTTACTTCGGAGTCACGTGAGTGATTCCGTGAAGAGTTCAAAGCTTTGTGATTTCATGCTGCAGATTACAAATCCCGGCTTCCCACTGCATTGATTGACTCAAAGAGAAAACAATGCATTAGTAATAACATTGCATTTAATGCAGTAATAAAGTTTATTTGAAATTATAAACAAAACAACAGTACCCCTCTATCCCAGGGGGCACTTTAAACAGAACTTAAAATAGCATTTGCAAACAGTCCTGGATCGACAATCGGCCGATGATAGAAACTCTGAAACATCAGCACATTTGCCCATCCGGCGGCCGCCGAAATGTGGTCGACGGGCACGTCCCTCGCTTTGGCTGCCGACGTAGCTGCTGCCCTAGTGGAATGAGATGTGAACACATCAGTGTTAATACCTGCATCAATCAAGGCTTGATTCAACCATCTCGAAATAGTGTTAACTGACACTCTCTTATGTGTTTTTTTTAAACAACTGATAAACAATCCTGTCTCAATGTTATGTAAAGCCTCTGTAGCTGCAATGTATTGCATCAAATGTGTTTTTACGCATAAGGATGGATCCATGGGATATGCTGAAAACACTATTTTGAACCCTGTGACACCTGGCCTGCTTTGTTTGAGGAGGTCATAAAAGTAAAACGTAACATTATCTGCAGTTGTCTCCATTCTATCTAGCTGTAGTTTTTGTAACGTCTGTACCCTTTGTGCTGAAACCAATGTCATGAGCATGGCCACCTTCATGGTGATTTTGGTCAAAGACAGAGACGAGACAGGAAAACACTCACACAGTAGTCTAAGGACCATACTCACATCCCAAATTGCCATATAGCTAGGTTTGGGAGGTTTGGAATTAAAAATCCCTTTCATTAACCGAACAACGAGAGGGTGAGATCCAATAGAATGTTTGTCTGACTGCATCACTAAATATGATGACAAAGCACTTCTCGCTGTATTGATTGCACTATAACTCGGTCCTTCATCATAGTAGAGGATTGACGGAAACTCTAGAACATGCGAAATATGTGCTGTACAATAGTCAATATTATTTTGTACACAGTAAACTTCCCATTTTTTTACATAACAAATATACTGCTTTTGAGTACTCGATCTCCAAGATGCAGTAAGCATGTCCACAGTTCGACACAACAATCCTCGCCCCAGATATGGTCTTCTTAAAATCTGCAAATTAACAAATCAATATGGTCATACAACAGATGGCATTCGGCAGTTACCGGATGCACCAATAAATCCCTTTGTTTGGGAACAGCCATCAGGGGTTGTATCATAAGCTGTAAGATCGAAGGGTACTATGGCAGGGCAGGCCAGTCAGCCACCAGTACCCCTAAAGCATCATCCTGCTTGATTTTAAGCAGACAACGATTTATGAGACAGAACGGTGGAAATGCATATATAAACATACCACCCCAATGCAGCAAGAAAGCGTCAATCGCTACTGCCCCAGGATCTGGTTCCCATGACACATATTTGGGAAGCTGGTGGTTTAGTCTGGATGCGAACAAGTCGACATCTGGCCTTCCATATTTGACAATGATCTCATTGAATACGTCCCGATTCAACATCCACTCTATGTTGTCATGGAGCTTTCGTGACCTGGTGTCTGCCACTGTATTGAATCTCCTTGGTAGATTCAATATAGCTGAGAGCCAAATGTGCTTGTCAATACACCAGACCCAGATTTGGTTTGCCAGTCTGTCACAAGATACCGACTTGATACCACCCATGCGATTAACATATGCTGCTGCCGTATCAATTTGGAGCTGAACATGCAGACTGCTTTTGTTAGAACAATAAGCCTTGAGCCCATAAAATGCTCCTAAAAGCTCTAAATGGTTTACTCCCCATGTTTATTCCCCATGTCAGCTTCTTCCATACTCCATCTTCCTCCACAACTTGAACTTGTATCTGTGGCACCCCACCCAAGTACACTGACATCAGTCTGTAAGACCATGGAAGGTTGTTCTAGCACCACTGTGCTGAAACTACTGGAGACATGTTGGGTCCACCATTGAAGATCAGTAACTGCATCTGCTGATAATTGCATGGGCCTATCATAATGGCCCAATTGTACCCTGAGTGCCTGTTCCTTTGCTCTTTGTAATTGCTGATAATGCAAAGGCTCAAATTGGACTGCTGGAAATGCTGCTACTAATTTCCTGAGCAGCCTGGCAACTTGTCTAATTGAAGCTTGTTGTTTGTTTAAAAGATTTATACAACCATCAATTAGCTCCACACTTTTCTCCCTGGGCAAAGTAATTACCATTTCAAGTGAGTCAATTGTGAAACCCAAATAATCAATTGTGGTAAGTGGTGTCAATTTAGATTTTCCCAAATGAATGACAAACCCCAATTTTTCAAGTGTGAATTTGACAACTGGCACTGATGTTTCAGCTAATTCTCTTGTTTGTCTGATAATTAAAATATCATCCAAATAGGCCATAATTACATGGCCCTGACCTCTAAGTAGCCCCAAAATTGGTTTTTAACAATTTAGTGAATACTCTAGGGGCTGAGGTTAAACCATTCGGCACTGCCTTAAATTGCCATAATTGATTCATCCAAATAAATTTAAAATACTTTCTATGCTCGCAATGAACAGGCACTGAGTAGTAAGCATCTTTCAGATCTATGGTTGCCATATAACAACCTCTGGTAATCAGTTGCTTGGTGGTAACCAACGTTTCCATTTTGCAGTGTCTATAGAGTACAAATGGATTTAACCTTGTAAGTTCCAAAATGATTCTGCATCCTCCGTCCTTTTTGGGATGGGAAAATATATTTGATACAATTTGACGGACTTGATGAACCATCTTCTCAATTACTCCTTTGTTACACAATTTTTCAAGTTCAGCCTGAACCTCTATTACCTCTGTTTGTGAAAAATAAAGTGTTCTGCTAGGAACATGTTGGAGAGGTAAATCACCATTTGGATTAAATTCAATCCGAAACCCTTGAATCACACTCCTGATAAACAGATCTGAAGTAAATTGCTTCCATTCTTCATAAAAAAAGCCGTAATCTACCACCAATCTTTTCCTGTGTTACACTTAATATGTTTTTATGAGAACCAGGCCCACCTACCTCCCTGGTAACTGGTGTGCCCTGCTGACCCCAGCCTCTGGCAGTGGCCCCCATGATTGCTCATGCTCCAGTCGAAGGGTACCATCTGCGCCCCTTCACTGAAGACCGGCTTGTCCCTGGTGTAACCCCGGAAGCTGAGGTGGTTCTGCAAGGATACTTCCTTTTCAGTGGTCTGCCGGTCAACATTGGTCTCATCAGGCTCATTGTTTTTGCTTCTTCATTTATCTCTTTGACCTGCTTGGTAATGTCTGAGCCAAACAGTAGGTTGAGTGGCTGGATATTTGTTGGCTTGCAAAGTGCAGCAAATCTAGGATTAATGGTGGGCCTAATAGCCCTTTTTCTGATACAATTAATCTCAAAATGGGTGTTACATAGCAACCCCAGAGCCTCTTGATGTGTTCTGGTCACATAACCACCATCCATTGTTCTTGTGAATGCCGTAATGCCAGAGCCCAATAGCTTTAGGACCCTCTGCATCTTAATCTCTTGACTTCGCATGCCGGGCCCCATCTGACCCCATATGACCTGATTCACAATTGGTACTTTTAACAACTCACAGTTACTTGGAGGCTCATGTTTTTTGGCTGTCTCATCCATAGTGAGCTCCTGGAGCTGGTGAGAAACCATATAATTTATTATGGCGGACAGCTCTTCACCTAGCGGCTCTCCTGCTCCTGATGGGACAGCAAATGGTACTGCCAGTGGTGGAACATCTGGTAACTCCACTGTTTCACCTGGCTGGACCTCCCCATCAGATTCGGGGTCAGGACTGATCTAACCCATTGCACTCCCCTCAAATGTGAAGGGGTTATCTGGCAGCACTGTTGCTGCTGGTGCTTCTGTCTCTGAGTGGCGCAGACACTCCTTCTCCTGGAGTGTAGTTTGCTGGAGTACTGTGTGCAACAGCACTTCCACTTGGGATAGGCGTGAACATACTCTATCCAGCCCCAGTGAGGAATCATCCCCCGGCTCCGTGGGCCTAGCAGACTTTCCAGGTGCCTTGCGCCCTGATGGCGCTGGCTCTGTGCTGTGTAGCACTAAGTCTGCAGTCGCTAACTCTGTAGCTAGCGACTGTACAGGAGTATGAGGCAGTAATTCCAAACCTGTACTGCGACTCGCCGCTTTCCTTTCCCTGTTTTGTCCATGTTAGCGATCGGCAGATAAGCGTACCGGCAAGCACGGACTCGAACTCCAGTGAAAGGTTTATCACTTACCTGGAGTCTGAATACTTACCACTGGAGGAGCTCTGTTCTTCACAGCTTCCGTGCGTCAATGCGGCTGACGTACTGACGCGCATGCGGCCTGACGGGTCATCTTCAAGTGACTCCGAAGTAAAATTGTCATTATATTGTAGGTACAGAAGGAAAGGCCTTCTGTACCTAGAAAGGCCCAATGATATGAATTTGCAAGCACATAAATTTATGGTCAAGTGCTTATTGCTTAACATTCTGCCACATAATAATATACACATCAAAGATATTCATCCAATGCTTTGTCTGAATCTTTTCAGCTCCCAGTGATTCTTCTTGCTCTGTGCCCAACCAAACCTTCACTCAATCTTTTCTGTGTGTACCCCATTATCCATTCAGTCCAGAGAACTATAAATTATTTAACTAACAATCCTACCACGAAAAATGTCCATTGAATCTGAGCCAACTGTCCATTCAACCTGGAAGAATTGGGGCAAAGAATTCCACAGATTCACAACTCTCTGGCTGAAAAAGTTTTTCCTCATCTCAATCCTAAATGGCCTACGCTTTATTCTTAAACTGTGACCCCTGGTTCTGGTCTTCCCCAACATCGGAAACATTTTTCCCGCAATCTGATTTCATCTGATCTCATATTCAATTCTTCAAATCTCAGTTGCTACCTGTTGCAATGTAGGCATCATTGCCAATAGTATGTCACTGTTAACATTGAACCACCCAAGATTCAACTATCCTTTTTATTACCTTTTGCATGTTGGTTTTTATTCATTTCCAAACTGACATGGCTTATTTTTAATTATCTGTTAAAGGCATCTCACTTTACACTCCTATTTCTTCTTTTAATCCATAGGCTACGAATGGTCAACATATCATGCAGAGCAGTACTGTAGAGTCTTTCTTGTGCTTATCTGCATTTTGTGTCCTAGGCAGAGCAGACTCCATGGGCCAAATGGCCTAATTCTGTTCCATTGTCTTATGAACCTCAAGATCAAATCTCTATTCTTCACTCATCTTACACTAAGATAGTAAATTAACAACCTTGGCATGCTGAAGTTCCCCACAAATGGTTTTATATCTAAACTTGCAAACGTCTTCTCAGTGTTGTTCACTCTTCCAATGCCTCTTCAAGTGAGTTTATTGTCATTGATAGGACAATGAAATTCTTGCTTTGCTTCAAAACATAGTAGGCATTGCCTACAAAACAGATCTGTGTGTCCATATTCGATTATATAAATATATACACACATGAATAAATAAACTGATAAAATGTAAATAACAGATAATGGGTTATTAATGTTCAGAGTTTTGACTGAGCCAGGTTTAATAGCCTGATGGCTGTGGGGAAGTAGCTATTCCTGAACCTGGTCGTTGCAGTCTTCAGGCTCCTGTACCTTCAACCTGAAGGTACCAGTGAGATGAGTGTGTGGCCAGGATGGTGTGGGTCTTTGATGATACTGCCAGCCTTTTTGAGGCAGCGACTGCGATAAATCCCCTCGATGGAAGGAAGGTCAGAGCCGATGATGGACTGGGCAGTGTTTACTACTTTTTGTAGTCTTTTCCTCTCCAGGGCGCTCAACCAGTCAGCATGCTTGATGCAATATGGTCAAAGGAGAATAGGACCATTGGACCAAGAGAAGGCTCTATCTCTGCTTGTGCAAATCAAATTCTGGCAAATCGATTTACCCGTCTTTCTTCATATCTCTAGATATCATTGCTTATCAAAAAACAGATGTTAATGTCTGAAATGTCTGAAGAGAATGTCTACTTTCCCTGCATCTGAAAACCTTTTTATCTGTATTATTCCTCTGTGCCAACGAAAGGCCTTTGACCAGAAATGTGAACTATTTTTCTCTCCACAGATGATGCTCAACCTACTGAATATTTCTATTTAATTTTCAGATTTTAAGCATCTGCATTACTTGACTTTGGCATTGCATCCATCTTTCAGACAACTCCTTGAAACTGAATGACTGGTCACAGTTTTGACATCTTATATGACTAAGCTTCAAACCATCATCACGTCTGCCTATTTGTGCCCCCGTGACTTCACCTGATGCTTCTCTCATGCTTGTGCCTTTATTACATCAATACATACAGTTTGGTATTCTTGCTATTGCTCTTTAATATTTTTATTAGAAGCAATGTACAGTAGTATAAACCATAGCGTATAACATAATACATTTCATGTACAACTTCTTGATTTAAATTTAATAATAATAGAGAAATAATAGAAGAAAGAAAAGAGTAAGGAAAGTAGTGATGTGTAAACCCCTGGAGTATCACTCCAGGAGTTGACAATTGAAAGTTTGTGGAAAGATAGAGAGAAGGAAGCCATAAAGTTGTAAAAAAAATAATAAATAAAAAGGAAAAAACAAGGAACGTGAAAACAAAAACAAAAACAAAACAAAAAAACAAAACAAAAAGGGGATATACCTACTTCATATCTTTCCACACCCCTCACCAGTTCAGAAAGTTAATTTCCAGAGTTATGTTGCACCATATTATACTTGTAATAAATTGATGAAAGGAGACCATATCTTTAAGAATTGCTCTGATTTTCCTGCTAGGATGAATCTCATATCGTCTAGATGTAACATTTCAGACATGCTTGTGATCCACATTTTAAGCGTTGGGGTGGGTGCATTTTTCCAAAATTTGAGTATATGTTTTTTTGCTGTTATGAAGCCGTAGTTAAGGAAACGACTTTGAAATGAAGTTAGCTAGGGGCAGGCTTCCGTTGTTCCGAGAATAATCAATTCTATGTTTGGGTCCAATTTTATTTTAAATAGTTTTGTGAAGCAGTGTGCTATAGTTGCTTCTTGAGATAAACATTTATCACAGATGGAGGAAACATTTGGGAAAATTTTATTCAGTTTGGTTTTTGAGTAACATAGTCTATGTAAAATTTTAAATTGGATTAGGATTAGGATTACATTAATCGAGCATTTATGTGCATATAGCAGATATTTATCCCATCTATCTTTAGAAATTTTTATAGTAAGTTCTTGTTCCCACTCTCTTCTAATTGCATCCGGTGATGGTATTTCTATATTTAGAATGATATTATACAAGTATGATATTAAGTTATTTACTTCAGCCTTTTTGTTCATACCTTCATCTAATATATCTGACGTCAGAGGTTGGTATTCTTGTGTTTGTTTTTTTCAAATAATCTCGGATTTGAAGGTACCTAAAATAGTGATTACTTTTCAAATTGTATTTAAGTTGTAATTTTTGAAATGATAAAAGGTTTCCCATTTCATACATTTCATACATATCTCCAAACGTTTTAATTCCTATTCTTTCCCAGTGAGTAAACGTTTTATCAATGATATATGGTTTAAACAACTGATTATTAGCTATAGGAGAGCGAAGAGATAGGTTTCTTAATTTAAGAGTAGATTTTATTTGTCTCCAAATTCGTATTGTGCTATGGATAATCAGATTTTTCTTGTACATTGTATTCTTCAATTTTATTGGGGGAGAGAAGGATCGCTCCTATGTTAAAAGGTGAACAATCCTCTGTCTCCATTACTATCCAGTCAACCTGTTGGCCTGAATTGTCCAACCAGTAAATTACTATTTTAATATTCACTGCCCAGTAATAATACAAGAAATTGGGGAGTGTCAGTCTGCCAAATTCTTTGGTTTTACATAAGTGTTGTCTGTGGATTCTATAGGATTTATAGTCCCAAATAAAATTTTTGATGTGGAAATCGAGTTTTTTGAAAAAGTTTTTAGGTAGGTATATTGGTAATGATTGAAATAAGTACAAAATTTGTGGGAGAACAATCATTTTTATGTCATTTATTCTGCCTATTAAAGACATAGGTAGTGTTTTCCAAAATTGAATCAAGGCATGTAATTTGGTAAGTAAGGGCATATAGTTTGCATTAAATAAAGAGTTGTATTTGCTGGTAATTTGGATATCCAGATATTTTAATTTTTCTGTAGCAATTCTAAAGGGGAATATTAAAAGGTGTGTTGGCTCTTGAGGTTTTATCGTCATGAGTTTGCTTTTGTTCCAATTTATTCTATATCCTGAGAAGGAACCGAATTCCTCTATTAAATTTAATATGTTTGGTATGCTAATTTGCGATTTTGTAATATATAATAGTACATCATCTGCATATAGTGATATTTTATTATTAGAGTGTTTAATGTTATAACCGTGGATATTCGGATGCATTCTTATACATTCTGCTAAGGGCTCTATCGCAGGAGCAAATAGCAGGGGTGATAATGCACAACCCTGTCTATTGCCCCTGGATAGTTGAAATTTCAGAGCCAATATGTTATTGGTCAATATTCTAGCACGGCTTGTCATATCATAATTTTGCGCATGAGATAAAATTCTCTCCCATTTGAAATTTTTGCAATACTTTGAAGAGGTATTCCCATCTACTTGGTCGAAAGCTTTTTCTGCATCCAATGAAATAATTGATAAATATTCCTCTTCAATTTTATGTGAATGTATTATGTTGAAAAGACATCCCAGATTATTGAATGAGTGTCTCTTGGGTATAAACCTCGTCTGATCCTCATTTATTAATTTACTAACGTATTTGCTTAATCTTCTTGCTAGAGTTTTTGCTAGTATTTTCTGACCTGTATTTAACAGTGCAATAGCTCTGTATGAACCAGGGTCTTCTAGGTCTTTATCTTTTTTAGGTATAAGTGTGATAGTTGATTCAGCTAATGTTTCTGGTAATGTTTGTTCTTTAAAAGCGTATGTATAAAGCTTGTGTAAACGTGGTGAGATTATCTCGTAAAATCTTTTATAAAATTAATTACTGAATCCATCTCGTCCTGGTGTTTTACCGTTCTTTAGTGAGTTTATTGTCTCTTCTATTTCTTTAATTGAGACCTGTGCTCCTAATTCCTGTTGTTGCAACAAATTGAGTTTTGGGAGGTTACAGTTATCCAAACAATTTATGAGTTTAGTGCTATCTGTAGACGTTTTGGATGTATATAAATTTTGATAAAATTGAGCAAATCTTTTATTAATATCTTTAGGAAGCGTTAACAATTCACCTTTATCTGATTTAATTTTTGGAATTGTATGATCCTTTTCTAGTTATTTCAGCTGGCGTGCCAAAAGTTTATGTGGTTTATCGCCAAATTCAAAATTATTCTGTTTTGTGATTTGAAATAATCTGATAACTCTTGCAGATAAGATTCTGTTTAGTTTAAATTTCAGTATTGTTATCTTATTGTGTTTGTCTATGGTTGGCTCTTTCGCATTGTCTAAATCCAATTGTCTAATTTGTTCTAGTTCCAATTGTTCGGTCTTATTCTTTTTATTTTGAAAAGCTTGGTATGAAATTATAGATCCTCTGATAAATGCCTTAAAAGATTCCTGTAATAAAGAGGGTGAGGTGCCTGGGGTGTCCTTAGTCTCAAATAACAGTTCCATCTGTTGTTTTAAATATGTACAACCATGCGGGTTGTTTAAAATTTGGGGATTGAACCTCCAAAAAAGATTTTTTATTGGGCATTCCTTCTAGTTTTAGAAAGAAAGTTAATGGGGAGTGATCAGAGATGATGCTATTATGATATTTAGAATTAGTTGTGAAGGGGATTATTTTTGTGTCCACTAGGAAATAATCAATGCGTGAGTAGGTTTTATGTACCATTGAGTAAAAGGAATATTCAGCTGGGTTTGCAATCCTCCATACATCTGTTATATTTGTGTTTTTTATGTATGTATTTAAAAGTTCACTGGATTTTGATTTTATGTTAAGTCTCTTTTGTTGTGCAGATTTGTCCAGATATTGATCCAAAACACAATTGAAGTCTCCCCCAATTATCACATTTTGATAATTAAACTCAGAAATTATATTAAGAATTTTATTTAAAAATTGCGTGTTATCAAAAGTAGGCGCATAAATATTTACCATAGTAAGTGAAGTAGAGTATATCTCTCCCGTGACTATAACATACCTCCCCTCTTTGTCTACTATTGTATTCTTTAGTTTAAATGGTATGCCTTTGCGAATTATAATTGCTGTGCCTCTGGATTTAGAGATATAAGAGGAGTGATATGTTTGGCTGATCCAATTTGCCTTCAGCATGATCTGAGCTTGGGATTTCAAGTGTATTTCCTGTAAGAAAATTATATCAGCATTAAGTGCTTTTAATTTGGCTAAAATCTTACCCCTTTTGATTGGCTCATTAGCACCCCTTATATTCCAGCTACAAAGCGTGATTCCTCCAATTTTCTTTTGCGTATTGTCTTGCATTATGAATTACTTTGGTACCTTTATGTCATGTGGTGCAACACAATACCTCAGGCTTCGAGGTGTTGGGTGGGTACTTGCGGCTACTAAACTCTGTTGGTATATCCTTTGTGAAAGTAATCTTAGAGAAAAAAACGAAAATGTGTAAAGTGACATAAAAATAAAAATAGTGATATTACAGTATCTAAAAAAAAGATATTGCAAAATGGAAACCACCAATTGGTGGTAGAGCTGTCCTTGAAAACTTCTGTCGATGTTAAATTACATTAAGCTCCGCTCCCTTAAACAGATATTGTAGAAAGGAAGAAGGTCCAGTTCAAGACTGGGTGATATATAGAGAAACGTCATATTTTTAGTCAGACTTGTATACAGTGCAGAAATCTCGTCATGTAGCATCTCAACAAAGTCTTTCACTACCGAAGCTCTTATAGATTGTTGCATTTGTTCCATTTGTTTTTCCTTTGTAGCCATTTCAATAGCTAATCTTTGAGCTTCAGTTTCTTCTTCTGAATTTCTGATGTTGTTTGCAGAGTTTTACCCAGCTCTTTAACACAGAGTCTTGTAAGAGGTCTTGTAGTAGGTCTTTGGGGAGGATTCCTCTTTCTCATTTAAAAGTCCCATTATTCCCCGTTATTTAGCGGCGATATCTGATTACGTCACTTACGCCTCATCAGGCATCTTCGGTGAGTATTTTTAGATCAGTCCCGTCTTCCTAATCGTCTTTTTTCGCGATTTAAAGCATTCTTTGGGAGCGGAGCTGAATGCTGCGCCTCTTACAGCTGCATGGTGCCACCGGAAGTCAACTTTGCTATTGAAACATACACATGACTCATCTCTACTGTTCCACTCTACTGCCTTGTCTTAACTTGGACTATGTTGTACCTATTGTGTCTTACATTTTTTTGAAATTTGTCCTTGTCCTTGTCCCATCCTCCCCCCTTCTTGGTTTTGCCTCTCCCTCTGTAAATTCCATCAGTATTATGCTCTTCCAAGCTTATCATTAGAGCCAGGATGTTTAGGCACTATAAAACTCTGAAATAGGCAGGCAAAAAGGCATAATAAAATTACAATAAAGGCACGAAAAGGGCATTTATTTACAAAAAAGGCATAAAAAGGCATGTATTTCCGCCACCAAAATATGGTTAAAAATAATATAAAGGTATACTGTATTAAATGACCAAAGTTACCTGGTTGCACATAATTACTAGCATTTTTTCAAATTATCTGGTGTTAAACTGCCATCTGTCAGACAGAATATGCTTCAGTTGCGGAAAACCTCTTTCTACCTCAGCTGAGGTCACTGGTGCATACCCAAAACAAGCTACATGCTATATTCACTCGATATCTTCTGCATTACAACTACCTTTGAGAACTTTAGCTATGTTTTGTATTTCTTCAAGACCTTTGTTAGTTAAAATCACTCTCTCACATTTTCCTTGTATGTCTTTACCTACATCGCCAGGAACTTTATGAATATCGTCAGTTACTTTGTTGACAAGCTGCAAGTTATTCACTAATATTTCCCCCTGCACTCTAGGCATGTGCGCTTGATCCTTGGACTCGGCGCTGGAACTACATTTAAAGCAGGAAGTCAGACGTGCTGGATGCATCACATGCTCAGAAGAGGAAGGCACTGATCCACAAGGAACATCTTGCAGTTCTTTTCTTAACTACCTGCAAAAGCTATGTGCATTTTGACCCATTGTTTGTTTACTTAAAATAATACCATCTTAAAGGGAAATGGGCAATGATTATCATGAATGCAATTAATATTGCATAGCTTGTAAGCCAACATCTTACAAAGGTAGAAAGAGAAGAGAAATCTCTGAACAATGATACTCAGAGAAATTAATTTCTGATATTGTACGGAAACTATGTTCTGGTTTTTTATAATGACCATTGTTCCTTTAGATTTTACACTAAAATCTTCCTTACACTAACTTTCTATTGGAATAATGCTTTAGCTTCATCTGTGATTATGACAAACACAATAAAATAGGGTGCATGAATATTTAATAGATATAAGAGCTGTTATCAGAATTATCTAGCATCTTGTATACTAAATTATTAATGGAAGATGGACACAAAAAGCTAGAGTAACTTCACGTTTGAAGAAGGGTTTCGACCCAAAAGTCACCCATTCCTTCTCTCCAGAGATGCTGCCTGTCCTGCTGAGTTATTCCAGCTTTTTGTGTCTATCTTCGGTTTAAACCAACATCTGCAGTTCCTTCTTACACAAATTATTAATGGATGTCACTTCTTGATATAATGAGAAGACATAGGTATGGATGCAATTTAGTGTAAGGATCTAAATTTAGCTTTGTATAACATTAGCTTTATGCATCCCCTTTGACTGGCTAAGCTACACCTTTGCATCCTCAGTTATGTATCCACATGGTCAAAGTGTAATAGAGAGGCTGGAGAGGACACAAAGATTTTCACCAAGGGTCCAATATTTTCCTCTCTTCCTTTCTGATTGCAAATTGCCCAAGTATATTCCTATTTTGGCGGTCGCAAGAATGACAACTAAGTTTTGATAACTGGTTTTATTCACAAAACAGCTATTTAGGTTGCAGGTCCTTACAACACGTCTGGCCACAACGGTGGTCAGCACTCAACTGCCGCGCGAAAGTGAAACCACGTGAAAACCAGCAGCCCCTCCCGAGTCACTTGACCGCGGCTTCCGAAAGCCGGGTTCGATGCCTGCGTGCGCCATTAGGTGCCGCTACATGGACCCCCCCAGAATCTGCGGTACTGAAACGCATGGGTAACCAGACAGTTCGACCGGAACGCGTATTCCGAGGTCGCAGGGCGAGCGTAACAGTAGCGGCCAGCAAAACAGAACCGGAGAGACGCGATGAACGTGAACGAGGGACAGGCGTAACAAAGGGGACCGGTGAAACATAACCGGGGGCAACAGGTGGCAAAACGGCCGGTGAACGTCCTCTACGCCGTGGAGTGGCTACTGTCACCGGGCTATCCTCGTTGACGTGTGCTGGCTTAAGGCGGCCCACGGAGACGAACTCCTTCTTGCCACCCATGTCCACGTAAACCTCGAGGTACCAGTCCTTAACACCCTGTACGGACCTTTGTACACCCACCGTAACGGCGAGCGGTGAGCATCCCTACGAAGGAAAACATAAGCACAATCCCGTAACATAGTAGGTAGATGCACCGCAGACGATCCGTGTCGAGAAGTGGGAGCCGGGACCAAAGTGCGCGCCCGCTCGCGAAGGTCAGCTAACAAAGCCTCCTGATCCCGGGGGATGGGTAGAAAATCCCCGGGCACCCGTAAAACTGAGCCGTAAACCAGCTCGGCTGAGGAGGCGTTGAGGTCCTCCTTAGGCGTGGTTCTGATGCATTGGGGAACCCAAGGCAACTGGTCGACCCTATCGGGGCCGGTGAGCCGAGCCTTCAACGCCGACTTAAGGTGCCTGTGGAAACGCTCAACCAAACCGTTGGACTCTGGGTGATACGCGGTGGTCTGGTGCAGCTCCGCACCATACAGCTGCGCCATACCACACCACAGGGAGGACGTGAACTGAGCCCCTCGATCAGTAGTGATATCGGAATGAACCCCGAATTGAGTGATCCAGTTTGAAACGATAGCCCGCGCACAAGCCTCAGCGGAGGTATCAGTTAACGGTATCGCCTCCGCCCACCTGGTAAACCTGTCCACGATAGTCAGTAGGTGAGTAGCCCCGCCAGAACAAGGCAAGGGACCTACCAGGTGGACATGGATGTGCAGGAACCTGCCGTCTGGAACAGCAAAATCCTGCACAGGCGGGCGCACATGCTTCTGCACCTTGGAAGTCTGACAAGGAATACAGGAGCGGGCCCACGCTGCGACCTGCTTCCTTAACCCACGCCAGACAAACTTGGCCGCGACCAGGGTAGATGTGACGCGAATGGACGGGTGTGCTAGGCTGTGGATGGTGTCGAAAATCCAATGCCTACAGGCAATGGGGGCAATGGGGGCAATGGGGCGGCTTTGCCTGTGGAGACATCACAGAGAACCCACACGCCGGCGGCGCCGCAGGGCACCTTGGCCCGACTCAGCATTGCGGTGAACCTCCATATCAGCGTCTACCTGTTGGGCAGCGGCTAGCTCCTCATAATCCACACCTAGGCTTAAAGTGGAAACTTCTGGGGCTGCCGGATGGTACAACGCATCAGCCATGACGTTCAGCTTCCCTGCCACATGCCGAATATGAGATGTGAATTCGGATATGAAGGTGAGGTGCCTCTGTTGCCTGGCGGACCAGGGGTCGGACACCTTGGTCAAAGCGAACGCGAGTGGCTTGTGATCCGTGAATGCAGTGAAAGCGGGCCCCTCCAGGAAATAATGGAAATAGCGGATCACTAGGTAGATGGCGAGGAGTTCCCGAGGAGCTCCAGCGTCCCTGTAGAAAATGGATGTTGTTTTAGATCGGGACCCTTGTTTCACATGGCCTGTTAAGTTACTCCAGCACCTTGTGTCTATCTTTGGTATAAACTAGCATTTTCAGTTCCTTGTTTCTCCATTAAACAGTGTTGTATGGTCAGTCAATTCAGCATAAACTAAGGCCACCCAACATCAGATACCCAGCACGGAATCTCCTATTTGCTCTCCGAAGGTGTTGCCCGCATGATGCTACCGGCCTTTTCTGAGCTCAGCTTTCTGTCATGCAACTACTATTGTTGTTTATTCCTTTGTTCAAATGGTCATGGGAGAATGTAGAACAATTTAGCCACCTGTCTCCCATAACTCACTGGGATGTGGGTGACAGCATAGGGGAACAAGTATCTTCTCATAGAATTACAGCATTTACAATTTCACCTCTCTCCATATTGTCTCTAGTCTGCTAGCCGGTCCAGGCTGCTGCCAGTCATGTTGAGAAGAAGCGGTCTGAAGCCAAGACGTAAGCCCAGAGCCGCTTGAGGGTATTCTCCAGGGCAACCCCCTCCGCTGGAAGAAGTCAGTGGATTTTCAGCACTTGTCATACAGCTGCTGGAGTGGAACTCAGGCAAGCAAAGGTGCATGGAAGCCAGACACTTGAGTACTCAAGGGAAATTAGTGATGTTTGTACAACACTTTCATTTATAAATTTGGCGTGATTTTATTTTGTTTTGGCTTTTATTCATATCTTTAATTCTGGGATATTAGCAACAGAAGGAATATAAGTTGGAAATTTCTGGTGAGAGGGGAATCGGAGTTTGTGCTAGATGCTAAGTCCATCTGCCTTTGTCTGTCAGTAGGGAAAGAAACACATTCAGTTCTATTGCTATAAAGAGCACTTGTGATTCCCCTTATACAACAGTGAAAGACAAACTTTGAGATGCAATAAACATCTCCAGCTCCAGCCAATGAACCTTAACAGCGACTGACGATGTGATCTTGGACTTGCTTTGGGGTCACATTTCTGGCTACAACATTGTAGCTTTCTCAGTGAGGATGGTTCTATGAAGTAGAGATGTTCCAAGCTGAGAATTGCAGAGAGAATTTCCCCCTAACCACCCACAAACGTCACCTGGTTTAGGCATAGTGAGTGAGGAAACATTGAAGGAAAATTTCTTCAATACCTGGTACACCATTCCTGTAGACTTTAATATCTAACATTTATCCAGAATTTAACACATTTCTGATTAATTGAGGCAGTTTTGTGGAAGTTTTCAACCAACCTACCACTTGCTGATAATCCAATTACAAATCCTGATTAGGAGATCTAGGAAATTCTCCCTGCTGCTGAACATGTATATACTTGACCAAAGTTAGCACAGCATTAATTTTATCCCAGAATTCACACTTGGCAGCACCAGTGTCAAACCAAGTTGACTAAAACCAAAGGAGAAGGGACTTGTCGGATCACTGAATTTTCAATGATCTGTCGAGTCTAGAAGTAGCGTTTTAAAACTTTTATTCAATCACGATGATTGTACTGCAGCAGAGCAAAGCATTACAATATCTGTAGATCTTAACTAAAAACTGAACATATCTGTGGAATCTGTGGAATTCTCTGCTTCAGAAGGCAGTGGAGGCCAATTTTCTGGATGCTTTCAAGAGAGAGGGAGATAGAGCTCTTAAAGATAGCGGCGTCAAGGGCTATGGGGAGAAGGCAGGAATGGGGTACTGAATGTGGATGATCAGCCATGATTACAGTGAATGGCGGTGCTGGCCCAAAGGGCCAAATGGCCTACTCCTGCACCTATTGTCTATTGTCTAAAGCTACCAAAACAAAGAAACTATAGAATTAGAACTAAATCACTGAAGATTGAACATGACTGGAGATAAAAGACATTCAACAAACAACATTCACACAGAATACACTGCTGAAAAATAGGCTCTTTATGTATTTGGAGTGATTAGGATGTATCAAGTACCTCACCCCATGAAGGGACCATTGTTCACAGTTCTGTCCAGGCTTCGGTCAGTTGAACCATGAGTTCACAAGCTGTTCTTTGCTATCGTGTTTAGCAAACTTGTTCCCAAGCAGTTAACGGCCTTTTTTAATAAACTAACCCCATCAGTTCTCTACAAGCCCCTACTGACATGGAAGATAATGAGATCAGTGTGGGATATAGAAATATGCTTGGGAAATTTGCAATCAGAAAGGAAGAGAGAAAAATATTAGACCCTTGGTGAAAATCTTTGTATCCTGTCCAGCCTCTCTATTACACTTTGAGCATCTGAATACATAACTGAGGATACAAAAGCTGTAGCTTAGCCAGTACTGATTGGGGATGATCAGCGATGAGCAATTTGAATGGCGGTGCTGGCTCGAAGGGCCGAATAGCCTACTCCTGCACCTATTGTCTATTCTCTATTGTCTATAAATGAGGATACATAAAGCTAATGTTATACAATTGCTTTAATTTACTACAGAAGCTTATCATAGCACTTAATACAGATAACACATACATCACCAAAGATTCAGCAAAATAGTCAATAAAAAGTTGTTCAATGCCCTTTTCAATTATAAAGAAAGCAATGAAAGTTCTTTAAGTTTAGATTAGTTTAGAGATACAGTGCAGGAACAGGCCCTTCGGCCTACCGAGTCCGCACTGACCAGCGATCTCCACACACTAACACTATCCTACAGACACATTAGGGACAATTTTTACACTTATACCAAGATAATTGGTAAATGCCAAAAGGCGAAATCAGGAGGCAGCTCGAATGTCGGCGAGACATCACTCCCTGATGAGCTCAATGTGTTTTACGCACGTTTTGATAGGGAGAACACCGATGTGCTTTCCCGAGCCCCCATTCGCTGTGATGGTATTTCAGTCTCAATCACAGAGGCCGATGTCATGAAATCCTTCAGAGGGGTGAACCTTTGAAAAGCGCCTAGACCTGATGGTATACCTGGTCGTGTTCTAAAAACCCATGCGGACCAACTGGCTGGAGTTTTTACGGACATTTTCAACCTTTCACTTCTGAGGTCTGAGGTTCCCACCTGCTTCAAAAGGGCATCAATAATACCAGTGCCCAAGAAGAGCAAGGTGACGTGCCTAAATGACTATCGACCTGTGGCACTAACGCCTGTGGTGATGAAGTGCTTCGAGAGGTTGATCATGGCGCAAATCAACTCCTACCTCGACAAAAACCTGGACCCACTGCAGTTCGCTTACCGGCACAACAGATCAACAGTGGATGCGATCTCGCTGGCCCTCCACTCCGCTCTGGAGCACTTGGACAACAAAAACTCATATGTCAGGCTGTTATTCATCGATTACAGCTCAGCATTTAATACTATCATCCCCTCCAAGCTGGTTACCAAACTCGCAGAACTGGGTCTCTGCGCATCCCTCTGCAATTGGATCCTCAACTTCCTCATTCACAGACCACAGTCTGTTCGTATTGGTGGAAATGTGTCAGACTCGATAACAATTAGCATGGGAGCACCTCAAGGCTGTGTGCTCAGCCCCCTGCTGTACTCTCTCTATACTCATGACTGCGTAGCCGGTCACAGTGCGAACTCCATCATCAAGTTCGCTGACGACACCACTGTTGTGGGACGTATCACTGATGGGGATGAGTCGGAGTACAGAAGAGAGATCTAGCAACTGTCCATATGGTGCCAGCACAATAACCTGGCCCTCAACACCAGCAAAACCAAGGAACTGATTGTGGACTTTGGAAGGAGTAGGAATGGGGACCCACAGTCCCGTTTATATCAAGGAGTCGATTGTTGAAAGGGTCAAGAGCTTCAAATTCCTGGGCGTGCACATCTCTGAAGATCTCTCCTGGTCCAAGAACACTGATGCAATTATCAAGAAAGCTCACCAGCGCCTCTACTTCCTGAGAAGATTACGGAGAGTCGGTTTGTCAAGGAGGACTCTCTCTAACTTCTACAGGTGCACAGTAGAGAGCTTGCTGACCGGTTGCATCGTGGCTTGGTTCAGCAACTTGAACACCCTGGAGAGGAAAAGACTACAAAAAGTAGTAAACACTGCCCAGTCCATCATCGGCTCTGACCTTCCTTCCATCGAGGGGATTTACCGCAGTCGCTGCCTCAAAAAAGCTGGCAGTATCATCAAAGACCCACACCATCCTGGCCGCACACTCATCTCCCTGCTACCTTCAGGTCAAGGCACAGGAGCCTGAAGACTGCAACGGCCAGGTTCAGAAATAGCTACTTCCCCACAGCCATCAGGCTATTAAACCTGGCTCGGACAAAACCCTGATAACTAATAACCCATTATCTGTTATTTCCACTTTATTAGTTTATTTATTCATGTGTGTATATATTTATATATGGTATATGGACACACTGATCTGTTTTGTAGTAAATGCCTTCTATGTTCTGTGTGCTGATGCAAAGCAAGAAATTCATTGTCCTATCAGGGACACATGACAATAAACTCACTTGAACTTGAACTTAATTAACCTACAAACCTGTACGTCTTTGGAGTGTTGGAGGAAACCGAAGATCTTGGAGAAAACCCACATGGTCACAGGGAGAACGTACATACACAGGGAGAGCGTACATACGGTCACAGGGAGAACTCCATATAGACAGCACCTGTAGTCGGGCTCGAACCTGGGTCTCCCGTGCTGCAAGCACAGTGAGGCAGCAACTCTGATAGCCACGATGCAACCGGTCAGCAAGCTCTCTACTGTGCACCTGTAGAAGTTAGAGAGAGTCCTCCTTGACAAACCGACTCTCCGTAATCTTCTCAGGAAGTAGAGGCGCTGGTGAGCTTTCTTGATAATTGCATCAGTGTTCTTGGACCAGGAGAGATCTTCAGAGATGTGCACGCCCAGGAATTTGAAGCTCTTGACCCTTTCAACAATCGACTCCTTGATATAAACGGGACTGTGGGTCCCCATTCCTACTCCTTCCAAAGTCCACAATCAGTTCCTTGGTTTTGCTGGTGTTGAGGGCCAGGTTATTGTGCTGGCACCATATGGACAGTTGCTAGATCTCTCTTCTGTACTCCGACTCATCCCCATCAGTGATACGTCCCACAACAGTGGTGTCGTCAGCGAACTTGATGATGGAGTTCGCACTGTGACCGGCTACGCAGTCATGAGTATAGAGAGAGTACAGCAGGGGGCTGAGCACACAGCCTTGAGGTGCTCCCATGCTAATTGTTATCGATTAGCATGGGAGCACCATGCTGAAGCATTGTCCTGCTTGATTTTGAGCAGACATCAATTTATGAGTCAGAAAGGTGGAAATGCATAAATAAACATACCACCCCAATTCAGCGAGAAAGCGTCAATTGCTACTGCCCCAGGATCTGGTTCCCATGACACATATTTGGGAACTAGGTGGTTTTGTCTAGATGCGAACAAGTCGACATCTGGTGTTCCATATTTGGCAATGATGTCTTTGAACACATCGTAATTCAACATCCATTCTATGTTGTCATGGAATTTCCGTGACCCGTTGTCTGCCACTGTATTAAGTTTTCCTGGAAGATAAATAGCTGAGATGTACAAAGACGTACCTGAAATGTGTTTATCAATACAACAGATCCAGATTTGGTTTACCAGTCTGTCACAAGATACCGACTTGATACCATCCATGTGATTGACATATGCCACTGCCGTGGTGTTATCAATCTGGAGCTGAACATGCAGACTGCTTTTGTTAGAACAATAAGCTTTGAGCCCATGAAATGCTCCTAAAAGCTCTAAATGGTTAATTCCCCATGTCTGCAGAAGCACAGCTTCTTCTAAATTCCATCTTCCTCCACAACTTGTATTTGTGTCTGTGGCACCCCATCCAAGTGCACTTACATCAGTCTGCAAAACCATGGAAGGTTCTTCTAGCTCTATTGTGCTAAAACTACTGGAGACATGTTGAATCCACCATAAGATATCAGTAATTGCTTCAGCTGATAATTGCATGGGCGTATCATAATGCCCAATTTGTACCTTAAGTGCCTGTTCTTTTGCGCTTTGTAATTGCTGATAATGCTAAGGCCCAAATTGGACTGCTGGAAAGGCTGCAACCATTTTCCCAAGACGCCTTGCCAGTTGCCTAATTGAAGGTTTATGCTTGTTTAAAAGCGTTACACAATCCTCAATTAGATCTGTACTTTTTTCAATTGGGAAAGTAATTACCATTTTGATAGAGTTAATTGAAAACGCCAAATAATCAATTGTGGTAATTGGCATAAGTTTGGATTTTTCCAAATGAATGACAAACCCCAGTTTTTCAAATGTGGATTTGACAACTGCCACTGATATTTTGGCTAAAGCTTTTGTTTGTCCAATTATTAAAATATCATGCAAATAGGTCATAATAACATGGCCCCGACCTCTAAGCAACCCCAAAATTGGTTTTAACAATTTAGTAGATACTCTAGGGGCTGAGGTCAATCCATTTGGCAATGCCTTATACTGCCATAATTGATTCATCCAAATGAATTTAAAATACCTTCTATGCTCGCAATGAACAGGCACCGAATAGTAAGCGCCCTTCAGATCTATTGTAGCCATATAACAACCTTTAGAAATGAGTTGTTTGGCCGTAATCGATGTTTCCATTTTAAAGTGTCTATAGAGTACAAATTGATTTAATTTTGTTATATCCAAAATAATTCTACATCTGCCATCTCTTTTGGGACGGGGAAAAATATTTGACACAAACTGATGGACTTGATGATCCGTCTTTTCAATAACACCTTTGTTATATAATTTTGTGAGTTCAGCTTGAACCTCTTTCACCTCTGTTTGTGAAAAATAAAGTGTTCTAACATGTTGGAAAGGTAAAGTACCATTTGGAATAAATTCGATCGGAAACCCTCGAATTACACTCCTGATAAATAGATCTGAAGTAAGCTGCTTCCATTCGTTATTAAAAAGTCGTAATCTACCACCAATTTTTCCTTGAGTTACATTAAATATGTTTTTATGAGAACCAGGTCCACTTACCTCCCTGGTGACTGGTACACCCTGCTGACTCCAGCCTCTGGCAGTAGCTCCCATAGTTGCTCGTGCTCCCACCGAGGAATACCATCCACGTCCTTGTGATGAGGACCGGCTTGTCCCTGGAAAGGTCCCGGATGCTGAGGTGGTTTTGTAGGGATACTTTCTTTTCAGCTGTCAGCCCGGCATCATTGGTCTCATCAGACTCATTGTTTTAGCATCTTCATTTATTTCTTTGACCTGTTTGGTTAGATCTGCGCCAAACAGCAGATCAGGAGGTTGGATACTTGCTGGCTTGCAAAGCGCAGCATATCTAGGATTAATGGTGAGCCTAATAGCGAACACTGTAATACCAGCAGCCAGTAATTTTAAAATTCTTTGCATTTTTATTTCTTGGCTTCGCATACCGGGTTCCATCTGACCCCAAATGACTTGATTCACTGTTGGAACTCTTAATAACTCACAGTTGCTTGGAGGCTCGTGTTTTTTGGCTGTCTCATCCATAGTAAGCTCCTGAAGCTGATGAGACACCATATAATTAATTGTGGTAGCCAGCTCTTCACCTAGCGGCTCACCTGCTCCTGATGGGACAGCAAATGGAAGTGCCAGTGGTGGAACATTTGGTAGTTCTGTTTCTCCTGGCTGCAATTCTCCAACAGAATCATGCTCAGGACTAATCTGGCCCATAGCACTCTCATCAAATTGATAAGGAATCTCTGGCAGCATTGTTGCTGCTGGAGCTTCTTTTTCTCAGCTCTGACACTCCTTTTCTTGGAATGAAGTTCTTTGGAGGACTGTATGCAACAGATCCTCCACTTGGGATAGGCGTGTACACACTCTATCCAGCCCCGGTGAGGAATAATCCCCCGACTCCGTGGGCCTAGCAGACTGATCTTTTGCCTTGTGCCCTAATGGCAACAGCTCTGTGCTGTGTAGCACTAAGTCTGCAGTCGCTGTTTCTGTACTTAGCGACTGAACAGGGGTATGAGACAGGGCTTCCAAGCCTGAACTGCCATGGCTCGTTGAAGCGTGCCGCTTTCCGTTCCCTGTTTTTTCCATGCTAGCACTCGGTATAGCGTACCGGCCAGCACGGATTTCAAGCTCCAGTGGAAAGTTTTAAACTTACCTGGAGTCTGCATACTTACCACTGTAGGAGCTTCCATTCCTCGCAGCCTCCGTGCATCAAATGCGGCTGACGTGCTATTCCGCATGCGGGTCTTCTTCACAGAATCACTCACGTGACTCCGAAGTAAAATTGATTCTCCCCCTCTCCCTCTTCTCTCTCACAGAGTCTCTCACCTGTTTTGGGCATAATTTCTGGCTGTTTCTGAGCTTCCAGCCCACCAGGCCTGAGTGACTGAGCTGCCAGCCCACCAGGCCTGAGTGACTGAGTTGCCAGCCCAAGAATCCATTCGGCCCACAATGTCCATACTAGCCCTATGGAAACCAGTCCCTTCGGCCCACAACACCCATACTAATGCTCCAGAAAGCCCCCCCCCCCCCCCCCCCCCCACTGGCCAGCAATATTGGAATTGGTGGTGAGGTGGAATATTGCTTTGGGGGACCAGCCCTCCTGTGTAAACATGGGACCCAATGGGTCCCACTTAGTCTAGTATACTTTAAAATATCTGAATATTTAAGGAGGAAAATAAATAGAAATTACATTAGCTTTTCTTCACCTACGTTTATTCAACAGAATTGTATAGTTTTCACTGCAGTAACTTCATCAGTAAGGGCATCAAGTATAGAAGCTGAGACATTGTGTTCCAATTGTACAAGACATGGACAAGGAAAGATGCCATTAAGCTGGAAAGAATGCAAAAATGATTTATGAAGATGTTGCCAGGACTAGAGGGACTGAGCTATAGGGAGAGGTTAGGCAAGCTGGGACTTTACTCCTTGGAGGGCAGGAGGATGAGGGATGATCTTATGGAGCTCTATACGATCACGAGGGGAATAGATAGAGTGAATGCAAACAGTGTTTACCCCTGAGTTGGTGAATGAAGAATTAGAGGCATTGGTTTAAGTTGAGAGAGGAAGGTTTAGTAGGAACCTGAGGGAAAATGCTTTCACACAACAGGTGGTATGTTAATTGAACAAACTGCCTGAGGAAGTGGTCAAGGCGTGTACAATAGCAACATTTTCAAAATTTATTGGATAGGTGCATTAATAAGAAAGGTTTAAAGGGATATGGATCAAACATAGGCAAATGGGACTAGTGCAGAAGAGCATCTTGTCTGCGTGGGAGACAGGGGCCTAAGTACCTGTTCTCATGCCGTATAAGTCTATGACTCGATGAGTTGATGGTTCAAAATTTGCTCTTAATAATTATTTTTCACCTTACTCAGATAATGTGCAAATGACATCCAAAAACTTTAAGAATCATGTGTAGATTGACAAGAATAATTTGCATGACACAAAAATAAATTGCTCACTTGGTAAATGTTGATCTTCTTAGTACTTTGTCCATGGGAGAGGATGAACATACAATGAACACTACTTTAGAGAACAATTATGTGTGATGTGTTCAGTGATATAGCCACTTTATAGCCACTTCGAAAACAGTTCGAAAACACAAACATTACTTCACCCTCAACAGGACAATCCTGGGCTTTTTCCAAATGTCGTTAAAACATTCGGATTAAATTCCCCCAGGGTCGGATTTACGTATAAGCTTGACAAGCGTCAGCTTAGGGCCTCAAGATCTAGGGGGGGCTTCGCAGAGCTGGATTTACCACTAGACTTCATAGGCTGAAGCTTAGGGCCTCGAAATCTAGGCGGTCTCCGGCCAAGGCAGGACACCTGCCGTTCAACTCTGGGCGGGCCCCCCTCTCCATCTCTATCTCCCTCTGCCTGTCAATCTCCGTCTCCGCCCGCCATCTGTAGCCGTGTCCGGGCCGCTGGGTCTCCGCTCTCCGCTCGCTCCTCATCCGCCGGCACGGCAGGCGGCCTTGCACATGCGCACTGCTACGGCCAGCACATCCTCCCCCCTGCACATGCGCACAACCACGGCTAGCACATCATCGGCCACCCTGCGCATGTGCACTGCCACGGCAACTGGTCGGCGCTGGGCACTTTCTCCCTCGCTTTGAATTGTGGGAGATCTGGTCGCCATTGCTGTCCAGTCGCCGCCTCGCCGCGACCGCTGAAAACCAATGCAGAATCGCTCCCTGACCCTGGATCTGGAGTAACCCTCTGGACTAACTCTTGCTTCTGGTTTCCTGGTCCTCCATAAATATTCTAAATGGAATTTAAACTGGGGGTGGTGGAGGGCTGAACAGTAACAGCCTATTGCATTTTATCTGTTTATTTATTGTGTATATATATGGTCTATGGTATATCAACACACGGAACTTTTATCCTGTTCTGTATTATGTTTACATATTCTGTTGTGCTCCAGAGAGCAAGAATTTCATTGTCCTATCTGGGACACATGGCAATAAAACTGTCTTGACTCTTGACTTGGACTTAAGCAAAAGAGGGTTCTTGGGGAAAAAAGTGGTACCTTAAATTTAGTTGCATCTGGTTGGGTAACTATGGTAGGGTGAAGACTATTCCATGCTTTAATTTTGCGGGGGAACTCCATGGAGCAACCAGTAACTCTGGATAGAAGTAATTGGGTGATGTTTCGGGTAGAGACCCTTCTTTAGACTCCCTCTGGTTTTAGTGTTTTTAGTTTAATTTAAAGATACAGCGTGGAAACAGGCCCTTCGGTCCACCGAGTCCACGCCGACCACTGATCACCCGTACACTAGTTCTATCCCACACATTAACGGAGTAAGTCAAGAGTCAAGAGTGTTTTATTCTCTCACTTCCCAGTTAGAACAATTAAATCCTTACTTGCAGCAGCACAACAGAATATGTAAACATAGTACTCTGTAAACAATGTTATAAACGAGAAAACAAAACGAGCTATATTTATATATGAATATATAACTATATAAATATATATGTGTGTGTGTGTGTGTGTGTGTGTGTGTGTGTGTGTGTGTGTGTGTGTGTGTGTGTGTGTGTGTGTGTGTGTATATATATATAATATATATACCCACACACACACACACACAATTTCCCTCCTGGGATTAATAAAGTTCTGTCGTATAGTATCGTGCGTGTAGGAAGGAACTGCAGATGCTGCTATAAACTAAAGATAGACACAAAAAGCTGGAGTAACTCAACAGGTCAGACAGAATCTCTGGACAAAAGGAAAATATTACGTTTTGAGTTGGGTCTGAAATAAGTTTCTGCACACCTTTGGAATTTGGAAGGAAACAAGAGCACCCGGAGAAAACCCATGCGATCAAAGGGAAAAGGAGCAAACTCCATACAGACAGCACCCATATTCAGGATCAATTCCGGGTCTCTGGCACTTTTAGGCAGCAACTTTATGGCCAATGTACTGCCCCATAGTCTTGAACTAAATTAAAACATACAGTAGCTGTAAAGGGGGACATAACGTCACTTGGAGATTTAAAACTGAAAATGGATATTTTCATTTTTTTAGTAACCAAAATTATCAACTTATACTTGTTTGTGTATTGGAAAACAAAATATAGTGGAACAGCTGGTAGACTTGCTGCCTCACACACCAGAGATCTGTGTTCGATCCTGTCCTCGGGCAATGTCTGTGTTGAATTTGCACATTCTCCCTGCAAGCATGTGGAATTCCTCCCACATCCCAAAGACGCATTGGCTTTGTAGGTTAACTTGTGTCTGTAAAATTGCCCCTAATGTGTAGGGAGTGGGTGAGGAACGTGGGATAACAGAACTTGTGTAAATGGATAGACAAAAATGCTGGAGAAACTCAGCGGGTGAGGCAGCATCTATGGAGCGAAGGAAATAGGCGACGTTTCGGGTCGAGACCCTTCTTCAGACTGATGTGAGGGTGGGGGGGACGGGAAGAAGAAAGGAAGAGGTGGAGACAGTGGGCTGAGGGAGAGCTTGGAAGGGGAGGAGAAAGCAGGGACTACCTGAAATTGAAGAAGGATGTTCATATCGCTGGGGTGTAAACTGCCCAAGCAAAATATGAGGTGCTGCTACTTCAATTTACTGTGGGCCTCACTCTGGCCATGGAGGAGGCCCAGGACAGAAAGGTCGGATTTGGAATGGGAGGGGGAGTTGAAGTGCTGAGCCACCGGGAGATCAGGTTGGTTATTGCGGACCGAGCGGAGGTGTTGGGCAAAGCAATCGCCAAGCCTACGCTTGGTCTCACCGATGTAGAGCAGTTGACACCTAGAGCAGTGGATGCAATAGATGAGTTTGGAGGAGGTGCAGGTGAACCTCTGCCTCACCTGGAAAGACTGCTTGGGTTCTTGAATGGAGTCAAAGGGGGAGGTAAAGTAACTAATATAGCATTTCCTGCAGTTGCAAGGGAAAGTGCCAGGAGAGGGGGTGGTTTGGGTGCCTTGATGCGCCTCATTCAAGAAATGCTGGCGTTAAATAGAACTCTTGAACCAATGACTTTCCCAAAATGGTGGCTGAAATGATTCACACAAGTGCATGAAATTTAGTAGCAAATTACCATCCATTGCACCGAACTAGAGGAAGCATACTGCCAATTTCCGTAAACTTTGAGATGTTATTCGTTTTACAACTTTGCAATGGATACACATTCAAGATCCAGGAAAGAAATACGTCTTTAAGCTCACTTTGTTACATAAAGGCTCATGCGATGGCAGCACGGTGGCGCAGAGGTAGAGTTGCAGCATTACAGCGCCTGAGACCAGAGTTCGATCCTGACTACAGGTCAGGCACGTACCGTGCGTAATTACTCAGGGTAGGCACTCAGTCCGCTTTAAAAAAAAATTAAACCGCGCATGCGCAGATTGTTCTCTCTGTTAAATAAATAAATAAACAAAAACAGTGACATTTCAATTTGCCCTTCCTAGGCTTCCTAGTCCTAGACCAATTGGGGGAACAGTTCCTTTCACAGCGTGTGGATAGCCTGTGCCAGGGGTAAAGTTGTGGGGAGAGCACGAGTGTTGAGAAGGAGGGTACACGAAAGGCTGGAGAAACTCAGCGGGTGCAGCAGCATCTAAGGAACGAAGGATATAGGCGACATTTCGGGTCGAGACTCTTGAAGAAGGCTGTCGGGGATACTGCCATAAATCACTCACTCACCGCTACCGCATCTCTCCGGGCGCGAAGCCATGCACTGTAGCTGGGGATAGAAGCAGCTCGGGGAGCTACGAGCAGCCACCGGGACCCGACAGCAGAACTGGACGCCACTTCAGCACCTTCTGCCGGCCCGCTCACCTTTGGCAGTGCTCTCCGTCGGAACACCTCTCACCTACCATTCGCCGACTTCGCTGATGTCAGTGGCTTCCTGCAAATCCTTAAATTCCCACAGCCGAGTAACCTCAATCGCGTTGTCGGAATTTGAGGACATGAGTGGGGACAGCGAGCGGCAGGAGAGATGTTTTTAGACGGAGAGCTGTCAGAGGTGAGCGGGGACCGGCAGAAGGAGCTAAGGTGGTGGCTGGTTCCGCTGTCCGGCCCAGCGGCCGCTCAGCCACCCGAGCTACTTCTCTCCTCCCCCCCCCCCCCCCCCAGCCTCAATGCGGTGGCATTCCACGCCTCCGTGCAAGGAGCGTCGCAAGTGACATTATCCCAATCCCCTCATTCATAACATTCGAGCCCTCCCCGCAACTTTACCCTGGGCCAGATTCCCCATCGCTGTGAAAGGAGCTCTCCCCCCCACCCCCACTCCCCGGGAAATACAGTATTTAAAAACATAAACACAAAATGTACTTACCACATTATTGGTACACAAACTCCATTTTCTCTCTTTGTTACCTAACATACACTTAAAATATTGACAAACCATAGTTGAAAACCCCGCCAAGAAACTTGCGCTGCGCATGCGCAGTAGACTGATGCGCCTGTGCAGTGCTGCAAAGGCAGAATTTCTGCTGCCTTCAGCCCCGATTGAAATTGACGCTTGAAGCAGCGCTGACGGCATGTGGGCTGCACAGACCTTCAAGGGTTACAAGCGCTGCGGATGAAAGGCACGGAGAATTATGCCTGCCTAAGAGATAGATCTCTTACATAGGCATAATTCTCCCATGCCTTTATTATTTATATTTAGTTATTACTATGTTATAATTTTAGTCAGGGTAGGTAGTGCCTACCTTGCCTACCCTGACGGCACATGCCTGCTACAGGTGTTTGTCTGTACAGAGTTTGTTCGCTCTCCCTGTGACCAGCGTGGGTTTTCCCCGGGTGCTCCAGTTTCCTCCAACACATCAAAGTCGTATAGGTTTGCTTGGCATAAATGTAAATTGTCCGTAGTGTGTGTAGCATAGTATGGAGATTTTACTTCGGAGTCACATGAGTGATTCCGTGAAGAACCCCGCCAGCCCGCATGAGCGTCATTACGTCTGACGCATGGCGCAGCGACCGGTTGGGAGGAGCAGCGCTTCTCCAACGGTAAGTTTAAAAAGCCTCAGGTAAGTGTCAAACTTGTTGGAGGACGTATCTGCGCTTGTTAACTCTTGTTACAGGAGGACAAGTCCAAGCATGGAGAAATCATTGTGAGCAAGGCAGCCATTGCGAAAGTAACTAAAGACCGCGGGAGTGAGGGTAGCGGGCGGCCACCTAGCTCATCTACCGAGTCGCTAATAGCAAGACCAGCGACTACAGACTTGGTGTCTGAGGGCACCGTGGTTGCGCTGGCAGGGCGTAAGGCCAATAGAAAGTCTGTACGGCCGATAGATGCGGACAAGTCCGGTCGGGAGGGTTCTCCCTCCAGAATGGATACCATCTCATGGTTATCCAGGATGGATCTCCTACTGGAGAGGATGCTCCATCAAGAGCGTCGGCCTCTCCAAGAGCCCGCGCCAGTAGCACCTACAGCACCTTATCAAAGGCTTTCTGAAAGTCCAGGTGCACCACATCCACTGGCTCTCCCTTGTCCATTTTCCTAGTTGCATCCTCAAAAAATTCCAGAAGTTTGTCAAGCATGATTTCCCCTTCGTAAATCCATGGTGACTCGGACCGACCTGTGACTGCTATCCAGAGATACAGTGTGGAAACAGGCCCTTCGACCCACGGAGTCCGTGCAATCAGCAATAGTAAGATTAAACGAGAACTTACCAGTTTGAAGTTTGATCTTTATTTTATGAGGAGTTACGATGAACGATTACGTGAAGAACCCCGCCAGTCCGCATGTGCGTCAATCTTCAAAGCTGCGGTGTGAAATCCCAGAATAACAATAATTGAAGTAACATAGTAAGATTATAAACCTAGAACTACCAGATGACATTTGTGATATGAGGGTTGGGAGCAGTGGGCAGGTAATCGCTTATCGTTGCTCCTCATAAAATAAAGATCAAACTTCAAACCGTTAAGTTCTCATTTAATCTTACTATTTTACTTCGGAGTCACGTGAGTGATTCCGTGAAGAATTCAAAGCTCTGTGATTTCATGCCGTAGATACGAATCCAGGCGTCTCACACTGCATCAGTTGGCTCAGGATTAGTGAATAATGAGCAATACATTGAAACATGGTACTGATTAACATGTTGATGCTTTAATTCACAAAATAAACAAAATAAAAACACAATAGCGACTCCGCTCTCCCAGGGAGAAGCTATGAAACAGAACTTAAAACGGAATGGGCAAATACCCCGGGTTCAATAAGTGGTTTATTATAAAACCTCTGAAAAGTCAATTCATTTGACCATCCTGCGGCCGCGAGGATATGGTCTAGAGGGACGTCCATTGCCCTTGCTGCTGACGTTGATGCTGCCCTGATAGAGTGAGATTTAAAATTGTCAATATTAACTCCTGCACAACCCAGCACTTGTTTCAGCCATCTTGAAATGGTCTGAACGGACACACTCATATGTGGCTTTTTGTGGTTAATAAACAATGCTACTTCAGAGCCTCTGAGGCTCTTGGTGACCTCGATATAATGCCGCAAGTGCGCCACTACACACAGCCGTAAATCCGTGGGATATGCTGACAGTACAAACTTGACTCCTGACATCCCTGGTCTGCTTTGTTTAATTAGATCATAGATGTAAAACATAACGTCATTCCCTGATGACACCATCCTGTCCAGACGCAGTTTGGATAAGTCTGAACCCTTTGCGCTGATACCAGCGCCATGAGCATGACCAACTTTAGGGTAATCTTTGCCAATGACAAGGATGTGGCTGGACCCCACTGATGAAGCAGCGTGAGTACCACGCTCACATCCCAGATTTCAGAGTACCATTGCCTGGGGGGATTGGAATTAAAAACACCTTTCATAAATCTGGATATTAACGGATGAGATCCTCCAAACTGAAGTTCCGACCCCAGGCATAGATATGATGACAGTGCACTCCTGGCACTATTGATGGCACTATCGCTCAACCCTTCATCAAAATATAACTTGGACAGAAATTCGAGCACATCTGGGACGGAAGCTTTGTGGTATGTAATGTTCCCATGTAAACAAAACTCCTCACATTTCCTAACATGAGAGATGTACTGTTTTCCCTCCAGGACGATATGATGACATCCACGGTATGATTGGATAGTCCCAGACCCAGGTATGGCCTTCTCAGAATATGCAAATTAACAGATTAACACAATCATACAATGGGTGTTGATCTCCAGTCACAGGGTGCACCAATAGATCATGACGTTTTGGAACCACCATAATAGGTTGTGTAATAATGTCCAAAATGAGAGGGAACCATGGCTAGTCGGTAGGCCAGTCAGGTACCACCAAAACTCCTGAAGCGGAGTCCTGCTTTATCTTGGTCAAGCACCGACTGATGCGGCAGAATGGGGGAAATGCATATAAAAACACTCCGCCCCAGTGTAGCGAGAACGCATCTACCGCTACTGCCCCTGAATCTGGTTCCCATGAAACATACTTCAGTACCTGGTGATTGAGTCTGGATTCAAACAAAAGCGATATCTGGCATCCCATACCGAACAACAATCTCATTAAATACATCATGATTCAACATCCATTCTGTGTTGTCATTGAATTTGCATAACCTGGTGTCTGCCACCATATTGAATCTACCTGGCAAGTAGACAGCTGAAACCCAAATGCTCTTTTTAATGTCCAAATAAGGTTAGCCAATCTGTCACAAGATTTTGACTTGATTCCACCAATGTGATTAACATACGCCACTGCCGTGGTGTTGTTAATCTGAAGCTGAACATTTAAGTCATGCTTAGCGATACAATAAGCCTTAAGCCCATAAAATGCTCCTAAAAGCTCTAAATAATTAATTCCATGTGATTGGAGAATAAATGCCTCATGCATATTCCATCTGCCTCCACAGCTAGAAATGGTATCAGTAGCACCCCAACCTAGGGCACTAACATCAGCCTGTAAAACAACTGAAGGTGCTTACATCAGAATTTTGCTAGAACAATTTGAAATGTTTCTTATCCACCACTGTACTTCACCACTATATCTGGGCGAGGGTGTCTGATGTAGTGAGACCCGAAGCACTCGATGACCCCAGGTCACATCACTGAGGATGCATCCTAGCTCATCTAGTAGATGTATATTTTTCACATTGCAGTCTGGCTCAGCCAGTGGCACCTAGGAATAGACTGGGTGACAACCAAGAATAGTTTGGTGACTACTGGAGAGACAGTTGACGACACGGAAAGACGGCACCCAGGAAAGGCTGGGTTTGCACCCCAGTCTGTGCCTTTCGTGAGAAAGACACCCAACAAAGCTACGGAAAGGCCTAATGAACCATCGTGGCCTAAACATCCATCAGGCGAGAATGAAATGCTCGGAGAAGGAGAAAGAGGTGCAGCGCACAGGCCTTGAATCTGGTGAGACGCAGGAGGAGCCCGGCCAGGAGTTACCCCACAGAGCCCACTAGAGTCTCCCAACCCCTGCAGAGTAGTTATTAAGATGGCTGATCCGTGGGCGGTTGCTGCTGGGACGCAAGTCGGGGCCTGAGCAACCCCGGCTGGGTCGCATGGGCGAGGGTGTCTGATGTTGTGAGACCCAAAACACCCGATGACCCCAGGTCACATCACTGAGGATGCATCCCAGCTCATCTAGAAGATGTATATTTTTTACGGCAATGGCTTAATATGGTAATTGCATGGGCCAGTTGTAATGACCTGCATGTATCCTGAGTGCCTGTACCTTTGCCCTCTGTAAATTTTGGTAATGCAAAGGTCCATACTTCTTCACGTAATCGCTCATCGTAACTCCTCAAAAAATAAAGATCAAACTTCAAACTGGTAAGTTCTCATTTAATAGGTTCAGGAGGTTAATTCTTGGGATAGCGGGACTGTCATATGTTGTAAGAATGGAGGGACTGGGCTTTAATACACTGGAATTTAGGATGAGAGGGGCCGAATGGCCTTCTCCTGCACCTATTGCCTATTGTCTATTGTCTATTGTCTAACTCTAAACTAAACTAAAGTTTTGCTCAGAGTCTCCATACATATTTAAGTCTCATGCACATATGTACAAATTGATTCAGCCAAAGGTCTTTTAATACCTTCATTCCATTTTCATTTGAAATAAAACAATTGCCAGAACTTGTTTAAACAATGATTTTTAAATGTATTTGTGCAGTGAGCCTTGAGCAGCGATTCAAAGAATAGAATTCTTAGCACCGCCAGTTGTTCTGGATGTGAAATATTGGTTTGTATCTTTGCAGTAGATAATAAAATTATTCATCCAGCAATGAAACAGTCTCTAATGATGGTTTTAAATCACAGTACATATTCAAAACAAACTGTGTGATGTCTTAAGGGTTTAATTTCCTCCATGATTTAGTGATAGCACAAATGCCAACTGTACATTAGGGAAGAGTAAATTTGTGAATCTATGGTAAAAATGCATGTATTAAGTTTCATTTTAGATTTTCAAAGTTCTCTGGAGAATAAACTCCAATTCACAATAAAGTACAATGTTAACATCATGTTTGCATATTAACATGCAAATTTCTTTCAGATTTATTGTTTTCATCCTACATTAACTACATTTGATTAAATCTGCAGTTAAAGGATTTGAATGATTTGGCAGAATATGTGAGGTCTATGAAGCAGCACAAAGCTTATGGCCATTGGCAGGAGACTTTCAATGATTGAACTAACTCTAACATTGAAATTATGTTACAGCGGCAAATCATAGCCAGGGAAACACAGCAACATTGCCCTAAGTACTGCTTGAGTCAATAATAACAGCATAAACTTCCCTATCACCTCAACAAAGATGTATATAGAGACTGCTGCAGGTTGGACAATCTTCTGACAAAAATAGGTGGTATCATGGACGTTGAAGATAGTTATCAAGATTACAGCAAATTCTTGATCAGTTGAGCAAGTGGGCCAAGGAATGACAATGGAATTTTGTTTACATAAGTATCAGGCTTCAATTTGGTTTTTAATTTAGACATACATAGAAAACCCATGCAGTCACAGGGAGAACGTACAAACTCTGTACAGAGCCTTCTCGCACAAGATAGTATGGATTTCTCATGTGTTTCTAAAAAAGGTTGCTTATATTAGTTGAAATTTATTAGTAGGTGGTACTGGTAAGGCCGACATGTGTTGTACATCTCTGACTGCTCTTGAAAAGTTGTTAGTAAACCATCTTCCTTGAGTCAGAAAAAATGGGCTTTCCAACATAGAAACAGGCCCATTGGCTTAACTCGTTCAAAACTAGCAAGCTCCTTATCTGAGCTAGTTCCATTTGCTTGCACCTGGCCAATAACTCTCCAAACCTTTCCATTGCTGGATGAACAATTTAATTATCTACTGCAAAGATACAAACCTATATTTCGTATGTACGTGTAGGACGGAACTGCATATGCTGGTATAAATGGAAGATAGGCACAAAATGTTGGAGTAACTCAGCGGGACAGGCAGCATCTCTGGGAAGTGTAGGAAGGAACTTCAGATACTGGTATAAATCAAAGATAGACACAAAATTCTGGAGTAACTTAGCGGGACCGGCAGCATCTCTGGAGAGTGTAGGAAGGAACTTCAGATACTGGTTTAAACCAAAGGTAGGCACAAAATGTCTGAAGAGTCTCAACCGTTCACCCATTCCTTCTCTCCAGAGATGCTGCCTGTCCCGCTGAGTTACTCCAGCATTTTGTGTCTATCCTTTTCATCAATTGGTCTCTCCAAGTGTCTTTTACATGTAATTATGAAAATCCCCACCACTACCACTGGCAGCTCATTGGTTGTTAAATTGTTCTTGCATCAGTACCTGGAAAATCAGTGGTGGACCTGGATTACATTTAATTACCGCATCTAAATCATTAATATATATCATGAATAGCACTGAACCCTGAAGTACTCCACTTGTCACTACATCCATGACAATACATTTTCCCCAATCACATCTGCTTTAATTTTGTACACTAATTTCTTATGAATGACCTTGTCAAAAGCCTTCTGACAGACAAAATACACTTCATACATTAGTTCTTCCCTCTCTATTCTACTAGTTACACCCTCAAAACTCTCCAATAACTTTGTCATGCATAATCTCCTTCTTGCAAATCCATGCTGATTTCCACCAGTCCTCTTATTGTTTTCCTAATGCTCTGTTATTACAGCTTTTACAATGGATTCTTTCCTCATCTGAAATCTAGCTAAACAATGTGTAAGTCCCTGTTTTCTCTTTTCCTGTGTTTTTAAATAGTGGCTTTACATAAGCTACCCTCCAATCCACAGGAACCTCTTAGATCTAAGGAATCTAAAGAATGCTGAAAATAACCACCAAATGCAGCCACAATTACTAGTGACATTTCCTAGTACGATTGGGCCCTGGAGATTTAATAGCCTTTAATGTCATCAATTTATCTGGCAACTGCAGTGCTCAAAAAATGGTTATTGTTCATTGTACGAGCATGGAAGTAGTTCAAGAAATAAAATTTAGAAGCGTGATTATCAATAATGCTGATTTCCTTCAGTTCTTCCTGATCTCTAACATTCCTGAGGTGTCGTTTGTGCCTTTACGAATCATGTTCAATTAATTTGTCCATAGAAATTGTTACAATCAGTTTTTATTGCCCCTGTGGCCCAATCTCATACTCTATACCATCCCCCTCTCAATTATACCCCTGATCGTCCTTTGCTGCATTCTAATCTCTTCCCAATTCTGTTTTTTTTCGTGGCTCAATTGTTATGTTTTCCTCTTGGACCTAATTTATGCTCAGTTTTCTTTGTTAACCATAGTTAAGCTGCCCTGACTGTTTGTAACAGGAATCATCCATGGCTTTTCTTAAATATTTGCCATTGATTCACTGACCATAAATAACATTCCTTAAATCATTTTGGCCAACTTTCATGTAATTGTCACCATTAGTAGAGTTTCAGATGCAGACTTGTTATATTTTGAACTTTTCTCCAGTCTATCAAACTCAGTAGTTTGCTATTATATTACTTGTTCCAGAACTTAAGGGACCACATGGGGGCAGTTACAGAGCTGTGTCCTGCTTCAGAAAGACTTCCAGACTGCCTTGCACACCGAGACAGCACTCTGAGAGGCCATCAAGATAATCACGCTTTTAATTTTTATTTCTTGAACTACTTCCAGGCTCGTACTATGAACATTAACAACTTTTTGAGCACTGCGGTGCCAAACGTGGCTTTTGCATCATTCAGTCAATACCTTCATCTGCTTTCACACCATACAGTAGCAGGAGGAGAGCAGTTGTGCAAGATTTCCATTTTCCTCCAATGGAGAGTAATTTCAGGAGCTCCATTGGGCACCGATAAAATACTGGAAGGCTTCAATATAACAGATCAGGATCCAAACCATGAGTTCATTGTGATCTCATTGAAACTAAATTTCATTCCAGGTTTATTTAAATTTCATACTTGCTCTGGTAGAGTTTCAACCCCATGATTTTCTGACTAGACCTTTTATTTCTGGTCAAAGATCCAGTAACTACTTGGCTACCATACTCCAGTGAAAATAATAGTCATAGAGTTATACTGTATGGAATTACATCCCCCTACCCAACCCATCTATGCTGACCAAGTTGGCCTTCTGAGTTGGACTTATTTGCCTGCATGTGGCCCATATCTCTCTAGATCTTTTCTACCCAGGTACATGTATAAATGGCTGTTAAATGTTGTAATGGTACCTGTATCAACCAGTTCTTTTGGTAGATTGTTCCCATATGCACCACCTTGGGCGGCGGCACCTTCGGTAATATATGCACCTACAGCTTCGGCGGCGGCACAGCGCTGGGACACCATCATGGAGCAGACGATACCTTACCGGGTCGCTGTGCGGTAAGCTCCGGAGTGCTGTGACCGCCGACTCCCAACCTCGCGGAGCTATGGCTGAGGGCGTCCAGCCATGGATGGCGCTGGATTTAAAACACTGGGATCCAAGATCGCCAGAGTCGGAGCTCCAACTAGCCTATAACATCGGGCTGCCGTTGCGGCGACTGGCTGCGGAGGCCTCAAATAGGCCCCGACCTCGGGTGGTCTAGGAGGAGGAGGGGGACTGGACTTTTTGGTGCGTTCCCCCACAGTGGAAAGTGTTGGTTCTGCTGTGGGGGAATGTTCATGTTGAATTCTATGGTGTATTGTGTCTTTTTTCTTATTTTTTATTTTATATGGATGTATGGTAATCTAATTGTTTTCTCTGTGAAGCACTTTGGCTTCAACATGATTTGACTTAAAAGTGCTATGTAAATACAAATTAATTACTTACTTACTTACCTTCAGAGTGAAAAAGTTGACCCTCAGGTTCCTTTTAAATCTTTCCCTTCTCACCTCTTCTGCAGATGCACCATAGAAAACATTTTATCGGGATGCACCAGAAGCATGGTTTGGGAACAGTTCTATCCAAGTCCGCAGGAAATTGCAGAAAATTGAGAATGCAGCCCAGACCATGACACAAACCAACCTCCTTTCCATTGATTCCATCTACTTTTTATGCTGCCTAAGCAAGGCCACCAGCAAAATCAAAGAAGAGTCAAACCACAATCACTCACATCCACTTCTCCCCTCTCCATCAGGTATAAGGTACAGATGTGTGAAAATCCATACCTCCAGATTCAAGGACAGTTTCTTCCCAGCTGTCATCAGACAACTGAACCATCCTATCAACAACTAGAGAGTGGCATTGACGTACCATCTACCTCATTGGAAACCCTCGGACTATCTTTAATTAGATTTTATATGCTAGTCCCGTTATCCTGTATTTGTACACTGTGGACAGCTCGATTGTAATCATGTACAGTCTTTCTGCATGCAACAAAACCACGATACATGTGACAATAAACTAAAATTAAAACCTATGTTCTCTAACTTGGGGAACACAATGTTTGACCTTATCTGTGCTGTTTAAACACCATAATCTGGATTTAAACTGTAAATCTGTCTGCACGTGGTCTATATCTCTGCTTTATTGCCTATCTGATTGCCCCTTGTAGTTTGTTATTGTATTTGCTTCCACCACTTCTCATGGCAGTGTGATCCAGGCACCTACCACCCTCTGAAGGAAGAATGAGGGGGGAATCCATTGAAACCTACCAGAGAATGAAAGTCCTAGATAGGGTGGATATGGAAAGGATGTTTCCAGTAATGGGGAAAACCAGCGGACACAGTCTCAGAATAAATGGACATACCTTCAGAATGGAGATGTGGATGAATTTCTTTAGCCAGAAGGTGGTGAATCTGTGAAATTGATTGCCTCAGATGGCTGTGGAGGCCAAGTCATTGGGTATTTTTAAAGTAGATGTTGATAGATTAGTAGTGTCAAAGGTTACAGGGAGAAGGCAGAAGAATTGGGTTGAGAGGGAAAAACCATGAATGAATGGCCGAGTAGCCCCCTTGGGCTGAATGGCCTCATTCTGTTCCTTTGTCTTATGGTCTCTGTGTAAAAACTTGCCTTGTAAATGTCCCTTAAGGGCCTGTCCCACTTAGACGACTTATTTTGTGAGTGCAGGCGACTGTCGTAGTCTTGTTGAATCGCCGAAAAAGTGAATGTATCAAACGCATCCTACGACTATGTAGAAGACATCCCACGACTATGTAGGACAAGCTACGGCTATCTACGACCTTAATCGCCGATGCATTCATGACAATTGGCGACCCAATAGCGGGGACTGAAGTTGACCACCTTTGCCTTACAGACGACTACACCCACGATCACAGAGAGCAAGCTACGACAAGCTACGACGAGCTACGACTGGCTAGTCGTAAGATCACCTAAAAAAATGACGTTAGATTTTTCAAACATGTTCTTTTAAATTCAGTGTATTGCTTGTTTTAGTGTTAGATTTAGAGAGAGGTATAAAAATAAAACCATTTTAAATGTAGTGCAATTGTCGTACTTGTGCCTGTTTTCTTCATCAAAATAAATGTGAAAAGTCAAACTTTAAATACAGTGCATTCCTTCCTAGCGTTTGTGTGTGTTTCAATGATCTAAATATATGAGAAATGAAATATGAGATATAAGTGATGACAGGGACTGGTATGAAAAATAATGATATTCATACATAAATTTGAGGTTAAAAAGTCAGGGATTTCCTTTACTGGTAATGAAACATACAAAAGTCTTATAAACAAACAAATGTTGATAACTGCCTGGTGGGTGGTGTTGAGGGTTGTGCCCTGCCCCTGCGCTGAAGCCTTCTCCTCGGAGCCATGTCTCACACCATCTGATCCACTGAAAGCAAAATTGCGCAATGACCGCACACTGGAATGACAGCACATCACGTGTTGCTGTTTACATACCGTTTTTTCTCAATGAGCCAATGAAAATGACCGGTCAGCAAAGGCAATTAACTAAGACTACCTACGACTACCTAAGACTACCTACGACTACCTACGATTACCTACGACCCCACTATGACTAGACCTACGATTACAAAAGTATTGATTTTCTCCATGGCGACCAATTGAAAATTTTCTCCATGGCAACATGTTGAAAATTTCTCGGCAACCATACTGAGGCCGCGACTATGAAGGAGACTACCTGCGACCATGTGGCGACCATGTGGCGATCTTGTGGTGAGCGCAGAGTCTCCTAAACTCGCCAAAAAAGTCGCCTAAGTGGGACAAGCCCTTTAAACTTCTCCCTCACCTTCATAACGTTATGCCCTCTGGTATTTGAAATGTCTACCTGAGAAAGACCTGGAAGGAATTAACCAGATTTTAATACTCCAGGAAAACACATTGTAATCTTTAATAAAGCTTTGAATCCTCCTGATTCTCCTAATTGTAAGTTTTACTGTTTTAGTTTGTTTTTATAAAACGATCACTTGATGGAGATCATCCAATTTACAAAGTAGCTCTTCAATTTACATCTCATTACAAATTCACACTTTTATAACTGGAGGGTAACAGAAGTAAGTAAGGAATTTAAAATGTTGATAATTAAGGAGAAAGATTAAAATGGCAGCAGAGAAAGGGAAAAACCAAACTAAAATGATGCAGTCTGCAGAGCATCATCTTTAAAGTATATTCAGAAACAAAGTCCTTGTTAGCTGGCATGGGTCCAATTGGTTAATCAAAATGTACTGACGATAATGAATTGCAGTACTCCAGGTGACGTCTGTGTGGCAGATTGTGTTTAATTGGTGCTCATGGTTTGCTACTTGAGATTGTACATCTATTATATTATCCACTTAATGCACAAAGTCAAATTCACTTACTCCAAAATATTGGGAATGATGGGATCTGGGGCACATTATATAAAATGTGCCTGCATTAAGCACTTGTCTTAATTAATAAAACAAACACATTACTGCAGAGATTCGTATGGAGGCTGGTTCTCCTGCTTGTCTCAGCACATGGCCTGCTGAGGCTACTGTCCTTGCTCATTGACTGTCAGCATTTTCATTGAAGTTGAATATCTGTAAACTACATTCACAAATGCTCAAAATCACCAAGAAACTAATGAAAAATAAAATGAAAAGTTAATTTTCTCATTAAAAAATACAGAGAAGCATATGTGCATATAATTAAAAAGAGGACACTCACATGTAGAATAATTGAATTAAATCACGAAGGAAGGTTCGACACCATTGTTCCAGCGGATATGTCTTCTCACTGATTTCAATGGTTTTGCTGAACTATTTTCATTTATCATAGGGACCAAGCATTCCTAATTGCCCTGGAGAAGGTGATGGTTACGGGCCTGTGCCACTGTGGGGATCTAATTTTCGAGTTTAGAAGTGTTTGCGCTCGCCACAAACTCGCAGCATGGTCAACACGTGATCCTAGGAGGTCACTGTAACACTCCTTCATGTTAGTATGCTGAAAAATTGTCCACGAGTAAAATTGATCGGCATGGAAAAGAATCCATGTTTAGTCGACCATAGGTTTAGTCGAAGTAGGTCGTAGTAGGTCGGCATGTTATCGTAGGTAATCAAAGGCAATCAAAGGTAGTCAAAGGTAGTCGTAGATAGTGTTAGTATAGTCGAAGGTAGTCGAAGGTAGTCGACGGTGGTCGTCTTCACTCTCCACTATGTCCAATTTTCTCGAGAGCATCGGCCAGTAGATAGTCAAAGCTATTCTTCAACATAGTCAAGGAGGTCGAAGGAGGTCTTCTACATGGTCGTAGGAGGTCTTCTACATATTCATAGGAGGTTCTCTACATAGTTGAAGGAGGTCGTAGGAGGTGTTCTACTTCGGCGATACAACAAGACCATGACACTCTCCTAAACTCGCAAAATAGGTCCCCACAGTGGGACAGACCCTTTAGCCACTTCCTCTAATACTGCAACACTCCCTCAGCAGTTGGAGTGGAATATGAGGCGTTGTTCCTCTAGTTTGAGTGTGGCCTCAATCCGGCAATGGAGGGAGCCCATGACAAAAATGTCAGTTTGGGAACGAATAGTTAGCAACCGGGTGATCCAGTAGGCCTTAGCAGACCGAGCGCAAGTGTTTGGTGAAACGGTCGCCAAATCTACGCATGCTCTTGCTAATGTATTTGAGGTGGTGATAGATACGAAGTGCCGATGTTCCTTTATGCCTACCATCTTTTTTGGATTAAATTAATCGTAATTTACACCAACGTTAAATGAAATTCCTCGTTTGCATGAAGCTCATGGAGTATACGGTAATGATAGATACATCAATAAATACAATATCCAATGCAAAACAGCAGAATAGTGCAATGATTGCAATGCAATTCTCATAGACAAGCCAAATGTACTCAGATGCTTAAGAAAGTAAACACGTTGACGTGCTTTCTTGATCAATGCATCAGTATGAAAGGACCTGGCTAGGCCGTTCATAATATGGATGCCATAAAAACTGTCGCTGTCAACCATCTCTACAGCAGCTTCGCCGATGAGGACAGAGTTATGTTCATTCCTCACCCTGCTATTTCCTTAGGTCAGTGAAAAACACTTTCTCTTTGAGCCTTCTCAAAATGTACAGCCAGCTGTCCCTTGTTGTACAGGGCCTCAGCGTTCCTGGACTAGTCCAGTTTACTGTCCTGGTACACTCCAAGGTATTTGTATTCCCTGTTAAACTGCTTATCCACACCATTGATGGAGACAGGGGACAGGGGTGTTCATCTCCTCCTAGCGTCCACCACTTACTCCTTAGTCTTGTTGGTGTTGAGCTGCAGGTGATTCAGCCCACACCACTCAACAAAGTTGTTAACTACCAGGATGTAATTTTCTGAATACAAGCAAGTAGTTTAGCCAAGCAAAATGTAATTTCTGGTGTGGAAAGATGAATACTATATCAAGCCGAGTGCTGAAGTAAGTGGGAAATATATTTGATCTCACACGTAATTGTATGTTTGGAACATAGGTTACAGTGACACAAAACATTATTATAATCCCCTCATCTCAGGAAAGTCATATTCAAAATATAGAAATAAAAGTTGGCCCTGTTCTACACAGTGCTTCATTTGGAGCAGCCTTTGAAAGGATGCTTTGATCATCAACACGACCAGAATCTATACATTCTTTGCAATGCTCATGACTTTGCCATGACATGACTAGACTGGTATTCTGCCAATTACCAATCTCTTGCTTTCATGTCTGCTTCCAAAAGAAGTCTAATGATCAGCACTGTCCTTGTATGGATTTTGATGACTTTCTCTCCATTGAAGGACTGTTGAGGACGATCTGGAAATTTTACAACAATTCTCAGCATATATTCCCTTCCTTGCCCTCGTTGTTGATCACGGTGCCTTAAAGCTGTGATATATGGGAGTGATGTTTCATGGTGGCTGTTTGAAACATAGAAACATAGAAACATAGAAGAATAGGTGCAGGAGTAGGCCATTCGGCCCTTCGAGCCTGCACCGCCATTCAATGTGATCATGGCTGATCATCCAACTCAGTATCCCGTACCTGCCTTCTCTCCATACCCACTGATCCCTTTAGCCACAAGTGCCACATCTAACACCCTCTTAAATATAGCCAATGAACTGGCCTCAACTACCTTCTGTGGCAGAGAATTCCAGAGACTCACCACTCTCTGTGTAAAGAATGTTTTCCTCATCTCGGTCCTAAAGGAATTCCCCCTTATCCTTAGACTGTGACCCCTTGTTCTGGACTCCCCCAACATTGGGAACAATCTTCCAGCATCTAGCTTGTCCAACCCCTTAAGAATTTTGTAAGTTTTATAAGATCCCCCCCTCAATCTTCTAAATTCCAGCGAGCACAAGCCAAGTCTATCCAGTCTTTCCTCATATGAAAGTCCTGACATCCCAGGAATCAGTCTGGTGAATCTTCTCTGTACCCCCTCTATGGCAAGGATGTCTTTCCTCAGATTTGGAGACCAAAACTGTACGCAATACTCCAGGTGTGGCCTCACCAAAACCCTGTACAACTGCAGTAGAACCTCCCTGCTCCTATACTCAAATCCTTTCGCTGTGAATGCTAACATACCATTTGCTTTCTTCATTGCCTGCTGCACCTGCATGCCTACTTTCAATGACTGGTGTACCATGACACCCAGGTCTCGTTATATCTCCCCTTTTCCTAATCTGCCACCATTCAGATAATAGTCTACCCTCATGTTTTTGCCACCAAAGTGGATAACCTCACATTTATCCACATTCTACTGCATCTGCCATGCATCTGCCCATTCACTCAGCCTATCCACATCACCCTGCAGCCTCCAAGCATCCTCCTCACACCTAACTATACCACCCGGCTTGGTGTCATCTGCAAATTTGGAGATGTTGCATTGAATTCCCTCGTCCAAATCATTAATATATATTGTAAATAGCCGGGGTCCCAGCACTGAGCCTTGCGGTACCCCACTAGTCACTGCCTGTCATTCTGAAAAGGACCCGTTTACTCCTACCCTTTGCTTCCTGTCTGCTAGCCAGTTCTCTATCCACATCAATACTGAACCCCCAATACCGTGTGCTTTAAGTTTGTATGCTAATCTCTTATGCGGGACTTGTCGAAAGCCTTCTGAAAGTCTAGATATAACACATCCACTGGTTTTCCCTTATCCACTCTACTAGTTACATCCTCAAAAAATTCTATCAAATTTTTCAGACATGATTTACCTTTCGTAAATCCATGCTGACTTTGTCCAATGATTTCACCACTTTCCAAATGCGCTGCTATCCCATTTCTAATAACTGACTCTAGCAGTTTCCCCACTACCGATGTTAGACTAACTGGTCTGTAATTCCCCGCTTTCTCTCTCTCTCATTTTTTTAAAAGTGGGATTACATTAGCTACCCTCCAGTCCTCTGGAACTACTCCAGAATCTAAGGAATTTTGAAAAATTATCACTAATACATCCACTATTTCTGTGGCTACCTCCTTGAGTACTCTGGGATGCAGACTATCTGGCCCTGGGGATTTATCGGCCTTCAATCCGTTCAATTTACCCAACACCACTTCCCGGCTAATCTGGATTTCACTCAGTTCCTCCATCTTATTTGACCCCCGTTCCACTGCTATTTCCGGCAGATTATTTATGTCTCCCTTAGTGAAGACAGAACCAAAGTAGTTATTCAATTGGTCTGCCATGTCCTTGTTCCCCATGATCAATTCACCTGTTTCTGACTGCAAGGGACCAACATTTGTTTTAACTAGTTTCTTTCTCTTCACATATCTATAAAAACTTTTGCAGTCAGTTTTTATGTCCCCTGCCAGTTTCCTTTCATAATCTATTTGCCCTTTCCTAATTAAGCCCTTTGTCCTCCTCTGCTGGATTCTGAATTTCTCCCAGTCCTCCGCTAGGCTGCTTTTTCTGGCCAATCTGTATGCCTCATCTTTTGTTTTTATGCTATCCCTGATTTCCCTTGTTATCCATGGATGCACCACCTTCCCTGATTTATTCTTTTGCCAAACTGGTATGAACAATTTTTGTACTTCATCCATGCAGTCTTTAAATACCTTCCATTGCATATCCACTGTCAACCCCTTAAGAATTACCTGCCAGTCTATCTTGGCCAATTCACATCTCATACCTTCAAAGTTACCTTTGTTCAAGTTCAGAACCCTTGTTTCTGACTTAATTTTGTCACTCTCCATCCTAATGAAGAACTCAACCATATTATGGTCACTCTTGCCCAAGGGGCCACGCACAACAAGACTGCTAACTAACCCTTCCTCATTACTCAATACCCAGTCTAGAATAGCCTGCTCTCTCATTGGTTCCTCCACATGTTGGTTGAGAAAACTATCCCGCATACATTCCAAGAAATCCTCTTCCTCAGCACCCCTGCCAATTTGATTCATGCAGATTGAAGTCACCCATTATAACCGTGTTACCCTTGTTGAACTCATTTCTAATTTCCTGTTTGATGCCATCCCCAACTCAAATACTACTGTTAGGTGGCCTGCACACAACTCCCACTAGCATTTTCTGCCACTTAGAGTTTCGCAGCTCTACCCATATCGATTCCACATCTTCCACGTTTGGTTAGATAGGGATTGTGATTGTTAGAGGCTGTTACATGGCAATGCATTGCACGTAGGGATATGAGAGACTAGAGATGCCAAGAAATGACATTTGTGAAATTGAATGTAGACATCAATCTTTCAGAATCTTAGCAGCCAAAATGCGTAGGAAAGAACTGCAGATGCTAGTTTAAATCTAAGAGACACAAAATGATTGAATAACTCAGCAGGATAGGCAGCATCTCTGGAGGGAATGAATGTGTGATGTTTTGGGTTGAGACCCATTCCCACTCTCCAGAGATGCTGCCAGTCCTGCTGAGTTACTCCAGCATTTTGTATCTATCTTAGATTCTTAGCAGGATAGCAGCCATGCTTTGATGTATTGGCGATGAATGTCACAATGTTACATGATTGACTTTACGGCTTCCTGCGTCGCTGGATATAGAAACATCTTTATCCCATTCCAATTAATCCTGTGACCTATGTACAGCTGCCTTAGAAAATCTGGATGTCTACTTTCCTCAACACCAACATAGAGTCCAGCAGATATCGCAACCTTTAATTTACAAATTTGAAATCACTTCCACCACAGTCTGCATGTCGAAACATCGCCTATCCATGTCCCCCAGCGATGATGCCTGACCCGTTGGGTTATTCCAGCACTTTGTGTTCTACGCAAGATTCCAGCATCAGCAATTCCTTGTGTTTCTGCAACAGTGGCAGCAGGGTGGCACAGTGGTAAAGTTGCTACCTTAAAGCACCAGAAACCCAGGTTAGATCCTGACTACAGGAGCTGTCTGTACGGAGTTTGTACATTCTCCCCGTAACCGCGTGGGTTTTCTCCGGGTGCTCCTGATTCCTCCCACACTCCAAAAACATACAGCTTGTAGGTTAATTTGCTTTCGTAAAATTGTAAATTGTTCCAAGTGTATAAGGCAGTGCTCGTGCACGGAGATCACTGGTTGGCACAAACTCAGTGGACCGAAGGGCCTGTTTCCACACTGTATCTCTAAGAATCCTTGACAACCTGACCCATAGATTGCAGTCAGTAAGGTAAAGTGCCAAAATATCCTCCATGATAATTCTCAATACCAGTGCCCCACAAGGCTGTATTCTCAGCCCCTGACTATATTCCCAGTACACTCACAACTGTGTGAGCATATTCTGTTCTATCTTCATTTACAAGTTTGTAGTGTTACCATGGTAGTGGGCTGCATCTCAAACCAGGCAAAGTACAGGGAAAAGATAAAACAGTGAGAAGCATGATGACAAAATAATAACCTCTCCCTCAATGTCAGCAAAATGAAGGAGATGGTTTTCGATTTCAGGAAACAAGATGATGTACACAAAGGATTGATCGTTTGTGCAGACATGAACAGGTCATTCCAAATGATCACTGAGGAGATATATTTGAAATCATCTAGAGTTAAAAGAGAAATGTAAACATGAGAAATATATAGAGCTAGTTCCGGTGGGTGGCGGGACTCTTGTCACAGCGGCCTCTGCAGTCCGTCTGTCTTTTTTTATTTTTGTGGTCTCGTTTGAGTGTAGTTATAGTGGGGGTTTTTTTAGCTGGATATGTGTGAGAGGTGGGGGAAACTTTTAAAATCTTTTCCCTGTACGGAGGACCCGACCTTTTCTCTGTAGGGTCTCCGTTGACGTTGGGGCCTAGCACCGTGGAACGGCTTCCAACCGGACCTGGGGCTCCAGTCGCGGAGCCTGCGGAGCTGCGGAGCTGCGGATTACTCACCATCGTGGAGCTGGCCGAGTTCGGAACGGGAGGAGCTGTGATGGTGCGCTGCTGCTGCCCGACCCCGGAGATTCGGAGGCTCCAGTTGCAGGTCGGTGGACGGTGACACCAGGAGCTCGCAGGTCCCTGGTGGGAGGCCGCTTTTCGGAGCTCCCGCGGTGGCAACTTCTCCCGCCCAAGTTGCGGGGTGGAAATTGACCTGGAGCCGGGCCTTACATCGACTGGCGCGGCTTTAATGGCTGCGGGGCTTGTTAGCGCCCGCCGGGGCCCCAACATTAAGACCCGGAGCACAGCCTTGCATCGCCCGGCGTGGCCTGAATGGTCGCGGGACTTATTTACCATTGCCCACCGGGGGGCTTTGACTCTGACATCGGGAGTGCAGGGGAGAGATAAGACTTTGCCTTCCAACACAGTGAGGAGGAGATTCACTGTGATTGGTGTTGGTGTAAATTGTGTTGTGTCTTGGTTATTTTCTTGGCTGTATGACTGCAGAAACTAAATTTTGTTTGAACCTCAATGGGGTTCAAATGACAATAAACGGTATTGTATTGTATTGTAATGGTCAAACTGCAGGGAACTGCGGTCAGAAATGATCACCTGCACAGATTGGAACATGCTCCTTTGAGTCGCCATTGGAGTGTGTTGTATGGCAGTAGGTTAGAGTAGGAGAAAATGTACATTCGGCTGAGGTGACAATTACATTTCAGTGATGGGGGGAGCCAAGCTGCACCTGTGTGGGATATCATTTTGGATTGGGACCTTCTTTCAGACTGATGTTAGAGGGGAGATAACAGTTAGAAAATAAGCTACCTCACCTCTTCTTCTCAGTCTGAAGAAGTGTCCTGACCCGACACCTCATCTGTCCATTCCTCTCACAGACGCTGCCTGACTTCTCTCAGTTCATAAAACAGATTTTTTAACTCAAAAGTCCTGCATCTGCAATGTCTAGTATCTCGAGTTTAGTCATGTGGCTCTGTGAGTCTTGACCAGTTTTACTCAATGCAGATGGGTTCAAAATATATTCAAGGAATAAGTGCAAGAAACAACCATCTACAGCCGTGGCTTGAGTCAGTGTTAAGTTATATCTCATAAAACTGCAGTCCATTGATATGCACAAATTAAATGAACAACATTATTGGCTTTGACCATGATAATGAGGTAGGAAGACAGGTTTTACATGCATCCAACACTGGGTCACTGTGACATGGACTTACCAGTTCCACACAAGTTTCCGACTTCAATGGAGCCACAAGTGCAGAGATGAATCCAACTGGCAAGAGTGTGGTATGTTTGGCTCTAGTGGTCAAAGATGAATCTCTTACCCCAGCACTACGCACTGGGCAGATTCAGCCTGTGGGGTGAGTTCATACGAACTGCCCAGCATTTGCCATTTCAGAAACTCAACAACATTTACTTCATTGAAATCTGGCCACTCGCTACATGAGGTCTCCACTCATTAACTTGTCAACAATCCTCAGATATCTCAAAGCCATACCCAACTCTATTCAAACAACAGCCCATTACATTTCCTGATGTGGGTAAGTGTTGTGGAAGGAAGAGAGTGAAGGCACTAGAATTATTTTATTTATTGATTTATTTGGATTTGTGCACTGTTGATGAAGCAACAAATTATAGCTGCCTTCTTGAACTGCTTCATTCATTCTAGTGAGAATACTGCTGGGGTAGTGTTAGATGCAGAGTCACCTATTTCATTTCGGAGTCACGTGAGTGACTTCGTGAAGAGCCCGCCGGCGCGCATGCTCGACATATCGTCGTAACGCGTTGCTGCGACGGCTGGCGGTGGAGCGCGCTCCTCGCCAGCCCTTCATAAGGGGCCACGGAGGTGAGTATTCCACCTTTAGTTGGTGGTCCTTGTTGTCTGATTATGTCTTGCAGCAAGGACATGGATGGGAGTTCGAAGGGCCGGAGGACGTCAGGACGAGTTCGCCGGTCAACAGTTCCGGGGCCTTTACCATCGGCAGTACCTGCAGCGCAGGCCGGGACTCAGGCGGAGATGTGGGTAAGCCCTGTGTTCACAGGTCCAGATCCGCCAGCACACCACAGCTCGGAGGAGTTCGACGAGGAGGAGTGTGGTGTGCCGCCAGAGCAGGGGGACCCTGCCATGGCAGTCAGGTTGTCAGCGGGCTCGCTGGCGACCTCGAGCAGGGCGCGTGCCGTTGCACGGCCTGTTCCACTCAGCCCTCCGAGAAGGGGGAGGGGAGGAGCCCAGAAGCCTAACCCTGTTAGGGCTAAGGCATTGCCTGTCGCGGAGGAGCTGTCAGGTTCCAGGGCGAGACCCGGGGCGGCTGTGAGGTCCAGCCGGCACACCCCGACTCTCGACGCCGGGACGGGTCGGTTGAGTCGGGTCTCGTCGCGGTCGCCGAGCCCCCCATGGATGGGTGGGCGGCACCATGCGTCGGCAACGTCCACGATGTGGGCAGCCGGCAAGACTGCGCGGGCCCCAGGCAGCCATGCTTCGGCTGGGGCCGACACCTCGCCGCATGTGCCCTTAGTGGCAGCGGCTTCAGCTCTCGCTAAACGGAGGCGATTGAACACGCCCGCGCAGGAATCGCGCAGTTTCGCCTCGGCGGCTGTTAGCGACAACTACCGGCACCGGCAGGGCCTCGACGAGGTGCGGGCCGATGACAGGAGCCCGGTTTTCTTTTCAGAGCCGGAGGACTCCGACCACCTGAGTGTTCAGGGTGAAGGGCGTATTGACCGTATGGAGCGGCTGCTGGAGCTCCTGCTTCAACGTCAACAACAGCAGGGCAGCAACAGGCACAGGGCGTCTTCACCAACATCTACTATCAGCCTGGAGCAGCACGAGGAGGAGGTTCTGGTGGATCCCGTACCACCTCCGGTGGAGGTGCCAGCGGAGGAACTTTTGGATGTGGCGACCAAATTCGCGGCCCCACATACGGCTGGTCTTCCTCTCAATTCAAAGCTGGCAGCCACAGTGGACTTTCTTAATAATCAGGTGCTGCAGGAAGAAGTCCTCATCCAGGCTATGAGCCGTCACAAGGCTCCATCAAACTGCAACTCCCTCAACGTGCCTGTGGTCAATACGCCAATATGGGGCAACATCAGTGCGGCTATCCGTCAACAAGAGCTACAATTGCAGCGGATCCTGAAACTCCTCACGGCCGGTATTACCGCCTTTGCGCGGTCGGTGGACGAGGACGAGCTGAATTTGGACCAGGAAGATGCTCTGGCCTTATTGTGCGCGACCCAGCACGAAATCAACGGGTTTCGCAAAAACAGCATCCGCCCAGCACTCAACCCGAAGTTTGCAGGATTGTGCAAACCACCGCCGCCGCCGCCGCCCCGTCAGCTCTTTGGTGAGGACCTCTCGAAGAGAGTCAAAGAGCTTGACAAACAAGCCAAAACGGTGGGGATCATGCGCTCTAAGAGTGCCCCCACACCGTCCGGCTCAAAAGCTCCATACATTCGCTCACGAGGGTCGGCCAGTGCCTCGACGAGGACTCACCCTCTAGCTCCACAACGACAACAACACCAGAACCAGCACCAAGGGTCTTTTTTAGGACAGGGTCGGCAGAGACCTTTTTGGAAATCGAAGACGCCGCGCCCTCAAGCCAACCCAGCACCTCCACGGCCACCCACACGTGTCAAGGACCGCCGGTAACCACGGAGGTGAGGGGGTCTGGTTCTCTCTTTTCTCTCTGTTTAACTTCACATGTTGGTGGTCGTTTACGGTTGTTTTTGGATGCATGGGGTAATTTTACTGGTGATGAGTATGTGTTGCGGAATATTCAGGGGCATAAAATTGAGTTTATTAATGGCGACATTCCTCCATCCCAGCACATGCCTGGTCGTACGTTCAAATTGTCTGCTGCAGAACAGGCAGCAGGTTACAAGGAAATTTTAAGTTTGGAACAGAAGGGCGTGATTGAGAAAACAGTGCATGAGCCAATTGAATTTGTTTCGAACATATTTACTAGACCTAAGAAGGATGGAGGCTGTCGTGTCATTATTGATCTAACCCGTTTGAATACGTTTGTAACATATACTCATTTTAAAATGGATACGTTTGAAACAGCCAAATCATTGATTTCTCATGGCTGCTTTATGGCATGCATTGATTTGAGGGATGCATATTATTCAGTATCCATCCAGAAAGATGATAGAAGGTTTTTGAAATTTATCTGGATGGGGCAACTTTGGCAGTATAAGGCTTTGCCTAATGGGCTTACTACAGCCCCTAGATTGTTCACTAAATTGGTGAAGCCAATCATGGCTTATTTGAGACAACGACATCATATAGTTATGGCCTATTTAGATGATGTCTTTATTGTGGGCCACACCCTGCAATTGGCTGAACAGGGTGTTGCAGCTGCTGTCAATATATTTCAACAATTAGGATTCATTGTCCATCCAGAGAAATCAAAGTTCTGCCCTGCCCAGGTAATTAATTACCTAGGGTTCACGGTGAACTCAATGAGCATGAGGATAACTATACCAATTAACAAAATTGAGGAAGTCACTAAGGTGTGCAGAGATTTAATTGGCACCAATATACCATCGATTCGGCATACAGCCACAGTAATTGGCAAGTTAGTGGCTTTGTTTCCGGCAGCACGATATGGACCTTTGCATTATCAGAATTTGCAAAGAGCTAAAATTACTGCGTTAAAATGGAACGCTGGTCATTACGATCGATCTATGCAGCTGCCGTCCGAAGCGATAACTGAGTTGCAATGGTGGGTGTGTCACATTAGCAACTCATTTAAGCCTGTCACGGAGGCTAATCCGGTGGTATATTTACAGACTGATGCAAGCTCCAATGGCTGGGGAGCTACTGATAATTGCTCTAGTTGTGGGGGTAGATGGGACACCCTTGAGGCATCGATGTTGTTGACTCAAGGGATTAACTATTTGGAGTTGCTGGCAGCATTCCACGGACTTCGTGCATATTGTTCCAAGCTTGTTGGAGCACACGTCCGTCTCCAAATAGACAACACCACAGCTGTGGCATATTTAAACCATATGGGTGGTACCAGGTCAGTTTCGTGTGACAAATTGGCTAACTCAATTTGGCTCTGGTGTATTCAAAGAGACATTTGGATTTCAGCTACCTATTTGCCAGGTGAGCTTAATACTGTGGCGGACACCAGGTCACGCAAATTTAATGACAACATTGAATGGATGTTGCATCCTGAGATTTTTGCTAAAGTCACAGCCAAATTTGGTAAACCGGACATTGACCTTTTTGCGTCACGGTTGAACCATCAGGTACCAGCCTACGTTTCATGGGAACCAGATCCTGGGGCAATAGCGCTAGATGCATTCTCGCTGGACTGGGGGAATTGGGTTTTCTATGCCTTCCCTCCGTTTTGCCTCATCAGTCGGGTATTGCGAAAGATTCAGGCAGATGCTGCCAAGGGCATCCTTATTATACCCGACTGGCCCACACAGCCTTGGCATCCGGTGGTCTTTGACATGCTCAACGAACCTTGGGTCCTTTTGAAGGGTTGCCCACAATTGGTTACTCACCCTGTGTCAGGGGAGCCACATCCCTGCCATGGCTATTTAAATTTGTTGGCTTGCAGGTTCTGAACAGGCCGTTAGTCCAATACGGCCTCTCGGCTCGGACCATGGATACCATCGGGGCGTCGTGTCGAGAGTCCACAAGGCGAAGATACCGCTCGCATATTAAGAAGTGGGAAGCCTACTGCAGCCGCTCTCGCATCACGTACGATGACGTGACAATAACCGACGTCCTGGAATTCCTCGCGGGGTTGCACCATGATGAACACTTAAGTTACAGTGCCATCAACAGCGCCAGAAGTGCGCTATCATTCTACCTCAAGATTGGGGTAGGATCCAACAGGCTAGTGTCCAGACTCATGCGGGGTATATTCAATATGAATCCGCCTACACCACGCTATAATATCACCTGGGATGTCAGGGACGTATTAACCCTGCTCAGGACGTGGTCTCCCATGGAAGGGCTCCAACTGGACCAACTCACCATGAAGCTGGTGATGTTACTAGCGCTGACTTCAGCTCAGAGGGTACAGACACTACATAAACTGCGTGTCGACAGAATGACATCTACCCCTACAGAAGTAGTCTTTTTCGTTGACGAGCTACTAAAGCAGCATAGACCTGGGTGCACAGGGCTGCAGCTGAAGTTCCCGGCATACCCCGCAGATGCTAGGCTATGTTTAGCCTCACATATCCGCCACTATGTCAAGGTGACGGCACGCATCAGAGGAATGGAGAGATACCTGCTTGTCACTCATAAGAGACCTCATCATCGAGTGACAGTCCAGACGATATCCAGGTGGCTTCGAGTCGTCTTGGGTAAGTCAGGTATCGACACTAATGTGTTCAAGTCTCATTCCACCAGGGCTGCATCGACGTCAGCGGCGAGGGTCATGGAGGTGCCCATGGACCAAATTCTCGCCACAGCAGGATGGGCGAATGAAGCTGTGTTCCAGCGTTTTTATAACAAGCCTGTTGCTGCTCCTCTACAGTTCGCAGAAGCCGTGCTGAATGCAGGTCAAGAACGTGGAGATGTCCCCGCATGAGGGGTTTTGATTTGTTATTAATAAATATGCTTTTGTTTTGCAGTATGAGCTATTGAGCCAGTTTGTTCCTCCCATCCATCCCTGGTAGTGGTGTGTCAGCATGGACGTGGTCCAGGGCGTGTAATCACAGAAGCTTTGAAGTCTTCACGAAGTCACTCACGTGACTCCGAAATGAAATAGTAAGATTGAACGAGAACTTACCAGTTCGAAGGTTGATCTTTATTTCATGAGGAGTCGAAGTGAGGGATTTTGTGCCCTCCTCGCCCAACCCTCAATCACCTTCATCTGGTAATCTTAGTCAATTCAATCATACTATGCGAAGTCATTTCTATTGTTGGTTCTGTGATTCCACGCCGCTACTTTGAAGTATGTCGAGCATGCGCGCCGGCGGGCTCTTCACGAAATCCCTCACTTCGACTCCTCATGAAATAATGATCAACCTTCGAACTGGTAAGTTCTCGTTCAATCTTACTATTCCTTTTCGGATCGGTTGTCTGATTCGTTGAGTTATTCTAACTTTTTGCGTCTAACTGCAGAGTCTCAGATGTAGATTCAGATAAAATGAAGGACCAGTGATCAATTTCTACTCAGTCAGGATGGTCTGCAACATAAAGGGGAATCTGCAGGTGGTGGTGGTCCCAAGCGCTTGCTGTTCTTGCACTTCTTGCTGGTTGTGAGCTCTGCCAGAGCAAAGGCACACACTGCAGCCACCACAAGCCAGTGGAGGAGGAAATAAATGTTTACAAAGGTGGATCTGTTGCCAATTAGGCAGGCTGCTTTGTCCGGTGTAATGTTGAGTTTCTTGAGACGTAATAGGAGCTGCACTCATTCAGGCCAGTGGAAGGTTTTCCATTAAATGCTTGACAAGTGCATTGTAAATGGCAGAAAGGCTTTGGGGAGTTTCACTGAAAGACACCCAGCCTCTGACCAGCTCTTGCAGCCAAGGTATTTGTCTGGCTAGTCCAACTGAATTGATTGTGGTCGATCTGTACCGAATCCATAATTGAATGGCGGAGTAGACTTGATTGGCTGAATGGCCCAATTCTGCTCCTACAGCTTATGAAGACATTTGGACAGGTACATGGATAGTAAGGTTTAGAGACACCAAAAGCGTGCAAATGCAACTAACTTAGATGGGGCATCTTGGTCAGCATAGACGAGTTGGGCAGAAGGTAGTGGGTAGAGGTCTGTTGCTTTGTGATACGAGGATTTTGGTGTGTTTGACATTGAAGCATAGGTCTGTTGGGCACAGGTCCGTGGCTTTGTCATACGGGGAATCGGGTGTGCACTGACCTGCAATGTCTAGCACTGGAGCACAGCACTGGTTGGTGGACACAGGTCTGTGATATGTATCCTGTGATATGACGATTCTGGGGTCCACAGACCTGCATTGTTTGACACTGGAGCACAGCACTTGTGGACACGGGTCTGGTGCTGTCAGTGTTGGAATTCAGGTCAGCACAGAGCTACCATTGTTTAAATCTGGGTACAATGCTGTTGGGAACAAGCTTTTCGCTCGTCTTAACTATAATTTTCAAGAACACCTATACAGAGCTATATCAGGCACAATGCAATGTAAATATTTTTGGAATTATTACTGCAAATACTAGTCCCATTACAGACAAGGACATGTAAATGATGTTACAATGGTTATTGATGATGTAAATGGAGGATGCGTCTGTAGCTTCCTATTTTAGTATCTTAGGAAATGTTAGTCCTTGGAAGAAATGCAATGGAAGTATTTTTTAAAAATCACTTCGCTTTTATGTATATTCCTGAATGTCATCAATAAAATAAAATGATTTTCTTGCCCTTGAAATTGGTTTAGATGGTAAATCTAGCTCCACTGACAGAAATAGGACTGCACTGTTAACTATAATACTGTTCCACTCCTCGCCTAATTAGAATGATGAAGAATTAATATAGCTGATCAATAATGCAGATAAAGTTATTAAATGGATCAACAGGGAAGAAATTACGCAATCTCGAATATCTGAAATGGAGATTAAAAGTAGAAGGGAGATAGGAGAAAACTGCATAATACAAACATCCTGAGAACACTGGAGGAACTAATCTGTGGTTCAAGCTATGCATCACAGTTCAAATAAATTGAGAAAGAGAACATAAATAATTATATAAAAACATGTACCATCACAGTGAATCAAAAATCCAGGTTGCTTGGAGCATTTATTACAGTATTACTAATGAGGAAATCACATTGAATTTGTGCTAAATCTGTTTAATTCTTCTTCCCACTGCACTAACACATTAAAAGAAACATGAAACTCTATAAGCAGTTTAACTGCGAGACACTATTTGTCTTTCAGCCAATGAGTTTAATAAATGGATTTGTTAATAGTGTTCCTCTTTCATCCTGACAATATTTATCCTTTGGCTAATGGAGCCCAAATTAATAATGGGCAGATTTTCCTATATTACAAATAGCCACATGCTTAATGTATGAATGCTTAATACATGAAAGCAGCTAATCAATACATGCTCTCTCTTCTCTTTCACTTTATAAAAGGGAGAGTGAGAAATTTGTTGTGAATTAGAGACAGTTTTGAAGTAAGACAAACTGAATGAGCTTATTTGCATGCTGCCTTTTAGCGAGTAGGTAGATTGGACACTGCCATCTATTCTTATGGATTTGCAATTCGGTCCAAGCTATTGAGATGTAAATATAGTCAGAGAGTCATATAGCATGAAAACAGACCATTCAGCCCAACTTATTGTGCTTACCAAGATGCCCCATCCACACTGGTCCTATTTTCCTGTGTTTGGCTCATATCCCTCTAAACCTTTCCTATCCATATACCTATCAAAATGTCTTTTAAATGTTGTTATTGTGTTTGCCTAATTACTTCCTCTGGCAGCTCATTCCATATTCCCACCACCTTCTCAGTGAAAAAGCTACTCCTCAGGCTCCTATTAAATCTTTCCCACCCCCTTCACCTTAATTCCATGTCACCTGGTTCTTGATTCCCCTACCTTGGGTAAAATACTCTGTGAATTTACCCTATCTATAGTCTTCATGGTTTTATACACTTCTGATAAAAAATCACCTCTCAGCTCCCTGTGCTTCAAGGAATGAATTCCTAGGCTGCCCAACCTCTCCCTTTAGCTCAGGCCCTCGAGTCCTGGTAAAATCCTTGTAAATCTTCTCTGCACGCTTACCCGTTTAATGTACCTGTACTCCCAAATCTCTCTACTCTACAATAGCCCACTGGACTTACAAGTCATGTAAAGGCCCTGCCCTGGTTTGGCTTTCCAAGATGCAACACCTTACACTTATCTCCATTCATCGCCATTAAACATTTCTCGGCCCACTTGCCCAGCCGATCAAAATCTAGATCCCAAGCTTATCAGGTAGCAGCACACCTGGACGTGTTCATTTCCAAGGCATGAGGAATATTTTGGAGTTTCCACATGACATAGGACATGCATTGAACCTGACTGAGGTGCATTCTCAATCCTCTATTTACCAAATGACTGAAATGTATTAAATCTCTCAATTTCATGGTTTCCTAACTCCATGCGCTCCAAAACTTTGGTATAAACCAGCATCTGCATTTCTTTGTTTCTACCCTTCACAGACACTATCTGATATATTAAGTTCTTCCAGCTGTTTTTTTTTGTTTGCTTTAGATTACAGTAAACACATATTCATGCCTCTCAAACTCCTTAAAGTTTCTGTCTACATATTTTTCTCTTCTTGCTTTCCTTCTCTCCCCTCTTTATACAGCAGCTTGTGAAGAATGATGGACTGTATTCCTTGAAAAAAGTCTTCCGCACACTGTTCATTTTTTTTGTGACTCTATCTTTTTCTGTGTCTCTCTTTATCTTTTTTTGTGTCTCTAATTGGCCCTATTCTTCCTTTAATTGTCTTCCTGCTCTTTATGTCCTTACACGATATCTTTGTGTTTTCTTTGATGGACAGAAAGTTAATTACCATGAGTTTATTATCAGTATAGGGCGGAACTGCGCTACAGACAAATAATGAATCACATGTAAGAAAAGAAGATAAACTTTAAAGATTAAATGGCAAATTGATTCTGAATTCATGGAGGTTTGAATGTGATTCTTTGTTGTGGTGAGCGAGCATTCCAAGATTGATCATGTCAATAATACAAAGCTACAAAGGGAAACAGATTCTTTCTGTACCACAGGCATATTTACTTGGAGCCAAGTTACTTGGAACTAAGTTTAGGCTTTGGCATAGTTTTGTTTGTCCCTGCTTTCAGTGTTTTGCAGTGCAAAACATTCTCACTTCATCCACAATTGCCTAATGCATTACAGAAACTCAGAAACTCAGGTGCAGTATCTCATTAACAATAATTCCAAGGTCATTTTTATCTCTCCATTACGGTTGCCCTCGGTGCTTTCCTTTATGTATACTCTCATTTCCCACTTCTCAAGTTCACAAGAGCTTTGAAGCTGAAATTCTCCACAAAAGTGTATAATATTAATGCATTTTATTTAAATGAAGCGCTTTTACTGACCAGAACAAAACAAAACAAGCTGCTGGAGGAGATAATTGGGGCAGGTACAATCGCAACGTTTAAGAAACATTTAGACAGCGCCAAAAGCAGGCAGGCAGGACTAGTGTAGATGGGGTACAAAATGATATGATATGATACGATAGAACGTTATTTATCCCAGGAGGGAAATTGATCTGCCAACAGTCCCAAAAACACAAAAACACAAAAATACATGAAACATGAAATTAAAGTGATGAGTGGAAAGGATTGGGCTTGCGCGGAGATTGGGGGTGGGGGGGGGGTCAATCTTGGTCTCAGTCCACCCCACGACAGAAGGGGGAGGAGTTGGACAGTTTGATAGCAGCAGAAAGAAGGATCTCCTGTGGCATTCTGTCCTGCATCTTGGTGAAACCAGTCTTTTGCTGAAGGTACTCCTCAGGTTGATCAGTATGTTGATCTGCATGGGGCGAAAGGCCTGTTTCCACGCTGAATTACTCTATGACTATAAAAGACGGTTTGGTAAGTATTTGATAAGCATTTTATGCTCTGTCTACCGGTATGAGGTTATGTTCTCGCCTATCAGTCCGATGAAGCCAACAAGCTTATTTTATAACCTCTGCATAGCAATAGTGGGATGTTGCAAGTGGAGAACTAAGATTTGAAGTACAAGTATATCTGATTCATGGTGACACAAGGATATGAAGATGCTGGAATCTTGAGCAAAACATGAAGTGCTGGAGGAACTCAGTGTGTCAGGCAGTAAATCTGGAGGGAATGGACAGTTGATGTTTTGGATTGGGACTCTTCTTTAGACTGATTGGAGTAGGAAGGGAGAAAGCTGGAAAAGCGAGGTGGGAGGGAGGTAAATGCCTGACGGGGTGATAGGTGGATGCAGGTGGGAGGAGGGTTGATTAGCAGACTCGTAAAGCGACAAAAGGTTAGAGGTGAAGAGGAATCAAAAGGGTGTCAAATAAGGAGCGAAAAGGAGGAGTGAATTGTAAAGCCAGAGGGAGGGATGCGGGTGGAAGGGAACGGCGAGAGGAGAAAGAGGGGGATAAAAGGAAAATAGGAGATGGGGATGGGAGATGAGTGAATGAAGGGAGGAAAAGGAGCAGGGGGACTAGGGAGGGGGGAAATGGGCGATGGTGGGGAAAGTTTGTGCACGCTGGGATGATGAAGGACATGGAAAAAAGAGGGAGTTGTGTGGTATTGTGGTGTGAGAACCCAATATTCATACTGTTATTCAAAATAAATACTAGTAAAAATCTAGCAAGAAGTAACTTATTCCAACAAATAACATTTGGTAATCGAATCATGAGTTTAACCATACATTTCTGACTGCGAAACTGTGATAAAAACAGCAAGAATAAAACAGAAATAAAACATCCTGCAGCCATATATTCATCAGCCTGAAAAATGCTGTGTGCCAATCTCTAAGGAATAATACAATAATGGTTGTTTATCTACCTGGTTGGTTGAACCTAATTACAACAGGAAAATAAGAACATTATAAGCAGGAGCAGGAGCAGGAGCAGGACAATGGGCTACTCCAGCCAGATCCACCATTCACAAAGATCATGGCTGTTTCAATCCTGACCTCAATTTTATTTTCCCGCTCTTTCCCCATCCCCCTTGACTCTACTGCAGAGCAAATGTCAGTCGATCTCTGCCTTAATTTTATCAATGATTCCATGATTCTCTGGTACAGAATTCCAAAGAGCCAAGAAGAGATCCCTCCTCATCTCCGTCTTAAATGGGTGACCCCCTTATTCTGAAACAATGCCCCATTGTTCTAGATACCTTCTTGTCCCGGCTCCCATCTGACAGAAGTCCCGGCTCCCATCTGACAGAAGGTACAGAAGCTTGAAGCCACGCACCACCAGACTTAGGAACAGCTTCTTCCACTCCGTTATCAGGCTTCTGAACGGTCCTTCAATAAGATAACTGTATTGTTTGATTCATCCTTACCCCAATGAGGAGATTGGACATTGCCTAAGGAACAGATGCACTACAATATGCTACAATGCTGTGAACTATATTCTGCACACTGTATTTTCCCCTCTTGTTGTATCTATTGTATGGTATTTCTGATCTATTTTGATAGCATGCAGAACAAAGCGTTGCACTGTACCATGGCACATGACACTAATAAATCTAAACTTAAACCACCCCTCCCCTCATCAACCTATCCATCCTCCCTATTTCTTTCAGAATCCTATATGATTCAACGAGATCACCACTCACTCTTCTGAACGCCACTGAGTTTAAACCTAGCCTGCTCAGTTTCTCTTCATACATTAAACTCCATCTCAGAAATCAACCCACTAAATCTTCCCTGTCCTGCCTGCCATACACACATATCAATCCTTAAATAAACAGATCAAAACTTGAATTGTTTTTCTCTGGAATGCTGGAGGTTGAGGGGAGACCTAAAAGCTATGTTCCATTTCGAGCCATGGAGCCGTACAGCGCTTGCTCTACTTGCACGTTAGGTTCCTGTATTTTATAAAATTATGAGAGGCATAGATAGGGTGGACATTCCAAACCTTTTTACCTGGGTGGAAATATCAAAGACTAGAGGTCATAGCTTTAACGATAAAGGTGCAAAATGTAAAAGAGATCTGCATTGGACATTTTTCAGAGGGTGATGGTTGCATGAAATGCATGCCAGGGATAGTGGTGGAGGCAGATATGATGGTGGCTTTTGAGAGGCTCTCAGATAGGCACATGGAGGTAAAGAGACTGGAGGGTTATGGATCATGTGCAAGCAGATGAGATTAGTTTAGTTTGGCATAGACAGTGGGCTGAAGGGTATGTTCCTGTGCTATGCTTTTCTATGTTCTATGTTCTATATTCTAAAGTTTAAAAGTGATTTAGGCAGGTACATGGATAGGGAGGGCTTTGAGCAATATGGGCCAAAATGCTGGCAAAGGGAACTGGCACAGATAAACATTTTGGTCAGCATAGACATATAGGGCCAACGGACATGTATCCACGAAGTACAACTCTATGACTCCGATTCTATGGGAATATGAGGAGAATCTTTTAAAATGTTTCAATGTATGATTAGTGCAAAATAAGTGATTAATCGGTGGATGGACTTGGTAGACAAGAGAGCCTGCTACTGCACCTTAACTCTCTCTAATGCTATGATTCCTGCAGGTGAGAAGTATAATATCTGTCCTAAATACTTGCCCCCTCTTGTCAGACTGATGTGATTTCTCAAGCTATTCAGTCCTCATTTCAGATTCAGATTCAGATTCAGATTCAATTTTAATTGTCATTGTCAGTGTACAGTACAGAGACAACGAAATGCATTTGTACTGTAAGGTAAGTTAAGTGACTTAATCTTAACCACTGTAGTGAACATCAAAGTGAATTACTTCTAATGGTTATCCTAAACTTAATCCTTGTCAAGACTCCCACTGTTGTCATATTGCTGTTATGCATTATGTTGATTATTATGCCATTATTTCTCCTGCTTTTCATTATTTATTTGTATATCTGATGTTGTTATTGTAACTTTGTCATTCATAGCCTTCATAAGTAAAAATAAATTTAACACATAGAATTGGATTGGCTCATCAAATACCAGAGCACTAAATTAGAATCCTGAAAATGAATTGGATATACATCTCCCGTCTGATAATATAAATGTGATGTATTTTCTGGATTGATAAACTCTTTATACCAAATCAGATTAAACGTTCATGTGTTTGATTGGAGTTAATGACAAGCAAATGTATCTGTAAAATGGTCTTTTAAAAAACATATCCCACTGTCATAGTCTGGATAGACTCGGCTTGTACTCGCTAGAATTTAGAAGATTGAGGGGGGGTTCTCATAGAAACTTACAAAATTCTTAAGGGGTTGGACAGGCTAGATGCAGGAAGATTGTTCCCGATGTTGGGGAAGTCCAGAACAAGGGGTCACAGTTTAAGGATAAGGGGGAAGTCTTTTAGGACCGAGATGAGAAAAACATTTTTCACACAGAGAGTGGTGAATCTCTGGAACTCTCTGCCACAGAAGGTAGTTGAGGCCAGTTCATTGGCTATATTTAAGAGGGAGTTAGATGTGGCCCTTGTGGCTAAGGGGATCAGGAGGTATGGGGAGAAGGCAGGTACGGGATACTGAGTTGGATGATCAGCCATGATCATATTGAATGGTGGTGCAGGCTCGAAGGGCCGAATGGCCTACTCCTGCACCTTTTTTCTATGTTTCTATGTTTGTATGTCATCAGTACTTAGGGATATTTTTGCTTTGACATTTCCCAAAATAGGCCGATCTCCATAAGTTACATCACTCTTATTTCTGATGGTAATGTGCTTTCAGCTTAAGGGTCAATGCACCAGAAATACTCAATAGGATGAAGTCCTGGAACACCATGGCTACTTGAATACCATGGATAATTTTGACTAATGTAACAAAAGCAATAACTGCATCAGAAGCCTGTTAAATATTTATGTTGATTTTAACTGTCATTAATTTCAAGTAGATTGAAATGGATGTAAGACAGGCACCTGCATTGATAATGGACATTTTACACAATGATCAACAAAATAACCCAATAGAAATTTACGAACTTCTTAAAAAACAATTGCAAATCAAATCTAGCTTGGATCATACACCATTATGAAACATTAAGATGAGCTTTTGGGTATGTCAACTCAATTACTATTACAATTCATCCAATTAATAAAACTCTGGATTAATCTATCAAATTTACTCAATCTATTATCTATGTAAGTTTCTTTCTTCTTGAGTTAAGGCTGTCTTATATAAGATAATATAAGATTAGCCTGTCTTCCAGGTTTCCAAGACTGCAAGAAATTGCAGAGTATTGAGAACGCACCCCAGACCATCACGCAAACCAACAACAATAAAATACAACAATACAATGTACTTTATTTTTCCGTTAGGAACTTTGGTTTCTGCAGCCATACAACAAAAAGAAACAATTTTACAAGACACACAACCAACTCAATTCACACAGACATCCATCACAGTGAATCTCCTCCTCACTGTGATGGAAGGCAATGTTTTGTCTCTCCCCTGCTCTCCATCCTCTCCCGATGTTAAAGCCCCCGGTGGGCGATGGTAAGTCCCGCGGCCGTTAAAGCCGCGCCAGGCAATGTCAGGCCCCGCTCCGGGTCTTGATGTTGGAACCCCCGGCTGGGCGATGGCAAGTCCTACCGCCGCTATAGCCACACCGGGCGATGTCAGGCCCCATTCCGGGTCATTTTCAGCCCCGCAACTCGGGCGGGAGAAGCTGCCACCGCAGGAGCTCTGAAAAGCGGTCTCCCACCAGGGACCCGGGAGCTCCTAATGTCACCGTCCACAGGCCTGCAGCTCGAGCTCCGAAGTCCGGTCGCAGCCGTGCGCCACCACAGCTCCCCACGCTCTGAGGCTGGCCAGCCTCATGATGGTAAGTCCGCAGGCTCCGTGACTGGAGCCCCCAGGTCGATCCGGCTGGAGGCCGTTCCACAGTGCTAGGCCCCAACGACAACGGAGACCCGACAGGGAAAAGGTTGGGTCTGCCAAGCAGGGAAGAGATTAAATGTTTCCACCACCCCCCCGCCACCCACATATACACAGTTAAAACCAATATAAAAAAACACAGCAAACTACACATTAAACAAGGCAAAAATTAAATCCCATCCGGCAAGAGGCACAGAAGTGAGAAAAGTCATACCTCCAGATTTATGGACAGTTTCTTCCCAGCAGTTATCAGGCAAATGAGCTAACCTATCACCAACTAGAGAATGGTCCTGAGCTCCCATCTAGGTCATTGAAGTTCCTCAGACAATATTTAATCAAACTTTTCTGGACTTTATCTTGCACTAAACGTTATTCCCTTTATCCTGTATCTGTACACTGTGGACGGCTTGATTGTAATCATGTATAATCTTTCCAGTGAACGGATAGCACGCAACAAAAAAGCTTTTCACTGCGTATAGAAGTTGGGAGGTTATGTTACAGTGGTACAAGACATTTTGTGAGGCCACATTTGGAGTATTGTGTTCTGTTTTGGTCACCCTGTTATGGGAAAGATGTAATTAAACAGGAAATGGTGCAGAGAAGATTTATGAGGATGTTGCCAGCACTCAAGGGCCTGAGCCAAAGGAAGAGGATGAACAGGCTAGGACTTTATTCCTTGCAGTGCAGGAGGATGAGGGGTGATCTTATGGAGGTGTTTAAGATCATGAGTGTCTTTTACCCAGAGTAGGGGAATCAAGACACAGGTTTAAGGTGATGTGGCGGATTTAATAGGAATGTCAGGGGCAACTTGTTTACACAAAAGGTGGTAGGTATATTTAATAAGCTGTCGGTGGAGGTAGTTGAGGCAGCTGCTATCACTACGTTTAAAAAAAACATTTGGGCAGTTACAGTGGCTTGCAAAAGTATTCATACACCTTGAACCTTTCCACATTTTTCCACACAGTCGGGCTGAATACTTTTGCGCGCCACACTGAAAAGTGTGGCTTGCAAAAGTATTCAGCCCCCCTGTGTCAATACTTTGTAGAACCACCTTTCGCTGCAATTACAACTGCAAGTCGTTTGGGGTATGTCTCTACCAGCTTTGCACATCTAGAGACTGAAATTTTTGCCCATTCTCCTTTGCAAAATAGCTCAAGCTCAGTCAGATTGGATGGAGAGCGTCTGTGAACAGCAATTTTCAAGTCTTGCCAGAGATTCTCAATTGGATTTAGGTCTGGACTTTGACTGGGCCATTCTAACACATGAATATGCTTTGATCTAAACCATTCCATTGTAGCTCTGGCTGTATGTTTAGGGTCGTTGTCCTTCTGGAAGGTAAATGTAAAGAATGTGTACTCACACAGGGAATTCTTTACTATGGCTTTATTAATCACACACACATTGATGCCCTAGCTGTACATGGTCTTGCACGTTTACTAGAGAGGGAACTAGGGGATGGGAAGACACTGATATACTTGATAAAAGGGGAGTGGTTAGTAGAGCTACGTAACTACAATTAAAGGGACATGCACTAATCATCTACATCCTTCCTCTTATAAAGAAAAGAACGTGACAGCCGACCATGTCTCATGCGCTAGGGCAACAGGAAAATAAAGAAACAATAAGAACAGCACTAATCATACATAATCGCCATAACGGTCAGGCGCCTGCACGAGACGGCCAGAGCGGGTCCGCATCCCGCTCACATCTCCTCCCCCCAAAGGAACAGGCCGGACGGAAGCTGCAGGAGACACCTGGACAGGAGCGCTGCGAGGCGGGGATGGACGAGGCGACACGGGGATTGAAGGAGAGCGACGAGGCGACAGGGGAGAAGGGGGTGGTGGTACGGGAACAGGCACAGGGAGCAGAACAGGGACTGGCCTAGCGGGCTCACGTGCAGGGAATGCAGCAGGTGGAACAGCAGACAGGGGAGAAGCGTGTGGGACAGCAGGAGGAGGAGGAGGCTCATTCACCAGGCGGAGGTGTTGACGGGATCTACGGTAGACGGTGCCATCGAGGTTGACCAGATAGGAGCGAGGTGAACCGGCAGTCCCTCCACAGACAGACAGACAAGATGGACGCGGGGTTTTTCCGTGGAACCAGTGCAAAACAAGACAATCGATTCAGCAACAAACAGAAGAAACTTCTAAAACAGTTGAAATTTGCAGAATGTCTTGAAAAAAAGGTGGATATGAATAAAGTGAACCTGGAGGTGATCAAGCCATGGATTACCCAGAGAGTGACAGAAATGCTTGGTTTTGAGGATGATGTTGTTATTGAGTTCATCTTCAACCATCTTGAGGAGAAGAACCCAGATGCAAAGCTGATGCAGATTAACTTAACCGGGTTCTTGAATGGAAAGAATGCAAGAATGTTCATGGGAGAGTTGTGGCCATTGCTGTTGAGTGCCCAGGAAAACATTGCAGGAATCCCTTCTGCTTTTCTGGAACAGAAGAAAGAAGAAATCAAGCAGCGACAGATTGAACAGGAAAAGCTGGCTACCATGAAGAAGCAAGACGAAGAGAAGGAAAAAAAGGATAAAGAAGACAAAGAAAACAAAGAAAAGAGGGACCGCTCCAGAAGTCCAAAGAGGCGGAAATCAAGATCCCCATCTCCCAGGAGGCGATCTCCAGCAAGAAGGGAGAGAAAGCGTTCTCCATCTAGGTCTCCTCGTCGTAGGACCAGAAGTGCGAGCAGAAGTGCTTCACCCGTGTCTACGGTCAAGAAGCCAGAACAAATGTCACCTGAGCCAGATCTCTCACTAAAAGAAAGAAAAGAATCCCCTGCACCAGAAGCAACATCAACAAGTGATATTCTGAAGGAAATCAAACCCTCAACACCAGAAGTTAAAGAAACTTTATTAGATCAACCTATTAAAAAAGAGAAGGAGAGAAAGGAAAAAAATCGTCATCGCTCACGTTCGCGGTCAAAATCAAAGTCTAGCTCCCGTTCACGCTCTCATTCGCGGCCGAGGAGGCGTCCTAGGTCCTATTCACCTCGAAGACGGCCCAGTCCCCGACGGAGATCTCCACCATGACGGAGGAGTCCACCAAGGCATTTGCCACCACCTCCGCCTCCTTCCAGGCACAGAAGGAGTAGATCACCTATAAGAAGGCGTCGATCTCCCTCAGTTTCATCCTCGGGCAGTAGTTCCTCTTCCTCTTCCTCTCCAAAGAAGACCAAACGCATATCAATCAGTCCTCCCGGCAAACCTCGACGATCTTCTCCATCTCCTGCTACTCCTCCCAGGAGACGACATCGATCACCCGTGACTACAACAAGTCCCGCTCATAAAGGGACATGCACTAATCATCTACAGTAAACCTCCGCCCCAGTCTCAAGTCTTTTGTAGACTCTAACAGGTTTTCTTCCAAGATTGCCCTTTATTTGGCTCTATCCATCTTCCCATCAACTCTGACCAGCTTCCCTGTCCCTGCTGAAGAAAAGCATCCCCACAGCATGATGCTGCCACCACCATGTTTCACAGTGGGGATGGTGTGTTCAGAGTGATGTGCAGTGCTAGTTTTCCGCCACACATAGCATTTTGCATTTAGGCCAAAAACCTTAATTTTGGTCTCATCAGACCAGAGCACCTTCCTCCACATGTTTGCTGTGTCCCCCACATGGCTTGTGGCAAACTGTAAACGGGGCTTCTTATGGCTTTGTTTCAACAATGGCTTTCTTCTTGCCACTCTTCCATAAAGGCCCGATTTGTGGAGTGCACGACTAATAGTTGTCCTGTGGACAGATTCTCCCACCTGAGCTGTGGATCTCTGCAGCTCCTCCAGAGTTACAATGGGCCTCTTGGCTGCTTCTCTGATCAATGCTCTCCTTGCCTGGCGTGTCAGTTTAGGTGGACGGCCATGTCTTGGTAGGTTTACTCTATCCATTTTTGGATGATGGATTGAACAGTGCTCCGTGAGATGTTCAAAGCTTGGGATATTTTTTTATAACCTAACCCTGCTTTAAACTTCTCCACAACTTTATCCCTGACCTGTCTGGTGTGTTCCTTGGGCTTCATGATGCTGTTTGTTCATTAATGTTCTCTAACAAACCTCTGAGGCCTTCACAGAACAGCTGTATTTATACTGAGATTAGATGACACACAACTGGACTCTATTACTAATTAGGTGACTTCTGAAGGCAATTGGTTGCACTGGATTTTATTTAGGGGTATCAGAGTAAAGGGGGCTGAATACTTTTGCATGCCACACTTTTCAGTTTTTTATTTGTAAAACAATTTTCCTTCCACTTCACAATTATGCGCCACTTTTGTGTTGGTCTATCACATAAAATTCCAATAAAATACATTTACGTTTGTGGTTGTAACATGACAAAATGTGGAAAAGTTCAAGGGGTATGAATACTTTTGCAATCCACTGTATATGGATAGGATAGGTTTGGAGGGATATAGCCTAACACAGGCAGATGGGACTAGTTTAGATGTGAGTAGTGTAATGGGACATGTTGGTCAGTATAGGCAGATTGGGCTGAAGGGCCTGTTTCCATGTCGTATGACTCTATGACACTATGACTCCAATATAGAATTAAAGTTAATGGGAGAAAGGCAGCAAGGTGCACGTGAACATCAGATTAGCCACAATCTCATTGAATGGTGGAGCAGGATTAAAGACCCTTGTGACCTACTCCTGCTGCTATTAATAGTAGTAGAGCTACACAGCACAGAAACAGGCTCTTTGGCACACCTTGTCCATGCTCAGCCATGATGATCAGCCATGATGATCAGCTATGATCATATTGAATGGCGGTGCAGGCTCGAAGGGCCGAATGGCCTACTCCTGCCCCTAATTTCTATGTTTCTATGCTGACCAAGTTAGCCTTCTGGGCTAGTCCTATTTGGTTGCAACAACTGTTCTTAGAGAAACAAAGAAAATTGAAGCAGAAGGGGAGCATCCAACTCTTCAGTCCTTCACCATTGAGCATGACATTTAGTGATCATCTAGCTCATCAACTGGTTATGCCATTCTCTCCATATCCTTTGATCCTTGAGAATTAAGAAATGCATTTATTTCCTTCTTGAAAATATTTGGCCTGACTTCCACTGTGGTAGAGGATTCAACAGGTTCACCACCCTTTGGATGAAATGGCATTCTATTCTAAATAGCACAGACTGTCACTCTAAGTCTGGGCTTGCCATCTGTAAGGAACATTCTCCCTACATATATACATCTAGCCCTGTTAAAATGTTAAAGGTTTTTTGCGAGATTCTCACTTATTTTTCTTAGTTTCGTTTATGCTTTTTGTTGCTTTTCTAGTCAGCAAAAAGACTATATGTGATTACAATCAAGCCGTCCACAGTATGCAGATACTGAATAGGGAAAAACATTTAGTGCAAGATAAAGATCAGTAAAGTCCGATTAAAGATAGTCCAAAGGTTTCCAATGAGGTAGATGGTAGGCCCAGACTACTCTCTCGTTCAATTGCCTGATAACAGCTGGGAAGAAATTGTCCATGAATCTAGAAGTATGCGTTTTCAAACTTCTGTCCCTCTTGCCTGATATATTCCATTGAATATAAACTCAACTAAGCCAACACCCTGTCATCCCAGGAATCAATGTAATAAATCTTTGTTTTATCCGCTCTACAGCAAGGACATCCCTCATCAGATAATGGGACCAACAATACTCCAGAAAACCAAGGCTCTGTACAGATGCATCAAGAAATTCTTGCTCCTGTACTTAAATCTTCTTGCATTGAATAAGAAATATAAGTGATAAATAATTAATGTTTAAGTTTATTGGCCAAGTAAGTATGTGCACATACAAGGAATTTGCCCTGGTGCTCCGCTCACAAGTAACAACACGACATACAGTAACAATTAAGAATGACACATAAAATATTAAACATTAATAATAAAGCATTATAGTTTAAACATGTGAATGGAATAAAATACCAGAGCAAAAGGAGACTACAACCTTTTGGTTATCGAGTAGAGCTACTACTTGTGGAAAAAAAGCTGTTTTTATGTCTGGCATGAAGCCTGGCACACCATTTCATTTCGGAGTCACGTGAGTGACTTCGTGAAGAGCCCGCCGGCGCGCATGCTCGACATATCGTCGTAACGCGTTGCTGCGACGGCTGGCGGTGGAGCGCGCTCCTCGCCAGCCCTTCATAAGGGGCCACGGAGGTGAGTATTCCACCTTTAGTTGGTGGTCCTTGTTGTCTGATTATGTCTTGCAGCAAGGACATGGATGGGAGTTCGAAGGGCCGGAGGACGTCAGGACGAGTTCGCCGGTCAACAGTTCCGGGGCCTTTACCATCGGCAGTACCTGCAGCGCAGGCCGGGACTCAGGCGGAGATGTGGGTAAGCCCTGTGTTCACAGGTCCAGATCCGCCAGCACACCACAGCTCGGAGGAGTTCGACGAGGAGGAGTGTGGTGTGCCGCCAGAGCAGGGGGGCCCTGCCATGGCAGTCAGGTTGTCAGCGGGCTCGCTGGCGACCTCGAGCAGGGCGCGTGCCGTTGCACGGCCTGTTCCACTCAGCCCTCCGAGAAGGGGGAGGGGAGGAGCCCAGAAGCCTAACCCTGTTAGGGCTAAGGCATTGCCTGTCGCGGAGGAGCGGTCAGGTTCCAGGGCGAGACCCGGGGCGGCTGTGAGGTCCAGCCGGTACACCCCGACTCTCGACGCCGGGACGGGTCGGTTGGGTCGGGTCTCGTCGCGGTCGCCGAGCCCCCCATGGATGGGTGGGCGGCACCATGCGTCGGCAACGTCCACGATGGGGGCAGCCGGCAAGACTGCGCGGGCCCCAGGCAGCCATGCTTCGGCTGGGGCCGACACCTCGCCGCATGTGCCCTTAGTGGCAGCGGCTTCAGCTCTCGCTAAACGGAGGCGATTGAACACGCCCGCGCAGGAATCGCGCAGTTTCGCCTCGGCGGCTGTTAGCGACAACTACCGGCACCGGCAGGGCCTCGACGAGGTGCGGGCCGATGACAGGAGCCCGGTTTTCTTTTCAGAGCCGGAGGACTCCGACCACCTGAGTGTTCAGGGTGAAGGGCGTATTGACCGTATGGAGCGGCTGCTGGAGCTCCTGCTTCAACGTCAACAACAGCAGGGCAGCAACAGGCACAGGGCGTCTTCACCAACATCTACTATCAGCCTGGAGCAGCACGAGGAGGAGGTTCTGGTGGATCCCGTACCACCTCCGGTGGAGGTGCCAGCGGAGGAACTTTTGGATGTGGCGACCAAATTCGCGGCCCCACATACGGCTGGTCTTCCTCTCAATTCAAAGCTGGCAGCCACAGTGGACTTTCTTAATAATCAGGTGCTGCAGGAAGAAGTCCTCATCCAGGCTATGAGCCGTCACAAGGCTCCATCAAACTGCAACTCCCTCAACGTGCCTGTGGTCAATACGCCAATATGGGGCAACATCAGTGCGGCTATCCGTCAACAAGAGCTACAATTGCAGCGGATCCTGAAACTCCTCACGGCCGGTATTACCGCCTTTGCGCGGTCGGTGGACGAGGACGAGCTGAATTTGGACCAGGAAGATGCTCTGGCCTTATTGTGCGCGACCCAGCACGAAATCAACGGGTTTCGCAAAAACAGCATCCGCCCAGCACTCAACCCGAAGTTTGCAGGATTGTGCAAACCACCGCCGCCGCCGCCGCCCCGTCAGCTCTTTGGTGAGGACCTCTCGAAGAGAGTCAAAGAGCTTGACAAACAAGCCAAAACGGTGGGGATCATGCGCTCTAAGAGTGCCCCCACACCGTCCGGCTCAAAAGCTCCATACATTCGCTCACGAGGGTCGGCCAGTGCCTCGACGAGGACTCACCCTCTAGCTCCACAACGACAACAACACCAGAACCAGCACCAAGGGTCTTTTTTAGGACAGGGTCGGCAGAGACCTTTTTGGAAATCGAAGACGCCGCGCCCTCAAGCCAACCCAGCACCTCCACGGCCACCCACACGTGTCAAGGACCGCCGGTAACCACGGAGGTGAGGGGGTCTGGTTCTCTCTTTTCTCTCTGTTTAACTTCCCATGTTGGTGGTCGTTTACGGTTGTTTTTGGATGCATGGGGTAATTTTACTGGTGATGAGTATGTGTTGCGGAATATTCAGGGGCATAAAATTGAGTTTATTAATGGCGACATTCCTCCATCCCAGCACATGCCTGGTCGTACGTTCAAATTGTCTGCTGCAGAACAGGCAGCAGGTTACAAGGAAATTTTAAGTTTGGAACAGAAGGGTGTGATTGAGAAAACAGTGCATGAGCCGATTGAATTTGTTTCGAACATATTTACTAGACCTAAGAAGGATGGAGGCTGTCGTGTCATTATTGATCTAACCCGTTTGAATACGTTTGTAACATATACTCATTTTAAAATGGATACGTTTGAAACAGCCAAATCATTGATTTCTCATGGCTGCTTTATGGCATGCATTGATTTGAGGGATGCATATTATTCAGTATCCATCCAGAAAGATGATAGAAGGTTTTTGAAATTTATCTGGATGGGGCAACTTTGGCAGTATAAGGCTTTGCCTAATGGGCTTACTACAGCCCCTAGATTGTTCACTAAATTGGTGAAGCCAATCATGGCTTATTTGAGACAACGACATCATATAGTTATGGCCTATTTAGATGATGTCTTTATTGTGGGCCACACCCTGCAATTGGCTGAACAGGGTGTTGCAGCTGCTGTCAATATATTTCAACAATTAGGATTCATTGTCCATCCAGAGAAATCAAAGTTCTGCCCTGCCCAGGTAATTAATTACCTAGGGTTCACGGTGAACTCAATGAGCATGAGGATAACTATACCAATTAACAAAATTGAGGAAGTCACTAAGGTGTGCAGAGATTTAATTGGCACCAATATACCATCGATTCGGCATACAGCCACAGTAATTGGCAAGTTAGTGGCTTTGTTTCCGGCAGCACGATATGGACCTTTGCATTATCAGAATTTGCAAAGAGCTAAAATTACTGCGTTAAAATGGAACGCTGGTCATTACGATCGATCTATGCAGCTGCCGTCCGAAGCGATAACTGAGTTGCAATGGTGGGTGTGTCACATTAGCAACTCATTTAAGCCTGTCAGGGAGGCTAATCCGGTGGTATATTTACAGACTGATGCAAGCTCCAATGGCTGGGGAGCTACTGATAATTGCTCTAGTTGTGGGGGTAGATGGGACACCCTTGAGGCATCGATGTTGTTGACTCAAGGGATTAACTATTTGGAGTTGCTGGCAGCATTCCACGGACTTCGTGCATATTGTTCCAAGCTTGTTGGAGCACATGTCCGTCTCCAAATAGACAACACCACAGCTGTGGCATATTTAAACCATATGGGTGGTACCAGGTCAGTTTCGTGTGACAAATTGGCTAACTCAATTTGGCTCTGGTGTATTCAAAGAGACATTTGGATTTCAGCTACCTATTTGCCAGGTGAGCTTAATACTGTGGCGGACACCAGGTCACGCAAATTTAATGACAACATTGAATGGATGTTGCATCCTGAGATTTTTGCTAAAGTCACAGCCAAATTTGGTAAACCGGACATTGACCTTTTTGCGTCACGGTTGAACCATCAGGTACCAGCCTACGTTTCATGGGAACCAGATCCTGGGGCAATAGCGCTAGATGCATTCTCGCTGGACTGGGGGAATTGGGTTTTCTATGCCTTCCCTCCGTTTTGCCTCATCAGTCGGGTATTGCGAAAGATTCAGGCAGATGCTGCCAAGGGCATCCTTATTATACCCGACTGGCCCACACAGCCTTGGTATCCGGTGGTCTTTGACATGCTCAACAAACCTTGGGTCCTTTTGAAGGGTTGCCCACAATTGGTTACTCACCCTGTGTCAGGGGAGCCACATCCCTGCCATGGCTATTTAAATTTGTTGGCTTGCAGGTTCTGAACAGGCCGTTAGTCCAATACGGCCTCTCGGCTCGGACCATGGATACCATCGGGGCGTCGTGTCGAGAGTCCACAAGGCGAAGATACCGCTCGCATATTAAGAAGTGGGAAGCCTACTGCAGCCGCTCTCGCATCACGTACGATGACGTGACAATAACCGACGTCCTGGAATTCCTCGCGGGGTTGCACCATGATGAACACTTAAGTTACAGTGCCATCAACAGCGCCAGAAGTGCGCTATCATTCTACCTCAAGATTGGGGTAGGATCCAACAGGCTAGTGTCCAGACTCATGCGGGGTATATTCAATATGAATCCGCCTACACCACGCTATAATATCACCTGGGATGTCAGGGACGTATTAACCCTGCTCAGGACGTGGTCTCCCATGGAAGGGCTCCAACTGGACCAACTCACCATGAAGCTGGTGATGTTACTAGCGCTGACTTCAGCTCAGAGGGTACAGACACTACACAAACTGCGTGTCGACAGAATGACATCTACCCCTACAGAAGTAGTCTTTTTCGTTGACGAGCTACTAAAGCAGCATAGACCTGGGTGCACAGGGCTGCAGCTGAAGTTCCCGGCATACCCCGCAGATGCTAGGCTATGTTTAGCCTCACATATCCGCCACTATGTCAAGGTGACGGCACGCATCAGAGGAATGGAGAGATACCTGCTTGTCACTCATAAGAGACCTCATCATCGAGTGACAGTCCAGACGATATCCAGGTGGCTTCGAGTCGTCTTGGGTAAGTCAGGTATCGACACTAATGTGTTCAAGTCTCATTCCACCAGGGCTGCATCGACGTCAGCGGCGAGGGTCATGGAGGTGCCCATGGACCAAATTCTCGCCACAGCAGGATGGGCGAATGAAGCTGTGTTCTAGCGTTTTTATAACAAGCCTGTTGCTGCTCCTCTACAGTTCGCAGAAGCCGTGCTGAATGCAGGTCAAGAACGTGGAGATGTCCCCGCATGAGGGGTTTTTGATTTGTTATTAATAAATATGCTTTTGTTTTGCAGTATGAGCTATTGAGCAAGTTTGTTCCTCCCATCCATCCCTGGTAGTGGTGTGTCAGCATGGACGTGGTCCAGGGCGTGTAATCACAGAAGCTTTGAAGTCTTCACGAAGTCACTCACGTGACTCCGAAATGAAATAGTAAGATTGAACGAGAACTTACCAGTTCGAAGGTTGATCTTTATTTCATGAGGAGTCGAAGTGAGGGATTTCGTGCCCTCCTCGCCCAACCCTCAATCACCTTCATCTGGTAATCTTAGTCAATTCAATCATACTATGCGAAGTCATTTCTATTGTTGGTTCTGTGATTCCACGCCGCTACTTTGAAGTATGTCGAGCATGCGCGCCGGCGGGCTCTTCACGAAATCCCTCACTTCGACTCCTCATGAAATAAAGATCAACCTTCGAACTGGTAAGTTCTCGTTCAATCTTACTATTCTCTTCCAGACTTCTCACCGCGCTTGAATATTTTGTTTCAGCAATTGGCGCCCAAACTCTCATTTGTACCTTTCCTTTTCCCAATCTATCTCCGTTCAGTTAATAATCTGCATTGCTGTTTTTGGAATTAGACTACGGTAGATAATATCAGATTTATCCATATTAAAATGCATCTGCCATGTAATAGACCACTCAACCAATTTGTCCAAATTCATGTTCAATCCACTTTGCATTCCCCTCATAGCTCGCATTTTGATAGAGCAACGTCTGGGTTCATTTCAGATAGGCAGCTTTGAATTGGCCATTTCACTGTTTGTGGGACTGCCTTTATGTCCACAATATCAGTATGTTGTTATGTGGCCTTTCCATAACTAGTAATGTTGGTAAACATGGATGTCATTATATGGCAGTATAGCATATGTGATCTCTACTATGTGAGGAGCTGCTGACCTTGTGTTGAAACTCAGAATAATATCATAGTCACCCGAGAATACGCTGGATGTTGTGTTAACACCGTAGGGTTTGGAATCAAAACATTCCAGGATTGTCAAAATGTTGATATAATTGTCATGAAATAGCTTGGCATTCCTTCACTGATTTGGAGTCAGATGACAATGAACGTTGTGAAAGATTTGTTCAAACATCACATTGTTAGATGTACCTATATCACCCATCTTTTTGATGAGTTCTAATGCATTCACTTTGCCAAACAATAGTATTTTAATTCATCACATGACTTACTGTTTTCACTTAGCCCAACCTTTGTGGGATTAGTTATCAGGACAATATACGTGCTATTTTGTGATCTGCAGAAGTAAGGTACTGCAGATGTTGGTTTACGGGAAAAATAATGGATCGGTGATTTTTTGGGTCAGGGCCCTTCTTCAGACTGATTGACGTTTCGGGTCGGGACTCTTTATACTAATTCCAGTCTGAAGGAGGATCCCAATGCAAACCATCACCTATCTATGTTCTCCAGAGATGCTGCCTGACCTGCCGAGTTCCTCCAGCACTTTGTGTCTATTTTGTTTCTATCTGTTTATCTTTTGATAAAAATCCTTTAATAGTCGATGTTTTTTCTCTCAGGCTGAAAATCTGAAAAATTACTTTTTGCCCCACTAGCCACCGGCACATGTAATATTGATCAATTGCTTCTTTTGATTCTGCAACAGTGCATTTGTCCTTTAAACCACGTTTTATTAAGTGTAAAATATGATGTCTGCTCTTATGTAGTTGTAGCTGAAAATTTTTCATAAATATCCAGCAATCCTTCACCACCACAGTATAATAGAAGCTTTGTTTCTTTCTATGTCATCAGTCATTCTTGTCATTGCTTTTCAAATGGAGATACAAGGACACTCAGATTCTAGTTTATTGAAAAACTACAAAGTCCTGGAGTAACTGAACGTGTCAGGCATCCTCTCTGGAGAACATGCATAGGTGACATTTTGGGTCATGTCTGAAGAAGGATCCCAACCCAAAACATTACCTCTCCATGTTGTCCAGAGATGCTTCCTAACCTGTCAGATCCTTTCAAACAATTGTGCTCGGTCTGCCAAGGCCTACAGGATCTCCCGATTGCTAATCATTTTAACTCCTCTTTCCTTTTTGCTTACCAACGTTTCTGTCCTGGGCCTCCTCCATTGCCAAACTGAGGTCATATACAAACTGAAGGAACAGCATCTTATATTCTGCTTGGGTAGCTTACAACCAAACAGCATGATTAACAAATTCTCAAATTTTAGGTAACTACTAAGCCCCCCCCCCCCCCTTTATCCCCTGTACCCCACCTGGACTTATGCCTATATCTCCCCTCACCCACCAAACCCCCTCTCACCTATATCCGCCTATTACTTGCCAGGCTTTGTACTGCCCATCCTCTCTTCCAGCTTTCTTCCCAACTCCCTACCACAATCAGTCTGAAGAAAGGTCACAACCTGAAATATTAGTTATCCATGTCCTCCAGAGTTGCTGCTAGGCATGCTGTTATTCCAGCACGTTGTATCTTTTTTGTAAACCAGCATGTGCAGTTTTTTGTTTTGACATTCTTCTATCACCAAGACCACTGTTGGATGGCAAAATCATCACCCCATCAGCCTTTCTGATACCCAGCTACAGCTTCCAATTCTGATTGATAACAATTCTTCCCCAGGTTCTGCTCCTGATCACTAACAGTGTTTTTGTGCTAGTCGTCTGGGGTTTCTTCTTTCTTAGTTTCATGCATAACTGTGATAGAAAGATGCAATTGTAATTTATTTATTTCCAGGGAGGTTTGAAACTTAAAATGCTATGTTGAATCATACTTTTAAAATTCAGCTCTCTCATCGTGACTTTGGAACAATCAGAGGAAAGAAGTTGTGATGTTACATTTTGCAGTTGCACAAGACATTGGTGAGGCTGCGCTTGGAGTACTGTATTTAGCTTTGGTCACCCTGCCATAGCTGGGAGGGAGACAGAAAAGTTTAATGAGGATGTTGCCAGGACTCGAACGACTGAGTTGGGCAGGTTAGGACTTTATTCTTTATTATTTGAAGTGTAGGAGACTGAGGGGTAGAAACATAGAAACATAGAAATTAGGTGCAGGAGTAGGCCATTCGGCCCTTCGAGCCTCCACCGCCATTCAATATGATCATGGCTGATCATCCAACTCAGTATCCTGTACCTGTCTTCTCTCCATACCCCCTGATCCCTTTAGCCACAAGGGCCACATCTAACTCCCTCTTAAATATAGCCAATTAACTGGCCTCAACTACCCTCTGTGGCAGAGAGTTCCAGAGACCCACCACTCTCTGTGTGAAAAAAATTCTTCTCATCTCGGTCCTAAAGGATTTCCCCCTTATCCTTAAGCTGTGACCCCTTGTCCTGGACCTCCCCAACATCGGGAACAATCTTCCTGCATCTAGCCTGTCCAACCCCTTAAGAATCTTGTAAGTTTCTATAAGATCCCCTCTCAATCTCCTAAATTCTAGAGAGTATAAACCGAGTCTATGCAGTCTTTGTTCATAAGACAGTCCTGACATCCCAGGAATCAGTCTGGTGAACCTTCGCTGCACTCCCTCTATGGCAATAATGTCCTTCCTCAGATTTGGAGACCAGAACTGTACGCAATACTCCAGGTGTGGCCTCACCAAGACCCTATACAACTGAAGTAGAACCTCCCTGCTCCTATACTCAAATCCTTTTGCTATGAAAGCTAACATACCATTCGCTTTCTTCACTGCCTGCTGTACCTGCATGCCTACTTTCAATGATTGGTGTACCATGACACCCAGGTCGCGCTGCATCTCCCCTTTTCCTAATCGGCCTCCATTTAGATAATAGTCTGTTTTCCTATTTTTGCCACCAAAGTGGATGACCTCACATTTATCCACATTAAACTGCATCTGCCAAACATTTGCCCACTCACCCAGCCTATCCAAGTCACCTTGCAGTCTCCTAGCATCCTCCTCACAGCTAACACTGACTCCCAGCTTAGTGTCATCCGCAAACTTGGAGATATTGCCTTCGATTCCCTCATCCTGATCATTTATGTATATTGTAAATAGCTGGGGTCCCAGCACTGAGCCTTGCGGTACCCCACTAGTCACTGCCTGCCATTGTGAAAAGGACCCATTTACTCCTACTCTTTGCTTCCTGTTTGCCAGCCAGTTCTCTATCCACATCAATACTGAACCCCCAATGCCATATGCTTTAAGTTTATATACTAATCTCTTATGTGGGACCTTGTCGAAAGCCTTCTGGAAGTCCAGATACACCACATCCACTGGTTCTCCCCCATCCACGCTACTAGTTACATCCTCGAAAAATTCCACAAGATTCGTCAGACATGATTTACCTTTCGTAAATCCACGCTGACTTTGTCTAATGATTTCACCACTTTCCAAATGAGCTGCTATCCCATCTTTAATAACTGACTCTAGCAGTTTCCCCACTACCGATGTTAGACTGCTTGGTCTGTAATTCCCCGTTTTCTCTCTCCCCCCCTTCTTAAAAAGAGGGGTTACGTTCGCTACCCGCCAATCCTCAGGAACTACTCCAGAATCTAAAGAGTTTTGAAAGATTATCACTAATGCATCCACTATTTCCGGAGCTACTTCCTTAAGTACTCTGGGATGCAGCCTATCTGGCCCTGGGGATTTATCGGCCTTTAATCCATTCAATTTACCCAACACCACTTCCCGACTAACCTGGATTTCACTCAAGTACTCCTTTGACCCGCGGTCCCCTGCTACTTCCGGCAGATTATTTATGTCTTCCTTAGTGAAGACGGAACCAAAGTAGTTATTCAATTGGTCCGCCATATCCTTGTTCCCCATGATCAACTCACCTGTTTCTGACTGCAAGGGACCTACATTTGTTTTAACTAATCTCTTTCTCTTCACATATCTATAAAAACTTTTGCAGTCAGTTTTTATGTTCCCTGCCAGTTTTCTTTCATAATCTATTTTTCCTTTCCTAATCAAGCCCTTTGTCCTTCTCTGCTGGTCTCTGAATTTCTCCCAGTCCTCAGGTATGCTGCTTTTTCTGGCTACTTTGTATGTATCATCCTTTGCTTTGATACTATCCCTGATTTCCCTTGTTATCCATGGATGCACGACCTTCCCTGATCTATTCTTTTGCCAAATTGGGATGAACAATTTTTGTAGTTCATCCATCCAGTCTTTAAATGTCTTCCATTGCGTATCCACCGTCAACCCTTTTAGAATTGATTGCCAGTCAATCTTGGCCAATTCACGTCTCATACCCTCAAAGTTACCTTTCCTTAAGTTCAGAACCATTGTTTCTTAATCTTATATAAATCTTATATAAATGTATAAAGTCTTGACGGTCATGACTAGGGTGAATTCTAGTCCTTTTTTTCAATATTGGGGAAACAAAAACGAAAGTTCATAGGTTAAGGTGAGATGGGAAACATTTTATAAGAACCCGAAGGGCAATTTTTCACACAGAGGGTGGTGTGTATATGGAACGAGCTGCCAGGGGAAATGGTTAAGGAAGATACAATAATAATACTTAAAAGATATTTGGACAGGTACATAGTTAGGAAAGATTTGGAGGGATATGGATCGAACACAGGGAGTGAGACAAGCTTAAATGGCATTTAGGTTGGCATGGATAAATTAGGCCTAAGGGCCTGTATCCATCGTGTTGACACCTGGAACAGTGGATGCAGTAGATGAGGTTGGAGGAGGTGCAAGTGAACTTCTGCCTCACCTGGAAAGACTGTTTGTGTCCTTTGCTGGAGTCGAGGGGGGAGGTACCTCATATTTCACTTGGGTAGTTTACTCCTCAGCGGTATGAACATTGACTTCTCTAACCAGTTAACCCTTGCTTTCTCTCTCCATCCCCTTCCCCTTCCCAGTTCCCCCACCACTTATTGTCTCCACCTACATTCTATCTTTGTCCAGCCCCCTCCCCTGACATCAGTCTGAAGAAGGGTCGCGACCCGAGACGTCACCCATTCCTTCTCTCCAGAGATGCTGCCTCAACCACTGAGTTACTCCAGCATTTTGTGTCTACCTTCGATTTTAAACAGCATTGCTGTGGCTCGTGTTTTCAAAGAAAGCTCTGACTTGATAGCTGTTACTTTGTAATGCAGGTATTTCAGCCCAGCATTTCACATTATAGAAACTGGTTAAATGATGTCGTCGTTAAATCTGCTTTCTGAAATGATTTCCATATTTCCTTACCACCCAGAAGTAGGTCATTGGGCCCATCTATCCAGACTGGGTAAGAGAGTGATCCCATTACCGCGTTAATTTGCTCCATTGCCTATTCTCTCTTCAATCCTGTCAACTTGTCTCAGGTCCTAATCACTAATTCTGCGCAATTTAGCTCCAATTAACCTACTAAACAAGACTGAGGGATTTGCAAATTATTCAGAGGTCTGCAAAGGGAAATAGACAGTTTAAGTGATTAGACAAAGTTGGCATTTGGCATTAAAACATGGGAAAATGAGAGGTCAATTTTGAAAGGAAGAAAAAAAAGAAATGTAATTAGTAAAATGAAGTCAGATTATAAAGTGTGGTTAGACACCAAAAGCTGGAGTAACTCAGCGGGTCAGGCAGCATCTCTGGAGAAAAGTCAATGGTGAAATTTCAGACTGAGAGTCAGGGGATAGGGAAATGAGAGATATGAAAAGGTACATAGAACAAATGAATGAGAGATATGCAAAATAACAAATCAAAGCCAGAAACGATGATTAGGGAAAGGTGGAGCCCACAATGGTATGTCAGAATCTGATGGATCAATTCTTCTTTTATAATAAGTGTACCAAGATTTGCTTCTCAGATGTATTGAGTATAAATTAAAGTTAAATAATGTAGGTATGTTACAAAACTTACCTTTAGCGGCACTGCAGTTCTGCTGCTGCCCGTGTGTGCGACTTTGGCGCCTTTGAGAGGGGGGCGGGTTTAAAATGCCGTTTACTCCAGACCATTCAATTCGATTAATCTCAGGGGATTTAGTTGCTGAAGAGAAATCGCTCCGACATTTGTTTTATGGAGGTATTTTTAAACTGCGCTGAATAATTTAATTGTTAGAGTGAATTAAAAATCATCTTCTAAAGCCATGAACGCCGACAACGGGACAGATCTTACATAGGGGACAAAAGAAGGTACACAGTTTATTTTTACATAAAAACGTGCTTCTTAGGAAGCCTTTAATCAAAATTTCATGTTGCGAAAAGATGACTTAAAAAATATACGAACCGGCAGTATTTTTCCTGCCGACTGAGGGTTAAATACATTGCAAACCGCAACGTTCCAATCCATCGCGTTCCATAAAAACCCACTCGCAAGTTGATTTAAATGGCCATTAATTTACGGGAATTAAACACTAAATTCCTTCAGTTTAGCCTATAAATTCATGACAATGAGATTTAAAAATCATGTTATATTGTGAATTCTTGTGTGAATGTTATTTGGACACTTAGGCTTTTAAAAAATGTTAACCTTTTCTAAAGAAATGGTTTAAACCTAGTAATTGAATTTTGTAATTAGCTACAATTAGGTAACTAACTAATTATATGCTTTCATTTCAGGTCATCCAAGTAAGATTGTTTCATATTTGTTTCAGAATGCTTCAATCTATAATAACTGAATATTTCATTCAGTTCTCTTAATTTTTAAGAAAGTTATGGGCTTTTGACTGTCCTTGATCACAGCTTTTGTGTTGTCAATGGAAAAGCAATAGGGAACAAGATGCTAATTTCTCAGTATGAAAATGGCCATAACTTTTTTTAATACTGAAGATATGAAAGTGAATTAGGTGTCAAATTAAACTTCTTTTTATGCTTTATCTGATGGGATAAATTGCAGACTTGATTTTTTAAATCTCAAAATTTTGTAACATTGCTAAATAATGTGACTAAATTAAATACACACAAACATTTTACTGACTGCTTTGTTGGCTGCTTTTATAGAGAAACAGCAAAGAACACGAGAAGACTGTTGATTAAAAACACAACTCCAATTACTTTGCTAACCACTGCTGAAGCACTAATTAGATTAAATATTTGAAGTCAGTTGAAGACTTTCACGTGTTGTATAAACACTCAGTTTAATATTTAAACGATACAGCTCAACAATTAGTACAAAAAGGCAAGGTGTGTGTTAAAGAAGGAACTGCAGATGCTGGAGAATCGAGGGTTACACAAAAAGCTGGAGAAACTCAGCGGGTGCAGCAGCGTCTAAGGAGCGAAGGAGATAGGCGACGTTTCGGGTCGAGACCCTTCTTCAGACTGGTCAGGGATCAGGGAAATGAGAGATATAGACAGTGATGTGGAGAGATAAAGAACAATGAATGAAAGATATGCAAAAAAGTATTGATGATAAAGGAAACAGGCCATTGTAAGCAGTTTGTAGTGTGAAAATGAGAAGCTAGTGCGACTTGGGTGGGGGGGGGGGAGATGGAGAAGGAATGTCAGGGCCCGAGGGCTGAGGGAGAGATGGGGAGGGGGAGGGGGCAGTCTGGGTTAACAGAATTGAGAAAATTCAATGTTTAGGGTTAGTGTGTGTGTTAACGTGTTGACTGTGAAGTGAAGTCCAGCTCCGTTGTCTGCTGCACTCCGCCAGTTGACCACCCAAGTCGGCGTTGATTGATCGGCCCAGATCACTCCAGGTCCACGCGAGTGCTCGAGCTCGACGAACAACGATTCATGGTGCGGCCCGCCACATGACCGCCCTCAGAACCGGAGTATTGGAGGCGGTTAGGCTGTCAAGTGAGGCGGACTGATCTTGTGTACGTGTATCCTGTGTTCAGGGTGCAGCTGGTTGAGTTGAGGGCGGGGTTGGTCGTGATGGTGAACGCCCTCTGTGGAGGGGTTGTGCCACCTGCACTGGTTGGTCAATGTCCAAGTGTGCCGGCTTAAGATGGTCCACGGAGACAGTCGTCCGTCTGCCGCCCATGTCGATGATGAAAGCCATGGCATCGTTTTTGCAGTACTCTGAAAGGAACCTTGTATGGCTCCTGCAGTGGTGTACGGTGTGAATCTTGGCGAAGGATAACATACTGGCAGTCCTGGAGGTCGGGTGGGACGTACGTGGTTGTGAGACCGTGGCGGGACGTTGGGACTGGAGAAAGCGTGCCCACTTTCTCACGGAGGCGCATCAGCATGGTCGTGGGCGGTTCTTGATGTCCAGGCGCCGCCGGGATGAAGTCCCATGGGACCGTAAACAGGGCGCCATACACCAGCTTGGCCGAGGAAGTTGCCAGGTCCACCTTTGGGGCAGTGCGTGACCCACGACAATTTGTCCATCCAATCTGGGATCGTGAGCCGTGCCTTGAGGGATGCCTTCATGTGCCGGTGAAAATTTTCCACTGGGCCGTTTGCTTGCGGGTGGTAGGCCGTTGTGTGGTGCAGCTTAGTGCCCAGCAGCTAGGCCATTGCTGACCACAGCTCGGAGTGAACTGTGCACCTCTGTCAGAGGAGATGTCCACCGGCATGCCAAAGCGGGCGATCCAGTGGGCGGTGAAGACACGTGCACAGGTCGCAGTGGAGGTAGCCAAGAGCGGGACGGCTTCCGGCCATCTCGTGAATCTGTCCACGATGGTGAAGTGTGCGACACCTCTGGATGGGGGCAGCGGTCCAACGACGTGGATATGGTCGAAACGCCGGTGTGGCAGGGTGAAATTTTGCAGCAATGCCATGATGAATCTTTGAAGTTTGACAGGGGTGTATGCTTTCGCCCAGTTGCCGACCTGTTTGTGCAACCTGTGCCATGTGTACTTGGCTGCCACCAGTGCCCTTGTTGCCCAAATGGAAGGGTGAGCCAAACTATGAACCATGTTGAAAATCCGTCAGTGCCAGGCAGCGGGGATGATGGGTGATGATGGGTCGTGGCTGTCCCAGAGCCACGTCGCAGAGGAGTGTGGTGTCAGCAGGCCCGAATCACACATCCTCGAACTGCAGGCCTGAGATGGCGGTGCGGTAGGCGAGCGTCTCTTCATCCTCTCACTGGGCAACCGGCATGGCCATGTAGTCAACACCTGGGGCCAGAGCATGGAGGGCATTGATGGTGGTGCGGGACAACGCATCTGCGACCTGGTTGCTCTTGCCTGTGATGTGCCGGACACAAGTCGTGTATTCTGAGATGTAGGTCAGATGGCGCTGCTGTCGGGCTGACCAAGGATCAGACACATTGGCAAAAGCAAACGTGAGTGGCTTGTGGTTGGTGAAAGCTGAGAAATCCCTGTCCCCGAGGAAGTAGCGGAAATGCCGGATGGCCAGGTAAAGAGCGAGGAGGTCTCGGTCAAAAGCGCTTATTTCTGCTCGGGGGGGTCTCAGGTGACGACTGAAAAAGGCGAAGGGCTGCCAGCTACCATTGATCAGTTGTCCCAGCACTCTGCCCATGGCTGTGCCAGATGCGTTGAAGGTGAGAGCTGTTGGTGCGTTGGCCTGTGGATGTACCAACATTGTTGCCTTTGCCAGCACCTCCTTGGCATTGTCGAAGGCAGTCCTGGCCAAGGTTGTCCCAAACAAGCTCTTTCGGCATGTTGGCCAGGGCCTAGAACAACAGTTGCATGATCCTGGTGGTTGCTGGCACGAAGAGGTGGTAGAAGTTGACCATGCCAACAAACTCCCTTCACAGGAGAGGGTTTGGCAAACCTGCGAATGGCCTCGACATTGGTCGGGAGCAGGACCACTCCATGCTGGTTGACGCGGTGACTGAGGAAGTTGATAGAAGTGAGGCCAAACTGACACTTTGCCTGGTTGATGGCCAGGCCATGCTGGTTGAGCCTCTGGCAGAGCTGCTGGAGGTGTGCGCGTTGTTCCTGGTGAGAGTGGCTGGGGAGGAGGATGCCGTAGAGGTAGATGAACACGAAGTCCAGGCCGCGGCCCATCATGTCCATGAGATGTTGGGAAGATTAGGCGGCATTCTGGAGGCCGAAAGACATGCGCAGGAACTCAAAGAGCCCGAACGGTGTGATGAGGGCCGTCTTGGCGATATCGTCTGGATGGACCGGAATCTGATGGTAGCTGCGTAGCAGTTCGATCTTGGAAAATACCTTGTCACTGTCCAGATTGGCCGTGAAGTCCTGGATGTGAGGGACAGGGTTCCGGTCAGCTGTTGTGACCTCGTTGAGATGGCGGTAGTCCCCACAGGGTCTCCAGGCACTTTGGGGGACCATGTGAAGCGGGGATGCCCAGGGGTTGTCAGAGTGCAGACTATGCCCATTTCCTCTATCTTGCGGAACCCGTCTTTGGCCAGTTGGAGCTTGTCGGGGAGCAGCCTGCGTTTGCGTGCATGGAGTGGCGATCCTGTGGTGGGGATATGGTGCTTCACCCCGTGCTTGGGGCTGGCCGTTGCGAACTGAGGAGTTATGATGTCGTGGAAATTGGCCAAGATCCGGGCATACTCGTTGTTGGAGAAGCTCACCTAGTTGAGCTGGGGTGCTGTCAACTCGGCGTGGCACGAGGCAATCGACTCGAACGTCTCAGAATTAACAAGACGTTGTCTCTTCACGTCGACTAGCAGGGAGTGCGTCCGGAGGAAGTCGGCGCCCAGCAGCGGCTGTGGGACATCAGCGATGGTAAAGGGTGGGTGTGGCCATGTGTGGGTAGCTGTGGGTGTGGGTGTGTGTGGGTGTGTGTGGGTGAGTGTGTGTGTGTGAGTGAGTCTGTGTGAGTGGGTCTGTGTGAGTGGGTCTGTGTGAGCGGGTCTGTGTGTTTGGGTGTGTGTGAGTGGGTGAGTGTGCATGGGTGTGTGTGTGAGTAGGTGTGTGTGTGGGTGTATTGGTGTGGGTGTGTGTGAGTGGTTATGGGTGTGGGTGGGTGGGTGTGTGTGTGAGTTTGTGTGTGAGTGTGTGTGTTAGTGGGAGGTTGAATTTTGTAAATGCACAGTTAAAGCCATTATATCTGTTGCATTTGTTAACAGAGTACAGACTTGGTGACCTGTTTCCAAATGTTTGTGTCAGCTTAAGAATACTTAGGAATACAACAGTAGCTTCTGCAGAGAGGTCATTTTGCAAACTCAAGCTGATTAAGATTTATTTAAGGTCTACGTTCAAGAAGGAACTGCAGATGCTCGAAAATCGAAGGTAGATAAAAATGCTGGAGAAACTCAGCAAGTGCAGCAGCATCTATGGAGCGAAGGCAATAAGCAGAAGAAGGGTTTTGGACCGTAATGTTGCTTATTTCCTTCACTCCATAGATGCTGCTGCACCCACTGAGTTTCTCCAGCATTTTTGTCTATTTAAGGTCTACAATGTCTCAGGATGTCTTGTGGATTTGGCTGGGCTAAGTATTGAATCAAACATTGCCAGGAAAAAAAAAATTCATGCTGTGATTCAAAAAAGGCTAGGAAAGCTCTTCCTTTAAAGTAAATACGGCCTATCTACTTTTATTTTTTAACTTTTTACTAATAATTATGTCTTCTGATGATCTGATCTGCATTGAAATATAAAAGGATGTTTCAATGTGAATTATTTCTCCTTGTCTGTATTGTCAGCATAAACAAAGATGTTCAAAACAAATGTGCTTTCTTCTCTCTGATCCTTTTATTTTATTTTGTACTTATTTATATTTATCATGGAGGGAGTATAGGAGCATAAGGCCTCAAATGCAGAAAGTCAACAAAGTGCTCCATTCCACCCCTCTCTCATCTTCTATACCCTTTTGGCCCTGAAACCTGATTGGAAAGTTTCCAGGATGGTATTCTGGTGTAGGTAAGGCATAAGTTGATTTAAAATTACCTTTTCAAGGACTTTTGAAAGGAAAGGCAGTTTGGAAATAGGTCTGTAGTTGCTAGGCACAGTGGGGTGCAGGTTAGGTTTTTACAGGAGGGGCTGGACCACCCTGTGCTTGAAGCAGATAGGAACAGTGCCAGTGGCCAGAGAATTGTTGATGATGGCGAGGATGCTGGGACCGGCTATTGCAATGACATCCTTCAAAAGGGCAGAGGGGACAATGTCGGGGGGGCAGGTAGCAGGTTTCATAGTGGTGACCAGCTTTACAAGGGAGGGTAGAATAACGGGTTGGAAGTTTGGGGTAGAGTAACGGGTTGGTCTAATTTTGAAGAACAGACCAATGAGACAGCTAGGTCACGGACGAGAGGGGAAATATTCGTTCTGATGTTCTTAACTTTGCTGGTGAAAAATGTAGTAAATTCTTCGCACTTAGCAGGGGACCCAGCTAAGCTGGTGCTGGGGGCAGGACATATGTTAGAGGTAATGGTGCTAAAAAGGACCTTGGAGTTATGGGCGTTTTTGGAAATATTGTGTTCTCGCAGACCTTACTGCTTCCTGGTATTTGAGAAGATTGTTTCTCGGAAGTTCAAAGGAAATTTGAAGCTTATCAGATTTATACTTCTGTTCTGATTTTCTGCACTCTCTTCTTATAGGTATGTTACAAAACTTACCTTTAGCGGCGCTGCAGTTCTGCCGCTCCCCGTGTGCGCGACTTTAGCGCCTGTCAGAGGGGGGCGGGCTTAAAGTGCCGATTTTCACCAGACCAGGATAATCGATGAATGTCGGGCGATTTAATTGCGGAAGAAAAATCGCTCCGACATTTCATCCATTAAGGTATTTTTAAATTACTCTAAGTTATTTGTTAACTAGAGTAATTTAAAAATCACCTTCAAAAGCCGTGACCGCAGACCACCGGAAGCATTTTCCGTAGGGGAGAAAAAAAGGTAAATACTTTATTTTTTTATTAAAAGTTGGTTTTTTGGGAGGCATAAATACTATTTTAATGTTGCGAAATGGGTTCCCCAAAAAATGTATGAACCCCCAGTATTTTCCCCCCCGACTTCACCGCTAACCGCAACGTTCCAATCCACCGCATTCCACTAAAACCCACTCGCTAGTTGATTTAAATGGCCATTTATTTACAGGCATAGAACACTAAATTCCTTCCATTTGGCCCAGAAATTCATGAAAATGAGATTTAAAAATTATGTTATATTGTGGATTATTGTGTGAATGTTATTTGGACACTTAGGCAATTAAAAAAAAGTTTATCTTTTCTTAAGAAATTGATAGATGTTTAGATCTACTCATTGAATTTTGTAATTAGCTACAATTAGATAACTAACTAATTATATACTTTAATTTCAGGTAATCCAAGTAAGATTGTTTAATATTTGTTTCAGAATGCTTCAATCTATAATGACTGAAAATTTCATTGAGTTCTCTTAATTTTTAATAAAGTTATGGGCTTTTAATTTTTCCAGATCACAGCTTTTGAGTTAAGTCAATTGAAAGGCAATGGGAAGCAAGATACTCATTTCCGAGCATGAAAATGGCCATAACTTTCTTAATACTGAAGATATGAAAGTAAATTAGGTGTCAAATTAAACTTCTTGTTATGCTTTATCTGATGGGATAAATTGCAGACTTGATTTTTAAAATCTCAAAATTTTGTAACATTGCTACTTCTTAGGGCTCTGGTGGTGTCATTGAGCCAGGGCCTGCCTTTAGGCTCAGGCTATTTCATTTTAAGAGGAGCGACTAAATCCAGGATGGAAGAGCAAGTGATTTGAATAAAAAAATTAGGTCGTCAGTGCTGAGATGGAGGGGAGATGCCTCGGTGGTGCAGATGTCGGGGGCGGCTATGAGAGCCTCAGAGAACTTACTGACAGTCGAAGAGTTTACATAGAGGGAGTATCGAGCAAGGAGATGGGATTTTGAGGGAGAGAAAGGCAGAGATGCATCGAATATAATTGCACTATGATCAGACAGACAGGCATAAATAATTTCTGTATTACAAATTGGGAGACCAGACGATAGCACCAGGTCAAGTGTATGGCCAAGCTTGTGCGTGGGTCCAGTGTTGAGTAGAGTCAGATTGAAGGACTCAACCAGGTTAATAAATTCACTGACAAGAGGCTTTGTGGGACAGCAAACATGAATGTTAAAGTCGCCAAGAATCAGGACCCGGTCATCTTTGGGCAACAAGCTAGCGATAAGATCAGCAAATTGTGAAATAAAGTCCTCATGCCTTTTTGGTGGGCGATACACAAGAACAATTGAAAGTGGACAGATTAGACCAACTATAATTAGTTGATGTTCAAAACGGGAGAAATGATCAGCGTTTAGGAGGCGGCAGTTGAAATGTTTCTTCAACACATTTGTACCCTTGAGGTACATAACGACCTACTTCTCACCATTGACTCCGGCGACTGTGCAATCCTGCTCCTTCCTGACCTCAGCGCAGCATTTGATACTGTCGACCACACCATCCTAATTGACCGTCTCCGGTGCGGGGTTGGTAATGATGGCACTGCCCTGAGCTGCTTCGTCTCCTACCTCAAAGATAGGAGTTCCTCTACAAACATAGGCAACTCTTTCTCCTCCCCAGCTAGCCTTTGCTGTGGGGTTCCACAAGGTTCCATCCTTTGCCCCATTCTCTTCTCCCTGTATATGGCCCCCTTAGGCCAAGTCATTCAAAGGCACGGCATTTCCTTCCATTGCTATGCAGACGATACACAACTCTATCTCCCCCTAAAACCCAACAACCGATCAAATCTACTCAGCTTTATCCACTACCTCGAGAATATAAAGTGTTGGATGGCCCAGAACTTCATAAGCTTCTCGGCATAAGCTCAGGGGTGACCGCGCGTTTGCGGTTGCAAGACCTAGACTATGGAACAGCATCCCTCTTCCCATCAGAACTGCCCCTTCCATCAACTCTTTTAAGTCTAGATTTAAAACTTATTTCTGCTCTAAAGCCTTTCTAGAGCTCCTCTGAGCGCTGTATGTATGTATTTATGTATGTATTGTTGAGCTAAATTTTTGAGTTGGCTCAGAATTTTTCTCCTCTTTATTGGGTGATTTAAACTATGGACGTTATAACTTACTATCTTTAAATTAGTCATTATCCCACATGGTGTAATCTACTAGTTGCTTTCTATACCATTTTTGTTACTTGCTCTGGTTAGCCTGTGAATATCCGCTGTATTCAAAATACAATTTACTAGGGTGCGACGTAACAATGAAAAACATTTGCCAAACTAACAAATCAATAAACAATAAACACATCATTAAATTAATATACAATAAAACTTTACACATAGGACCAAAAAACAATAAAGAAAAAAGGAACTTCCTACCTAACAAACCCATCTGGACACCCTAAACTAGGTGGTGTACCAGCTTCTCGTAGAAAGGCGAAGAGGTGTGACTAGGTCTCTCCTGGGTAGCCCACTTATGTGTGGTTGCAACTACAGTAAGGTTGCTCTAAATCCCACTTTGGGACTTTTGAATTTCAATTATAAGCAAAAATAAATGGCAGGTATCTCCCTCCCCACCCGCGAGAGCCTCCCTCAATCCCTCTCTTTGATAGTACAATTAAATCAATTAGCAAATATAATACATTACAAAACCAGCCGTATATGTGCTGTAAAACATGGCATAATTACCCTTCGTCAAGAAAACAAAACAGAACCAAAGAGTATATGTACAAACTATTTACATATTATTTGTCTCATCTTATACTATTATCTAATCGTATAGATGTTAATTGTCCACTTCATTAACTCAATGGTCTCTTTCAGACATTTTACCATTTACACATATGACCCACGTTTCTGTGCTTATTTCAAACCTGTCTATAGTCCACCTCCTATGATACCCAGTATGGTGCGAAGATCTTCCTCTGACAGATTTGCCAATCCTCTCTGGCCGCCTGCTTTATTCGTCCCCCCTGACCAGTGGTCTCACAGCAGTTCTCTATTCAAAACATCTCTGGACTCCGATCTGATGTAAATCCCCATCTTCTCCAGTGTAGGTACTGCCTCAGTCAATGTCCTGAAGGATTTAACTCCAAAATCTAGGAAGATCTTGAACTGTGCCAGGAATGGAGACTTGACTTTAATATTTTTCTCCCGCAGTTGCTTAATCACCTGTCGTGCCTCCTTACGCTTTCTCTGGACTTCTGGTGAGTAGTCTTGATCAAAAAACACTCTGTCCCCATCATAGATTATCTTACGCTGCTTCCAAGCCTGTTGCAACACGAGATCTTTCGTATAATAGTCTAAAAATCTGACTATCATAGATCTTGGTGGGGCTAGCTCTGCACTCGGTCCAGCTGCGAGGGACCTATGTGCTCTCTCTATATTAATAGTTAAATCTTCCGGGAGTTCTAGGGAATTCCTCAACAGTTCATTTACAAACTGGAACATGTCCTTTTTTGCCTTTCCCTCTGTGACTCCATATATCTGCACATTTTTACGTCTCGCTCGATTTTCCAGGTCCAGACATTTCTCTGTAAATTTTTATCTTCTCTCTGTAACAGGTGGTTAATCACTCTCTCGTGTCTCATTTCCTTATCTTCTGGTGAACTTACTCTGACCTCCATTTCCTTCAATTTTCCTTCCAGCTTTTCCATTCGGGCTGTCAAATCCTTCATTTTATCCTCCACTCTCGTTAATCTCTGTTTGGTATCTTCTGAGGCTTCTTTGTGTTCTTTTCTCAACTTTCTCAACTCGGAGAGAATTAACGGGCTTTCCTTATCAGACTCGGCGTCTGTTAGTTTCTGACCTTTATTCTTTCCTTTTCCTCCTCGCTCAGACGCCTTATGTCGACCCATCATGTTCAGACAGCCGTTGGCACTCCTTTCTCCTCGTAAATCACAGTATTTATCTTTCTTATGGCTGGTTTGAAGAGGGCAGGTCGATTACACAGCCTTCACTGTCATGGCGTCACCGGAAGTCTCATCAACTCTTTTAAGTCTAGACTTAAAACTTATTTCTACTCTAAAGCCTTTCTTGAGGTCCTCTGAGCGGTGTATGTATGTATTTATGTATGTATTGTTGAGCTATATACCACTGTTTGTAGCATGTTAGCACCTGCACTAATGTAAAGCACTTTGATAAACAAGTTGTTTTTAATTTCCTGCTGTTTAAAGGTGACTAGTGACCAAATATTACAGTTCATAGAATCAATGGGTTACACTGTGATTGTGTTTTTTATCCCAGAGGCCTCAGTCATAATGTGGTCCAGCCATTAAAATTTAATAAAGTCATAGAGTCATCCATCATGTATACTGCCCCCTTTGGCCCAACTGGCCCATTCCGATCAAGATGCCCATCTACACTGGTCCCACCTGACCGTGTTTGGCCCACATCGTAACTGTCACTGTATGTCATGTTGTTACTTGTGGGCGGAGTACCAAGACAAATTCCTTGTATGTAAATACTTGGCCAATGAACTTACTTACTTACTTATCCCTCTAAAGCTTTCCTATCCATGTACCTGTCCAAGTGTCTTTTAAATGCCGTTGTAGTACCTATCTCAACTACCTCCTCTGGCAGTTTGTTCCATATACCCACCACTCAATGTGCATAAGTTGCCCCTCAGGTTCAGTAAATCGTTCGCCTTTCTCAGGGCACCAAAAGGCCACTCCAAATAATGCCTACCCAAATATATATTGCCATAAATTATGAATACGTGAAAGCATAAAATACAAAATGAAACCATGCACAATGCCTAAAGATTTAAATAATTTCCAGCATGAGTTTTATTAATCTATCAGTCACCTGTCAACCTACTCCACTGATATTGTAACAAATGCATCAACATGAAGGATGTGATGATTGATTTACCCAATCTTAATGCTGCCGCTGTTTGTTTCATTGATATCACCTGGAGGACTACTCTGATAAGATTAGTTTGCATCAAAGTGAAACATCAATGTATTGATCAAATTGTACGCAAATCTTAAAGAATTACTGAGAATGTCTGAGAAGCACGGAATAAAGCACACTTTGTCAATTTGAGGATGATTGGTATTGTTTTTTTATTGCCATTCTCAAGTGAAAATGTTGTTGTGCTTGCTATCCTGACATGTCATGTCACACAACAGGTACAGCAGCTTTACTAGTTTATAATTATACACTGTAGCTGGATCTCCAGCTGTAACAAGTAGTGCAAGAGAGAAAATAAACAGAATATAGCATTACAGTTGCAGAACAATCTCATAATCATAATCATACTTTATTAGCTAAGTATGTTTTGCAACATATGAGGAATTTGATTTGCCATACAATCGTATCAATAAAAAGCAACAAAACACACAAAATGCATTTTAACATAAACATCCACCACAGTGACTCCTCCACATTCCTCACTGCGATGGAAGGCGAAAAAAAAGTTCAATCCCTTCCCCTCTTTGTTCTCCCATGCTCAGGGGCCTCGAACCTTCCGTTGTCAGGGTGATCTTATCTCCCGGAGCCCTCCACGTCGGGGCGATCAACCTTCCACATCGAGGAGATCTCAGCTCCCTGCACCGGGCGATCGGACCCCGGGTCGGAGCTGGTCGAACCTCCTGCAACTTTGGAGCTTCACGACTGTAGATTGGTTTATCCATGAGAACCAATCATAGTAGAATAGCATCACTCACCCCACCCTACTGTACGATTTATACTAACACCCACTTCCTGCACTGGTCAGTCTTGGAAGTGGTCATGATGTTCTAACAACTAACAACCTGCTGTACCGCAGTAGTTTGAACACTGATTAAAGATGATCTTGAACTTCAGATTGTATTATTTAGTCATTTACACCGACATCAGTCTCTACCCGAGACTGAGAGCTCCTCAATGGTGAAATCCGCAGGTCGCGGTTGGAACATCGATCCCAGGCAAGGGATCACAGGCTCCGATGGTAAGTCCACGGCCCCGCAGTGGGGCTCAAAGTCAGTCTTGCGCAAGGCCGCCAGCTCCATATGTTAAGCCGCAGAGCGACCAGAGATAAGATCTGGAAAACAATCACATCTCCGGCAAGATAAGAGATTGAAAAAAAGTGTCCCCCCACATGCTCCCAACCACTCCCCCCCGACATAAAAAAAACCAGAGAACATTAATGCATACTTTTTAAAACACACTAAAAATAACAAAAAAGACTAAAAGACAGACAGGCCGTAGGCGGGGCTGCCATCGCTGACGGCGCCACCCGGTGGCGATCCCAAACAATATAGTTTCAAATTTTACAAAAAAGGTGACATTTAAAGGACAAAGGACAAAGGACATTTATTGTCACATCCACCAATTGGTGCAGTGAAATTTGAGTTACCAAGCAGCACACAAATAAGATAAACACAATGCTACAGAATTTAACATAAAACATAAAAACATCCCCCCACAGCGGAATCAACATTTCCCACTGTGAGGGAAGGCAACATATTTATATTACAATAATAACATTATTTATATAATGCGTTCCACATTTTCAGGGCATTTATTTGTCTTGTCCTACACTTGTACTGAAGTAAAGACCATGACATCTAGTATAGAGTGTATGATGTGTATGGAGATGGTCGATGAGGTCAATCTGGGATCGAAAATTCCTTTCACTAAGGTGACAGGGTTGCAAGGATGTTGCAGCATCAGATGCTCTTGATTTTTGAGATTCTCCATTCCTCTTTGCTGCTTCCATTCTATTTTCCTCAAATGAACAAGCACTGCTTTTTATGTGGATATACCTAACAGGACAACCCCATGTTTGTTGTTCCCAATTGTGTGCATTAATGTTGAAACTCTTCAGCGATATACAAAGAGAGGCTTTGAATTTATTTTTCTGTCCCCCACGTTCAGGACATCTAACAACATATTGTAAACAGTGAGATAGTTCGGAAATAAAGTTGCAGTCAAAATGAAGGAGTCAGTTGGTACCCAGCAAGCTCACAGAAACAGTAATCAGATAAATAACATACTATTTACTTTAAGTCCTCTGGGGAAGGATAAAATAAAGATACTGACAGAACCCTCTTTTCATTTAGTGGCGTCATGGGATCTTTAATGTCGTCACTGACATAGCAGATCTATCCTTGATTTTGTATGCCATCCGGGAGACTGCACCTCTGACAGTCCAACACTGACTTAGAATGACACTCAGCTGCGGCCTTGATTTTCTTTGGTGCATGTTAAATCTAAATGTTCTGACAGTGATATACAAGTGACAGAAACATGACCACAGTCTGATTTTATATTTAAAATTGATTGCTAGATGACACCATATCATATTTGCCCAAAAACTTGCAGGGTGTTATTTACCATAAAATGATTATCATAATGGGAAATCTTCCGATCTCATATAATGAGATATTGTGCAATCATTAATCACTGCATTAGAATAGGAGGCCATTGAGTGAACAGTAGACACAGGGCATGAAGCAATGGAAGATCTGGTCAAATCAATAAATAACATTAAACCTAGTGACAAGCTGTGGGATCTAAACATGAAGATTCTGACAGCAATATTCTAAATGTACATTGCTTCCCAAAACTGAGCACTACACTTGAATGTGTGTTATTAGTAGCAACACATCCAAAAATATAACACTTTCATACTTACTGAATGCCAAAAATGTAATATACACCACGTTCAAAATGCTCTTTGATGTACTGAAATGGTTACGTAACACTTTAACTCTTTGTTGGTTGACAGGTCCTAGATAATTCTGACAAGCATCGGTTGCAGTGGCTTGAAGAAACATTAACACAAATTAAGGAAATTCTGAATGAAAATGGAAGCTTGCGGAAACACTCAGCACGTCAGATAACCTCGGTGGAAAGTTAATGATTGCATTGACTTGGAATGTTAGTTCTCTTTCTCTCTGACAAAAAACCTGCCACACACTTCCAGCATTTTCAAACTTATTTCAGATTGTCAGAAGGTTATAAAGCTTCCTTAGTGCTTTTCTAGTTATATTGCAGCCTGCCTGAGGCCAGGGGAAAATCAGATTATTTCCTCACATGGTTTCCAATCAATTTATTCATCCAGATGCCTCAATATGAAATGAATCTTAAACGTCATTTCAGGGGTGAAAATCGTGCAATTAGCACAAAATCGCAGCAAACTGACCTTCACGAAGAAGGAGAACAAATAAACATGAGATATTTAAAAGATGTAACTGAAGTAAGGGTTGACATGAATAGAAGATTCAGTAATTAACAGTATATGCTGGTGTGAAGTTTGATACTGGGCTCTGCTCTGGATGATGTAGACAGAATATTTAATGAATGCAAACTAGCCATTTCCTTTGCACTATTCATATGGCATTCTCTCGCATTGGTAGTAATGGGATGCAATTTTCAACTTCAGTTGCAATGCGTGATCTGACCTGTGTTCTGGCATTGAGTCCACTGTCTTAGAAATATTTCCATAACTCATTATATTTATTTCAAATTTCGAGAATACACAATTGGCTTCCAAAATATACTTTTTGACCAACTGGTATGCAAACTGTACAAGATGCAATTGCAGAGGCAGATCCACTCTGATGTTACCTTAATAGACACAAATTGCTTGAGTAACTTAGCAGGCCAAGCAACATCTCTGGAGAGAAGGAATGGGTGACGGTTGAGACTTCTTCCGATGTCTCAACCCAAAACATCATCCACTCCTTCTCTCCAGAGGAGCTGCCCGTCCAGATGAGTTACTCCAGTACTTTGTCTCCGTCTTTGGTGTTAGCCAGCATCTGCAGTTCCTTCCCATATTGGTTTTACCTTAGTTTTAAACAAGTTCATCTGCAGCAGAATTGTATTCCACTACAACCTGCAATATAATGGTCCAAATCTGTTATTGCAATCAAGCTATGGGATAAAACTTGGTTCAGTGAGGAGTGTAGAAGATTATGTTAGGAGCAGAACCAGATGTAGCTGAAAATTGGGTGCCTACTGGGCAGCTGCAATATGTATATGCTGAACAGAAAAAAAACAGAACGAGAGAGTGGGAGAGAGAGAGAGCAGGTGAAGGAAAAGGAGGGGGCGAGGGGAGGGCGAGGGGGGGCAAGGGAGAGGGAGAGGGAGAAAATCAAACATATGATAAGTTGGGACATCAAAGAGCATTGGTAAAACCTCTAGTCATTTCATCGTCACCATCATAATCTTTGGTCACCATCACTCAAGTCAATGGGCACCAAGTGGAAAGCACTCCAATAACTGCAGTCATGTCCTGTGCAAAGAACTATGGCAGGGGCTGTTGGCCAATAATCCCAGTCCCAAACATCACTCCATGAGTCTCTGAAAGCGATGTGCTATAAGCTCAGTCATCTTCAGTCCCTTCACCTGCAACCATCGTTCCACCGGTGAGTTTGAGAATGCAAATGCTAATTTGAATGTAATTGAACTGCTAAATTGAATTCTGAATAAATGCACAGTAGCTACCAGAGGCTATAAGGTTTCAGTAGGAATGTAGAGAGTTTCATTGTATAAGAATATCATTATCTCTTAAATGGCTCCATGTTACTGTGGTCTATGTTATGTTTATTAGTAAATAGCATTGGAATTGGCGGACTGTCAACAGGTTGTACACTTGTCCTTCTGGGACAGTGGAATGTGATCCGAATTGGCCAACAAATAAATAGAATAAAAATGGAGACAAATGATCTGGAGCAAATGTGAGTTTAAATCTGTAGGAAGGAACTACAGATGCTGGTTTACACCGAAGATAGACCCAAAATGCAGGAGTAGCTCAGCGGGATAGGCAGCATCTATGGAGAAAATGAATGGGTGATATTTCAGGTCAAAACACTTCTTCAGACTGAGAGTCAGGGAGAACGAGTCTAGAGATATGGAAGGGTAAGGTGTGATGGGAAGGTGACAATGTGGCATACAATCAGTAACATTAATCAGAAAGACAGAGAAACTAGTCGGATAACTAGGGTGGGGGAGGGATGGAGAGAAAGGGAAATCAAGGTTCACTAGAAGTTAGAAAAATCAATATTCATACCACTGGGTTGTAAGCTGCCCAAGCGAAATATCTGTTCTTCACCTGGAATCTAAAATATGGACACTAATATGTTCACTGTAATAGTCGTAGTCTTTGCAATCTCTGGCCTCAGTAACTCTGCAAAATACTTCTCTTGGCCAATTGGAGAAAAATTCTGTACTTTCTGGCCATGTCCGAGGAGATGAATGAACACAGGAAAGCTGGAGTTCAGAGATTTTTTTATAACACAAATCTTAAGGTGAACAACAGTAAAGTCAATCGGAGGTGACATAGCACCATTGTTGGAGTGAAAATCTATGCTGCCTGGTCAATAGTAATAAGAAATGTCCCTCAAGTAGAAGGAGCTATTTTCCTTGCACAATTCATGCAGGTGTAATCTGACTTCATTTTACAATCGTTCATCATTGTTTTCATCTGTGATAGCTTTTCTGCAACTCATGACTGGAATACTCTGTCATAATACTACTTCAATTTACATGAAAAGTTTTAACACCTATGTTTATTAATATTCATACAATCAGACAGTATGCATATCATTCACAGTCAATGCTCCTTCTTTCAAAATAATCAGCTTTCCCTGCAAGCTAATTAATGAAGAAAATCACTAGAGTGGATTTATATCCGTAACAGAAGCAAAGATAACAGTTATCAAGATGCTCCAGTTCCCCGATATTCAGTGTAACAATACAGACAGGATTAATCTTTCTGTTCTTTCCTACTTCCACGTCAATGGTCAGAACAATCATGCAGTTGTAAACCCACAGAAAAGAATGCACATCTGTGGTTATTTCTGTTTACACATCTGTTCATTGCTTCAAAGGAATGCCCATTTATTGCAGGTGCCTGGCTTTACATCAGTTAGAAATCCTATAATTTGAGAAAATATATTCTGGTATCATTGTAACTGCACCATACAAAGGTATACCAGGTTACCAGTTAACCTGTAGCAGGATCATAGTGCTCCACAGTCTGTAGACCTGTACCAGGATTACTGTCATTCCGCAGTCCATAGACCTATGCCAGGATTACTATACACCATAGCCTTCTAACACATACCATGATTAGTGTAATCCATACCCTCTAAACATTTGGGATCACAGAACACCAATTCCTCTGAACATACACCAGGATACTATAAACATACTATTCTTTTAGAATTTCCAAGATATGATGGAATTGCCACTGGATTTGAAACTAGCAATGTATTAATCCTGGGTTACACAAAAAGCTGGAGAAACTCAGCGGGTGCAGCAGCATCTAAGGAGCGAAGGAGATAGGCGACGTTTCGGGTCGAGACCCTTCTTCAGACTGAAGAAGGGTCTCGACCCGAAACGTCACCTATCTCCTTCGCTCCTTAGATGCTGCTGCACCCGCTGAGTTTCTCCAGCTTTTTGTGTAACCCTCGATTCTCCAGCATCTGCAGTTCCTTCTTTAACAATGTATTAATCCTGTTCAACTAAATGTATAAGGACAACAGTAGTTACAATAAGCCAGTCAATTTAACAGCAGTGGTGGATAGAATTTAGAAACAATATTCAGGGAAATAGTTAACAAGCATTTAGATCCGTTAAGGATTGATCAGTGCAGGAAAGTACTGCAGATGCTGGTTTAAATCGAATGTAAACACAAAATGCTGGAGTAACTCAGCAGGACAGGCACCATCTCTGGAGAGAAGGATTGGGTGACGTTTCGGGTCGAGATCCTTCTTCAGATTGATTTTAAAAGCAACTGCGACATTTCATTGATAGAACACTGGATATTTTTCTCTACGGATTTTAAGACAGCTTTCAAGAAAATACCACTTGAAAGGCAGATTAAAAACAACTGAGATGGAATTAAAGGGTAAGAGATAGGTTTGTGAGCAGGAAATAGTGAGGTAATAGTGAGTCTTGGGAAATAATATTCCCAAGCCTTGTATTTTTTTGATGTACACGTAAATATTAGAATTTAAAGTAAAATTTCAAAACTTTTCAGCTGATACCAAACTTGCAGGTGTAGCAAGCTATGAGTATTACACCAATTGACTATAGTAGACATATCTCAGCCAGCAGATTGGGCAGGCAATCTGGAGATGGAGTTTAATACAGAGAATTATGAGGTGGTGAACTTTGTGAGAGGCAAAATTGATTTAATAGGAGCATTCCAAAGAGTGTGTAGGAACAAAGGGACACAGGAATGTTTAAGAGCCTGTCCCACTAATGCGACTGTCTTCGACCTTCAAGCTCGAGGGCACTTGCCTGAAAAACCTCGAGCTGGATCGACCATCAGCGATGAAACCACGAGCCGGATCGACCGTCTGCGCGCGCGCACACACACACACACACACACACACACACGCACACACGCACACACACATACATTGCAAAGGCGGGGGCCAGGGAAAGTGGGGGGGGGGCGCTGTCTGAAATTCACACCCGCGATGAACAGGAAGGTAAAAGACGGCTGGCACAGTTACGGGTAAGTCCTTTAGCGAACGCGGAGAGGGGGAGGCAGAGAAGGGAAGAGAGGGGGATAGAAGGGAAGAGAAGGAGAGAGAAGGGCAGAGAAGGGGAGAAAAATGGAGAGAAGAGGGGGAGACACTTTTAAGAAGCCAGACAACTTTAATAAAGTTTAGCGGGCATTTAACATTACTGATCGGTTTACTTACCTTTTTTTTCTCAACGAGCTTTACCTTCGACTACCTTCGATTATCTTTGATTGCCTTCGATAACCCATGATAGCATTACGACCTACCTCGACTAAACCTACGAGTAAAAAAATATTGACCTTTTCCATGGCGACCTTTTTTTGCTCGCGGGCATTTTTCAGCACGTTGAAAAAAAATGCTGTGACCTATCTGAGGCCTCGCGGGGACCACTCTTGAGCATGAAGGAGAGTTACAAAGACCTCCTAGGACCTCGTGTCGACCATGCTGTGAGTATGAGTTGAGGGCAAATTCTTCTAAACTCGTCAATTAGGTCGCCGCAGTTGAACAGGCCCTTTATGTATATAAGAATTTGAAGTTGGAAGTATGTGCACAGGTCTTAGAAGTTGCTAAGCACTTCAATTGTACACCATCTCTCTCCAATTTTGTGACTATGGCCCAACATTCAAGTTCCTCCCACTCATGGAAATTGTGGGAGGAACATCCTGTCATGTCCCTTAAAGATTTGATATAACCATATAACCATATATCCATATAACAATTACAGCACGGAAACAGGCCTTCTCGGCCCTTCCAGTCTGTGCCGACCATTTATTTTCCCCTAGTCCCATCTACCTGTACTTAGACCATACCCCTCCATTCCCTTCCCCTCCATATACCTATCCACTTTACTTTTAAATGTTAAAATCGATCCTGCCTCCACCACTTCTGCTGGAAGATCATTCCACACAGTCACCACTCTCTGAGTAAAGAAGTTCCCCCTCATGTTACCCTAAACTTCTGTCCCTTAATTCTCATGTCATGCCCTCTTGTTTGAATCTTCCCTACCCTCAATGGGAAAAGCTTATCCACGTCAACTCTGTCTATCCCTTTCATCATTTTAAAGACCTCAATCAAGTCCCCCCTTAACCTTCTGTGCTCCAAAGAATAAAGACCTAACTTGTTCAACCTTTCTCTGTAACTTAGTTGCTGGAACCCAGGCAACATTCTAGTAAATCTCCTCTGTACTCTCTCTCTATTTTGTTGACATCCTTCCTATAATTAGGCGACCAAAATTGTACACCATACTCCAGAATTGGTCTCACCAATGCCTTGTACAATTTTAACATTACTTCCCTACTCCTATATTCAATGCTCTGATTTATAAAGGCCAGCACACCAAAAGCTTTCTTTACCACCCTATCTACATGTGATTCCACCTTCAGGGAACTATGCACAGCTATTCCTAGATCCCTTTGTTCCACAGCATTCCTCAATTCCCTACCATTTCCCTATCAATTCCCTACCATATATTTCAATAAAATCACTCCCCAATCTTCTAAACTTCAAAGAACATAGAGGTCTGATTTATTTAGCCACTTAGGTTCTTACCACACCAGGAATTAACCTTTAGGGAACGGGGGTTCCCCTCTTCAACTATAGATGAGGCTCTCACCAGGGTCTCTTCTATATCCCGTAGCATCGCTCTCACTCCCCATCCCCCCACTCTTAACAAGGACAGAGTCCCCCATGTCCTACCATCATCCCACCAGCCGTCACATACAACAGATATTCCTCCGACATTTTTTGCCACCTCTAACGGGATCCCACCACTGGCCACATCTTCCCATCTCCTCCCCTTTCGGCTTTCCACAGAGACTGCTCCCTCCTTAACTCCTTGGTCAATTCATCCCTTTCCACCCCAACGACCCCCTCCCCTGGTACTTTCCCTTGCAACCACAGGAAATGTTACATTTGTTGCTTTACCTCCCCCCTCGACTCCATCCAAGGACCCAAGCAGTCTTTCCAGGTGAGGCAGAGGTTCACCTGCACCTCCTCCAACCTCATCTATTGCATCCGCTGCTCTAGGTGTCAACTGCTCTACATTGGTGTGACCAATCGCAGGCTTGGCAATCGCTTCGCCCAACACCTCCGCACAGTTCGCATTAACCAACCTGATCTCCCGGTGGCTCAGCACTTCAACTCCCCCTCTCATTCCATATCCCACCTTTCTGGCCTGGGCCTCCTCTATCGCCAGAGTGAGTCCCACTGCAAAATGGAGGATCAGCACCTCATATTTCGCTTTACACCCCAGCAGTATGAACATTGACCTCCAATTTCAGGTAGTCCTTGCTTTCTCCCTCTTTCCCCTCCCCTTCCCAGCTCTCCCACAGCCCACTGTCTCCGCCTCTTCCTTTCTTCTTCCCACCCCCCACCCCCACATCAGTCTGAAGAAGGGTCTCAACCCAAAATGTCACCTATTCCTTCGCTCCATAGATGCTGCCTCACCCGCTGAGTTTCTCCAGCATTTTTGTCTATCTAGGAATTAACCCAGGGAATTTCTGTTAGATTGGCTCCAATGCTAATATACTTTTTTAATTAGGGAGATCACTATTGTTCACTGTACTCCAAATGGGGTCTCAGCAGTATCTTGTACGATTGTAGCATTACTTCCCTATTCTAAACTCCAACTCTCTTCCATTAAAGGCTAAGATGCCATTTGCGCTCCTCACCACCTGCTGCCTGCTAACATTTTGCAATCCCCGCATAGGAATATCTAGATCATCATTCATCAAAAGGATAGAACATCATCCACCACTACTTTAATAATAGATTTTATTTCGAAGTCACATGAGTGACTACGTGAAGAGCCTGCATGCACGTCAATATGTCTAGCGCATGGCGCTACTCAGAGCAGTTTCGAACTGCTCCGACAGGTAAGTCAATTTTCACCAGGCCGCTCTATAGCATGCCCAGAGTAGCTATGGAGGCAGCCAGGGGTTTGGGCCGCCGTGAAAGCTCCATAGGAGCTAGAGTAAGTAGAAGATTTTGCACCGCAGTTTGGGCTCTCCACGGGAGCAGGCGGCTGAAATTGTAGGGCTCCATAAGGAGCTGGGTTGCGGCTGTTGCCGTTATAGTCTGCACGGCAGCAGATGGACGAAATGGGAGACCGCCGGCTAGGATAAGTTGTTACAGCTGCCGGCATCAGAGCTCCATATGGGAGCAGGCAGCTAGAATTGGAGGCAGCGTGGGGCTCCGTAAGGAGGTAGAATTCATAAATTGCGGCTGCCGGCAGCCAGGTCTACTTTGCTGCAGGAGGTTTCCAGCAGCAGGTGAGTTTAAAAATAGCCACGGCCTAGAGCTACCGCTTAAGTAAGCTCAGCTGCCATAGCACTGAACGAATTTAACATAGTTACTGCTACAGCTATGCTGCAGCAGCATATAGTGTATACTTTATTTTAGAATCAGAATGCCTTTTATTGTCACTATACACATGTACAATGAGATTAAAAGCTGCTCCTACTCAGTGCAAAACAAAAGGGGGGGGGGGGGATAAGGTGCACAGTTTCTGCGGCGCTACATACATATCTATAAAAGGACAATGGATAAATAGAATTAATAAATAGGATTCCTATATCCAGTATGGGTTATTGCACATATTGGAAATTACAGTTACAGTACAAATTACACTAGGTGGATAGATGGAAGTCCGGGGGTTAGGCTGTGAAGTCAGTGCATGTGTGAGTTCAGGGAGATAATGGATTTTGGAAAGAAACGGTTCTTGAGTCTATTTGTCCTTGTGCTGATGCACCTATAGCACCTCTCTGGGGGCAGCAGGTTGAACAGGCCAAATGCAGGATGGGAGCTGTCCTTGATGATGTTCTTCGCCCTGCTGAGGCAGCGGGAGGTGTAAGTGTCCATCAGAGAGGGGAGAGGGCAGCCAATGATCTTCTGTGCTGCCCTAACTACCCTCTGAAGCCTCTCCCTGTCTGCCATGGTGCAGCTGCCGTACCATGCTGTAATGCAGTATGTCAACAGGCTCTCAATGGACGAGCGGTAGAAGGTCAGCAGCAGGTTGGAGTCCAGGTTGTGCTTCCTGAGGACCCTCAGGAAGTGCAGCCGCTGCTGAGCCTTCTTGATGACCGCTGTGATGATGTCAAATTGGCAGGGGTGCTGAGGAAGAGGATTTCCTGGAATGTATGCGGGATAGTTTTCTCAACCAACATGTGGAGGAACCAACGAGAGAGCAGGCTATTCTAGACTGGGTATTGAGTAATGAGGAAGGGTTAGTTAGCAGTCTTGTGGTGCGTGGCCCCTTGGGCAAGAGTGACCATAATATGGTTGAGTTCTTCATTAGGATGGAGAGTGACAAAATTAAGTCAGAAACAAGGGTTCTGAACTTGAACAAAGGTAACTTTGAAGGTATGAGATGTGAATTGGCCAAGATAGACTGGCAGGTGATTCTTAAAGGGTTGACAGTGGATGTGCAATGGAAGGTATTTAAAGACTGCATGAATGAAGTACAAAAGTTGTTCATACCAGTTTGGCAAAAGAATAAATCGGGGAAGGTGGTGCATCCATGGATAACAAGGGAAATCAGGGATAGTATAAAAACAAAAGATGAGGCATACAAATTTGCCAGAAAAAGCAGCCTACCGGAGGACTGGGAGAAATTCAGAATCCAGCAGAGGAGGACAAAGGGCTTAATTAGGAAAGGGAAAATAGATTATGAAAGGAAACTGGTAGGCAACATAAAAACTGACTGCAAAAGTTTTTATAGATATGTAAAGAGAAAGAGACTAGTTAAAACAAATGTTGGTCCCTTGCAGTCAGAAACAGGTGAATTGATCATGGGGAACAAGGACATGGCAGACCAATTCAATAACTACTTTGGTTCTGTCTTCACTAAGGAAGACATAAATAATCTGCCGGAAATAGCAGTGGAACGGGGGTCAAATAAGATGGAGGAACTGAGTGAAATCCAGGTTAGCCGGGAGGTGGTGTTGGGTAAATTGAACGGATTGAAGGCCGATAAATCCCCAGGGCCAGATAGTCTGCATCCCAGAGTACTCAAGGAGGTAGCCACAGAAATAGTGGATGCATTAGTGATAATTTTTCAAAATTCCTTAGATTCTGGAGTAGTTCCTGAGGATTGGAGGGTAGCTAATGTAACCCCACTTTTTAAAAAAGGAGGGAGAGAGAAAGCGGGGAATTACAGACCAGTTAGTCTAACATCGGTAGTGGGGAAACTGCTAGAGTCAGTTATTAAAGATGGGATAGCAGCGCATTTGGAAAGTGGTGAAATCATTGGACAAAGTCAGCATGGATTTACGAAAGGTAAATCATGTCTGACAAACCTGATAGAATTTTTCGAGGATGTAACTAGTAGAGTGGATAAGGGAGAACCAGTGGATGTGTTATATCTAGACTTTCAGAAGGCTTTCGACAAGGTCCCGCATAAGAGATTAGCATACAAACTTAAAGCACACGGTATTGGGGGTTCAGTATTGATGTGGATAGAGAACTGGCTAGCAGACAGGAGGCAAAGGGTAGGAGTAAACGGGTCCTTTTCAGAATGGCAGGCAGTGACTAGTGGGGTGCCGCAAGGCTCAGTGCTGGGACCCCAGCTATTTACAATATATATTAATGATTTGGACGAGGGAATTCAATGCAACATCTCCAAATTTGCAGATGATACCAAGCTGGGGGGTATAGTTAGGTGTGAGGAGGATGCTTGGAGGCTGCCGGGTGATTTGGATAGGCTGAGTGAATGGGCAGATGCATGGCAGATGCAGTACAATGTGGATAAATGTGAGGTTATCCACTTTGGTGGCAAAAACATGAGGGTAGACTATTATCTGAATGGTGGCAGATTAGGTAAGGGGGAGATGCAACGAGACCTGGGTGTCATGGTACACCAGTCATTGAAAGTAGGCATGCAGGTGCAGCAGGCAGTGAAGAAAGCAAATGGTATGTTAGCATTCATAGCGAAAGGATTTGAGTATAGGAGCAGGGAGGTTCTACTGCAGTTGTACAGGGTTTTGGTGAGGCCACACCTGGAGTACTGCGTACAGTTTTGGTCTCCAAATCTGTGGAAAGACATCCTTGCCATAGAGGGGGTACAGAGAAGATTCACCAGACTGATTCCTGGGATGTCAGGACTTTCATATGAGGAAAGATTGGATAGACTCGGTTTGTACTCGATGGAATTTAGAAGATTGAGGGGGGATCTTATAGAAACCTACAAAATTCTTAAGGGGTTGGACAAGCTAGATGCTGGAAGATTGTTCCCGATGTTGGGGGAGTCCAGAACAAGGGGTCACAGTCTAAGGATAAGGGGGAATTCCTTTAGAACCGAAATGAGGAAAACATTCTTTACACAGAGAGTGGTGAGTCTCTGGAATTCTCTGCCACAGAAGGTAGTTGAGGCCAGTTCATTGGCTATATTTAAGAGGGCGTTAGATGTGGCACTTGTGGCTAAAGGGATCAGGGGGTATGGAGAGAAGGCAGGTACGGGATACTGAGTTGGATGATCAGCCATGATCACATTGAATGGCGGTGCAGGCTCGAAGGGCCGAATGGCCTACTCCTGCACCTATTTTCTATGTTTCTATGTTTCTATGTCTGTCCAGGAGATGTCAGCGGAGATGAGGACGCCGAGAAACCGGAAGGTGTGGACCCTCTCCACACACTCGCCGTTGATGTATAAGGGGGCTAAGTCGGTGCTGTGCCTCCTGAAGTCGACAATGAGCTCTATGGTTTTCTTGGTGTTCAGAGCCAGGTTGTTTTCTGAGCACCAGGCTGTCAACTTCAGGACTTCCTCTCTGTAGGCTGCCTCGTCTCCCCTTGAGATGAGTCCGACTACTGTAGTGTCGTCAACAAACTTGACGATTCGGTTGTTGTTGTGGGCCGGACTACAGTTGTGGGTGTAGAGACAGTATAATAGGGTATAATACTCTATTTAGGGTATAATAGAGTTGGCATTAATAACAGTTGCCACTCGGTCACGTTTGTGGCTATCGTAGCTGATAGCATTCTAAAGTCATGTTTAATTCTTTGACAAATATGTCTTATCATGCCAATTAAAAAAAAGATAATTACAAAGGACATTTATTATCACCAACACCAATGGTGCAGTGCAATTGGACTTGCCATTTGCAGTCCAGAGCTCCTGGCTTAGGAAGCCTTGGTTGAGCTGTGCCTATCAGACACCTATGGGAGCTACACCTGGTGGCGTCATGGTAATTTCCGCTCATTAGAGGGGACTGTTGAAGATTTTTTTACAAGAGACTCCAACCATATGCATACCAATAAAGTAGTCTAATCTCTGATTTAATAGGGACAGGATTCTTTTAATCATATAAACGTAATTGCCTATGACAACACGTGGCAGGGTTGGCGCTCCAGTCCTTCCCTATAATACTCCGTTGGCTCCAGAAGGGAGCAAGGACTCGGAGTCACTAGCAGGTGCAATCTGTTTTGTAAATGATGATACTAACAGAGCACCGATCTGCAGCTTGTCTCGGTTCGGCTGATAAAGGAAGCAGCCTGACAAACCCAAGTTGGGACAAAGTCATAACCAAATCTTGGGACATCTATGTGATTGGGCGGTTGTCTCAATTAGAACATCTGATGAATCAGATGGTGGCACTAGAAATGCTCCGTGTTACGAAAGCATGTCAGGCAGCAGCTCCTGGTTCAGGGTTGCATTGTCCTCAAACTCGGATCTAAGGAGTAGTGGGAATGGTGCTAAAATACGTGCACATATGCCTGAAGCATATGCCTGGTTCAGGGTTGCAATATTCCTCCCACTCGGATGAACGGAGTGATGGAGATGGTGCTAAACTTTATATGTACACATGCCGGAGGCAGCTCCTGGTTCAGGGTTGCATAAGTCCTCCCACTCGGATGTATGAAGTGATGGAGATAGTACCATATATATATATATATATATATATATATATATATATATATATATATATATATATATATTATGCTCCGTATTCCGGAAGCATGCACAGGCAGTTCAAGTCATATGCCTGTAGCTGCCCCTGGTTTTATGGTTGGTGTGTTCCTCTTACCCAAAAGACTTTCGAAGATGGTGTCCCAAAATTTGCTCTATGTTATGGAAGCATGCACAGGCAGTCCGTGACATATGCTTATGGCAACGCCCGGTTCAGGGTGCAATATTTCTCCCACTAAGAAAGTATCAGAGATCAGTATGGACTGACTCCAAACATGACCCTGAACATGACTATGTGCCTGGATCCCATGCTTTAATGCATGATGTGCGACAATCGCATAAGGAAGAGCTGCGTGCTCTTGCCCTTAAATTTGCTGTTCCCTCGGGGACGGACAAGCCACTACAAAAAGAATTGGCCAGCAGCATCAGCTATCTAACAAAAATGACAAGCATGATAGACAGGGTCTGCAAATGGAACTTCACTGAAGCTCCAACAAAGAAAATCGACCCGGGGTTAGAGACGCTGGTAAGTAAGGTCTCGCTATTAACCTCCGTAAACTCCGAAATGGAGAGGTCTGTCAGCCCAGATTGGGTTTACGGCCAGCATGAGCTGTCTAGTCGGTTTCACTGTCTCTGAGATAGATCAGGTTGATGTAGAGACATTGGCAAGGTGCCTTGCATAGTAACCTCTGAAAGTTCCAAGCAGGAACAGTTTTGGTTCCATGGATCGGGGTAGACCATCATGGAACTGGCTGGCTATACGAGTCATAGTACCAGGGAACCACTGCTTCATCATCTGTGATTGAGGTAATCAGACTGCTCAATAGAATAAAATAGTTGGCGTTTTTCGCAACATATGGTTCATTTCTCCTCAGTTAGTAGAGTTACTGGTTCATTGGAATCATCATTGCCATCCTCTCTGGGACAGGTAGTTACTAGCAGGAAGCTTGTCTGGCATATAATCAAACTTTATCTGACCTGCAGGTTCATGTTGTGAATCAACAATGTATTTATAATAATCCACAGGCTCTCAATATCAGTATTCCTGATTGAGTGGTGGGTCGAAGAGATTGCGTTGTGCACTCTGGCGACTTAGACATGTGGTTTCAGTCAAAGGACTGCGAAGCATTCCTGAATCAAACTTGCATTATACTAATTTCCACTCTGAAGGGAAACGTTGAGTATTCGTGGTGACTCTCAGTCAAGAATTGACAGGGAACTCGTATTCCCACATCTAAGGGAGACTGTGGTTTCAGCTCTAGTCATTAACTGCTGATTATATGTTATCAGCGATATGTATGAATAACTAGATAATGCATTTTCCGCGGGTAGGAAAGCCAAAAAAATTTCCGTCCGTAAGATCAATAGGGGAACAGCGGTTCCGAGTGCAATCAGTGGTCTGGCCAAGGACCAGAGGGGAATATTTCTGATACTTCTCAAGATTACAGAAATATGATGCAGGCCGAATCGGGTTAGCATTAGGCTAGTCGGATTATGGGATTACTTACGCAGTTTAATTGGGTTGGGTTTCGGCAATTTAACTGACTCAGAGAATCAATCTTGTAGTTGCATACTCTGTCATATCTATCCACATAAGGCACAGGTTCTGCTGTTTCGATAACAAAGTTAGTGGTGAAAGTCTATGCTGCCCCTTCTCAGATTAGAGGGCATTATGTAATTAAGTTTTAGGTAATATGCAAAAATTGCACCTGATAAAACCTATGGGTTGTCGGTAGATATCTATTGCGATATTACATATGAGGCAACATGAAATTTAACAGTACCAGTTTGCCTATTATATCACGCCATGGTAGGCGACTGAAGCAACTCTTATTTACTCAGTCAAGTGACGGCTGGGACAGTCTGTCTTCTCAGGCAGCTAGCTCTGCACGATTGTATGAGAAGCTTGTCAACAACATATGTGACTCAATTTTAAACAGAAGTAACAGAGGTTTGTATGGCTCCCAGTTTGAGCCTAAAGAAGCTTTTATGTGATAGCACAATTGACATTGCTTGTGCTGCTTTATCATTTATGTAGTACCATCAGTGGGACATAAATGATTGGTTCTTCACCCACTATTCTCGAACTATTCTTGAATTTTTATGCAAATATTCCTCTACTTTTCCTAATGGGACCAGTATCTTAAGATGATTATGCTTTCAGCAACTGATCTCAGCATAAAAAACACAGCTTTTACTCAATCTCTGGCTTAGTCTCTACGTCATACTGACATTAGGGTAGCTTGCTATAGAAATAATCTCATAAGCAAATGAGCAGGATTGCGTACATTTGAGATTGACAGCATACGCACAGTCTCAAGATATTGCTGATGGCTCATTAGCAGCTAATATAATGGATTTCCCTTTCATCATAAAGCATGAGGTTTACATAGTGCAAGCTAATAAATTATAAAATTTGGTGGAATATGCCTGGATATTTGCAGATCGTATTATGCAGAGTGTTACATGAGTTATTGTCCAACTCAGCAGTCTATTGGGACTACGGTCCAGTTAAGAACAATGGCCATGTATGTAAGTTAGCATCATGATATTAATAACTCATGTTTTTTCCTACCATTATGGTTTATCTGTTTAAGTGTTTCACACACGGATTGTGTCACTGCATGAAACCACAGATCTTTGAAATCTTCACGTAGTCACTCACGTGACTTCGAAATAAAATAGAAAGATTAAACGAGAACTTACCGTTTGAAGTTTGATCTTTATTTTATGAGAAGTTGAAGTGAGGGATTACGTGCCCTCCACTCCCAACCCTATTTTCATAAAGATCATTCGGTAGTTCTAGCCCATTAATCTTCCTGTAGGTTAGGTCAGCAACTATTCTGTGGTTTCATACAGCTACTTTGAAGATTAATGCGCATGCGGGCTGGCGGGCTCTTCACGTAATCCCTCACTTCAACTTCTCATAAAATAAAGATCAAACTTCAAATTCTCATATGTTCTCATTTAATTTTTCTGTTCTAACTGCTGCTGCAGTTTTTGTTGCAAGCAACCTTCCCCTGGTTGAACAGGTGGATGTGTGATGGCAAGGTGTGACATGTGTTAGAGCAGTGATAAGTGGGTGTGTTTTGGGAAAGCTACCTCGATACAACGTGCAAAATCATTAACCTTTTGCTGCCAGGACCTAAGCGATTGGAAAATATTTTATTGAATAGAAAGTTTTATTAAAGTTAACAGGCCATTTAGAAAATAATAATAGGATTGCGCAAAATCAAAAAAGATTCATGAAAGATGAAAGAAAATAATTTTTTTTATGGTTGTAAATTGCAGGATAAAAGCATGTGCACCACTTGCAAAGTCTGTTAAACTCATCACTAAATCATAGTCATGGAGTTATTAAGTCATACAATGTGGAAACATGCCCTTTGTCCCAACTTTCCCACATTGAACAATGTCCCATCTACACTAGTCCCACATACCTGTGTTTGACCCATATCTCCCTAAACTTACCCTTTCCACGTACTGTACCTGTCTAAATATTTCTTAAACATTTCTTAAAAGAAAAGATTAGGATTTTTATTTCATACTAGACCAGGTGCGGACTCGTTGGGCCCTTTCCCCAAAGCAATATTCCACCACTGACCCATAGCCCCCAACTGCGCTGGCGTGGCTGAAGGGTTCCCATTGTGACGCCAAAGATTCCCGTTGTGCTGTGAGTCACGGCAACCCTCCCCAACTGTGCCTCGCCATCCCTCATCCTACCCCTATCCTCCTCCATTCCCCATCATCCCCCAGCAGTCCCTCACCCTCCTCTTCACCCTCTTCTTTCCTGTCTCCTCCTCCCCTCCCCCACTCCCCCCCTCACCTCTCCCTCCTTGTTAATGAAAACAAAATAATTTGATTAAAACTGAGGTTTTTTTTTAATCGCGATTTAATATGTAAATGAGTTTCGGGATTCCATTGTGACATCATTGTAAAGCGGCTGACGGGCAGGGCAATTGGAAAAGTCATTTGAAAAGTGGTTTATGTAAAGTTTAAAATTTCAATAACGTAAAATATAACATTAAACTGAACAAACCCTCTAACCTGCACGGGAGACCCGACTTTTTCCCTGTCGGGTCTCCGTTGTCATTGGGGCCTAGTACCGCGGACCTGGTCTGACCGGGACAACCTGGGGGCTCCAGTCACGGAGCCTGCGGAGCTGTGGTCTTACCATCGTGGGGCTGGCTGGCCTCAGAGCGTGGGGAGCAGTGGTGGCTCGCTGCTGCGGCCCGACACCGGGGCTCCAGCTCCAGCTCCAGCTGTGGCCCGACTCCGGAGCTCCAGCTGCAGATTACGGCTGGTGGACTGTCGGGATATCGGGAGCTTGCGGGTTCGGCTGTGAGACCGCTTTCCGGAGCTCCCGCAACGCAACTTCTCCCGCCCGTGTCGCGGGATTGGAACGACCCGGAGTGGGGCCGTACATCGCCCGGCGCGGCTTAAACAGCCGCGGGACATTCCAGCGCCTGCCAGGCGTTCCAACTTTGTGACTTTTGGGCCTAGAGCGGGGCCGTACATCTCCAGGTGCAGCCTCAATGGCCGTGGGACTTAACATCGCCCACCTGGGGCTGCGACATCTGGAGAGAAATGGTGCGGGGGCGAGAGAAGACTTTGCCTTCCATCACAGTGAGGAGGAGATTCACTGTGATGGATGTTTGTGTAAATTGAATTGTTTGTATGTTTTGTAGGAATTGTTTTGTTTGTATGGCTGTAGAAACTGAGTTTCGTTTGAGCCTCTCTGAGGTTCAAATGACAAGTAATAAAATCTAATCTAATCTAATCTTTAAATCCCAGGACGATGGTGAGCAAGGTAGGCCAAGAATTGTAGTGCTATCGTGTATCGTTTTGGCAGGATTTTGGGATATCACATCCACGCACGCATACAAACAAACAAGATGAGAGTTTTAGTAATATACTCGACCAAGTGGGACCCATTGGGTCCCTGCCACATGGGAGGGCATGGGAAAGCAATATTCCACCACTCACCCATAGCCCCAACTGCACAGGCGCAGCTGATGTATTTAAAGTATAAAATGGTAATAAAGTGTAAACAATAAGGTCAATGTGAATCTCACTCTACCTATTCAATTATCCTCCCTCTCCCCATCCTTTACCAACCCTCCTCTGCTTCCTCCCCCCACTCCCTCCCTCCCCTCCTCTCTCTTCCCCTCCACTCCACCATTACCTCGCCATCCCTCTTCCTAGCCCTATCCTCGTCCATTCCCCCTCATCCTCCAGCACTCCCTCCTCCTCCTCTCTACACTCCCTCTTCTTTTCCCTCTCTTCCTTCCCTCCCCAACTCTCTCCCTCAGCTCTCCTTCCTTCTCCTTTCCCCTACCCTCAGTCACTCCCTCCTTCCTTCCATAACCCCTCTACCCTCCCTACCCCCCTTGGTGTCATTGTAGGTGGAAGCTGCTGCGTTTTTGAAAACTGAGGGTTTTTTTAATGTAAATGAGATCCCATTGTGATGTAATTGTGTGGTGGAACACTGTTGACGGGCAGTTTATGTAAATGACATCCCATCGTGACGTCATGCGCTGCTAACTGCCAGTCATTGACATTTTTGTCAAACTGGGATTTTGTCAAGTTTAAAATGTGAATAATATATGTAATAATGGAATATATACCATCAATCTGAATGAAACTTGATACAACACACCACAGGACAATGGTGAGTATATTGTAGCGCTATCGTGTACCGTTTTGGCGTAATTTCAGGACATCACAGATCGACCGACAGACCGACCGACAGACCGACCGACAGGCCGACCGACAGGCCGACCGACAGGCCGACCGACAGGCCGACCGACAGGCCGACAGACAGACAGACAGACAGACAGACAGACAGACAGACAGACAGACAGACAGACAGACAGACAGACAGACAGACAGACAGACAGACAGACAGACAGACAGACAGACATAGAAACAAACAAGATGAGAGTTTTAGTAATATACTAGACTAAGTGGGACCCGTTGTGAGGGAGAGGGGTGTGTGTGGGCAGGGAGGGGTGTGTGGGAGGGAGGGGTGTGTGGGAGGGAGTGGTGTGTGGGAGGGAGGGGTGTGTGGGCAGAAGGGTTGTGGGGGGGAGGGGCGTGTGGGAGGGGTATGTGTGGGCGGGGGAGGAGTGTGTGGGGGGAGGGGTGTGTGGGCAGAGGGGTTGTGGGGGTGGGGGTTTGTGGGAGGGAGGGGTGTGTAGGCAGAGCGGTTGTGGGGGGAGGGGTGTATGTGGGGTATGTGTGGGTGGGGGAGGTTGTGGGGGGGAGGGGTGTGAGGGCGGGGGGGTGTGTGGGAGAAGGTTGTGTGTGGGCAGGGGGAGGGTTGTGAGGGGTGTGTGTGAGGGGTGTGTGGGAGGGAGGGGTGTGTGGGGGGGAGGGGTGTGTGGGGAGGGGTTGTGGGACGGAGAGGGGTGTGGGGGGAGGGGTGTCAGGGGGAGGGGTGTGTGGGCGGGGGGGGCAGGGGGGGAGAGAACTTGGAGAAAAGGGGGGAAGAGCCATGGGGGGGCAGCGGTATCACGGGGAGGGGGGCAGGAGCCAGCGGGGTGGATCAGAGGGGAAGGGGTTGGGGATGCGATGGGGACTCACAGTGGGTGCTGGTCGCTGGTCATTCCACTGGTCGCTTCCCTGGTCACTGGACACTTCGCTGGTCGCTGGTCATTCTCCACTGCTGGGATCAGAGTCTCCGCTTTCCATTTGGCGACATCGGTGCCAAGTCTGACCGTGCTGGCTGGGCAGGGCTGGGCTAGCTCGGGCTGGGTCAGGCCAGGTCGGGCGTTTCCAGTCCCTCCCTCCGGAAATTGTGTCCGGTTGGACACCTCCGCCAGCCATCCAGAGCCTCCCGCAGCTGCAGTAAAGACGCGATGGCGCAGGAAGGGATGGACCGTCCCGCGGAGAGACAGTAGAAGGGACCAATCCGTGCGGCGCTGAATAGCAGGAGAGGCAATCGTTCTGCACACGAGCGGTTTTTAAGATTTTTAAACCTCGATAACTCTTACCAGCTTCAACCGATCGGAACGAAACTTGGTGCAATCGCAGCATAGGAGAATGTTGAGTAACCTGGAGACAATCGTAGCGCTATCACGTACCGTTTCTGCGCAAACAGAATGACCGCCAAACCAGAAGATAACAAGATCAGAGTTTTAGTTATGTATAGATATATAGATAGATAAGATTGGTGAGACATAGGGTCCTAAAAGAGCTGTTATGAAAATTTCTATTAACCTTTAAACGGGTAAAAAGATATATATTTTTAGATGTACCATTTGTTTTATACATATATTAACCACTAAGATGTGAATGCACAAATGATTAGTAGGTTGGGAACATTTACAGTAACCTTTAAAAGGCAAAAAGATATATATTTATAGAGTACTATTTGTGATATATTAACAACTTGGATGTGAATGTAGGAGGTATGATAAGTAAGTGCAGATGACAAAAACTGGTGATGTTGATAGTGTAGAGGGTAGTTTTAGGCTACAGAATGATATTGATTTGCCAGTAAATTAAACAAGGCTGTGCCAGATTGAATTTAATCCTGATGAATGTGAAGTAATGCATTTTTGAAATTTCTAATAATCATACTTCATGGATGGTAGGGCCCTGGGGAATGGTGAAGCACAGCAGTACCTTGCTATACAATCGCAAAGGACCCTGAAGATGGCAGCACAATTGGACGGTGGAAAAGATGGCATCTTGCCTTCTTTAGCTGGGTGGGAGGATAAGAACAGAAAGATCTCTGTACAACTTTATTAAACCTTTATTAGGCCACATCTGCAATATTGCGTGCAGTTCTGGCTCCCGCATGATAGGGAGGATGTGATTATATTGGAGAGGGTGCAGAGGAGATTCACCAGAACGTTGGAACAAATAGAAAAAAGGAATTGCAAATGCTGTTTTATAACAAAAAAAAGGCACAAAGTGCTGGAGTAACTCAGCGGGTCAGGTAGCATCCCTGGAGAACATGGGCAGGTGACATTTCGGGTCAGGACCATTCTTCAGACTGTAGGGGGTAAGAAGAAAGTTGGCCAGAGGAGGAGCAGGACAAAGCATGGCAGGTAATAGGTGAACACAGTTGATGGGGGTTTGAAAGGCTTCCCCTTCCCCCCCAGATGGAAAATATATAATGTTCCTGTCGACCTCACCAACCTCCGTATCCAACACATCATGCACTGGCAATTCCATCAACTCCAACGTGATCCCACCGTCAGTCACATCATTCCATCTAAAACCCTCTGTCGTCTGCAGAGACCACAACTCCTTTGGTTCACTCATCTCTTCCCACCCACACCATCCCTTCCGTAGATACTTTCCCCTGCAACCACAGGAGTTGTAACACCTGCCCTTAAGGTACCCGGACGTGGCGCCGACAGACAAGAAGCCGAAGCAAAGAAGTCGAAGCCAAAGAACGGAATGGAAACGAGGCCGAAACGCCAATAAACCGAAAGTCCGAAGACAAAACGCCTACTAACCGAAAAGATGGGACGCCTAAATGCGAACTAACCGAAAGGGCGGGACGCCTAACACCCAAGGAACCAAAAAGCTGCTTCGCCTAAAAGCAAACTTACCGAATGGCCGCTCTGTCGAAATGCCATCTACCCGAAAGGCGGCGTCGCCTACAGACCAAAGGACCGACTATCGGTAAAACAGAAAAGTCCACGGACTTGACGTTGCCGGAGGGCGTGACTTGTAAGCGATTGGTCCAGACCCCTGCGTCCATCACATCACTGTGAAGGCATGAACATTGTCCCAAACCTCCACTCCACCCGACCCGCAGCCGTGGGTGGCCGTGGGAGAGTGGGGGCTGTCCCGAGCGATGCGCACCTTCGGCCGTTTTCAACTTGGAGCTTAGGTTCAGATTGCCCACTCACCTATGGCTTGTGTGGGAAAATGAAACCCACGCTCCCCCCTTCTCTCTCCCCTCTTCTCTCTCTCCTCCTCTCTCTCTCTCTCTCTCTCACCCTTCTCTCTCCCCTCTCCTCTCTCCCCTCTTCTCTCTCTCCTCCTCTCGCTCCACTCTTCTCTCTCCTCTCTCTTCCCCTCCTCTTTCGCCCCTCTCTCTCTCTCTCCCTTCTCTCTCCCTCCCTTCTCTCTCTCCCCCTTCTCTCCCCACCCCCCTCTCTCTCCCTTCTCTCTCCCCTTCTCTCCCCCTTCTCTCTCTCCTCCGTCTCCACCTGCGGGAGCGCCCCACAGTCACTGACCGCGAGAGAGAAGGGAGAGAGAGAAGGGAGAGAGAGAAGGGAGAGAGAGAGAAGGGAGAGAGAGAAGGGAGAGGGAACAGGGAGAGAGAGAGGGGGAGCAAGAAGGGAGAGAGAGGAGAGAGAGAAGAGAGAAGGGAGAGAGAAAAGGGAGAGAGAGAAGGGAGAGAGAGAGGGGGAGAGAGAGAAGGGAGAGAGAGGGGGAGAAAGAGAAGAGGGGAGGGGGGGAGAGAGAAAGGGGAGAGTGAAGAGAGAGAAATGAAGAGAGAGAAGTGGAGAGAGAAGAGAGAGAGAAGGGAGAGAGAGAGAGGGGGAGAGAGAGAAGAAGGTAGGGGGGGAGAGAGAAGGGGAGAGAGAGAAGGGAGGGAGAGAGAAGGGAGGGAGAGAGAGAGGAGGGGAGAAAGTGGAGAAGAGAGAGAAGAGGGGAGAGAGAAGGGGGAGACGGGAGCGCGGGGTTCAATCTAAAAAAAATTAAATTTGAAATACAAATTTCAAGTGCGGAAACAGGCCCTTCATCCCACCGAGTTTGCACTGACTAGTGATCCCCACACATAAACACTATCCTACACACACTAGGGACAATTTACACATACACTAAGCCAATTAACCGATATACCTTTATATATTTGGAGTGTGGGAGGAAACCGAAGATCTCGGAGAAAACCCACGCGGTCAAGGGGGGAACGGCCAGGCAGCATCCATAGTCAGGATAGAACCTGGGTCTTAGGAGCTGCAAGCACTGTAAGGCAGCAACTTTACCGCTGTGCCGCCATGGCCGCAGATGTTTAGAGTACTGGGTGCAGTTCTCGTTGCCCCATAACAGGAAAGATGTACAGGCTTTGGAGACAGTACAAAGGAGGTTTACCAGAATACTGCTTGGATTTGAGGGTCTCGGCTAAAAGGAGAGGTTGGATTGGCGGGTTGTTTTCTCTGGAATGTTGGAAATTGGTGGGACACTCGATAAAGGTATATCAAATTATAGGAGGCATAAATAGGGTGGACAGTCACAATCTTTTCCCAAGGTGGAAATGTCCAAAACCAGAGGGCATAGATTTAAGGTTAGTGGGGGAAAGTTTAAAGCGATGTGCAAGACAGGTTTACACAGAGAATGGTGGGAGCCTGGAATGTATTGCCAGTGTTGGAAGTGGATACAGCTACTAATAGAGGTGTTTAAGAGGCTTTTAGATAGGCACATTGAATTGAACGGAATAGAGGGATGTGGATCATGTACAGGCACATGAGATCAATTTAACTAGACATGATGTTTGGCACAAACATTATGGGCTGAGGAGCCCGTTCTTGTGCTGCATTGGTCCATGTTCCATGTTCTATATTCTAAACTTCAATCCCCCCAACATTTTCTCAAATACCTTCCTTTCCTCTCCCTCCCCTGTGCCACATTTGAACTTTTACCTATTTCTCCCCTCCACCTCCACCTCCACCTCCACTCCTTCCTCTGGCTTCACAATACACAACTCTTCAATCTTTTTGCCTCACTCCTTCTGTTTTTTTTTTATCTCTGGCTTTTGTTGGTTTTTCTGATAATTATGTTATTCTCTCTACTACATCTGAAAATTAGAGGAATCAATTTTTCTTTTTTTTTCACTTAAATTTTTATTGATATTTCACAGAGATATAGGTATGTTACAAAACTTGCCTTTAGCGGCGCTGCAGTTCTGTCATGGCCGTGTGAGTGACTTTGGCGCCTTTGCTTGGGGGGGGGGGGGGCAGGGTTAAAATGCGGTTTTCCAATGCCTTCCGGAATTATATTTTCTCGGAGTGCGAGCTTTTGCTAGAGATTCGTTTCGACTGCTGGTATGTGAATTTTTTTTTTTTTAAATCGTCCGACTATTTCAGCGCTGGAGTAAAATAAAAATTAGCTTCTAATGTCGTGAACGCCGACAACGGGGACGGATTTTACGTAGGGGACAGGTAAAGGAAAGCTGTTTATTTTTTCATATAAACTTGCTTGTTTAGATGACCTTAATCAAAATTTCATGTTGCGAAATGGTGATTTATACCCCATATGAACCGGCAGTATTTTTCCTGCCAATATGGGGTTTAAATTTACCGCAACCGCAACGTTCCAATCCATTGTGTTCCATAAAATCCCACTCGCAAGCTGATTTAAATGGCCATTAATTTACGGGCATTAAACACTAAATTCCTTCAATTTGGCCTATAAATTCATAACAATGGGATTTAAAAATCATGTTATATTGTGAATTCTTGTGTGAATGTTATTTGGACACGTGGGCTTTTTAAAAAATGTTAATATTTTCTTAAGAAATGGATAGATGTTTAGATCTAGTAATTGAATTTTGTAATTAGTTACAATTGGGTAACTAACTAATTATATGCTTTAACTTCATCTCATCCAAGTAAGATTGTTTCATATTTGTTTCAGAACGCTTCATATCTATAATAAATGAACATTTATTTCAGTTCCCTTAATTTTTTAGAAAGTTATGGGCTTTTGACTGTCCTTGGCCACAACTTTTGAGTTAAGTCAATGGAAAAGCAATAGGGAACACGATGCTAATTTCCGAGCATGAAAATGGCCATAACTTTTTTAATACCGAAGATATGAAAGTGAATTAGGTGTCAAATTAAACTTCTTTTTATGCTTGATCTGATGGGATAAATTGCAGACTTGATTATTAAAATCTCAAAATTTTGTAACATTGCTAAGAGATATATACAAAGCAGTGCAACACCATCACCATAAAATTAAGCATAATAAGAAAAACAACAATCAAAATAAAAAAATAAATAGATAGGGGAAAAAAAAGAAGTAAATAAATAAAAAATTGGAATAAGACCGTGTGGTTCACTTACCATATTTTTTTGGAAAAACGTTACATTGATTAGTTATCTGGAGATATTTCAATATTCACACAAACATACCATCTGATTCTATATAACACAGCCTTCCCATATCTAGCTCGGCATTTATCTAGTTGGTGTCATGGCTCAAATAAACGGCCATTTTTCCAGATCTTTTCAAATGAATTCTCCTTGAGTCTCACGGAATATGTCAGTTTCTCCATCGTAAAGATGTCTCGCACAATTTCTAACCACTGTTCCTGTTTTAGGGTTTTTTCATTAAGCCACTGCCTGGTAATGGCCATCTTACTTGCTGCAAGCAAAACTTTAATCAAATAGGTATCTTCTATCTTTACAATATCTTTAATGTGCCCCAAATACATCACAGGGCAGGTATTTGGGATTTTATAACCCAAGATATTTTTAACAACTGCGTTAACATTTTCTCAGTATGGGCTTATCTTTACACAGTTCCAGAAAATATGTGAGTGGTCTGCCTCCATACTCCCGCACAGCCTCCAACAGTGTTGTTGGACAGCAAGTTGTCTGCTTTTTATAGTGGGTGTTATAAAAAAGCGAGATAAATTCTTCCAGCAACATTTTCTCCATACTAGTGAGCTTGTGGATGAACATTGTGTTCACACATTTGATACCATTCTTCTTCTGTTATTTGAATTTTTAATTTTGCTTCCCATTTTGTTTTTATTTTTTTTTTTTTGTAATATTTTTTTATTTGAAGTAAACCGTTTACAATGTAAAGCTTACTTTATAAACTAACACCTTAATTCAATATTACTACAAATAACATATCAATACTTAATATCTTCTATTTTTTGGAAATAAAGAAAAAGATATATAAAAGAGAAAAGAAAAAAGAGTAAATAAAAAAGAATAAAAAATTCTTCCCACATACTTCAATCGTAAATAAAAAGAAAATAAAAAGGGAAAATTTGAAAAACAAAAATATTACATATATATAAACAAAAACTAAAGTCATTATACGAAATACTATTTCATTCAGAAATATCTCTAATAAATGCACAATAATATCAATTATAAGTAAGTTATTCGCATCGGATCCATAGGGTGTCCGTCGAGCCGTGATTCCAAGAATAGCTACTTTTCTAAATACTGTATATATGGAGACCATATCGATTCAAAAGAATTATACCTGTCCAAAAGGACAAATCTAATTCTTTCCAAATTCAACGTCTCCAACATCTCTGCTTTCCACATTTTAATTGTTGGAGATAATGTTCCCTTCCAAAATTTAAGTATCATTTTTTTCCCTATTATTAAACAGTAATCAAAAAAATTTCTTTGATTAACCGTGAGTACCAAATTTGACTCCGGGATTCCGAATATTATTAATTTTGGGTCTGGGTCGAGTTCAACCTTAAGAACTTCCGAAATAACTTTAAAAATTTCAATCCAATAATAATTCAACCGTGGACACGTTACCAAACTATGTATTAAATTTGCTTCAAGATTCTTACATTTATCACAAATAGAGGAGAGACTAGGAAAAATACTTTTTAATTTGGTTTTCGAGTAGTGTAATCTATATATAACTTTAAATTGTATCAGTGTATGTCTGGCATTCAAAGAACACCAATGTATTCTTTGTAAGCATTCTTCCCAAGTTTCTTTTGTTATAGGTAATCCGATTTCATTTTCCCATGCTTGACGATATGTTTCAGTTGTTGGGTTCTCTTTATCTAAAATAATATTGTATATATAAGCTATAAGCTTATCCGTATTTGGATGTAAATTAAACAGCTCATCTAATAAGCCTGGTTCTTTTTTTTTATAGTCTTGTGTGTTACATTTAATAAAATCTCTAATTTGTAAATACCTAAAATGGTGTTGTGAAGGTAATCCAAAAATATCTTGTAACTCTTCAAATAATAAAAAATTTCCATTTCTATAAAGGTGTCCTATCCTTTTAATTCCTAAATCCTCCCACAGTCTAAACCCCGCATCTAAGATTGAGGGTTTAAACAGTGGGTTATTCCTAATTGGTAACCTAAAAGAAAGATTATCCAGATATAGGGTCTTAACTATCTGTTTCCAAATACGCCTATTATTATGAATTATAGGGTTGTCCCTATAAGTCTTTTTTTGTACTTCCTTAGGTGCGAAAATAATCGACTCTATATTGAAAGGTAAACAGTCTTCCTTTTCCATTTTTAACCACATTGGTTCAACATCCATATTTACCCACCAAAAATTCATATTCTTAATCTGGACTGCCCAAAAGTAATATAGAAAATTTGGAAGTGCCAGCCCTCCATTTATCTTAGACTTACATAAGTGTTTTTTACTTATTCTATGACTTTTGTAATCCCAGACAAAATTATTAACTATAGTATCAATTTTTTTAAAAAAACTTTTTGGGAGAAAAAAAGGAATTGCCTGAAATAAATATAACAATTGTGGTAAAAAAATCATCTTTATAGCATTAATCCTACCGATCATAGATATAGGGAGTGTTTTCCAATATAAAATGTTTTTTTTAAGTTTCTCTAATAATTGATAATAATTAGCTTTAATTAATAATTTATAGGATTTAGACACATTGATTCCTAAATATTTAAATTTATCTGTAACTATTTTTAGTGGGTATTTTTGTAATATATTTACATTTATACCAGTTATAGGCATAATGTCACTTTTATTCCAATTAATCCTATATCCTGAAAATACGCTAAATTCATTTATAACATTAAATAACTTGGGAATACTACATTCCGGCTTAGTAATATAAATCAGAATATCATCTGCATATAAAGATATCTTATTATTTGTTGTGTCAGTATTATACCCATATATTTCGGGTTCTGATCTGATTCTTTCGGCCAGAGGTTCTATCACCAAAGCAAATAATAAAGGGGATAACGGACATCCCTGTCTGCATCCCCTAAAAAGTCTAAATTTAGGTGATAGTATTTGATTGGTTAAAATTCTTGCTGTAGGGTTAGAATATAATATTCTTACCCATTTACAAAATCCATCCCCCAATTGATACTTTTCCATTATATTAAATAAATATGACCATTCCACCTGGTCGAATGCTTTTTCAGCATCCAACGATATAACTGCTAATTCAATATCTCTCCTTCTTCTCGAGTATATAATGTTAAACAAGCGTCTAAGATTATGTGATGAATAACGTTTTGGAATAAAACCTGTTTGATCATAATGTATTATTTTGGAAATCACTAAGCTTAGCCTCCGAGACAGTACTTTAGTTAATATTTTTTGATCAGTATTTAAAAGGGCAATCGCTCGATATGATCCAGGATCTTCCAGATCCTTATCTAATTTAGGAATTAATGTAATTGTAGATTCATTTAAAGACTCTGGTAACTTTCCTAACTCATAGGTGTGTCTATACACTGTTTGTAATCTTGATGAAAGTAGATCATGAAATTTTTTATAAAATTCTGCACTCAGGCCATCGGGGCCCGCTGTTTTACCATTTTTTAACGATCCAATTGATTCTTCGATATCTATTACCGATATTTCAGCATTTAATAATTGCCTACTCTCAAAATCTAGCTTATTAAAATGACATTTTTCTAAAAATGTTTCCATTTCATCTGTTTGCCCTGTTAATTTAGATGAATAAAGATTTTGATAATATTGTAAAAATGTGTCATTAATGTCTTTTGGTATAGTCAATGTATTTCCCTGTACCGATCTAATACTATGTATAGTTTTTTCATCGTCTAATCTTCTGAGTTGTCGTGCTAATAATTTTTGAGGTTTATCACCAAATTCAAAATGAACTTGTTTAGTTTGTTGATATAGTTTTATCACTTGATCAGAGTAAATTTTATTTAATCTATATTTTAATATAGCAATTTTATTACTCAACTCTTTAGAAGGATGTATTATATTTTCACTATCTAATTGTTTTATCTCTTTTTCTAACTTTTGCTCCATTTTTCGATTTACTTTGTTAAAATGAGCTTGTGCTGATATTATTGCACCGCGCATAAATGCTTTAAATGTATCCCATAATAATAATGGGGAAGTCTCAGATTTATCGTTAGTTTCAAAAAATAATTTAATCTGTTTCTCCACATAGTTACAGCAATCTTTATCCTTTAATATCTGTGTGTTGAATCTCCAAATATTAGTTTTATTAACTATATCTTTTAATTTTATCTTAAATGTTAATGGAGCATGATCTGAGAATAATATTATGATACTTTGCATCATACGTAAAGGGGAGTAATTTTGAGTCGACTAAGAAATAATCTATCCTCGAGTAGGTTCCGAATACCGGCGAGAAAAATGAATATTCCCGTCCGGTTGGATTATCCAATCTCCAAATATCTTTAACATTCGATGTCTTAATAAAAGAATTTATAAGCTTACTTGATTTAGAAAGAGCCTTACTTTTTGTAGAAGATCTGTCCAAATAATTATCTAAAGTACAGTTTAAATCACATTTTGTTTTTATGTAGAGCATTGATTCTCCCCCGCTTCCCACCAGAGCTTGGTAGAAAGCAGAGGTGAGCCGAGACCCCTTCTGTTTCGTATGCATCCACAATCACCTTGATCACATTAGGAATCAATGTTTCTACCTCATCTAGATCCACTGTGCATAGTTCCATCTTTGCCTGAGAGCTTTCTTGTTATCTGCGTGTAAAATCAAACTGCAGTCCAAGTCTGAGTCAATTAGCATGTATATTCCCTTCTGGAGTGGCAGCACTGCCTTGGCAGCTGTGGCTCGCCTGCAGTCCGTCTGTTTTTTCTTTTTTTGTTGTTTTTTTTTGTCCTGTTTTAGCGTGTTAATTTGAGTTATTATGTTGTGTACGTGTGTGGGAGGGGTGGGAAAAACGTTTTAGTCTCTTCCTTCGGGGGGACACGACTTTTCTTGTTGTATCCCCCGTCTCCGTCTCTGTCTGTGCTGAGGCCTAATGGCGGAGCTGGCAGCCTCCAACTGCGACCGACCTCGAGGCTCCGGAGGCAGAGCCAGCCAGGACTTACCAGCGCGAGGCTGGCCGACTTCGGGGCTGTGGCGGGTTCAGGCATTCTGGCATTCCGGCAGCCCGACTCGGAGCTGTGGCGGCTTTCCGGTGGCGGTGGCGGCCGCAGCAACTTCGGAGGTTCGGCCGTGGGCCCAGTGGATATCGTCGGGAGCTTGCAGGTCACAGGTTGGTGACCTGTTTTTCCGGAGCTCCCGCAGCAACAGCTGCGTCCGCTGGACTGGAGGGCGGCAGCTTCAGCAGCTTCAACCGCCCCGGGCCGCAGAGTTGAACTGGCCCGTTCGCGGAGCATGGTTCAGTCGCGGGACATACTTACTTACATCACCCGGTGGGGTCACAACATCGGAGGCCTGGATCGCTTCAGCGCAGAGGAAGAACAAGAAGGGAAGAGACAAAGACTTAAGATTTTGCCTTCCATCACAGTGAGGAGGTGTCTGGTGAACTCACTGTGCTGGATGTTAAATTTGTGTTTATTGGGTGTTTTGTTATTTTTATTATATGTATGACTGCAAGGCAATAAAGTTTCCATGATTCCATGATTCCATGATTCTATGATTCTTCCTTTCATTTAATACCAGCAGCAACCCAGGTACTATTCCTTGACATTTTATTTTGAACTTCCTTATTAAAGCCTTTGTGCACTTTGCTTAATTCTAACACAAATGTTAATATTATGATTATGAATATGATTACAATAAAACTTTATTCATCCCCAGAAGGAAATTGGTCCACTGACAATCACAACACACAAGGTGCACAAAAGTTTGAAATTAAAAGTGAAAGCAAACAGAACAAGACAAGCGACTGTTGGTTGGCTGCCGCTCGCACAGCGCCTTCACTGAAGCAAATGAACAAACAAACACAGACTTATCCCCCAGGCAGAGGATTCTATAGTTTAGAATCCTCTGCCTGGGGGATAAGTCTGTGTTTGTTAGTGCCCCCCCCCTCCCCCACACCGGGTCCCCCTTTGTTCTTCCACCATCCCTCACGACGGTGCCCCCATGCCGGGACCCCATTGTTCTTCATGGCGGTCCCCCCACGCCGGGTCCCCATTGTCTTCCCCTCCTCCCTCACGTTTACCAACTGCGAGGCCCCACCACCACCCAGGCTCCCGTTGCCATTGAGACACCGGTTGCCGCCGAGGCTCCCACTCCCTTGCCGAGGCTCCCATCACTGCCACAGCTAAGGCTCCTTTGACCCAGGCAGGCCTCACCGCCCGGCTACATTGCAGTCCCCTGGGAGGCCTGTGGGATGAGTCGGGCTGACAGCACTTTCCGGTCTTTGGTCGACGTTCTGGTCAGCACAGTTATTCGACGGGTGGATGGGTCCAGGCGGCCCCCTGGGACACTCCTGCTGCACACGCGGCTCCCCGGGGAGCCGCCCAGGCCCAAAACGCCCGCCGCCAAATGTGATCATCCTCCTGTTTCAAACCCTTTCCTCCCCATAAAGCCGAGACAAAAATAATCCTTCCTCCACACCTCACCAAGTACAAATCTCGCTATTGAGATTAATAAATATTTCACACACCTGAGAGCACAACCTGTCAGCGCTGTCTCGCTGATGTTTGTCTGCACTGCTGCACATCCCCAGAGGATATAAGCAGTTTCAAATAATATTTCTGAAATTGTAGTCCAGAACTAGACCCTTCAACCCATCGCATCCAGGCTGATACTACCTCTCAACCACGCACTCTATTTACATGGGATTATCTTATCATTATGATGCCTTCTCAAATTCCTGTACAAATCCATTTAAGTGATTCTGCATCATCTTCTTTTGATGAAACAGCCAAAGCTGAGTAGTTGTGTGACCAAAACGGTCTAACTTCATGGAAATTAGAAAGCCTCCATAATCGGCTATTCCTTAGTCATAAAAAAACCTTATTTGTTCTTCATTAATTGGAACATTTCTATATGATGTGAACCTTTGTACACTTTTTGAATCATTGCATTGTCCTCTAATTCATTTGACAACTTGCAATCATTAAACCAGCCTAATAGATGTGTCATGCAACCAATATATCTTTTTGTTTTATGTTCAGCATTTAATGCACACAATTTTGTCCATCCTATATGTTTCTTAATTATAGTTCATAATTTATGATATGACCAAATTTTTGGCTTGCCTGTAACATAAACCATTAACTCTCTCTACTGGTTCCTTACAAAAGGACTTTAGTTCACATTTTCCCAGCTATTTCTATGAACTGGACATAAAATATATATATAAATATATACAGACAGCACAGAATGATCTTTTCTTTTTTTTTAATATATTTTTATTAGAGGCCATACATATTACAAATAATATAACATTTTTTTTCAGTTATAATTAATACATCTTTCCAAAATTATATAAATATTAACAAACCATGTATATAGGCCTCCATTTTTTTAATAATATGAAAAAGTGAAAAAGAAAAAAGTATAAAGAAAGAATAGTGAGTAATTTGAAGAGTATGATTATATTTGATTAAAAGGGAAAGAAAAAATAAAAAATAAAAAATAAAAAATTAAAAAATAGTAATAAAAAAAAATAAAAAAACCCTATAACTAGTAAACAGTTATTATACTTAGGGAAAAGAAAACAGTATACATCTTATCAATGAATGGAACAATTTCTAATTATGATATATAGAGACAAGTATATAAATCTGAAATTAAACATTTTTGTTTGATCTTCCCACCGGGTACTTATTGAGTTTCAATGCAGAGCCCAGCTACCCCTTCATATAATCAGTGAATGGAGACCATATTTGTTCAAAAAGCTCAAGTTTATCCATTTCACTATGAATTCCCAAGTATAAGTTTATAAGGCAATCAAAGCTATAAATTAAAAGGACCTGCGCTAACAAGTGTATGGTATTGGCTCCTTGGATTGTTATGAGGAGATAGCAGTATATTCAAGAATTTCAAAAAATCGATTTAAACTCAAACAAATCATTTAAACTCTAGTAGTTTTTTAAAAATTGCTCTCCTACTATGAAACCACGGATACAATTTCTGTTTTAATACTTTAAAACACATTTTATACTGAAATTGGCGAATGTGCTGTAATCTACCCAAGTCAGCAATGGTATCCGATAGTGTAAAACATTTAAGGGAACATTGAATATTTGATGGATAAACAGTGAGGGGTACCAGTTTTGGGGATGTCACAGTGGAATGCAATGTTTTTCGGCCTTATCTTTCCTTATGCTACATTATCTGGTATTTGAATAAGTGGTCGTCAAATCTGCACAAAATTGGAAGGAGAATTAAACTCATTGTAATTGTAATTAAACTCATTGTAATTGGCATTATTAACAGCTGCATACATCTTCATCTAATATTCTTCCATTTTAACATTGGCTGCAATAATTTAACACACAAATACATGCAGGATTATGCCACTTGCTCCTTCAAGCCTGCGTTGACATTTAATAAGATTGTGATCTGAATTCATCAACAACTTTGCATTCTGTCTCTCCTGGTAACCATTGACCCCCTTGCCCTCTCTGCCTTAAAAATATTCAAAGTCTCTGCTTCTACCAATCTTTGTGGGAGAGGGGCCCAAAGACGCACAGCTCCAGAGTGATAAAAAATGTATCCTCATCCCTGTCTTCAGTGACCTTAAACTGTGACCCCTATTAAATACGTTACTCTTCTTCCTTGCAGGCAATCTCTCAGCATCAAGGATTCAATTTCGGACATGTGGGGGATGCCTGCGTGTGAATTTGATAAACATGCAACTATGGCATACCCGCTACCACGCAGCCTGGACAGATATGTTGAATGAAATACACTGAATCTATCAAGAAACAGAAATATATTTACCATTAAATATTCTTTTTTATATTTGTCAAATTTCTCCATTCCTCCAAAAAATCAGTAGTTAAAACCTCAATGTAATTCAGAATATTTTATCTCCTCTCTCCACCACATTTGCATTTTCCAATCTTTTTTTTATAACTTACTATAAAATGATAAAATGTGAATAATACAATATTTACTTGGTGCATCCTGGTTTGAATCATAAAGTGAAAGTTAAAAAAAGCATATCTGGAAATTTGCAATAAAGACAAAACATGCAAGAAATATTAAATAGGTCAAGTGTGATCCATTCATCATTTTTTTGTCTTATCTACCTTTCCCCAACCTCCGCAACTTAATAGTAATGATTTTTTTTCTTTCCAAATTCCGTTGGAGTATCATGGACCTGAAACACTAACTCTGTTTACCTATCCACAGATGCTGCGTGACTTGATGTGTTTCCATCAGTTTCATATATTAATTTCAATCATACTGTATTTTTGATGAATTGTGTTAACTTGACATGTTAACAGTTTTCTTCTCATTAGCAACTGATCAAATTGTTTCCTGATTATTTCTATTTTAATGGACATTTTCATTAGCAGCAATTTTTTGTTTTGTTTTTGCTGCAGTCCCGTTTGCTGATCAGTTTTGCTTGATAAATCCGGTGGCGCTGTTGCTAGCTGCCTCCGCCTTCAGTCCGGTATATTTTTGGTTTTTTTGTTATGTTTGAAGAGTGTTTTTTGTGGGGTTTTTTTAATGTCTTTATGTGGGGGAAGAGGGTACGGTAAGGGGGTTACCGTCCATCAGTCACTTCCTGGAGAGGATGCGACTATTATTTGAGTCGCGTCCTCCCCCCCCCCCCCCCCCTCGCGGCCTACCTACTCGATTGGCGCGGCCTTTCCTGCCCGGACCGACCAGAGCTCCAGCAGCAGCGGTGCAGCGTTGGAAACATCGCGGGCCGGGCGATGCCTTACCAGGGATCGCCGTTTGGAGCTCCGGAATGCTGGGCCTGCTGCACCGACATTGCGGAACTGTGGTTCGCAGCGATCCCAACGCGGGCGGCGCTGACCAACATCGCGGAGTCCTGCGACTCCGCCCGGCTCGGCCTGCGGACTTCGGGAGCCGCGGACTCCGGTTTTAGGTGGCTGACCTGGAGGTCCGGGCCGCTGAGGATGTTCTCCATCGGGGTTCCATCATTCCCGGAGGGAGGGCCTGAGCATCGGGCCGCCTGTGGCGGCGACTGCGGGTGCTCGGGAGGACCCGACCATGGGTGAACATCTGGGAAGATCGGCAGGGAGGCTGGCTGGACTATGGTACCTTCCTTAACTTTGGTGCCGCTGTGGGGGTATGTTGTGTTTGGACTTCTGTGTTTGTGCTTTTTTTTTAATATGTTTATTTATTTATTTTTATGTTACTGACTAAGGAAAATCCATTTCGTTGTCTCTAAAATGAGATAATGACAATAAATTGAATACAATACAATACAATACAATAAATGTATAGGAAGGAACTGCAGATGCTGGTTTACACCAATGCCGCCTGTCCCACTGAGTTACTCCAGCATTTTGCATTTATCTTGCTTAGTAACAAAGTTATTGGGTGTCAGAGATTCCTGTGTTTCAAACCAGAAGAAAGTTGACAAGGGGAAAGCTGAAGTTACTGACATGAAGGCATATGGCATGGAAAGAGGCCCTTTACCTCTTTGGCCCAGCTCATTCAAGCCAGCAGAGTTTGGTGGGCATCTTTTCCAATGGTCAACAATGAAATCTTTTATCACTGAAAGCAACATCTGGGCTAATATATTCTTCCCCCTCTACAACTGATAACTGATTCCACTTTGAATTTGTCATTTGAACTTGACAATTCCTAATTACGTTCCTGTGTTTCTTTATTCTCTTTGTTTAAGGATAGATCCACAATTATTTCTAAACAATTGTAGCCGCAGATCGCAGAAACTCAACGAAAGGCACCGCGTGATTTGGCAAGCAGCGAGTTTGTATGTGAAGCTCCACAGAAAGTGTCAGTAAAATCAAAATTCTTTCATTCATCATCGTTGAAAACATTAGCGATACAGTGGTGCTGGTTTGCAACGGGAACGGTGACAGATGCACCACACATCTCTATCCTCCAGTTCCTGCTGCCTTTCGCCGCTGGAAGTATAGGATGTTGGTGTGTGTGCTTTATCATCATTCCTTGCAATGCTATGTAAGACAGTGATCACAACATCTACTGAAGTGTGGATGGCCGTTGGCTCGCTAGAAGCTCATCCACCCTTTGACACGTCCAGCAGGGGGTCCACAGCCCCCTCCTCAACTGACAAACCAGGTGGGGGAGACAGTTTAGTCGCCGACTATCCAACCATGGAGCAGGTAGCACGGGATTACATGGCGGATGGAACTCTGCAAAATCAAAAGGCCTCAATAAAATCTGAAGCAATAAATTCAAGAAAATAAAAGATAATAATAACAGTGCAAAATGTGCAGATAGAAGAATATAGGACCAGTATGTAAATGTAATCTGTGGAAGTCAAGTCAAGTCAATTTTATTTCTATAGCACATTTAAAAATAACTCTTGTTGACCAAAGTGCTTTACATTAGTGCAGGTACTAACATGCTACAAACAGTGGTACATAGCTCAAGAATACATACATAAATACATACAGAGGATCCCTCAGAGGACCTCAAGAAAGCTTGAGAGTAGAACAGTTTTAATGAAAAGTATAGTTTGATTAATAAATTAACAGAGGATCTACAATGGAGACCGAAGAACATCATGAGTACATTAAACCTCATTTACTAATATCATCAAATTAAAAATCCAATTATCCACTATCATGGGCACCTACAGATAAATATTACCATTTATTTTGAGGCTTTTTGAGCAATGTGAAATAATCAATGCACTGAAGAGGTGTGAGTTATGTTGAAGTTATTCTCATTGTAAACCTCCAATTTACATATCATGACATCTTATGATCAATGAATATCACTTCGCAAAGCTGGGCTCCCTCCGGAGGACAATTTCTGAATGTTTTTAGGGACCATTGAATTGTTTCATCAATCAACATGGTTCATATTGTTTGCTGCAATTGGGAATTATGTTAACAGCTGGCTCCTTTTGCACATTTTATCCACCAGCCTCTGCATTAACAAAATGTGCTAATGAGCCGGTGGTATTTTTTTAAAATTAAAGCAACCACTCTTGATATTTCAATTGTATTATCTGTGTTTTCTCCCCTAATGATGTGTATTATTAAAGCACCTAAATGGTCCTAACACTAAATTAAAAATGCTTAGTCATACATGGAATATGGTATCGATATTGTTTTTAAAATTAAACTATGACTGTATTGAGAAAACTTTGGCCTGAGTCCCAGGTGAAGACAAACTGATCTTCCCAGGGAACATCAATTTCAAAGTCAGTACACTCTGGGAGATCATGTAAGCAGCGGGGAAAGCTAACTCCAATGGAGTCCTTCCAAAATGCTCTGAACAGTGCCCTGTCGTAACCAATGTCCGCCTGTTTGACAACTAGGATTTTCCAATCACTTGCACCCTAACTGGTACCAATGACCATTGGACTGGCCACCACTTAGTCTGTTTAGCCATTTCCATCAGCCTGATTGCAAAACAATGGAGCAACAGAAACATTGTTACAAGAAAATTGGTGTAGAAGGTCTCAGAGATCTCACCTTCATGAACAACCCAATGACCCCAACCTATTGGAGCTCCAGGTAAAGAGCTCTGACGTGTTCCATGGCCAGCTGCTGTGAAGAGACTCATTGCTTTCCTACCAGAAGACTAGTTGAAGTTGTAAAACATGGACTGCTGAAGTTGTAAAAAAGGCAGTCAGTAATTTCATTCACAAATTCACAGCTCTATCTCCCACATGTCAGGGAATAACAGAGATGCTGAAATCTTGATCATCTTCAAGAAAGGAGATGAATCTGATTATAGTAATAGTAGAGGTTTCTCCCTGCTGTCTGATGCAAGCAAGTTGTCATGAAGATCCTTCTTAACTGTCTTATCCTAGTGGCCAAATGACATGGACACCTAATCGCAATGTGTATTCGTCCACAGTGATCACCATCTTCACCAGCGACAATCCAGGTAAAGTGCCGATCCAGGTCTGAAGGTCAGATATCTCTACTATGGCTACCTATGTTAGGAATTAGCAAACCATACAAGAGTCCAGGCAGTTGTGCAAAGAAATGCAAGATGCTATGCAAACTAGTACAAGATCAAGTTATGCCAGGAACTTCAGGCAACAGAAATAAACATGTGTAGGAAGGAACTGCAGATGCTGGTTTAAACTGAAACAAAAGCTGGAGTAACTCAGTGGGACAGGCAGCATCTCTGGAGAGAAGGAATGGGTGATATTAAGGGTTTAGACCTTTCTTCAGTCTTCAGTCACCCTTTCCCCCTCTCCAGAGATGCTGCCTATCCTGCTGAGTTACTACAGCCTTTTGCGTCTATTTTCAGAAATAAACACATAATGTCTTGTAGAGTCCAATTGGTTTTTGAAAGTTATAATTCTATCCACTCTTCTAATTCCCTTTAGCGACTTATTCTAGATATGGACCACCTACCGAGTCAAAATTCTACGGCTAAGGTCCGTCACAAATTTCTAGCCTCTCACAAGCTCTAGTTTTAGAATCCTCAACTATGGGGAAACAGGCTGTGAACATTCACTCTATCTATGCCACACATGATTCTGCTGAATGCTGAAACGCCGCCACAGCTCCGAGGCCGCCAGCTCCGCCATTAGGCCTCAGCACAGGCGGAGACGGTGACGGGGTACACGACAAGAAAAGTCGCACCCTCCCGAAGGGAGAGACTAAAACCTTGTTTCTATGGCTAATTTTTGTAGGAAGGCAAAAATTCAAATCTTGTACGGGTGACGGCTGCAATACAAACAAAGTGTGAAAAAACTATTTGTGACAGATATTGCAGGGACTTGAGTTCAAGGGCATGTTTGAAAGAAAGGCAGCATCTTTGTGATAATGTTGCTAGCTCTCAATTGTCATAACAACACCAGCTAGTCAGGGGCAATTCTCATTTAACAATTTTGTATCCCTCATGTTAATTTGTCATTAAATAACACCAACTGAATGAAATAAAGCATTATGTATTATCACAACAACATTACCTTTAGGCTTAAATATACATTTAAAATACAGTTTGATAACAGGATATAAACATCTTACGTTTCCCCATTTGCCTACATATTATTTTAACATTTCTCCTGAAATTCACTTTTTTACAAAAGTTAGTTCTTTTAAAGAGCCTGCCTTTGGTAATTGCTTGAAAAATCACATGTTTCAGATTATTCTGATTTATTTTGGTTGTAGCAATGCTGAAGGTTATTAATTGAAATTTATTAATTGCCATCTCACAGGTAAATGATAGATATGACCTGAAATTACAGGGGTCATATATGAGATGGCCATTCAAAGTGGAAAGGTTGAAGAAATCAAATAAATGAAACAGGAGGACTTTTTTATGGTTAACTGTTGTAATGACTGGATAAGAATTGATTAATTGATTGATTGATTGATTGATTGATTGATAGATACAGTAAGGAAACAGGCCCTTCAGGCCACAGTGTCCACGCTGATCATTTCACACTAGTTCTATGTTGTCCTTCTTTCCCATGCATTGCCTACATGTAAGGAACAATTTACTGAGGCAAACCAACCTACAAACCTGCACATCTTTGGGATGTGGGGGTGACCAGAGCATCTGGAGGAAAGCCATGGGGTCAAAGGGGGAATATGCAAACTCAGCACCCAAGGTCAGGATCAAACCCAAGTGTCCGGCACTGTAGGGCAGCAATTCTATCAGCTGCACCATTGTGCTGCCCCAAGGAACATCAACTTATCAAATACCTAATGGGAATCATAAAATCACATCATGAAATTTGATAAAGTGCAGCACTGTGGCGTCAAGTGATAGTCAGACCACTTATGGTCAAACCCTCGTCAGTGGTTACGAGGACTGTCACGTGATGTCATGGGTTAAGGGGAGTGTCCTGCTACATAAGCAGATCACACCTGGAGATCATGAGTCAACAGGTAGCTGAGCTCGAGACAACACCCTCGCTCAGCTGCAGCAGCAATGACAATATGATGGAGGACCAAATGTGTATGTATTTCGAACCTATTATGTCTGAATAAAGCAACTGTTTATTCACCACGTTTGGTACCGCTACATTGGTGACCCACGACGATCCAAATTTGCGATTTTGGATTTCTCCCGACATGCACAGCCTCGGGAGACCTGATGTCTGCAGCCGACAGCCCAGCCCTGCTGAACGATGTGCTACCAACCCGGCCCTACCCTAAGGTATGCCACAGGCCACCCTGGTATATGGGCGCGGTCCGAGCCATGTTCGACGGGCCAAAATGACCCACCCGGAGCCGACCACCGGAGCTGAGAAGCCGCGGCTGCCGCTCCCCCACCAGCTGCTGCCCACCGGAGCTACGAGGCCGCGGCTGCTGCCGCTCCCCCACCAGCCATCGCTACCCCACCAGCTGCTGCAGGAGCTGCGAGTTTAGCAGCCCCCCATCCCCAGCATCACTGCCGTCCGCCTGCCAGCCCCGGGTGCGGGGAGAGAGCGGACCCGCCCATTACCCCGCTGGCCGCTGCTCAAGGCATATCCTCCTGATAGAGCGGGCCTACCTGGGACGGCTGCCCAAAGATGTCCTTTTGCACCTCACCGGCGCAGACCCCGAAGATCCCCGTGCGCTGGCTGCCCGTTGGTCAGGCTTTGGCCACCCCAGCAGCGGGGTTAAGCCTCGGCTGGTCGTGAGTTGGCAGTCCTGCGATGGATTCCCCGGCAGCCTTCTGTCTCCGCCGAGCGTGCGGCAGTGCAGCAGGTCTCTGACGACACTGGTGACAGCGGGTAGAGTCCCTACCTGCAGCAGTGGGGCGAGGCCCATCAATGCCAGACACCCCGCACGCATCCGGAAATCGCCTCGGTTGGCCACCTTTAGAGGCCGCCTCAGAGGGCCACCAAAATGGCCGCCACGGCCTACTGCACATGGCCTCCGCAGCGACTGCCAAAATGGCCACTGCGGCCGGCCGGAAGTGACGCTCGACCTTCTCTGATCGCCGTCCACAGGGCCACCTTCCGGCCGGATGCGGTCCCTGCAGCCGGACCACCAGCAACAGCGCCACTTCAGTCGGATGGTGTCACTGCAACCTCCAGTTTTCCAGCACAGCTTCTCATCGGACATTGGATCCTTGAGCCATCCTGCACCATGGACATTGGACAATTGCACTTTTTCTTTCCTACCACTTTGGACTCGTTTGCTCACTGTAGTTTGTTTTGTTTTTTTTCACTTTGTTTTTACACTGTAATGACCTCACCAGATTTAGCTATTAGTTTATTCTTTGTTCTTTGGTTTGCATTGTTGACGACGTCTCCCACCCATTGCTCAGCTGCAGCAGCAATGACAATATATTAGAGGACCAAACGTGTATGTATTTCAAACCTATTATGTCTGAATAAAGCAACTGTTTATTCACCACGTTTGGTGCCGCTACAGCACCTCATTTCTGCCTTGACTGGATCTATAGTACCAAATGGTACATTTTAACAAGAAGTAGAATTGTGATTCACTTTAATGGGACTTAGGATAGCAGAGAAATAATAATTCTATGGCAGAAAAAATGAAGGAGAATGCTAAAAAATGTTACTTGCCATACAATCATGTTTTGTTTTTTTGTCTTTGCAGTGTTTTCGCTCTATAAAATTACATGTTCGTGTCCTTCACTTATTCTTAACGTTTGGCTAGTTCTATGTATCTTTTATAATGTGAACTCATGGCTCTCATATCAAGGGTCTCTATAAGATTCATACAACACAGAAGCAGGCCCGATCAACCCATCCATACCAACCAATACGTCCCATTTGCCCGCTTTGGCCCATTGCCCTCTAATCCCTTCCTATCCATGTACCCGTCAAAATATCTTGTAAATGTTGTTATTGTACCTGCCTCAACTATTTCTTCTGGTTATCCTCTCATATCATGTTTAGTTTAATTCATATATTGCTTTCTACCCCATTCGATTTTGTTGCTTTGCACATTCACTTTCTGTATATATTTATATTTGCATCTTTAAATTTCATTGATTATCATAGATCATATCTTATATAAGAGACGCAAACTGTTAAAGCACTTCTCAGGATTGAACATGGACTGAAGATCATCTACAAACATTTAAAATGTACGCAGACTTAATACATTAATGAACAGCTGACACCTCATCAAATCAGTTTTGTTTAGTAACCAAAGTGAGAAAACAAATGCCTCTGACTCTTATCGTGATGTTGAGTTATATTTAGGAAATTTAAATTCACTTCCAAGTGGGTGTAAATTTATACATTAAATAGTCAATAATTTGGAAAATTAAAAAATATATAATTGGTGTGGAATGGAGATGGAGATTGGTTTTGTGTGGCACAGGCTGATTACTAAATCAGCACCCCAGCAGGGAAAGGTTTTGTTTGATATTCCCACTTCACATGAAGGCATTGAATCGTTATTGGTAGCTGTGTCTTTCAAATAAGGTGTTAGCTAACTGCCATCCTCTGTAACTCTACATTAAAAGTAATTCATTGACTTTGAAGTGCTTTGCTGTCTCCTGAGTAAGTGAACAGGCACTACCAGCTGCACCACTGTTCCGCCTGTACCCCATAGAAACGTTCTCCAACCAAAGGGACATCATCTATCGCAACATTTAAGGAACATTTAGGCTGGTAAAAGTCAGTTTAAAGATAATCTGACAGGTACAATATATGAATAGGACAGGTTTAGAGGGATACAGGGAAAAAGCAGGCAGGTGGAACTAGTGTAAATGGGACATGTTGCTTGGTGTGGACAAGTTGGGCCAAAGGGCCTGTTTCCACGCTGTATGACACTATGACTCTATCATGATAGAATAATTCTGCCTAATTAGAATATCCTATCTCTGTCAGGATAGAATAATTACATTTCAATATTTAATATCCTGGAATTTCAGTCAGTTATCTTCCACAATCAGTACAGCAATTCACAGAACTTTACCTGAAAGTAGTTAAGTACTGTATACCCTCACCATTCTCTCTCAGACAGTTGTGTCCATGACAGTGGACATTAGATTTTGTCACTTTGAACAAACACCGATAATGTTAAACTTGCCCTAGGCAGTTCTGTGATCTTACTTTATTCTCACATTCCGCTCTGTCTAATATAAGGGGCTGTCCCACTGCGGCGACCTAATCTGCGAGTTCAGAAGAGTGTCTTCGTCCTTCAAGCTCGAGGGTACTCGCCTGGAAAACCTCGGGCTGGATCGATTGACCGCCCACACAAACACATCGCATAAGCGGGGGCCAGGGAAAGCGGGGGTGCGCTGTCTGAAATTCACGGCCACGATGAAGAGGAAGGAAAAAGACCGCTCCATGGTGTACGGTAAGTCCTTTAGAGAGCGGGGGGGGGGGGGGAGAGAAGGGGAGATAAGGGGAGATAAGGGAAGAGAAGGGAAGAGAAGGGGAGAGAAGGGGAGAGAAGGGGGGGGAGAAGGAGGCGAGAAGGAGTGGAAACACTTTTAAGAAGCCAGACAACTTCTAATAAAGTTTAGCGGGCATTTAACCTACCGGTCGGTTTTCCATGGTGCTGAAAACTTCAATGAGCCAATTAAAATGCCCGGTCAGCGAAGGAGATTGCCTACGGCTGCCCTCAACTGCCAGTTACTAAATAGCGATCCCACTCCACTGCACAACGAGTTCAAAAGAACCATGCCGACCAATTTTTACTTGCGAGAAAATTTTCAACATGCTGAAAAAATTTCCGCGTCCTATCTGAGGCCGTACAGGGTCTTGGTGAGACCACACCTGGAGTATTGCATACAGTTTTGGTCTCCTAATCTGAGGAAAGACATTCTTGCCATAGGGGGAGTGCAGAGAAGGTTCACCAGACTGATTCCTGGGTTGGCAGGACTTTCACATGAAGAAAGACTGGATAGACTCGGCTTGTACGTGCTAGAATTTGGAAGATTGAGGGGGGATCTTATAGGAACTTACAAAATTCTTAAGGGGTTGGACAGGCTAGATGCAGGAAGATTGTTCCCGATATTGGGGAAGTCCAGAACAAGGGGTCACAGTTTAAGGATAAGGAGGAAGTCTTTTAGGACCGAGATGAGAAAAACATTTTTCACACAGAGAGTGGTGAATCTCTGGAATTCTCTGCCACAGAAGGTAGTTGAGGCCAGTTCATTGGCTATATTTAAGAGGGAGTTAGATGTGGCCCTTGTGGCTAAAGGGATCAGGGGGTATGGAGAGAAGGCAGGTACGGGATACTGAGTTGGATGATCAGCCATGATCATATTGAATGGCGGTGCAGGCTCGAAGGGCCGAATGGCCTACTGCTGCTCCTATTTTCTATGTTTCAATGCAAGTATGCAGGAACTTCCCTCGAGCATGAACGAGAGTTCCAGTGACCTCATAGGACCTCGTAGGACCACATGTCGACCATGCTGCGAGTTTGAGTCGAGGGCAAACACGCAGATTAGGTCGCCGCTGTGGGAAAGCCCCTTAATCCTGCTCAGCTCCCAGTAGGACCTGGATAACATCCAGATTTGGACTGAGAGTGACAGGTAATATTCACAGCACGTGCACATTGTATATTGGCCATCTCTTTAACAGGAACCCAGCCATCAATCTCCCACTGATCTTCAGCAGCGATGTCATTATTAAAACCTACACCATCACACACCTTGGTTCTGGGAAGGGGTGAGGGGAGGGGAAGCCAACATATTGTTTAACTCTGTATGATGGGTTTGGTGTCCTGGGATTGTTAGTTCACGAAATGATCCTCTTAGCGCTAACGTCGGTAAAAATGTACAAAATGTTTCAAAATGTACCATGCAGCCATAAAAGTTTAGTTTTATTGTCACATGCACCAAAGTACAGTGAAAAGCTTTTTCATTGCGTGCTATCCAGTCAGCTGAAAGGCTACACTTTGCTACAATCAAGCTGCCCACAGTGTACAGATACAGGGTAAAGGGAATAACGTTTAGAAAAAGTTGCAAGAAAAAAGTCTAGTAAAGTCTGTTTAAAGATTGTCTGAGGGTCTCCAATGGTAGGGCAGGATGCAGTCTATTTGGTGATAGGATGGTTCAGTTGCCTGATAACAGCTGGGAAGAAACTAGAGTTCCTGAATGTAGAGATATGTGTTTTCACACTTCTGTATCCCTTGCCCAATGGGAGAAGAGGGAGTGGCTTGGGGAGACTAATCCTTGATGAATCTAGTAGCCTTGCTGAGGCAGCGTGAAGTGCAGATGCAGTCAAGGGGAAGGTTTGATTGACTGACGCCACTCCACTCCCACTGTATGATAAACAGTTATTAATGTGACTTACAGAACAGTTATTAATGTACTTACAGAATATTTACTCAAAGAATGATGGATTTTCAGCACAGGGGAAAATTCATCCCGTCATGCCTTCGCTGATCAAAGGAGAGCTATCCAGGGTAATCCTACTCTGCAAGCATTACATTTACAGCTCTGAAGATCATAGTTAATTAGGAAGACACTTGAGGAGTTTTCAAAATAGCAGATACTTCAGCCTTTAGAACCTTTCCAGGAATGAATTCCAGAACTGACCATCCTCTATCTGAAACACAGCTTTCTTCATGTCTCTTCTAATCCGACTTAATTATTTATCTACCTTCACTGTCCCACTTACGCAACAACCATTTCCTTTTTAAAAAAATCATTTTAATCTTAGAATTAGGCCCATCTAATAACTCTATTCAGGTCCCTCAACATTTTATTAACTGTAATTACCTTTCCCCTTAGTCTTATCTGTTCCATAGAAAATATACCCCTACCGTTCTTCATGATTAGTTTTCTATTCCTGACAATAACCTCATACATTTTCTCTGCATGACCTCCATCACATCACATATTTGCTATAATATGGTGACAACCAGGACAGGACCTTCATAGTGAATGGCAGGGCCCTGGGGAGTAGTGTAGACCAGAGGAACCTAGGAGTGAAGATATATAGTTCCTGGAAAGTGGTGTCATAGGTGGCTATAGAAATCAAGAATGCTTTCTGTACTTTGGCCTCATGAACCTACAGTACAGCGTAGGTTCACGAGGTTAATTCCTGGGATGGCAGGACTGTCATATGTTGATAGAATGGAGCGGCTGGGCTTGTATACTCTGGAATTTAGAAGGATGAGAGGTGATCTTATTGAAGCATATAAGATTATTAAGGGTGTGGACACGCTAGAGGCAGGAAACATGTTCCCGATGTTCGGGGAGTCCAGAACCAGGGGCAATAGTTTAAGAATAAGGGGTAAGCCATTCAGAACAGAGATGAGGAAAAACATTTTCACACAGAGGGTTGTGAATCTGTGGAATTCTCTGCCTCAGAGGGCAGCGGAGGCCCATTCTCTGGATGCCTTCAAGAGAGAGTTAGATAGAGCTCTTAAAGATAGCGGAATCAGGGGATATGGGGAGAAGAAAGGAGTGGGGTACTGATTGTGGATGATCAACCAGGATCACAGTGAATGGCGGTGCTGGCTCGAAGGGCCAAATGACCTACTCCTGCACCTATTGTCTATTGTAAATTCAACAGTCAGAGAATTGAATACAGAGGTTGCATTGTTATGTCTTTAGTGAGCAGTCCTCATCTCCAAGAGTCTTGTGTTGTTGCAGACCAGAATGATATACTAGTCATCCAGTGAACCTTCCCAGTGGTCATCTTTCATGTAGAGAATTCACAGTGGTGCATAACACGGGACCATTGTATTGAGAGAGTGGGAGCCTTCTCTGTATATGTATGTAACAGAGACCCCCATCAGGTGCCTTCAGTGCACCATCCGTTCTGTCCACAGCCACCATCACGTTAGCGAAGTCCATTATCTGATGGGATGTTGCATCCACCATGTCGACATGTCCAAGCCAATGAACTCCAATGCAAGCCTGAATATTCCATCCATTATCAGATGGGCACAGCCTCACCAAACTCTCTGCAATTTTGCACAGATGTCCAAAGACCTTGATCGCAAAGACCTTCATTTTCACCATCATGACAGCTTGCAATGGAGTTTGTGCCCATGAGCTTGGGTTTTGTGCAGTTCCGTTACAGCTGAATTTTACCATTATTATTTACTTCAATTAAGATAAAAACTAATTCTATGATATAAATATTAGTAAACAATAAAATAAGAACTGGGTCCATAATGGTCTGTAGATCTCAGTGACTGCATGTTTGTCTCTGAATCAATGTGCGTGGTGAAAGAATGCAACCTTTACGTGGTCCGCCCTGTTTCGACAAATGCAATCAACCCGGTGTGCACAATCAAATAAGATCAAATAGAACAAGTTGTCCTACAACTTTAGGCTGTGCACGCCATATGCAAGAATAAGAATCAACGTGCCATAGGTTCAAAAATCACTCCACAGACTTAAACACCTATTCAGGGCAGTTAATCTAGTTAAGTGCTTTGAAAATGCTGCACTATTCTAGGTGATGTAATTTCAATGAAATTTGAAAAAGGCTTTTTCGTGTTTTCTTAGATGGATAAAAATTGATACAATAAAATAACAATGAGGAATAAATAAATATCCCTTCTACAAATATTTAGTACATTAATGGTCATTAATGGACAGATAATAGAACATTTATGGGCCAGGCACCGGAATAGGGGGCGCATGATGTTAGCAGCTGCCGGCATGAAACGGTGATAGAAATTCACCATGCTGACAAACTCCTGTAACCCTTTCCCAGTGAGCGTCCGGGGGAACTGCCGAATGGCCTCGACCTTCGCTGGTAGCGGGGCAGCACCCTGGGGAGCAATGCTGTGCCCCAGGAAGGCGATGGAGCGGAGGCCGAACTGGCACTTTGCGGGGTTGATAACGAGGCCGTGCTCGGTGAGACGCTGGAACAGTGTCCAAAGGTGGGCGACGTGCTCGTCCTGCGAGGAGCAGGTGACCAGGATGTCGTCCAGACAAATAAACACAAAAGGCAGGCCCCGCCCAACCTGGTCCATAAGTCGCTGGAATGCCTGCGCGCCGTTTTTTAACCCGAAGGGCATACGGAGCCATTCAAACAGGCCGAACGGGGTGATCATTGCGGTTTTCGGGACATCGTTGGGGTGCACGGGGATCTGGTTGTAACCCCGGACAAGGTCAACTTTCGAAAAGAAAGCGGCGCCCTCGAGATGTGCGGAGAAGTCCTGAATATGGGGTATTGGGTAGCAGTCTGCCGTGATCATGGCATTCAGACACCAATAATCCCCACAAGGTCTCCACCCCCCACATGCTTTTGGGACCATATATAGCGGGGAGGCCCACGGGCTCTCCGACCGCCGGATGTTCCCCATGTCCTCCATTAGTTGAAACACGTCCCTGGCGATGCGTAGTTTGTCCGGCGGGAGGCGGCGACCGGGCGTATACCGGAGGGCCCATGGTGGAGATGTGGTGCACGACCCCGTGTTTAGGGGCCACCCTGCGGAAACGGGGTGTGAGGAGCTCAGGAAAGTCAGAGAGCAGGGAGGCATATGGATCATCGGACTCAGCGACCACACTGAGCTGCGTGTCTGGTGGGGGCAGGGGCCGCGGAGCGGTGGAGTCGATGGAGCTGATGGCCGATCGCAGAGTCATGTGCTCACCCCGTGCATCCACGAGGAGGGAAAACGCATGCAAGAAATCGGCCCCCAGGAGCGGCTGAGTGACGTCCGCCACGATAACCGTCCACTCGTACGGGCGGCAGTCGAAGGTGAGTGAGAGGGTCCGCGTACCGTAAGTGTGGATGGTGCACCCATTGACAGCCGTGAGCACAGGACCCCGCATACCAGCACTAGTGACGCACCCGGTCGGCGGGAGGATGCTGACAATTGCACCGAAGCCCACGAGAAAGCGTCGGCCGTGGTAGCGGTTGCGGACGTAGAGGCGGTTGTTTGGGCCGATTGTGATTGCCTCTACAGACGATCGGCTGAGGCATTTCCCTAAAACGTACAGGGCTGGCAGTAGCGTCCGGCCTCAGCGCCCCATTGGAGGTGATAAAAACACCATCAGTGCCTATCATGGGTCCCGGATCACTGCTGTGGCTCCACGTTGGAACTTGTGGGCGGGGCTATGTCGCAGTCACGCTAAGGCATAGGGTGCGCTTGCACGGACACATGGTTGATGGTGCCGCCATCTTGGTGTTTCGTCAACCAAAGTTCATCGGCCCGTTCGGCGAGCTGCAGAGGGTCGGCGAAATCGACACCTGCTTGCATGAGGCGGACTTCATCCGGCATCTGTTCTAAAATGGCTTGCTCGAAAAGCAGGCACGGACGGTGGCCGTCCATGAGAGCAAGCATCTCGGCCATGAGCACGGACGGTTAGCGATCGCCCAAACCGTCCATGTGCAGGAGGCAGGCAGCGCGATCCCGGCAGCTGTGCCCAAAAGTGTGCAGGAGGAGTGCCTTGAGGCCGTCATTCTTGGCCGTCGCGGGCGGGTTCTGCAGGAAAGACAGCAATCGGGAAGCTGTCTGCTGCGTAAGTGCCCCTACGACGTGGAAATACTTAGTCTCATCCACCGCTATACGGCGCAGGTGGAACTGTGCCTCCACGTGCGGGAACCACACTTGAGGCTGTTCAGGCCAGAACACCGGCAGCTTGAGGCTGACAGCGCTCTGATGAGCATCGGGAACGGCGTCGGGACCAGCGGCGTCCTGCATGTTGGCGTCCAATATCAATTGGGCGCGTCGGGGTCACCAGTTTAGTCAGAGTCGAGACGGTAGGTTGATTTCCAAAGAACTTTATTACGAAAGTTAAACGAAAACAACGATGGTCTTAAGACAGCTAAATAACAGTGTCACCACCACAACGGTGGTGAACAGAATGAATGAGTTTGCCCAGAAAAGCGCGCGAAAACCCCTCCCCATGGTCACGTGTCCGAGGTACCAATCGAAGGGTTTGACTACCCCAAGGCACCAGCAGTTGCCGCTACAATATGTATTAATATATTTTAGTTACTCTCAACAGTGAATATCATTAAGTTCAGAGGCAACTGAGAACCAGAACATAACATTCTCCAGCTTTATGTCTCAATCCAGTGGGATGTGACATTAATACAAATCATCCTAAAATGTCCTTGTTTAGTTTAGTTTTTAGTTTAGTTTACAGATACAGCTCGGAAACAGGCCCTTCGGCCCACCGGGTCCACGCCGACCAGCGATCCCCACATATTCGTACACACAAGGACAATTTACACTTTACTAACTTAACTCACAAACCAACTAACTTACAAACCTGCACATCTTTAGAGTGTGGGAGGAAACCGAGGATCTCGGAGAAGACTCACGCAGGTCACGGGGAGGACGTGCAAACTCCGTACAGACAGCACCCATCGTCGGGATCGAACCCGGGTCTCTGGCGCTGCAAGCGCTGTAAGGCAGCAACTCCACCGCTGCGCCACCGTGTTCTGAGGGAAAATTTACTAAAGGGTCATTGGATTAAATGCTGAACAAATTTCACGTTTGGAAAAATCGCAAATAACACTGTTATGTAAGATGGCAGTAGCCAATGATTGTGGACAATAATCCAGAGACACGGAAGAAAAAAAACATGATTAGATAATGATTCCTACCACTTGAGCTCCAAGATTCTTCTCGCTAGATTTTAGAGGAAGGATGGCACATCAAAATACCAGATGTAACAGGCAAATATTGTATTTTTGTGGGGTTTTAGACATAATCGTATCAGTGCCAACAGCAAAGATGTTGGCAAAGAACCAAGTCAAACAGCAGCAGAAATGAAGCAAAACTTTTACTGCTTCTTCTTAATGTCCTTGACTCACTCTAGATAAAAAAGAATGCCATATATTTTGGACCCGATCCAAATTGAGTTCATCTTAAAAAGATTACGAGCATTCTAATCTGTCATCTGCCTTGTATTATTTGCCATTTCTGAATTCTATTTCCCATAACATCTGCTCCTCTAAATTGTTGCCATAATAACACCTCGCCAATGTCAAAATCAGGATTCTTTAGTCCTGTTCATTTTTTGAATTTGATTTTAATCAGACAAAATGGTTGACTTTTTGTCGTGTCTTTCTGATAATTAGTAATGTTGCCTGAATTAACTCTGTCACAACTTGTTTTCAGAACTTGTATTCAAGCAAAAGGGAAGTTATCCAAGTTTAAGTAAAGGTAATGTGAACCTTCAGGTGTGCAGGATTAACAGAGGGTGTTGACTGGAGCATGGAGATGCAATGTAGCAATGCTGACATCAAACAGTGTTGCAGACCAATTCGCAAATCCACATACTTGCATAAATGGCCGCAATCTCCTCACTGTGATGACAACTGTTACGACTCAGGGCAAAGTGGCAAGCCTGTGAAGCAAATTCTATTTTGTTTCTTGAGCTGAACCCTCAAAATGCATACTCATGCAATTGCCTTCACACCCAACAACTGACAAATTTCGAGAGAGACAATGTACGCTTCTAATCTCTGTTTAATTTAGTTAGATCTTATGATGATGTACCCCCTGATCAGGTGATGGAAGTGCTGACAAATGTTTTCTATCTTTCTTGTTAGGCAATTCATTGAGATTTCCCCGTGGTAATCTGGCCTATTTGGACCAATTCCCCAATGTGGGAATCATAGGCTCTTCCACTGATGGGCAGGACAAATATCTTTGCCTTGGGTTTGAGCACATTCATTGATTTTGTCTTCACAATGCCGGAGAAAAGAGGGCTTCCTTCATCTCTTTCTGACCTCCAATTGTTGATATGGTACTGGAACCAAAGTAAGGATGATAAAATGGTCAAGTTGCAAGTGAGTCAACGAGCAGCTCCAGATAGACTAACCTGGATGAGTGGGCTTTGTGGACCCTAGAAAGCAGGACATAGACTTCCAAGAGGTTTTGGTAAGCTTCTGTACAAGACATTTCAATCAAAAAATAACAATGGACAAAGTTAGAAGTATCTTTATGATATGCATTGGTATTTGTTTGTGTTAGGAGAACATGAGAAGGTTAAATGCTCTGTAGATTAAAGGTTTGGTTTGAAGAAGGGTCCCAGATCTGAAATATCAGCTATCCATGTTCTCTAGAGAAGTTGCCTGACATGTTAATTTACTCGAGCGTATTGTGTCTTTTTTAGAAGGTTAAAAGAAATGTATTAAAAGGTATGTACTCTGATTTGTGAATATTAAAAAAAATGTTCCCAGTGATCTATCCAGGCCCAAATCTTTTCACAGTATTATTCAAGTAATGCGCATTAAGAAAGTGAAAACTAGTCACTCAAGTTTGAAGATGACATTGTGCTAGGAGGTGTGCAGGCAGAAAATGAATTTATGAATGAAGAATAAAGACTGGGAAATATTATGGATGAATGATTTTCATGTGGGGAATAGTAAGGTCACCGATTTTGATCCAGGAATGGCTCACCAGTGTGATGAGATTGAAGGACTGTGGAGGATCGAATGGTATTAAAATATCCATGAAGAGGAATCTTTAAAAGGAAATGATGTTTCTGCTGTGCAGAAAATGTTGCACTTAATCTCAGATAAGACATATCAGTCAAGTTATTACTTCACATGGTATAACGAGGATTTTTATGCAGTTCACAATGTATTGAATACAGATTCTGATTGCATAAATGGATTTCGAAAAATCATTTCAAGTGCTCAATGCATATTACATGACTTTCACCATAATGTCAATCAACATACTTGATGCATGACTGATATCATGTGAGTAAATTATTACTAAACACATGCAATTCATAGGCAGTCAGTACCTTGAAGCAGTCATAACCAGAGGCCATTTGAAACATTAGTTAAAGAGCCTGTGGCTATAAAGGACAATGCCTAGGAATCTGAAGCATTGATTCTTCTTAATGTAGTTTCTGGCATTTTCTCTTATTCACAAAGATCACTCACTGCCTGTCACTACCGTCCAATCGATTTCCACTGCTTTTGGTGACAACCTCATGGTCATTTAGTTCCCATTCCCTCTAATCTGTTCACCAAATTCACCAAACTGTACCTGACCTCTGATCTCCATCCAACTTTTTCCTAAACAATGACCTATGGTCTTGAGCCCCACTCACCGGTTCTCCTCCCCTCCCCCTACCCCCCCCCCTCCCCCCCCCCCCCCCCCCCCACCACCACCACCTCTCCACTTACATCTTCTTTACAGATCCTGAGATAAACTCTCTGGCCTCAGCAAATATTCTTCCCTATGATCCTTTTGATTCCCATCCCCTTATTAACCTTGAAACTTGAAAACAAATCATTATCACCTCCTCAATCCTTGGCCTTCTCCAGTGATCATACTCCCCATAGTCCCTCTCCATATTTTGCACCACAGCATTCTCTCTGCAATCTTCACCCTGCAAAGAATTGGTCCATTGGTGGCTGCAGGGAAGGTGATAACGAATGTACAGTGAAACTCAGCTGGATGACAGTGAAACTAGTACAACAACTACGATGGGGGAGGGACGTTTATACAGCAGGTTTCAGTGACCGGATCACAGGATGGGTGAATTTTCAATTAGAAGTTAGGATGCACCTACATCAAGGCAGAAAACTAATGGAAAGAGCTTTGACTTCCAACTGCTGTATAAAGTTACTGCAAAGAGTATTAAGTTCCAGAAGTCCTGTGGTGGGTCTTATTAGTATTTGAAGTGTGATAAACAATGCTTATCGGTTACAAGTAATATTTTAAAAAGCAAACATTTGCATTGGTATTTCACCCACTACAATATCCCAAGGTGCCTTATTATTCAATAAAGTGCTTCTGAAATAACATTTGCTACTGTGGGAAACCCAGGAATGGACATTGAACTGCTTACCTTCCTCAGGCTTTCCTTATATAGGCTTTAGAAAGCTAAAATTGACACTAAAGGGGCTGTCCCACTGCGGCAACCTAATTGGCGAGTTTAGAAGATCTTAAGAGAATTTAGGGGCTGTACCACTGCAGCGAGCAAATTGGCAACTTTAGAAGAGTTTGCCCTCGACTCATACTCGCAGCATGGTCGCCACGAGGTCCTAGGAGGTCTTTGTAACTCTCCTTCATGCTCTGAGCAGTCCCCACGTACTCGAGGCCTCAGCTAGGTCATGGCATATATTTCAACATGCTGAAAAAATGCCCGCGAGTAAAAAAAGGTCGCCATGGAAAAAATCAATATTTTTTTTACTTGTAGGTTTAGTTGAAGTAGGTTGTAGTAGGTCGGCATGTTATTCGTAGTTAATTGAGGGTAGTCAAAGTAGCCAAAGGTAGTCATAGATAGTCTTCATCATAGTCGAAGGGAGGTCGAAGGAGATAGAAACATAGAAACATAGAAAATAGGTGCAGGAGTAGGCCATTCAGCCCTTCAAGCCTGCACCGCCATTCAATATGATCATGGCTGATCATCCAACTCAGTATGCCGTACATGCCTTCTCTCCATACCCCCTTATCCCCTTAGCAACAAGATCCACATCTAACTCCCTCTTAAATATAGCCAATGAACTGGCCTCAACTACCTTCTGTGGCAGAGAATTCCACAGATTCACCACTCTCTGTGTGAAAAATGTTTTTCACATCTCGGTCCTACAAGACTTCCCCCTTATCCATAACTGTGACCCCTTGTTCTGGACTTCCCCAACATCGGGAACAATCTTCCTGCATCTAGCCTGTCCAACCCCTTAAGAATTTTGTAAGTTTCTATAAGATCCCCCTCAACCTTCTAAATTATAGCGAGTACACGCCTAGTCTATCCAGTCTTTCTTCATATGAAAGTCCTGACATCCCAGGAATCAGTCGGATGAACCTTCTCTGTACTCCCTCTATGGCAAGAATGCCTTTCCTCAGATTAGGAGACCAAAACTGTACGCAATACTCCAGGTGTGGTCTCACCAAGACCCTGTACAACTGCAGTAGAACCTCCCTGCTCCTATACTCAAATCCTTTTGCCATGAATGCTAACATACCATTAGCTTTCTTCACTGCCTGCTGCACCTGCATGCCTACTTTCAATGACTGGTGTACCATGACACCCAGGTCTCGTTGCATCTCCCCTTTTTCTAATCGTCCACCATTTTCTTAATCGGCCACAAATAAGAGTCTACTTTCCTGTTTTTGCCACCAAAGTGGATAACCTCACAATTATCCACATTATACTGCATCTGCCATGCATTTGCCCACTCACCCAACCTATCCAAGTCACCTTGCAGCCTCCTAGCATCCTCCTTACAGCTAACACTGCCCCCCAGCTTTGTGTCATCTGCAAACTTGGAGATGTTGCATTCAATTCTCTCATCCAAATCATTAATATATATTGTAACTAGCTGGGGTCCCAGCACCGAGTCTTGCGGTACCCCTCTAGTCACTGCCTGCCATTCTGAAAAGAACCCGTTTACTCCTACTCTTTGCTTCCTGTCTGCCAGCCAGTTCTCTATCCACATCAATACTGAACCCCCAATACCGTGTGCTTTAAGTTTGCATACTAATCTCAAAGGAGATCGAAGGAGGTCGGCTTCACTCTCCACTATTCGGTGTCCAATTTTCCTGAAGCTAGTCGAAGCTAGTCGAAGCTAGTCACCAACATAGTCGAAGGAGGTCGAAGGAGGTCTTCTACATAGTCGAAGGAGGTCTTCAACATGACACTTTTATCAACCTCTCCTAAACTCTTCTAAAGTCGCAATTAGGTCGCCGCTGTGGGACAGCCCCTTTAACTATCCTGTGGAAACATAGAAACCATGATCACATTGAACGGCGGTGCTGTCTTGAAGGGCCGAATGGCCTACTCCTGCACCTATTGTCTATTGTACCTAATTACAGTATTGGACATAATCCGCTTTCAACATCCTTATTGGTATCCAGTATCTAGAGCTACAAACTACAGTTAATGATTATAATTTATTTTTATTTAAGAACTGACTCTGAAATGCATTTGTGGCAGACTTGATGTGCATCCTGCAGCACTAGATAGTTATAAACATTGAGAAACTACTATAAAATAGCACAGATCAAAATAAACACACGACGTGACTGCTTAACATAGCTGCAAGCAAAACTTACATAAATGTGTTGATGTAAAAGAAGAAACTGCAGTGAATGCTGAACTACACAGTTGATCTTCTATGTAATCACTTGAGATGCTTCAGACGTTGTCTATGTTCCAGACAGCCTAGAGGGCCACAGAAATCTGTAGGCTTAAAAAAAACAGACATCATTTCAACCTGCATTATGTCTTTGGATTTTGACATGGTCTATAATTCTCCAACTTTCTGACTCAGTGTGAAGAATGCTACCACTATGTCAAGTTGACACCTCAATATGCTGTATCATCGTGCATTGACTTTAATATGGTGATAAATTTGTAAACCGCGAGTAAAACTTCATTTTATATATGAGTGGAAAGGGCATTTACCTAGAGGTGAACAGACATTTCCTGAATGAAGAAATAAGTTGAATAATAGTTCATCACTTTCTGAGCAAAGCATTCTCTTTTATTGAGGCATATTAAAGATTTAGATCTAGCAGTTAAACAAATTCCTATAATATCAAATGAGAGAGCATGGCAAATTATGACAGAAGAAGACAAAAGGAATATGGGTAATTTAGTAAAATATCTGGATTGATGGCAGGTCTATGTTAATGTAGACAATAGGAGAAAATATATATTTGGAGCTATCATTATATAAAGGAAATTATATGTTTGTAAGTGGGATGGAAGTGGGATTTGAAATTTACTTGCACTGATTTAAAAAAATGAGTGGACCAGGACAAAAAAAGCAACATTATTTTTGTGACCACTGGCATTTACTAGATGCAAAGAGACAGATATGTATCTTTAATTGAACTGCAGTTTAAGTACTCTTGCCTAGCTTTGTGTTCCATTTGGAGTAGATGTGGAACAATGAGAATGGCAAAGTCGATCATCGGGATGTTAATTGAAAAGAGTATTGAAGAGAGAAAACTAACAAATTTCATTACATCTGAGAAGTCAAGAAATTACTTAACTGAGGTAGTTACAAAGATGAAAGAGCATTTTAATGCAAAACAAAAGATATATGATAAAATAATTAAAATAAAAATGACAAAGAATATTATTTGGACAGATTGATAGTCTGCTTCCAGAGGCTATTGTTGAAACAGAATGTACAAATTCTTCTAAGAATGTACTAAATAGTTGTATCAGAAGAACAGAAAAGTAGAAGCAAGGAGAAGGAGCCTGAAATTATATGGCGCAGAAGAATACTGATGGAGATGAAGGGCCCAATGACCTACTTGCTAGAATATAAATTTATGTCATAATTCTCAAAATATGGATGACTTGCACTGTGTACCCCTTCAACTATAATTTCCTTTTTAACATGTCTTCTAATGTTAACAATAACATCTAATCCCTACTAGCAATAACTACTTTGTGATTGAAATTCAGACTCCCAGATCCAGTGGGTAATGTTCATTATTATGTTATTTGGCTTAACTACTTGAGGCATGATTCAATTTAGTATAAATTGTATGTGCAATTCTCTTACCAACTGTGGCTGGTAATAACATCTTTCCAGCAGATTGTCTGAGGGTCTTGAAACAGATTGACTGCCATTACGTGGTATCTCATGGAGAATGATGCAGAGTGGAAATATGACAGGAATGGTTTGCCACTGGGAAGTCAATGTAGCTCCAGATCTTCAGAACTAGAATTTAAATTTAATACTATATGGTGCAGAGGCACAGCTGATCAAACACCTGCCTCACATCATGAGACCTGAGTTTGATCCTGACCTTGGGTACTGTCTGTGTGGTGTTTGCATGTTCTCCCTGTGACCGTGTGGTTTTCTTCTGGGTTCTCCAATATCCTCCCTAACCCAAAGACATGTGGGTTTGTTGGTTTAATTGCCCTCTGTAAATAGCTTCCCCCCCCCCCCCCCCCCGTATGCAGGGAGTGGATGCAAAAGTGAGATAACTTAGAACCACTGTGCATGGGTTATTGATGGTTGGCATGGACTTGGTGGGCCGAAAGGCCAGTTTCAATGCTCTATCTTTCAATCATTCAATCAATACATAATCCTGATTCTTCTAGCAGAATAATAATGAGCTAAATGTACACTTTGAGATTGATCATGAAGCATTTAAATGACTTCTCAACATATCTGATCATCGTCCCTAAAGGCCATGACACAATTAGTACAAGGAGAAAACCTTTATTGATGTAATATTGAAAACAGGTAGTCTATGGTCTATCCGAGGGCTTTTAGTTTAGTTTCAGTTTATTGTTGCCATGCGTACCAAGGTACAGTGAAAAGCTTTTTTGTTGTATGCTATCCAGTCAGCAAAAAGATATAAATGATTACAATAAAGCTGTCCACAGTATAAAGATACAAGATATAGAGGGAATAATGTTTGGTGCAAGATAATGTTCAATAAATTCCGATTAAAGAAAGTTTGAATGTTTCTAATGAGGTAGAAGATGGTAGGTTAGGACCGCTCTCTAGTTGTGGATAGGATGGTTCTGTTGCCTGATAACAGCTTAGAAGAAACTGTCCCTGAATCTGGAGCTATGTATTTTCAAACTTCTGTACCTCTTGCCTGAGGGGAAGACTCACCTTTTATTATGCTGGTGGTCTTGTCAAGGCAGTGTGAAGTGTAGGTGGAGTCAATGGAAGGGAGGTTGGTTTGTCTGATGGTCTGGGATGTTAAGAATCTTACACGGGTATGAATTTTATCTTTATCTGTGATTTCTTATTTTGTATTATTTTTAACCTGAAAATGTGTAATAGAACAATTGCAGGTTGATTCACCTGCAAGCACTATTCATGCTTTACAACATATAAGAGAAAATGTAGAATTTCATTTCGGAGTCACGTGAGTGACTTCGTGAAGAACCCGCCAGCACGCATGCGCGACATATCGTCGCTCGCATTGCAGTCGACGGCTGGAGAGGAGCGCGGCTCATCACCAACCCTTTAAGGGCCACTCAGGTAAGTACTAACAACCTTGAGTTGGTTGTTCTGTGTGAATAATTGTGTTTTCTTCCACAGAGACATGGACAGTAGGAAAAGTAAAGGCCGTAAAACTTCTGCAAGGAGTTGTCGGCAACCCAACCCGGAGCCCCCCTCCACGGCAGGAGGACGGGCCGGGAAAAAGGCGCGCAAGCCGGGGAGCCCTGTATTCACAGGATCCGGTTTACCGACGCAGCTATGCCCTAGTGGGGTACCTGCAGAACAATCAGTCGGTACAGCGCCGGAGCAGGTGCATCCTGACTCCATCTCTCTCTCACCCACTGGGTCGTTTGCAGAGACAAGTAAAAGGGATTCGCGTGCTGATGCACGGCCCTTCTCCCTGAGCCCTCTTGAAGGAGGCAGGGATACAATTCCACTACCTAGCCCTTCGCGGGTTGAGGTCTCACCAGGAGCCACTAGGAAATGGTCTGGTGAATCAGGCAGGCCCGAGTCCACTGGCAGACCAAGAAGGGCCAGTGTCGACTCACCACCCAGAGGGACCAGGAGGAGTCACAAGGGTGGAGCCTCGCCTAGGTCACCGCTTCCCCCGCTGGGGGCAGGTCGGGACCGTACGCCGTCTGGGTCCAGATTTAGGACAGTCGGCAAGCCCGTGCGGACGTCGGGTCACCACGCTGCGGCGTCAGGTGCCGACCTCTCCCCACCCATGCCCTTTGAGGCAGCCGGGTCCAGCTCAGCGAAGAGGAGGCGCTCGAGCAGGTCCGCGCGGGAATCGCTCAGCTTCGCCGAGGCGGCTGGTAGCGACACATCATCACAGTACCGATATTACCTCGACGAGGTACGGACTGATGATCGAAGCCTCAGGAGTTCCTTCGGGCACGAGGCCTCTTACCTCCCACACCCGCCCGATGAAGGGCGCTTGGATCGTATGGAGAGGATATTGGAGCAAGTTCTACTCAATCAGAAACAGGACACACACAGCTCCAGGGGACTCATGGATATATCCCCGTCCCCATCTATGGACAACATAAGACCAGATGAGGAGGATATCCTGGTACATGCCCCAGCAGCACCTGAGGTCCCTCAGGAAGATCTGCTGGATGTGGCAGCCAAATTCGGGTTACCCGTATCATCAGGACAACCCCTCAACATCAAACTGGCCGCAACCATAGATTATCTTACCAACCATCAATTGCAGGAGGAGGTCCTTGCGAAGGCCATGGAGAGACACAAGGCTCCAGGGAACTGCAATTCACTCCACGTGCCGATTGTGAACATGCCAATCTGGGGTAATATCAGCCCGGGCATCAGAGCGCAGGAAGTGAAACTGCAGAGGATTTTAAAACTGCTTACGTCTGGGATCACCGCTTTTGCAAAGTCGGTAGATGGGGTTGATCTAAGCACCGAACAGGAGGATGCTCTAGCTCTGCTCTGCAATACGCAGTACGAGATCAACGCTTTCCGGAAGAGCATTATCAAACCTTCCTTGAATCCCAAATTTGCGGGACTATGCAGAGCACCTCCTACCCCCCCACCTAGACAGCTGTTCGGGGAAGACCTCCCAAAGCAGGTCAAAGAGCTCGATGACCATGCGAAAACCATAGGTCTGATGAGACCACATTTTGTGGCCAGACCTTCGGCCAAGAAGACACCTTACTTCAGGCCACGAGGTCAGACCGATAGGCCAACAAGGACCTACGTTCCGGCACCTCCTCAATATCAACAGCCTCATCAGCCCAGGCCTTTTTTAGGACTAGGCCCTCAGCGGCCAGCATGGAAGATGCGGATTCCGCACCAACCACGAAACCCAGCGCCTCCACGTCCCACCAAAAACCCCAGGGACCGCCGATAACCATGAAGGTAAGGGGGTCTGGGTTCCATGCACTTGCATGTCTAACCTCACGAATTGGGGGCAGATTACGGGGATTTAAGGAGGCTTGGGAAACCATCACTTCAGATGAGTTTATCTTGCAAAGTATTCAGGGTTATGAAATTGAGTTTATTCATGGCCAATTGCCTCCACCCCAGCATATGCCGAATAGCAAATTTGCACTTTCCAAAAAAGAATTGGCAGAAGGCTATGCTGAAATCTTGAGTTTACAAGACAAAGGTGTGATAGAACGAACCACACATGAACCAGTTGAATTTGTGTCTAATATATTTACTAAAACTAAAAAAGACGGTGGATGCCGGGTCATTATAGATTTAACTCACTTGAATACCTTTGTAAAATACACCCATTTCAAAATGGACACATTTGAAACAGCCAAATCTTTGATTTCGGAGGGCTGCTTCATGGCATGCATTGATTTAAAAGATGCATACTATTCAGTATCCATTCGGAAACATCATAGGAAGTTCTTGAAGTTTACCTGGATGGATCAGCTTTGGCAATACAAAGCATTGCCCAATGGGCTTACTACAGCCCCCAGACTGTTCACCAAACTACTCAAGCCAGTGTTATCTACACTGCGGAGACAAAATCATACGGTCATGGCCTATTTGGATGACATTCTGATAATTGGGCACACTCTGGAATCCGCAGAGTTGGCGGTTTCAGCCACAGTGGAAATTTTTCAACAAATGGGGTTTATAATCCATCCAGACAAATCAAAGTTCCTCCCCGCACAGATCATGGACTACTTGGGGTTCACAATAGACTCCAATCGCATGATCACCACCATCCCAACTAACAAAGTTGGTGATGTGTTTCAAGCATGCAAGAACCTGGTCTGCGCCAGTATACCGTCTATCAGATTAACTGCCAGGGTAATTGGCAAAATTGTAGCAGTATTTCCAGCTGCTCAATATGGACCTTTACACTATCAGAATTTACAAAGGTAAAAAATAACAGCATTAAAATTAAATGCTGGACATTATGATAGACCCATGCAGTTGCCGGTTAAGGCAAAACTTGAGTTACTATGGTGGATTGGCAATATCCATAACTCATTTAAACCCATCATTGTGCCTCGTCCAAAGGTATACTTGCAAACAGATGCAAGCTCCCATGGCTGGGGAGCTACAGACAACAATAACAGTTGTGGAGGTAGATGGGATTCACTTGAAGCTACTTTGTTGTTAGCACAAGGGATAAACTATTTGGAGATGCTAGGAGCATTCCACGGACTTAGAGCCTATTGTTCAAACATGACTAACACTCATGTCCGTCTCCAAATAGACAATACCACTGCGGTGGCTTATCTGAATCATATGGGCGGTACCAGGTCAATTTCATGCAATGAATTGGCAAACACAATTTGGCTCTGGTGTATTCAACGGAATATTTGGATCTCAGCTACCTACTTGCCAGGTGAGCTCAATACAGTGGCGGACACCAGGTCACGGAAGTTCAATGACAACATCGAGTGGATGTTGAACCCCCAAATATTCACCAAAATTACAGCCAAATTTGGTAAACCGGATATTGACCTTTTTGCGTCACGGTTGAACCATCAGGTACCAACATACGTATCATGGGAGCCAGATCCTGGGGCAATGGCGATGGACGCATTCTCGCTAGACTGGGGGAAATGGTTCTTCTATGCCTTTCCTCCATTCTGCCTCATCAGTCGGGTATTGCGGAAAATCCAGCTCGATGCTGCCAAGGGCATCCTCATTATACCCGACTGGCCTACGCAATCATGGTATCCGGTGGTCCTTGGAATGATAAGTCAACCATGGGTCCTCTTGGAGGGTTGCCCACAATTGGTGACGAACCCTGCCACAGGGGAACCACACCCCTGCCATAGTCATTTGAATCTATTGGCTTGCAGGATCTGAACAGGCCACTACTTCAGTATGGTCTATCTTCAAGGACAATGGATACCATGGGAGCATCATGCAGGGAGTCCTCAAGACGGCAGTACTTATCGTACATCAGGAAATGGGAATCCTATTGTGGCCGCATGGACGTTGCATATGACTCCGTCTCCATCACAGATGTGCTGGAATTTCTTGCGGGGCTACACCATGATCAACATCTCAGCTATAGTGCCATCAATAGCGCCAGGAGTGCGCTCTCGTCCTACCTCAATATTGAGGTAGGATCCAATAAATTGGTCTCCAAACTTATGCGGGGGATATTTAATTCCAACCCGCCGAGGCCCCGTTACAACGTCACATGGGATATTGGCAAAGTGCTGACCCTGCTGAGAACATGGTCACCCATGACGGGGCTCGAATTGGACAAACTCACCCTGAAGGTGGTGATGTTGATGGCACTTACTTCAGCACAAAGGGTGCAAACGCTTCACAAGGCCAAGATCGACAGAATGATCTCTACCCCTGAACGGGTCACTTTCTTCATTGATGAATTGCTCAAGCAGCATAGACCTGGATTCACAGGGCTGCAGCTGGAGTTTCCAGCATACCCCGCTGATGCTAGGCTATGCATAGCCACCCATATCCGCCACTATATCAAAGTGATGAGGAAAATAAGGGGAATGGAGCAATACCTGTTCATCAGTCACAAAAAACCTCACCATAGAGTGACGGTGCAGACGATATCCCGATGGCTCAGGATCGTCTTGAACAAAGCAGGTATTGACACTGATGTTTTTAAATCCCATTCCACCAGGGCAGCATCAACATCGGCGGCAAAGGCCATGGAGGTGCCCATGGACCAGATACTTGCCACAGCGGGATGGGCCAGTGAAGCCACTTTTCAACGGTTTTACAATAAACCCGTCACCATACCTGGAATGTTCGCAGGAGCCGTGCTGGATGCAGGCCGAGAACATGCAGTTCCCCCTCAGTGAGGGGTCCTTTCTTGTTGTTATTAATAAATATTATTATTTTTTCAGAGAAACAGTGACGGAAATTGATTACTGCTGTCCACCTTTTCAGTAGCGTGTGTGATAGCATGGACGTTGTCCAGGGCGTGAAATCACAGAAGCTTTGAAGTCTTCACGAAGTCACTCACGTGACTCCGAAATGAAATAGTAAGATTAAACGAGAACTTACCAGTTTGAAGTTTGATCTTTATTTTATGAGGAGTTGCGATGAGGGATTTCGTGCCCTCCGCTCCCAACCCTCGATCATAAAGTCAACTGGTAACTAGAGTCTCTTTAATCTTACTATAACAAGTCATTTCTTGGCTTGGTTTTTCTGTGATTCCACACCGCGGCTTTGAAGTATGTCGCGCATGCGTGCTGGCGGGTTCTTCACGAAATCCCTCATCGCAACTCCTCATAAAATAAAGATCAAACTTCAAACTGGTAAGTTCTCGTTTAATCTTACTAATTCTATGCATAATTTTTGTGGTACCAATGGTAATATATTTGTGTGCTTGAGAGTCCCACGAAATGCTTCTTAGGATGTAGAGAGAAAATCAAGACATTTTTTTGCTCTAATTAAAATTAATAATATGAAAAATCATGGGGACTGCATGCAAATGGTTTAGATTCTTTTGAAATATCGTAATTTCAGCCTTCGATGTAAAGTGCTCTGTGCACTTTTTCAAGATTACATATTGTTATTCTGCATATTTTCCAGTAGATCACTAGGATGCGCTTAAACCACTATTAAACTGTGTGAAATTCAGGAATATTTGATGGAAGACTATTCAGTTAAATGTCACAAATAACACAGGTGGGTGGGAATTTCTGAATAGAATGACCTCATACTCCAGAAGCTGCTTTATCAGAGAACATAATGCAGATATGAATTGGTCATGGTGTCATGTACAGCACAAACATTGTGGGCTGAAGGGCCAGTTTCTGTGCTGTACTGATCTATGTTCTATGTGCTAAGGCCCAAGATACATATACACATGTAAAGTGTGCTGAATGCCACGTTGTAGAGGTGTTTGCTATGCTCAAACCACTGGTGACATGCAGAGGAAACTTACTGTGGAATATAGACTTGAAGGTAGACCAGCAACACTCTAGCAACATAATTGCCACAGAAGGCTGTGGAGGCCAATAGATACTTTTAAGGTGGAGATTGATAGATTCTTGATTAGTATGGGTGTCAGGCATTAAGGGAAAAAGGCAGGAGAATGGGATGAAGAGTAAAAGATAGATGAGCCATGAGGCCTAATTCTGCTCCTACAACTTATGAATGTGAACGTTCCAGCCAACCCCTACCCATCATTATGTACAGCTGAATCTAATGTTAAACAAATGAAGTATTTCCCACAAACATTTTTAAAAGGAACAATGAACCACCTAAAGATTGAATCCTAGATTATCTCTTCTGGCTACTGGTGGATTGAAAATATTCCTATATTTGATCTGCCAGGTGCAGTGTGATTGGAGCTGAAGGAAACCTGCTCTAATTTCAAACCTTACAATGAAACAAGCTCCTTTCATCCACAGAGTTTGGTAGACCTGCCTCTGCTGATTAATTATGGGTGGAATATGAAGAGAGAGCACAAAAAGCCCAGTAGATGAAGGAAGAGAAATGGGCCTGTCCCACGTAGGCGATTTTTTTTAGGCCAGGACTAGGACAATGGAATTCACCGAAGTCAGCACCAGCGACAACCTACGTCACCTGGTGACAACCTACGTTAACCTGGTGACACCTACGACACCACCTACAACAACCTATGACATTACAAATTGTCGACACTGTCGACGAAAATCTTTTAACATGCTGAAAATTTTTTCAGCAATCGCCTGTAGTCGCATTAAAAATCGCCTAAGTGGGACAGACCCAAAAGAATGGTAAAGGGGTCTGAGGGAGGTTATATCTGCCAAGGTTTTGTGGGTTGAATTCTCATGATTTATTTCAGTCATGATCAATGCAATAATTTTTAACTAAGCAAATTCACAGTTTGAAAGAAGGGAAATACATGTTTGACCAATTTTCTGGGAGTCCTATGTATGAATAATGTGTGCTGTGGATGAAGGAGTCAAGTCAAGTCAAGTCACTTTTATTTATATAGCACATTTTAAAAACAGCTCTCGTTGGCCAAAGTGCTTTACATTAGTAAAAATGTACTTAATTTACGTAGCCAGAAGGAGGACAGTTCTGCACTTAGATTTTCAAAAGGCATTTGTTTAGGTGTCAGATCAAATAATATTGTTGTGATTAAATGTAGTAGGTCCTGGATAGAAGACTGGCTGTCTCAGAGTAACAGCGCCCCCTCCCTTGGATGTCACTCTGCAGCCAGCATTTGTAGGCCAATTCTCAGCATCATTGATACAAGCTGGGTTTGGTTTTACCTTCTGAACCATGTCAGTCTACACTTTATAAAATTGAAGCAGTGGACAGAGGGCTGAAGTGGGGCGCCCCCCCCCCCTGCTAGCTGTGTTCCCCTGTTGCGGGTTTGAAGAAGATTGAGCCACTGGGACAAATCCAAGACCACCAGAGCCACTGTGTGATCAAGACTGGGCTGCCGGTAAGAAGCCCGAGGCAGCCAGTTCCTCTATTGCAGTCAAGAATGGGTGGTCGGGGAAGCCTGAGTTGCCAGTGCCTCTTTCTGCCCAAGGAAGAGGCACTGCAGGCAAGGATGAACTGCAGGGAGAAGAATATGATTGCCACATATCCTCCTGTGAAAACCAGGTCTGAGCTGCTAGAACAAGCCCAAAATTACCAACGAGACTGCACAGACGGCTTGTCTGCAAGGGAGAGTACTCTCATGCGTTCCTGGACTTTCTTACCACTGTAAATATATTTTTTGTTTAGTTTAAAGATATAGTACAGAAACAGGCCCTTCGGCCCATGAAGTATGCACTGAACAGTGATTCCCGTACACTAGCACTATCCGATACATTAAGGACAATTTACAATATTTACCAAAGCCAACTAACCTACAAATGTGTATGGCCTTGGAGTGTGGGAATAAACTGGAGCAAATGGTAATCTCACTCAATCACGGGGAGAACATCCAAACTCTGTACAGATAGCACCCATAGTCAGGATCGAACCCGGGTCTCTGGCGCTGTATGGCAGCAACTTTACCATTACGCAACGGTGCTGTAAATATAATATATAACCTAAGTTCATCCTATTGCGAGTGTCGGTGTGCTCACAGCTGAGCACAGTGTCATGCCTGATGCCACTATATATACATACACACATAGAGTAGTTGAGATAGTATTGGAAACACTCTGCAGAATTTTGAAATAGGTGCTTTGAACTGAAATATTGACTTTGTTGCTCATCTCACAGATGCAGCCTGACCTGCTGAGTATTTCCAAAAAATTCGGTTGTGGTTTTAGATTTCCAACAGCTGCAGTTGATTTGATTATACTCACCAGGGCGGGCATAAGACCCCGATGGGAGATGGCAGTCCTGCCGGCAGTCTGTTTGTTTTTCATCTTTTTGTTATTTTTAGCATTTGTTAAAAGTTTGTTTTAATGTACTTTGGTTTGTTTTATGTGGGAGGAGGGGGGAAGGGATCGGGGGAAAACTTTTTTTTTTCAAGTTCGTACCTTCCCAGAGATGTGATCAATTTTTCGGATCACATTCTCCGGGCTCTGCGGCCTAGCATCGCTGGAGCTGGAGGCCTCCACAGACTGTCGTGAGCCCCACCGTGGGGCGCGGACTTAACATCGGAGCGGATCCCTTGCCTGGGATCACTCCCACTGCAGCCTGTGGACTTACCATCAAGGGTTCACAGTCTTGGGAGAGGCTAGTCGGGAGCTCCAATGCCGCAGAAGGTTCAACCAGCCCCGACGCGAGGTTTGATCGCCCGGCGCGTGGGAGCTGACAACTCCCCGATGCAGGAGCTGAACGCCTCGATGCAGATGGCCCGAACGCCGCAGGCTACAGGAGTCAAGACCGTCCCGTCAATGGAGGGCTCGAGGCCCCCGACCGGGGAAGAACAAAAGGAAGGACTTGAACTTTATTTCGCCTTCCATCACAGTGAGGAATGTGTAGTAGTCACTGTGGTGGATGTTCATGTTAAAATGTGTTTTTGAGTCTGGTGCTTTTAATTGTATAACTTACCTGGTCAGTGAAATTCCTCGTATGTTGCAAAACATACTTGGCGAATAAAATCCGATTCTGATTCTGATTGAAAGCACATTACAAAGAGGACATATGAAGACTACAAAGGGGTATGAATTGTTAAGTAGTCTTGGCAAAGATTTGACGAATGGAGTAGAAGATGGGAAAACATGATATTGTGAAATATGAAAGCGGGTTGGTGTGTGAGATTCATCATGCTAGCCTACCTCGTACTGAGCATAAACAACTTAATCATGAACTATGATTCCCCAGAACCTTTTACAGGGATGGATTTTCATGCAAGGTTAACCCTTGAGTCTTTGACACCTCACAAAGACCCTTGTAGATAATGAAAGTATACACCAGACATGAAAAGGCATCAGAAAATGTAAATCATCTAGCCGAAGATGCTGAAGAAGTATATCTGAGAAAGGGTTTCTGACCTCTGGAAAAGTGCCAACATGAGTAATGACCAGAATAATGAATAAAAACTGGCTTCCTTATGTTTAACAAACTCGTTATACAGAAAGGTATTCATAAAAGAAGGCTCTGAGGTTGAATGAACACTTCTGGAATGGTCACTGGTCAAAAATAGTAAGATTAAATGAGAACTTGCCAGTTTGAAGTTTGATCTTTATTTTATAAGGAGTTACGATGAGTGATTACGTGAAGACCCCACCAGTCTGTATGCGCGTCAATCTTCAAAGCAGCAGTGTGAAATCAGGAACTGAAGTAACATAGTAAGATTATAAACCATACCTTCCAGTTGACCTTTATGATATTGAGGGCCGGGTGCAGTGGGCACGTAATCACTCATCATAACTCCTCATAAAATAAAGGTCAAACTTCAAACTGGCAAGTTCTCGTTTAATCTTACTATTTTACTTCGGAGTCACGTGAGTGATTCAGTGAAAATTTCAAATCTCTGTGATTTCATGCCATAGATACGAATCCAGGCGTCTCACACTGCATTAGTTGACCCAGGAGGAGTGAATAATGAGCAATACATTGAAACATGGTATTGATTAACATGTTGATGCTTTAATTCACAAAAAGCAAACAAAAGAAAAACACAATAGCTGCTCCTCTCTCCCTGGGGAAGCTATGAAACAAAACTTGAAACCGAATGGTTCAATAAGTGATTTATTATAAAACCTCTGAAAAGTCAATCCATTTGACCATCCTGCGGCCGCGAGGATATGGTCTAGAGGGAAGTCCATTGCCCTCGTTGCTGACGTTGATGCCGCCCTGGAGGAGTGAGATTTAAAATTGTCAGTATTAACTCCTGCACAACCCAGCACTTGTTTCAGCCATCTTGAAATGGTCTGAACTGACACTTTCATATGTGACTTTTTGTGGTTAATAAACAATGCTACTTCAGAGCCTCTGAGGCTCTTGGTGACCTCGATATAACGCTGCAAGTGCGCCACTACACACAGCCGTAAATCCGTGGGATATGCTGACAGTACAAGTTTGAATCCTGACACCCCTGTTCTGCTTTGTTTAACTACATCATAGATGTAAAACATAACGTCATTCCCTGATGACACCATCCTGTCCGTACGCAGTTTGTGCAAAGTCTGAACCCTTTGTGCCGACACCAGCGCCATGAGCATGACCAACTTTAGGGTAATCTTTTCCAATGACAAGGATGTGGCTGGACACCACGGACGAAGCAGTGTGAGTACCATACTCACATCCCAGATTTCAGAGTACCTAGGCCTGGGGGGATTGGAATTAAAAACACCCTTCATAAATCATTAACGGATGAGATCCTCCAGATTGAAGTTCTGACCCCAGGCATAGGTACGATGACAGTGCACTCCTGGCACTATTGATGGCACTATCGCTCAACCCTTCATCAAAATATAACTTGGACAGAAATTGGAGCACATCTGGGATGGAAGCTGTGTGGTATGTAATGTTCCCATGTAAACAAAACTCCTCCCATTTCCTAACATGAGAGATGTACTGCTTTTTTGTACTATCCCTCCAGGACGATGTGATGACATCCACGGTACGATTGGATAGTCCTAGACCCAGGTATGGCCTTCTCAGAATCTGTAAATTAACAGATTAATACGATCATACAATGGGTGTTGATCTCCAGTCACAGAGTGCACCAATATATCATGATGTTTTAGGACCACCATAATAGGCTTTGCAATAATGTCTGAAATGAGAGGGAACCATGGCTGTGTAGGCCAGTCGGGTACCACCAAAACTCCTGAAGCGGAGTCCTGCTTGATCTTGGTCAAGCACCGACTGATGAGGCAGAATGGGGGAAATGCATATAAAAATGCAGAATGGGGGAAATGCATATAAAAACACTCCGCCCCAGTGTAGCGAGAACGCATCTACCGCTATTGCCCCTGGATCTGGTTCCCATGAAACATACTTCAGTACCTGGTGATTGAGTCTGGATGCAAACAAATCGATATCTGGCATCCCATACCGAACAACAATCTCATTAAATACATCATGATTCAACATCCATTCTGTGTTGTCATTGAATTTGCGTGACCTGGTGTCTGCCACCATATTGAATCTACCTGGCAAGTAGACAGCTGAAACCCAAATGTTCTTTTTAATGCACCAGCGCCAAATAAGGTTAGACAATCTGTCACAAGATTCCGACTTGATTCCACCCATGTGATTAACATACACCACTGCCGTGGTGTTGTCAATCTGAAGCTGAACATGTAAGTGAACATGTGATTGGAAAATAAATGCCTCATGCATATTCCATCTGCCCCCACAGCTAGAAATGGTATCAGTAGCACCCCAACCTAGGACACTAACATCAGTCTGCAAAACAGCTGAAGGTGCTTCCATCAGAATTTTGCTAGAACAATTTTAAATGTTTCTTATCCACCATTGTACTTCAGCAATGGCTTCATATTGTAATTGCATGGGCCTGTTGAAATGACCTGCATGTATCCTGAGTGCCTGTATCTTTGCCCTCTGTAAAGGTTGTTAATGCAAAGGTCCATACTGCACAGCTGGAAAGGCAGCTACCAATTTGCCAATCAAGCTGGCCACATATCTAATTGAAGGTGATTGCTCCCCCAAGAGCTTGATGCAGCCTTCAATTAAATCTAATTGCTTGCCCTTGGGCAGAGTCACAGACATGTGAGTGGAATTAACTGTGTATCCCAAACAGTCAATTACTTTAACCGGTACCAATTTTGATTTAGCTGGATGGATGAGAAACCCCATTCTCTCCACCATGTGTTTAACAGCTGAAACCAATAACTCAGCTGCCTCCCGGGTTTTCCAATTATTAAGATGTCATCCAAATAAGCCATTACAATATGACCCTGAGCCCGGAGTAACCCCAGTACAGGTTTTAGCAGCTTTATAAATAATCTGGGGGCTGAGGTTAGCCCATTAGACAGTGCTTTAAATTGCCATAATTGCCCCATCCAGCTAAATTTCAAATATCTCCGATGCTCTTTATGAACAGGCACTGAGTAATTTGCATCCTTAAGATCTATACATGCCATATAACACCCTCTGGTAACCAATTGCTTGGCAGTAGCAAGTGTTTCAATTTTAAAATGATTATACTGAGCAAATGGATTAAGTCCTGACTCCCACTATCTGACTCCCACTATCTTTCTTTGGTCTAGGAAAAATATTAGATACGAATTTTTGAGTTTGATTAACTGTCTTCTCAATTACACCTTTGAAATATAATTTTCCAATTTCAGCTTGAAACTCCAAATTCTCCTTTTGTGAGAAAATGAGTTCCCGCTCTGGTATATGCTGTGTGGGTGGACACAAATTGGGAATAAATTCAATTCGAAACCCTTGTATACTTTGCAGTATAACCAATTTGACGTTATTTCATACCATTCTTTCAGAAACCAGTGTAATCTCCCCCCAACTGGTAGGTAATTCTCACTCAATATGTTTCGACAAGAAGCAGACTCACCTACCTCCATGGTTACCGGTGGAGTTGTTTGTCCCCTGGTTCTGGTGGGAAAAGGCATGTTTTCCCCACTCCTGCTGAAGTACGTCAGCTGCGCACATTGAATGGCTGGCTTGGTCCTTGACCGGACCTGGTTTCAGCAAACCGCTTGTAGGGGTACTGCCTCCGAAGGCTTCTGCTGGTCACTGGTGCCTTGATGAGCCCAATGGTTTTTGCCTCGTCGTCCAGCTCCTTCACTCGCTTTGCGAGGTTTTCGCCGAACAGCAGATTCAGTGGCTGGATGTTACTAGGCTTACACAGGGCATCGAACTTCGGGTTAATGGTAGGGCGGATGGCGCTCATCCTAAGGCAGTGTATCTCAAAGTGCACAGTGCACATGAGAGCCAGGTCATCCTGCTCAACCTCAGTCAGGTGCCCACCATCCACCGACCTACCGAAAGCCGTAATGCCCGATGCAAGCACCTTCAGCACCCTTTGCAGCTTTATCTCCTGCACCCTGATGCCTACTCCCATATGGCCCCAGATGGCATGGTTTACGGCCGGCACTTTAAGCAGGATGCAATTAGCCGGGGTTTCGTACTTCTTGGCCGTTGCATCCATGGCCAGCTCCTGAAGCTGCTGTGAGGCCAAGTAATTTATACTCGCAGCCAGCTCTTCACCCAGCAGTACTCCGGAGTCTGTTGGTATGGAAAACCTTGCCGCCAGGAATGGGACCTCTGGCTCGTGCCCTTCATCCCTTGGGGCAGCCTCCACTGCTAAGCCCACAGATTTGGCGTCATAATCATACTGACCCGTTATGCTCTCCTCCTCCAAGAGGGAGACACTAGGCTGCCTTGTAGGTGCTGCTGGCGCGGGCTCTTGGAGAGGCCGGTGCTCTTGACGGAGCATCCTCTCCATTAGGAGCTCCATCGTGGATATCCGTGACATGGTATCCATTCTCGAAGGGGAACACTCCCGACCGGACTTGTCCGAGTCTATCGGCCGTGCAGACTTTCTATTGGCCTTACGCCCCTCCGGCGCAGCCACGGTGCCCTCAGACTCCAAGTCTGTAGTCACTGGTCTTATTATTAGCGACTCGGTAGATGAACTAGGCGTCCGCCCGCTACCCGCACTCCCGCGGTCTTTAGTTACTTTCGTAACGGCTCGCCTTGCTCTCAACGATTTCACCTTGCTTGGACTTGTCCTCCTGTAACAAGATTTAACAAGCGCAGAAATGACCTCCAACAAGTTTGACACTTCCTGAGGCTTTTTTAAACTTACCGCTGGAGAAGCGCTGCTCCTCCCAGCCGGTTGCTGCACCACGCATCAGACGTAATAACGCGTAAGCGGACTGGCGGGGTCTTCACGGAATCACTCACGTGGCTCCGAAGTAAAATCTTATTCCATTTTTCTCTCTGTGGTTACTGACAGTATTTGCACGTATCACTCATGGAAGCATTCATTGTCTTCCAGAATGTAAGCCCTCTGGTCCCCTGTCCAAATGGACAGAAGGAAGATGGAATAGCTGATACCTTCACATGGCCCACCCTGTTTCGACTAATGCAATCAACCTGCCGTGCACAAACAGAAGATCAAAGAAGAACAAGTTGTCTTACAACTTTAGGCTGTGCACGCCATAGGCAAGAAGAAGAATAGCTGATGGGAGGATGGGCTCAAAGATATTGAAGGAGTTTTGGCTCTGAAATGTTAGGATACTATTTATTTTTTGTGGTTAGCTAAGCTGAAATGTTCATTTGTCTGAGCACTCAGTGGAAACTAATGAGCTGAGACTGATACAAATGTAGTGAAGGTTTCTGAAACCCAAAAGAACTATTGCTTAAAAGGCTTGCATGAAAGATTTCAACATGGAAATATACTGACACATTCCTCACCTGTGTGATGAAGAATTCATTCAATATATGTTTTATTTTAAATTGGCCAATAGCTCTCCTCTGTGACAATTCAGCAATCAAGATATACTGAATTTCTGAATTATTTTTCAAAGGAAGACTAATTTTTCTAACATCTCGAATTCACTCAGCTAACAATTGGTTCCCAGGGTAACAAGCTCTGTATTCTGATAAGCCTATCTACATATCGGTCCCTCTATCAACGACTGACTTATTGGAAGGACCATAGAAAAATCCCACAAAAGTGATCACACCTTTCTTATTTTTGAGGTATACCCATATTGCCTCATTAGATGAACCCTCCTGTTGGACCTGTGCTGTGACATTGTCGCTGTGACATTCTCCCTGATTAGTAATGTAACTCCTTCATCTTTTTTCTACCTCTTTCTCCATCACATCTGAAACATCAAAACCCTGAAACGTTGAGCTGTCAGTCCTGTCCCTCTCGCAATTAAATCTCCCCCTTGGACACAACATCGTTGTTTCATGCACTGATCCAGGCTCTAAGTTTGTTAGCTTCACGCATAATGTTCCTTGCACCACAATAAACACGTTTCAGACCATCAGCCTCACTATGTTCATTAAACTCTCCCTGCAGTTCTTCCTTTGACACTCACTGTTCATAACATCTACCTTCCCATCAGTTCTTCCATATGCTGACTGCCTGCTCTAGTTTCCACTCCCTGCCACTCTAGTGTAAATCCTCCCAAGTAGCACTATGGGCTATGCAGGAACTACCAAAACACATTAGACGTCATTTACTCCTTCAATCACATTAATTTTCTCGCAACAGAAAGGTATTCATAAAAGAAGGCTCTGAGGTTCAATTAACAACTAAATCACTTCTGGAATGGTCACAGGTCAAACATTTTATTCCACCTTTCTCTCTGTGGTTACTGACAATATTCGTACGTATCGCTCTTGGAAGCATTCATTGTCAATTAATTCCGTGTCATACCCATGAGTCTTCCAGAATGTATGCCCTCTGGTCCCCTGTCCAAATAGACGGAAGGAAGATGGAATAGCTGACGAGAGGATAGGGTCAAAGATATTGAAGGAGTTTTGGCTCAGAAATGTTAGGATACAGTTTATTTTTTGTTGTTTTCAACATGTGCAGACACCACTGTCAAGTTGCAAGAAGAATCAACCTCTCTGGCCAGTTCTATGATTCTAGTAACAGAATTTTATGAGGATGTACTGTAAAAAATAAAATGGATAAGGGAGACCCAGTGGATGTAGTGTATCTGGACTTTCAGAAAGCCTTTAGTCCCACACAGGAGATTAGTGGGCAAATCTAGAGCACATGGTATTGGGGGTAGGGTACTGACATGGATAGAAAATTGGTTGGCAGAGAGGAAACAAAGAGTACAAATTTACGGGTCCCTTTCAGAATGGCAGGTAGTGACTAGTGGGGTGCCGCAAGGCTCAGTGCTGGGACCGCAGCTATTTAAGTAAGTAAGTAAGTAAGTAAGTAAGTAAATTTATTGGCCAAGTATTCACATACAAGGAATTTGCCTTGGTGCTCCGCCCACAATAACAACATGACATACAGTGACAGTTACGAATGACTCAGAAAACACTAAACATTAATAATAATAAAACATTAGTGATAAAACACCATTGATCAAGCGTGTGAACCAGCAAAATCAAAGGGAGGCTACAGATTTTTGGCTGTTGAGTAGAGCAACTACTCGTGGATAAAAACTATTTTTACGTATGGCTATGGCAGCTTTGACAGTCCGGAGTCGCCTTCCAGAGGGAAGTGATTCAAAGAGTTTGTGGCCAGGGTGAGAGGGGTCAAGATGATCTTGCCCACTCGCTTCCTGGCCCTTGCAGTGTATAGTTCATCAATGGGGGGAAGGTTGCAGCCAATAATCTTCTCTGCTGATCGGCCGATTCGCTGCAGCCTCCAGGTGTCGTGCTTGGTGGCTGAGCCAAACCAGACCATGAAGGAGAAGGTGAGAACAAACTCTACAATGGCCAAGTAGAATTGGACCATCATTGCCTGTGGCAGATTGTGCTTCCTCAGCTGCCGCAAGAAGTACATCCTCTGTTGTGCCTTTTTGACTGTGGAGTCGATGGTAGCTCCCCACTTAAGGTCCTTGGAGATGATGGTTCCCAGGAACTTAAAAGACCCCACAGATGTGACTGTGGTGTTGTTGATGGTGAGTGGGGTGAGGGGAGGGGGAGCTCTCCTAAAGTCTACAATCAATTCCACCGTCTTAAGAGCATTGAGCTCTAGATTGTTGCTACAGCACCAGGACGTCAGCTGTGACACTTCCTGTCTGTAGGCAGATTCCTCCCCATCATGGATCAGTCCAATCAGGGTTGTGTCATCCGCAAACTTGAGAAGCTTGACAAAGGTGTCTGTGGAGCTGCAGTCGTTGGTGTAGAGCGTGTAGAGGAGAGGAGAGAGTACGCAGCCTTGCGGTGCTCCTATGCTGAGCGTTTGCGAGTCCGAGATGTGCAAGCCCCACATGCTGCTTCCTGTCTGTCAGGAAGTTGGTGATCCACTGACAAAGGGGTTCAGGCACAGTCAACTCGGAAAGTTTGGAGTGTAATAGCTCTGGCACAATGGTGTTGAATGCAGAGTTAAAATCAACAAACAGGATCCTCGCATAGGTCCCCTGGCGGTCCAGGTGCTGTAGGATGAAGTGAAGGCCCAGGTTGACTGCATCATCCACAGATCTATTGACCCAATATGCAAACTGCAGAGGGTCCAGCAGGAAGTTTGTGATATTTTTCAGCTTGGCCAGCACAAGCTTTTCGAGTGTCTTCATGACTACATAGATCAGTGCGACAGGCCTGCAGTCAATAAGACAAGTAATCCTTGCCTTTTTGGGTACAGGGACAATAGTGGAGACTTTGAAGCAGGCAGGGACAGTACATCTTTGCAGGGACTGGTTAAAAATGTATGTATAGACCGGTGCCAGCTGTTTGGCACAGAGCTTAAGAGTAGAGGGGGAAACATTATCAGGTCCAGGAGATTTCTGGCTTTTTTGTCCTCTGAAAAGCCTCTCCAGCTCCTCTATTTTTATTGTTGATATTGGATAACTTATGTTGTGCAGCACAGAGGGTGTGGATGTTTGGGTGTGAAGTGGTGATTTGTGGGGTGTGGGTGTAGAAAGGCACAGTCTTTGCAGACTGAGGTCAGGCTGTGAGTGGGTGTGATGTGTTGGTTGGGGTGGGAAATGGTCCAGTGTTTTCATACTGGACTCTTGCCTTAAGTAGGTGTGAAGTGGTGAATGGGAAGGAGAGGGTGCAGGGTCCATTCTTTGTAGACTGGGGTCTGGCTCTGTTGGTTGGGGAGGGGGGAGGGGGTACCAGGGTTACGTTACAATATATACTAGGCTAAGTGGGACCCGTTGGGTCCTAGCATCACACGGGAGGGCCGGTCCCCCAACGCAATATTCCACCTCTCCACCAATTCCAATATTGGTGGCCAGTTGGTGGGGGGGGGGGGCTTTCTGGAGGGCTAGTATGGGTGTTGTGGGATGAAGGGACTGGTTTCCAGAGGGCTAGAATGGACATTATGGGCCGAATGGATTCTTGGGCTGGCGGCTCACTCAGCCTGTTGTGCTGGCAGTTCACTCTCTCACGGCTGGTGGACTGGCAGTTCACTCACTGCTATTCCTTGAAATTCCATTTCAAGCAGGGTGCAAGGCCACCAAATTCAAGTGTAGTTTCTTACCACTTCAATCAGGGTGCAAGGCCACCAAATTCTAGTGGTTTCATACCATTTCAAGCAGGGTGCAAGGCCACTAAAGACAGCAAGTTGTGACCTCTCCCTCCTCCATCTTGCGGAGACTGAGCCATGCCCACATTTCTGGGTTTTATAGTCCCTCCCCCTCCCACCAGAAGGGGCGTGGCCTTCATGGCGTGATTGACAGAAGAGCGATTCTCAACATTTTGTAAACACTAATAACTCGTTCATTTTTCATCGATGGGGAAAATCCTCGGCACCTGATGAGCGGAGGGGGACTCTGAGTAAGATGGCCAAAAATCACAGCCGTACATGGTAGAGCTTTGTATAAAATCAATATAAAGCACAAAACAGGCAACACAGCTTTAGCATTTCCAAACCAAAGCAACACAGCTTTAGCATTTCCAAACCAAAGGCAATACAGCTTTAGCATTTCCAAACTATATTTTCAAACCACATTAAGGGCACTGACAGTAAAACCACTCACAGTTTAGACTTCTTCTTTCATGTGGCATGCACAGCCTAAAGTTGTAGGACAACTTGTTTTATTTGATCATCCATTTGTGCACGTCAAGTTGATTGCATTAGTCGAAACAGGGCTGACCACGTGAAGGTTGCACAGCTCAGACTGAGAGACATGACCCTCTCGCTCCCCCATCTTGCAGAGACTGACTGAGGCACTCAACACTTCCGGGTTTTATAGTCCCTCCGGAAGGGTGTGGTCTTCAGGAGAGATAATCTCAACATTTTTAAAACACTAATAACTCCTTTATTTTTCATCGATGGGAAAAATCCTGTCCTGCGCAGCGTAGGGGGACTCTGAGTAAGATGGCCAAAAATCACAGCCATAAGTGTTTAGTGTTTTTTCTAAAATCAATATACAGAAGAACAGGAAGTGGTCAAGATCAGACTTTTAGTAATATAGATGACTGATTTAGATGAAGGAATTAAAAGTAACACTAGAAAATTTGCAGATGACACAAAGCTGGGTGGCAGTGTGAACTTTGAAGGGATGCAATGAGGATGCAGGGTGACTTGGATAGGTTGGGTGAGTGGGCAGATGTATGGCAGATGCAGTATAATGTAGATAAATGTGACGTTATCCACTTTGGTGGCAAGAACAAGAAGGTAGATTATTATCTGAATGGTATCAGATTAGAAATAGGGGAAGTGCAACGAGACCTGAGTGTCCTTGTACATCAGTCATCGAAAATAAGCATGCAGGTACAGCAGGCAGTGAAGAAAGCTAATGGCATGTTAGCCTTCATAACAAGAGGATTTGAGTACAGGAGCAAAGAGGTCCTTCTGCAGTTGTACAGGGCCCTGGTGAGTATTGTGTGCAGTTTTGGTCTCCTAATTTGAGGAAGGACATTCTTACTTTTGAGGGAATGCAGCGTAGGTTCACGAGGTTAATCCCAGGATGGCGGGTTTGTATTCATTGGAATTTAGGATGAGAGGGGATCTCATAGAAACATATAGAATTATTAAGGGATTGGACATGCTAGATGCAGGAAACATGTTCCCGATGTTGGGGGAGTCCAGAACCAGGAGCACAGTTTAAAAATAAGGGTAGGCCATTTAGAACTGAGATAAGGAAACACTTTTTCACCCAGAGAGTTGTGAATTTGTGAAACTCTCTGCCTCAGAAGGCAGTGCAGGCCGATTGACTAGATGCATTCAAAAGATTGTTAGATAGTGCTCTTAGGGCTAGCGGAATCAAGGGATATGGAGATGGATATGGAGAAAAGGCAGGAATGGGGTACTGATTGTGGATGATCTGCCATGATTACACTGAATGGCTGTGCTGGCTCGAAGGACCGAATAGCCTACTCCAGCATCTATTATCTATGTATCTATGTATCCATTTATTTGTATCATCACTATTTTCTTGTGAATTAATGACATCGACCCAGTTATCACTGGTTCCTACTTGCACTAGAGAGAAGCAACTAGTTACGAGAGGAATATAACCATATATTAAGAGAAATACAAATCATATAATACAAGTTCACAGATAGACAGAGATTATAAAAGCACAGTGGGAAGCAATACATTTATCACCAAAAGTCATAATTTGTTACGATATTAAACCTGTCATAATTGACAGGTTTAATATCATAACAAATTTCATTAATAGCTATTCTTTGTTTTTATTTCATTGGAGTACATTCATTCAGCTGCAAGGATCATGGCATAAATAACTTACATGATTCAAAATATTTTTTTGAATGATGGTTTACATGGAGATTATAAATAATTGGGATCATGCATTTTTAAGCTCTTGTGGGACCATTTGGCTATGAGGTTGCTTCGAGCATTCTGTAGACAAGCAAAAACAGCTTTTCGTATTATCCTATTGATCATAAAAACTTAAAAACTTTATAAAACCTTGTACATCACAAATACAAGTTAGAATATTTATTGAAGCTCCATCATTCATCAAGATCATCTGATTGTCCTCTTCAGCTTCATCTTCCTATTCCTATAATTCCTATAAACCCGTGTCTCCTAAAATGCAGGAATCCTTAAATTATTTTTCTGAATGAAGTGAATAACTCAGTCTTCACAGCCCTCGGGGTGAAGAATTTGATCGATATGTTTATCTCGATAAATGCTCTAACTTGTAATTGTTATAATGGTTTAAGCTGAAATCCCAGAATCCTGCATGACAATTGCCGCACCTTCTTGCGTGCGCTCTCAAGTTTTTGTAACATGACAATTTGTGGTTTTGGGTTGTGAGTTCTGTTAGATGAGTCACATAGCAAATGTACCCTGTATTACTTGCTATTCAGTCAAATAGCTGGAGTTAAAGGACGACTTGTTATTCCGCCCTGGTTGGAGATACATATCATATTGGTTAAAGAAATTTGTAATCTGAAAAGATTGAGGCTGAAACTAATATTGTGAAATTTGAGAGTGTGTTATCTATTTAAGGCTCTTTTCCCAAATCTCTTCCCAAGTCTTGACCACAACAGATTTATCTGGCATAAAGGACCAATTTGCGTGGTTCACTCATTCATTGGCAAAGCTGCAGATTCTCTTAACTCATCAAATATAAATCGACAACTTATTTGGATCCCTTGTCCTTTCACGAGCACCAAATATAATGAAATTCGTAGGACAATAATTTTCAAAAAGATTGTGAAGATCGCCCTTTGTACCCTGTCATTCATAAAAGGTCCCATCCTAAAGAATCCCTTTGCTATTATAAGCTATACTCTGCCACAGAAGGCAGTGGAGGCCAATTCACTAGATGTATTCAAGAGAGAGTTGGATATAGCTTTTAGGGCTAACAAAATCAAGGGATACAGGGAGAAAGCAGAAACAGAGAACTGATACTGGATGATCAGCCATGATCATATTGAATGGCTGTGCTTGTTCGAAGGGCAGAATGGCCTATTCCTGCACCTATTTTCTACGTTTCTATCATCTTTTGTCCTAAGGCAACTGAAGCTGCATAACAATGTTCTCCACGGACTTGACTAAAACAAGTCGGAGAATTTTACTTTCTTGCCAGTTACAGGGCTAAGACCAGTCCTGCTGCTGCTGAAGAATGACTGGATTCACCAGTGCTGCCCTCCTCTGGCTTTTAAAGTCAATGTCTGGTTTTATGCTACAGCAGTTGAAATATTCGTGATCGGCAAATGTTGGATGGTTTACAAAATAAGAAGTATTGCCAAGATTGTTTTCACTCAATACACAGAATGCTGAGAGCTGAGCAATCCGTGTGTGGAACCCCTACAGCTCCTGGCATCAATGATACCGCCTCAACCACCAGATCATTCAATTCTTGCGGCTGCCAAGAGCGACGTGTTAACTCCTGTGATACCCAGGTGGTGAGACAACCATCCTGAAGCTCTTTGGCTCCTAAATTTTCCGACATAAATTTTAATGCTTCAAGATTCTTTGAAACAGTTACAGGAAAATTGATTGGGAGTTGCAAGCAAGTGTATATGAATCTGCAGGGAATGGAGGGATATGGGTAAATTAGATTCATTTAGCTTGGCAACATGTTCAACACAGACATTTTGGGATGAAGAGCCTGTTCCTGTGCTATTCCTTTCTATGTTTTGTGTGTGTGTATGCGAGTGTGTGTACTATGTTTCCTCATAATATGGATTCGGAGGCTGCATTAAAGCATGGCACGCATTCCATAATATTCATTTCGGCACAGACCACCATGACTTAAGCAACAACATGTCTTTGATATTTACCAGTTACCCAAGCATGCGGTGTACTGAGAATTGAACAATTTGAGTTTAGTTTAGTTTGGAGATACAATGTGTAAACAGGCTCTTCAGCCCACCAAGTCCGCACCGACCAGCGACCACCGACCTGTACACTAGTTCTATCCTACTCACTAGGAACAATTTACTGAAGAAGTTAACCTACAAATCTGTTTGTTTTGAGGATGTGGGAAAAACTGGAGCACCCGGAGAAAACCCTCACAGTCACAGGGAGAACGTACAAACTCCATTCAGACAGTACAGATAGATTGTCAGGATTGAACCCGGGTCTCTGGCGCTGTAAGGCAGCAAATCTACTGCTGCGCCACTATGCACTGTTACATTTTGGCAAAGCCTTGCCAACTTACTTTTAGAAAACAGTATTATTTCAGCTGTGAAAAGTCATGAGTGGTGTCAACATGATCAGTTCTCATTCCAATTTGCCAGTTGCAGCTCTGCATGCAGCACACAGCATTTCAAGCAGGGCCTAACTTTCTACAATTTTCTAATTACATAATGCTGTCATGTGCGCACTGTTTTATCCTGCAGTGGAATATTCCCACTTACTTGCTTACTCATTCATGAGGTCATGGTATGTCTTTGAGATGACAGATTCGCTCATTTCTTTTCCACCCTTCACCTGTAATGTTAACAGTAGGATACTTTTAATCCAATTGATTTACTAAAATTAGAAGAATCTCTCGAGTATGTTGCATACTAGAGAATACTTCTGCTTCAAATCACTTAGCTTGGTGATTCAATTGCTGGCAAATGACTTTTGATCCTTTAATATCTGTCTAGTTTGTAATTCAGCAATGACGTTCAAAGATGGATCTTCAAGAAGTCTTCATGATGAACCATAAGTGAAAATAATGGGAAGAAGAGTGCTTGTGAGGTAAGGGCAGTTGGAGAGGGAAATCGGACCTTGAGGTCAAACGCTGTTCTCATCCCTGATCCACTAAGAATTAGTACTGGACTTCCTTGATCCCAACAAGTACTGGTCTCTCCCAACCCACCGATACGCTACAGATTTTCCCCAAAGTCCACATTAGGTGCTGCTCTCTCCAACTCCTTCAATTACTTTGATCTGTCTTCACTAAAGAAAATACAAAAAAAACCTATTTCAGAAAATCAACAGTCTAGCTACAATGAGGAGATGCAGAAAATAAGTGTTAAATAGTACGAGAGAAGTGACATGGATTGATAATTGGTTGTCAGACTGAAAGCTAGGAGTGGGAATAAAGAGATTGTTCTCAAGTTGTCAGACTGTGACGTGTAAGGTTGTGCGGTGACTGGTCTCGGGTCCCAGCTATTCACAACCATTTGGCTGAGGAGACCAATTATCATATTTCCACCTTTGCTGATGATACAAAACAAGGTGAGACTGTGAGTGAGAAAATAAATGTAAAGAGGCTTCAAGGAAACAAAGACAGGTTGACTAAGTGGGTAACAGCATTTCAAATGGATTATATTATATTATGGACAAATGTGAGCTGAACATAACAGAAAAGCAGAGAGCTTGGTAAATGGTAGAAGACTGGTGTTGTTGGTGTTCAAAGATGTACATACATACAAATAACAAAAGGACAATGTACAAACATAGCAGGTAATTAGGTAAGCAAATTGTATTTGATTCTTCATTACAAGAGGATTTGAATACAGGGGAATTGAAGTTTTATGGGCCTGTCCCGCTGAGGCGATTTTTCAGGCGACTGCCGGTGACTGGCAAGTTGCCGGGAGTTGCCTGAAAAACTGGCAACTGGAACGGCGACTGTCAGAGTGGAACACACACAAACACATCGCTTCCTTCACCAGCCCATTATGCAGGCGGGGGGGGGGGATGGGACAGGGCAAGCTGGGGAGCGCTGTCTGAGTGAAATTCACATGGTGCAAAGCAAATGTGATACAGACACACACCACGATGAACAGGAAGGTTGGCGCTGTAATTAAGACGGTGAAAGCACAGTGCATGGGAAGGGTCACATAAGTCCTTTAAAAAAGGGGGGGAGAGGGGGAGAAGGAGTGGAGACAACTTTTAAGAAGCCAGAGATACACGGCTGTGAAGCTCAGCGTACATCAACATTACTGGTTGGTTATCCTTGGTTCTGAAAACTACTGCTTATGTTTTTTTTCCCCAATGAGCCAATGAAATTCACTGGTCAGCACCGGCTACAACCTACGAGAACCTAAGAGAACCTTCGACCTCCTTGCAACCCACTAGGACCGCCTGGCGACCCACTTACAGCACAGGAATTCTCACAACTCTCCACGGCGGCTGCATTCTAGTCGCCGCTAATTTTTCAACATGAAGGCGACTCCCCGGCAACCACCCGCGAGCATGTGCCGACCATGTGGCGACTGCATAGTCTCCTGCAGTCGCCTAAAAAGTTGCCTAAGTGGGACAGGCACATCATTATGATGGTGTAGTTTGCTGCTGAGACCACAGCTGGAGCATTCTGTGCAGTTTTGTTCTTACCTAAGATGGGAAGGACTTGCATTAGAAATGTAACAATGATTCAGCAGACTTTCTCCTTGGATGACTGATTTGCTGTGTGAGAAGAAATCTTTAGAGTTTGGAAGAATAAGAGGAGATCATTTGCAAAAGCACAAAAATATAGCTGGTGAGATGCGGCGAGAATTATTCATCTATCTGAGGAACTTGGGATCAGAATTCACTGTTCTGAAATATAGGCTGGAATTGAGATAAGGAAATACTGCTTGAATTGAACAATGAATTTTCAGGACTTTCATTTCAAGTATCCCCAGTGTTCCCCCTCTCTTAACACTGTTGTCCGCCCTGCTTGGTTCTAGCCTATTCTTACCTCCAGTTCTCTCCCCTCTACTTTCAGCCTGAAGAAGTGTCCCTTCCCAAAACATAACAAATCCTTTTTCTCTGTGATGCTGCCTGATCCACTGAGTTACTCCAGCAGCTTGTGAATATTTCCATTCAAGGGAAGCTGCTGAACTTTCAGAAATCTCTAGCCTGAAGGCTGTGAAGGCTCAGTCATTCTGTACACTACGGAAACCAATTGACATGGAAATAGTACAAGAAAATAGTGCTGAGGTAGAAGTTCAGCAATGATCTTAATGAATGGTGGAGCAGGCATGAAGGGCCAAATGCCCCTCTGCCGCTCATATTTCTTATGTTCTGGTGCCAACACCGAGTGCTCGACATCCCCTGATCCCAACACCAAGTGTGCCTTCTCTGCCATTTCGAATTGAATTGCATTGAATTTATTTATTTGTCATTCAGACCTTTCGGTCTGAACAAAATTTCATTCCCCTACAGTCATACATATAATAAAAAAATGACAGAAACACACAATAAACACAAATTTAACATCCACCACAGTGAGTTCACCAAACACCTCCTCACTGTGATGGAAGGCAAAGTCTTAAAGTCTCTGTCTCTTCCCTCTTTGTTTCCCTCTGCGCCGAGGCGATCCAGGCTTCAGAAGTTGTGGCCCCACCGGGTGATGGTAAGTAAGTCCCGTGGCTCAACCGTGCTCCGCGAACGGGCCGGTTCAAACTCCGCGGCCCGGGGTGGTCGAAGCTGAGGAAGCTGCCGCCCTCCAGACCAGCGGACGAAGTTGTTGTTGCGGGAGCTCCGGAAAAACAGGTCACCAACCTGTGACCTGCGAGCTCCCGACGATGATGTCCACTGGGCCCGCGGCCGAGTCCACCGGGCCCGCGGCCGAGGTCATGGTCGGGCCGCTGCCGCCGCTACAGCTCCGAGGCCGAGTCGGATCGCCGCTGCCACTACTGCCGCTGGAACGCTGCCACAGCCCCGAGGCCACCAGCTCCGCCATTAGGCCTTGGCGCAGACGGAGATGAAGACGGGGAATACGACAGAAAAAAGTCAAACCCCCCGAAGGAAGAGACCAAAGACATGTTTCTCCCCCCCACCCACACACACACACAATCTAATAAAACAAAATTAACTAAAAACAGGACAAAGGGACATAAAAAAAAAGAAAATAACAGACGGACTGCTGGCAGGCCGCACCTGTTAAACCAGCGCCGCCATCTTCTCCGAACACAAATCAGTGGTCTAATACTGTTTCCAGTTTTCAATCCTCAAATCATGCCTGTTCATGCCACAAGTGCATCCGCTTTAATTTTGTTTCATCATCCCTGGTGTGAGACTGTATCAAATCCGAGCTTCTGGAAGTTTGAGTGGGCTTGATTGCTTTGTATTAATCAGTGTGATACTGCATTACTTCTCAGCTTGGTTTGTTTTGTTCATCTTGGTGCTATTTAAAGGTTTTCCAAACTCTCTTATTAGTGTCATTGTTTGATTTCTCTCAGCTTTGTACAATCTCACAATTGTTGCAATATTTTGTTTACCAGAAAGCACTATGGTTTCTGCAAAGGATCTGAAATAAACACTATTACAATGATGCACCTGAACATATATGATGTGACAAACAGTAAAGCAGATTACAATGAGCAAATGCTGTTTTAACGGTTGAAATTTGAACTCTCATACAATTTTTGTGTTTATTTGTGTGGGAAGGAAATGATGCAAATGCTGGTTTACACCAAAGATAGACACAAAATGCTGGAGTAACTCAGCGGGTCAGACAGCATCTCTGGAGAAAAGGAATAGGTGATGTTTCTGGTCGAGACCCTTCTTCGGACTGATTTATCTGTTTATTTGGCAGCTTTAATAACTGGACTTGAATCCTCTATATTCCACGGTGTGAGCTATAAACTAGCGTTGTACGCAATGCTTATCAATTGTACCAATGTATTTGGCACCAGAAATAGTACAGACTCCTGCAGTGAACACTCCTGCAGTAAACACTTCTCTTCAGAAAGCTGAAAGAGGGAGGCAGGGAATCTCTGTTGTTGATGGAATGATTATGCTGATGGCCCAGGATGTTAGAAACATAGAAACATAGAAAATAGGTGCAGGAGGAGGCCATTCGGCCCTTCAAGCCAGCACCGCCATTCATTGTGATCATGGCTGATCGTCCGCTATTAATAACCCGTGCCTGCCTTCTCCCCATATCCCTTGACTCCACTAGCCCCTAGAGCTCTATCCAACTCTCTCTTAAATCCATCCAGTGATTTGACCTCCACTGCCCTCTTGGCAGGGAATTCCATAAATTCACAACTCTCTGGGTAAAAAAGTTTTTTCTCACCTCAGTCTCAAATGACCTCCCCTTTATTTGATTAGATTTTATTATTTGTCATTCGAACCTCAGAGAGGCTCAAACGAAACTCCGTTTCTACAGCCATACAAACAAGACAATTCCTACAAAACATACAAACAATTCAAATTACACAAACATCCATCACAGTGAATCTCCTCCTCACTGTGATGGAAGGCAAAGTTCTTCTCTCTCCCCCGCACCATTTCTCTCCCGATGTCGAAGCCCAGGCGGGCGATGTTAAGTCCCACGGCCATTGAGGCCGCGCCTGGCGATGTACGGCCCCGCTCTAGGCCCAAAAGTCACAAAATTGGAGCCCCCGGCGGGCGCTGGAATGTCCCATGCCATTAAAACCGTGCCGGGCGATGTACGGCCCAGCTCCGGGTCGTTCCAATCCCACAACACGGGTGGGAGATGTTGCGTTGCGGGAGCTCCGGAATGCAGTCCCGGACCCGCGAGCTCCCGATATCACAGTCCGCCGGCAGTAATCTGCAGCTGGTGCTGGAGCTGGAGCTCTGGAATCGGGCCGCAGCTGGTGCTGGAGCTGGAGCTCCGGAGTCAGGCCGCAGCTGGAGCTGGAACTGGAGCTCCGGAGTCGGGCTGCAGCTGAGACTGTAGCTCCGGAGTCGGGCTGCAGCTGGAGCTGGAGCGCTGGAGTCGGGCCGCAGCTGGAGCTGGAACTGGAGCTCCGGAGTCGGGCCGCAGCTGGAGTTGGAGCTGGAGCTCCGGAGTCGGGCTGCAGCTGGAGCTGGAGCTCCGGAATCGGGCCGCAGCAGCGAGCCACCACCGCTCCCCACGCTCCGAGGCCGGCCAGCCCCATGATGGTAAGTCCGCAGCTCCGCAGGCTCCGTGACTGGAGCCCCCAGGTCGTTCCGGTCGGAGGCCGCTCCACGGTACTAGGCCCCAAAGACAACGGAGACCCGACAGGGAAAAGGTCGGGTCACCCGTGCAGGGAAGAGATTTTAAAAAATTCCCCCTCCCCCCCCCCCACCCCCCCACCCCCCACATCTACACAGTTAGAAACAGTACCAAAAAAAAGAACAACTACATTTAACTAGGCAAAAAATGTAAAAAAAAGACAGACAGGCTGTAGGGGCCGCTGCAGCGTGAGTCGCGTCGCCACAGTCTTATTCTAAGACTGTCACCCCTGGTTCTGGACTCACCCAACATTGGGAACATTTTTCCTGCATCGAGCTTGTCCAGTCCTTTTATAATGTTATATGTTTCTATAAGATCCCTCCTCATCCTTCTAAACTCCAGTGAATACAAGCCTAGTCTTTTCAATCTTTCCTCATATGACAGTCCCACCATCCCAGGGATCAATCTCGTGAACCTACGCTGCACTGCCTCAATCATAAGGATGTCCTTCCTCAAATTAGGAGACCAAAACTGTACACAATACTCCAGATGTGGTCTCACCAGAGCCCTATACAACTGCAGAAGAACCTCTTTACTCCTGTACTGAAATCCTCTTGTTATGAAAGCCAACATTCCATTAGCTTTCTTCACTGCTTGCTGTGCCTGCACGCCAACATTCAGTGACTGGTGTACAAGGATACCCAGGTCTCGCTGTACCTCCCCCTTACCTAACCAAACCCCCTTGCTTTTGCCGCCAAAGTGGATAAACTCACATTTCTGTTCTAGCATCTGCTGTTTTTTGACAATCCTGATTGCAGGGTTACGACCCAAAACATTACAAATTCCTTTCCTCCCGCAGATTCTGCTCTACTCATTGAGCTCAGATTGTCGCTCTAAGTTGCACAATCTGAGCAATCCTACACCAGATTGTCGCTCTAAATTGCAGCAACTCTTGTTGTTCCATGTATAGATTTTTAATAATTTTTAGAAGAGGAAGAATTTTTAGGAGCGAATGGTTTGGCAATAGCAAACAGAAAGCATTGGGGAAGGCCACACAGGCCTGCTCTGGCATTTGATAAGATGTTAACTGATTTGATCTTCGCATGAGCTCCAGTTTCCTGCCCCAACAGGCAATAAGGAAATCTGCAATGTGGTCAGTTTAATTTTGTATGGAAGGGTAACGTGTGAAACCTTTGATCTCTCTTTGTCACACCTTACCCTTCCATATCTCTATGTCTCCCTCTCCCCTGACTCTGATGTTGAAGAAGGCTCTCAACCCGAAACGTCACACGTTCCTTCTATCCAGAGATGCTGCCTGTCCCACTGAGTTAAGGGCCTGTCCCACCAGCATGCAACTCTATGCGATTAGCGCGACCTAACGTGGTCGCTTGAGCCATCCGGCGTCACGGGGCCGGTCCCACTTCGATCGCCGGAGCCGTGCGGAATTGTGCGGAGTTCATCCCGAGTTCGTCCCGACACCGCGCGGGGCTCCGAAAAACCGACTATGTCCAATGATTCCGCGCGGCAACGGCTTGTTGGCTCGCAGTCGCCTCGACATTTACACACCGCCCGGACATCGTGCCTCCGTGAACCTATTTGTAAGTGCCTCTGTGACCCTCTATGTGTGTGGCTCCGTGGCCCTGTGTGTGTGTGTGCCTCGGTGCCCCTCTCTGTGTGCCCCTCTCTGTCCTGGCGAACTTACCTTGGACTTCGCTCCAAGTTCGCCTCACTTTGCGCCGCGTTGCGCCACTCACCCGACCTCCGCGCGGCCCCTACTGCCGGTTTGGTTGCGCTTGCCACATGCAGGCGCATGCTGGTGGGAACGGCCCTGTACAGGGGATCACCCGACCTCCGCGCGGCCCCCGCTTCTAGTTTGATCGCGTTCATCGCATAGAGTTGCATGCTGGTGGGCCAGGCCCTTTACTCCAACATTTTGTGTCTATCTATAGACAGCGAATGTATCTCCATCTCCCCGTGCCTTACACTATGTTCAGCGCACCATCAGAAAATGTTCCTCTCATCCATTCACGTATTCTCATTCCACAAAGCACAACAGGTCAGATACAAATTTTCCAAGGACCTCCAACAATTCTTGAGCCCCTGTTGCATCTGCCCTTTATAAACTATGAACTGCCTATGGATAGCACTAATCCTGCACAATCCTGAAACTCATGTTGAATTTGCAATCAGTTGGCAGAAGATATAGTTTGGCTACAACAGACATTTAAAGCAGCCAACAACACAATATGGAATGCAGTCACCCTATTGAAAGAGTAAAAGCAGTTTAAATGCTTTCAGGGATTATCCATTGATTAACTCACTCACACAGTTAAATTCATTCCCATTCCTGATTCACAAGTCAATGGTCATTACAAAAACTGAGATTGTAAACAATATTGCTATCTAAAGAAACAGCTGTAAATATTGCATTTCTTTGAGAAGGTATTATAACATATAAATGGAAAATGAGACATGCTAGAAATCTGAAATGAATTATACTGCTTAGTTTTAGATATTGCTGACCTTCTTAACCATTGTTCCATGACTCACATGACGTGTTTTGAAGATAGTTATGGGGAACTTGATGGATTACAGGATAAATCACTTCTTACAGATAATTTAGTTTCTGCACTACTCTTTAAGTCATAGTAATATCATGGCTGAGCCAGTTAAGGTCCGGACTAATGTGAACCTATGATAGTATAAATGTTCTTAGGACCTTAAAGTAGCTGGGTAACATTTTCTTTCTTATTACTTTTCTCTCTTCCTTTCTTCTCAGTCTCTGAAAGAATTGGTTACTTGTTATCACATCTTCCTCAAATATATATTAATCCTCCAGTAAATAAGCTGGCTAGAAGGGCCAAATGGCCTACTCCTGCACATATTGTCTATTGTCTATTGTCTATAAGACAACTGACTTGTGAGCTTTGAAAATGAAATAGTGCCAAGAATTGTCATTGCATTGGGCATCACACCCAAGGTTGAACAGTTTGAGTAGCATATGCTTTGGAAGACTCTAGTGTATACCAAAATGAAGGAGGGGAATATAGGCAGCAGGCCTCAGGGCCTTGCAACTTCTGTCCAAAACAAAAGATAGCATTTCTTCAGTCTCTGAGGCATTCCCACAGGCCTTGAGTTGATGGCACTCTTTTTTAAGGGTATTCTATTATTTTCTTTCTGATATTCAACTCTAAGGCACGAGCAATAAAGCTTAGTATGTGCAAGTGCTATTCTGCTTGGAATTTCTTCTAGCAGAAGGCTGGAAATATGAATTTATTTCAGAGGAACAGTAGGGAAACAGGCACTTTGGTCCACTGACCACATCACTTGATGTGTCTGAAGAAGGGTTTCGGCCCAAAACGTTGCCTATCTCCTTCGCTCCTTAGATGCTGCTGCACCCGCTGAGTTTCTCCAGCTTTTTGTGTACCCTCGATTTTCCAGCATCTGCAGTTCCTTCTTTAACACATCACTTGATCACACTAGTTCTCTGTTGTCCCAATATCTCACCCACTCCTTACACATTAGAGACAGTTTACAGAGGCCAATTAACCTGGAAAAGCAACATGGAGTAAACCCATGGAGTTACATGGAGAATGTGCAAACTCCACACAGACAGCACCTAAGGTCAGAAATGAACCTGGGTCTCTGGCAGTGTTAGGCAGCAGCTCCAGCAACTGCACCACTGAGTTAAAAGATATGATGATGCCCAACAACCTCACAACTTGCTACCTGAATATTTGTACTTCTTTTCAGCAACTGATTCACCCACTCTCTAAAAGATTCCTGACAGCACGTAGACATTGCAAAGCGGCAGATAATATGATGAACAAGTTTGCATTTTTCTTTATATCCATTGGAAATAAAGTGTTTTGTGAATAGTACATTTATTTTTCCATACCGAAGGGGAACAGAGAGGGCAGGCGATTAAAATGCAAAGGCTCCATTTAGCACTCCATTCACACTGATTTATAATCTTAGCAGCAAATGAGTCTCCTGCTACACTGAGGGTGGGAGCCTCAAGCACAAATTATAATCAAGATCCTATGACACCAATAGAATATCATTGCATTATAATCGAGACTTGAGTATGAAGGCTCGTGCAAATGTTTTTGTATACTTATCGAGCATTTGGAAAAGATTTAGCAGATTATTCAGATTCAGATTCAGATTCAGATTCAATTTTAATTGTCATTGTCAGTGTACAGTACAGAGACAACGAAATGCATTTAGCATCTCCCTGGAAGAGCGACACAGCAAATGATTTGAATAAATAACAATAAGTGTCCGGGGGCGGGGGGGGTGATTGGCAGTCACCGAGGTACGTTGTTGAGTAGCGTGACAGCCGCCGGAAAGAAGCTGTTCCTGGACCTGCTGGTTCGGCAACGGAGAGACCTGTAGCGCCTCCCGGATGGTAGGAGGGTAAACAGTCCATGGTTGGGGTGAGAGAGGTCCTTGGCGATGCTGAGCGCCCTCCGCAGACAACGCTTGCTTTGGACAGACTCAATGGAGGGGAGCGAGGAACCGGTGATGCGTTGGGCAATTTTCACCACCCTCTGCAATGCCTTCCGGTCGGAGACAGAGCAGTTGCCATACCAAACTGTGATGCAGTTGCTAAGGATGCTCTCGATGGTGCAGCGGTAGAAGTTCACCAGGATCTGAGGAGACAGATGGACCTTCTTCAGTCTCCTCAGGAAGAAGAGACGCTGGTGAGCCTTCTTGATCAGAGTTGAGGTATTGTGGGTCCAAGAGAGGTCGTCGGAGAGGTTGACTCCCAGGAACCTGAAGCTAGAAACACGTTCGACCTCCGTACCGTTAATGTGGATGGGGGTGTGCATGCCGCCCCTGGACTTCCTGAAATCTACAATGAGCTCCTTGGTCTTCTTGGAGTTAAGGGCCAGGTTGTTGTCAGCGCACCATGCTGCTAAGTGCTGGACCTCCTCCCTGTAGGCCGACTCATCGTTGTTGCTGATGAGGCCAATCACCGTTGTATCATCTGCATACTTGATGATGGTGTTAGTACCATGTACAGGTGTGCAGTCATAGGTGAAGAGGGAGTAGAGGAGGGGGCTCAGCACACAGCCCTGTGGAACGCCGGTGTTCAGGGTGAGGGTTGAAGAGGTGTGCTTGTCTAACCTAACAGACTGGGGTCTGTTGGTTAGAAAGTCCAGTATCCAGTTGCAGAGGGAAGGAGCGATGCACAGATTACCGAGTTTGGCGATCAATTTTGATGGTATAATGGTGTTGAATGCTGAGCTGTAATCGATGAACAGCATTCTTACGTAAGTGTCTCTGTTGTCGAGGTGGGAGAGGGCGGAGTGAAGTGCCGTTGAGATGGCATCCTCCGTACTCCTGTTCTTGCGGTAGGCAAACTGATAGGGATCCAGTGTGGGGGGTAGGCAGCTTTTGAGGTGTGCCAGGACCAGCCTCTCGAAGCACTTGGTGATGATGGGGGTAAGTGCAACTGGGCGGAAGTCGTTGAGGCTTGCCGCAGTGGAGTGTTTTGGCACTGGCACGATGGAGGTGGTTTTAAGGCACGTGGGGACAACTGCCTGGGCAAGTGACAGGTTGAAGATATCAGTCCAGACGTCTGCCAGCTGCGCCGCACAGACCCTGAGCACGCGCCCGGGGATGCCGTCAGGGCCAGCAGCTTTACGTGCATTAGTCCTACTCAGTGCCACGTATACGTCGTAGGGGGTGAGTGTGAGGGGTTGGTGATCGGCAGGTAGCACAGCCTTGATGGCTGTCTCTAGATTGTCCCTGTCGAAGCGGCCATAGAAGTGATTGAGCTCTTCAAGGAAGGAGGCGTCGCTGGATGTGGGGGTGGTGTTGGCGGGTCTGTAGTCCGTGATGGCCTGGATGCCTTGCCACATGCGTCGGGGGTCGGAGTTGTTGTTGAAGTGCTCCTCAATCCTGAGCTTATGGCAGTGCTTGGCCTTCTTGATGCCCCTCTTCAGGTTAGCCCTGGCTGAACTGTAGGCTCGAGCATCGCCTGACCTGAAAGCGGTGTCCCGTGCTTTCAGCAGTAGCCTGACCTCGCTGTTCATCCATGGCTTCTGATTCGGGAATATGGTCACCTGTTTGAGGGAGGTGACACTATTGATGGTGGAGTTTATAAAGTCCAGAACAGAGGATGTGTAGGAGTCAATGTCCGTGTGGAAGTCAAGGGTGGCCTGGGCTGCAAACGCCTTCCAGTCAGTGTTTCCAAAACACTGCTGAAGTGTGAAGTCCGCTTCCTCTGACCAGACTTTAACTGTCCTCACAGTTGGTTTAACCCGTCTGATGAGTGGGGAGTACTTAGGGAGTAGGAACAATGAGATGTGATCAGACTGACCAAGGTGGGGGAGGGGGATGGCTTTGTAAGCTTCAGGCACGTTGGTGTAGACTTTGTCCACTGATCACCTATTCACATTATCAAGCCTTTGGAAAAGATAAGTCATCTTCCTACTCCAAAGATGTACAAGTCTGTAGGTTAATTGACTTGGTATAAATGTAAATGGTCCCCAATGTGTGTAGGATAGTGTTAATGTGCGGGGATCACTGGTTGGTGCAGACTAGGTGGGCCGAAGGGCCTGTCTCCACGCTGCATCTCTAAACTAAACTAAACTCAGCGTACAACTCTCTGCAGAGGAGGGAGAAATGTACAGGCGGCTTTATTTGGCAAGTGCCAGCAAGTGACAGCTGTAGGCCGCCATCGCTCAACATGCCACCCCATCACGCTGCAGATCTTATAGGAACATACAAAATTCCCAAAGGATTGGATAGGCTAGATGCAGGGAAAATGTTCCCGATGTTGGGGGAGTCCAGAACCAGAGGTCACAGTTTAAGAACAGGGGGTAGGCCAATTCGAACTGAGATGAAGTAAAACCTTTTCACCCAGAGAGTTGTGAATCTGTGGAATTCTCTGTCACAGAAGGCAGTGGAGGCCAATTCACTGGATGTTTTCGAGAGGGAGCTAGATTTAACTCTTAGGGCTAAATTAATCAAGGGATATGGGTTAAAAACAGGAAAGGGATACTGATTTTAGATGATCATCCATGATCATATTGAATGGTGTTTTTTGGCTCAAAGGGACGAATAGTCTACTCCTGCACCTTTTTTTCGATGTTTCTAAAACATCAGCCTCCCAGATTTGGTGAATTAGCTCAGTCAACCCTACACCTGACCCAGGGAAAGTCCGGGGGAATGTTAGAAGTAGCCCCAGAACAGCTAAAACTGATTTCCATGGTGTTTAGTTTAGTTTAGTTTAGAGATCCTGCATGGATCCAGTCCATGCCAACCACTGATCACCTATTCACATTGTTTATATATTATCTAATTTTCCCATTGACACCCTGAACACTCAGGGCAACATACAAACACGCACATCTTTGGGATGTGGTAGGAAATTGGAACACCCGGAGGAAACCCACATGGTCAAAGGGAGAACATGTAAACTCCACACAGACAGCACCAGAGGTCAGGATCAAACCTGGGTTTCTGGCACTGTGAGGAAGCAGTTCTACCAGCAGCTCCTCTGTGCCACCACTGTGTTGATTTCCAAATTGTCTGGGAGTAAGATGCTCAATGACAGATAAAAATAGTAAACACAGGAAGTATTCAGAAGATCAGGCAACATCATTGGAGAGAGAAACCAAGCCGACATTTCAAGCTGGGACACAAGCAACTACAGATGCTGGAATCTTGAGCAAAATACAAAATGCTGGAACTGGAATCAGGTAGCATTTGTGGAGGGAATGGACTGGTGATGTTTTAAGTCAGGACCCTGCCTCAGACCCTTCTTCAGATCTTTCAAACTGATGACTTTTCATGTCGAAAGGTCATCATTCTGAACATAAATTGTTTATCCCTCCACAATTGCTATGTGACCCGCAAATTACATTTCTGCTTTGATTTGATTTTAGATTTCCAGCAGGTCCAGTACATTGTACTTGTTCAATTACATGCATTGCTACTATTGTCAAAGAATAGCTCTCCATTCTACTCCTTAAAAATATTCTCAGAACTTGAATTTCATTGGCAGGATGACATGCTTTGTTTCTCTCTCGTTAATATTGGGAGGTTGGGAAAGGGCTTTCTTCTTGAATACTTCAACCTGTGTGATAAAGCAACTTCAGCAGGTTTGGATCTACAACTTCCTCAAGCTCTCTCAAAAGCTCACCCCACCCCCATAATTTTTCCTGAAGCCCCTTCTAGGAGACTTTTAAATGTTTTACTGCTTGTTTACGACTCATTTCTCTGTGTTCCCTTTGCACCATTGCACAAGGGCTACAAGTCAAAAGGAAAGGCAACCCTTGATTTAGGAGCTGCCTTCCAGCTTTCATAAGGCTATGGAATGACCTACAGTAAAACATGACATTGTCCATCCAATTAAAATGAAGTCCCAGGAAATGACAAGACCATGGATGTGTTCTCAGCAGTAACAAATAAGTCATCTTGTCACTGACCTCTTCAAATCTCAACCTGAATTTAAATCAAGGCTTAGATTTTAAATGAAAGAAGGTAATGATTTTATGCAACATGACAATGATACATATTTCATATTTACCACCTGATTTCATCCACCTGTAAAATGTAAATAAAATTCCTTGTTGATTCAAGGTCTGAGTATTAATCTTTTGGAGAATTCAACAATATATCCAATTTTGCTGATGATATCGGGTGAGAGTGGGAGTTTTGAGGAGGATGTGGAGATCATTCAGGGCGTACAATCAGTCGCGCTGAATGTGCAATGGCATATAATGGAACGCAAAGTAGAAAAAAGATTAGATCATTGTTTTGACAGAAAAATTAGGAAAAGCAGCGTATTTTCAATGACGCTGTTAGGTGTTATTGATCAAATCTGGGTATACTTGAAAATGAATTTGCATGTACGCACAGCAAACAAAAAGAAGGTATCAAAAAGAATGGAGAGCAGCATAAAGACATCCTGCAAAAAATAACAATGCAGATAAGGTGTTCAGGTCTGGTCCCCTCAACCAGATCGGTTTCTGTGATAATAGTTATCTTTTGATTGTGATAAAAACAGACAGGACCAACGCTCTCCAGAGCTGAGAAGAATGAAAGGTGTTCATAATAAAATATATAAAATTCTTGCAAAAGAGCAGGACAGTTGCAAGGATGATGTTTCAGCAGGCTTGGATGTGTAGAACCAAGAGCCATGGTCTCAATATAAAGGTCGGCTGGTTATTATTCAATTTGGAAGTAATTGCTTCACACAGAGAGTTCAATGGTGTTCTTATTTTCACATGTGTGAAGAGCAAATTAACAGTCCAGTAGAGTATCGCCATATGTAAGCACATCCGCAATTAGCAAATTGTACAGGAATAGTCTACTGATCCAGCATTCGAGAGGTGCCATGTTTTGGCACCATTTTCAAAATCCACTCAGTGCTCTAGGTATTGTGAGCAGTGCCTGATCCAGGCAAGCCCAACGCTGCTGCAGGCCTCCAGCCTTCCCTTGGACATGCGGGTCGACCTGCAGACTGATGTCACTCTCACTTTGTGCTGAATCTTTGGAAAATTCTCCACACAAGAGTGATGTGGCGGCTCAGTTGCTGAGTATTCAAGCTGGAGTTCGACAGATTTATGGATTCATCTTTTTTGACAGAATCAGAAAAAAGGTGCATATGATGACCTTCAATGATGAAAGATTGAAAGATGTTAGTGTTCGAATCTGGGTATCCTTGAAAATTAATGTGCACGTACTGCAAACAATGAAGAGATATGGGATTTTGCAGGAAACTGACACTGAGGTAATAGCACAGCACAGAATATTGAAAATGGTGTAAAACCAATGTTTCAGAGAATTGAGTGGATTGAAGTGGAAAATCGGTATCTAGTTATACTGAGTGATAGGAAAAAATCTATAATGATGAGAGAAAGACTGTTAGTAAGAGAGTGTGAGACCAGAACTGGACAGCAGAACTGGGTGAAAAAGAGTTGCAGTAATAATCTTATGTTGAGCAACAGCACCCTCTACTGTAAAGAATCACACACAGAGAAAAAAACAACTACATTCCACCCACAGGTAGTGACCTAAATTCCTTGACATTTGGGAGTACATTTGTACTTTCAGTTATAAAGAAACCATGCTGCAATTTCAACAGAAGATTGTATTTTCAGCCTCTAGGCTCTTCCTATTATCTGTTCTTCCAGGAGAGTGGTGGTTCAAGATGAATGTTCCTAGTAAATATGTATTAGACCACATCATCAATATAATATTTCTAAATGTAAGTAACAACGGGTCATGTCCCAGCTCAGCAAGTGATTCTCATTATTATAATCAACAGCAGAAACACTTGCATGCCTAGAAAAATTAAATAGGATCACAGGTATAGGAAGGAATGATGGACATGATGGAAAAAAACTAGTAAGAATTTAAAGCAGGAAGAAAGTTGAGTGATCTCAAAGGGCATGAAAGCATTTAAAAACCACTCACATATCACTGTAAAAAAATATATTTGGAAATGGCAGACAATTGACAGAAGCTATACAACCACAGACTCCATGGTGCCACTGTTTGCATTTATTTCTGTCTATCTAGCATTTTGATGTCACATTTTGAACTGCTATAGAAATAAATAAATTCAAAAAAATGCAGCTTTGATTGTTTTGTACGCATGCAAATTCCGGCACTCTACAACTCCAGAAGAAAAATTAGTAAGACAACCTCGTTCAATGAATAGAACAAGATATTAATGAGTGTAAATAAGGTAGGTACAATTGAAAACTGGGAAGATGCCAAGAGATGGGTAATTTAACTGAACACTCGCGGCATGAGATAGGATGTGGGGGACTGAGGGTGGAATAGAATGCCTACAAAATTGACTATTATTTGAAGACCCTGACCTAACCTACTGTAACGGCATATCTTTCTATTTTATTCTATCCTGCTTTGGGGACACATATGTGTAGATCAAACAGTATTGCTGATTTGATCCGTGTTTGATCTTTTGCTGCTGACGTGATCCATAATCCATGTCAATTTCCACACTGCCACCTGGTGGAATGCAGGCAGCTATGTTAGTTAGTTCATCTTACGACTCGGAGCCTACAGTACTCATTTTGATGGTCTCTGTATGTATTCTAATTAAAGTACATGTTATGATATATAATAACTCTATATCAATAGTACTTTACACATGGTGTCAGAAGTGGGATAACATTGCAGTCGACAACATAGAATCTCAACCTGTATGGTTGATCTCCTGGGTGGCACTGCAGCTTCACAATACCGACCGTATTGACCTCGCTTCCTCCATATGCGAGAAGAGTAATTTTGCTGGGTTTGAATAGATCTGCCTTCCTCAGACGATTAAACTGTTCCCGAGATAAAACATTGCATTTCGCTCCAGTGTCAATTTTCATCTCAATCATTTTATTGTTTACTGTTATGGTGGCAATTGGCTCACCATTCTGCACATTTTGTGTGATAATAGAATGTGCCTGCAGAACAATTCCATTGACCTCTCATCCATGGCCTCTCGTCTATGCTGCTATAGGACATATCTGACGGGCTCAGCCTGCAGCAAATTTATGGGCTGCTTTGTCTGCTCTCTGTTAGGTCGGGATCTGCAACATCTCCAGAAATGGTTTTGTCTCTTGCACCCATGGCAAACTTGGCCAAAGGCAGGGCACATCTCTCTCCTAGCCAAGTGCGCCTCGCCACAGTTATTACTTGGTTAACACGGAACCAACTTTTTTGAGGATTTAGTTTTAAGTTTACTTCCCTGGCATGCTCGAGTGCCTTCTTCAAATTGTCATCATGTTGTTCCATGTTTTTGCCACTAACAATGATATCATCCACGATGATAGTACAAGGGTATCCGTCAAACAGTTGCTCCATGGAGCGCTGAAACACCTCACTGGCTGAACTGATATCAAACGGCACGCACAAAAATCTGTAGCGGTTGAAAGCAGTGTTGAAGGTGGTACGCATAGATGGTGCATCATCCAGAGGAATCTGCCAGAAGGCGTCTAATACAGAGAATACCATTGCCTTACCCATGTGGGCATCTACCTCCTCCACATGGGATAGGCATGGGGTGATGGGGCCTTTTGAGTGCGGAGCTTAGGTCCCTCGGATTAAAATATAAACAAATTACTTGCTTATCCTTTTTTGTAGCAGCCACCATCGAGGACAACCAGTCCGTGGGTTCTGAAAGAGATGTGATGACTCCCAATGCCACCATCCTGTCCAGTTCGGCTTTGACCTGGTCTCTCATGGCAATAGGTACATGCTGGACAGGATGAACCACAGGTCGCACCTCCGGGTCTAAAGACATAGAGTAAGTTATTGGTAGCTTGCTGTGTAGAATCCGGAGTTAGTTGAAGGTAACCAGACCCATATCTTTACAGGCATCATAGCCTAAAAGTGGAATACCTAGATTAATTGTAACACGTTAACAAGGCTGCTATCTGAATAAACTACTAACACGTTTCCAAAAGTTTGAGAAGAGTTAGATAAAGAGAGCTGAAAGAAGGGTCTCAACCCGAAACGTCACCCATTCCTTCTATCCAGAGATGCTGCCTGAGTTACTCCAGCATTTTGTGTCTATCTTCTGAAAGAAATGTGTGCTAGGTAAAGGTAGACAGAAATGCTGGAGAAACTCAACAGCTGAGGCAGCATCTATGGAGCGAAGGAATAGGCAACGTTTCAGATCAAGACCCTTCTTCAGACTGCTAGGTAAATGTCTTTTTAGAGCATTGCATATCTACCAGGAGGAACAAAACAGTTTAGTAGTTTAAGGAAATAGGCCACGATCAGTGAACTATCCTCTCCTCCCACCTACACGGTGACAGGATGATTTCCCACTTTCTAAGCCACTCTTGTTGACAAGAGTCTTGTTGACCCTTGATAATATCTCATGTTGACAGAAATGATCCCTAAAAGCTTTTCATCATTGATTTTCCCAGCCAGGAAAGTAGAAAAGAAAAATATAATGAGTTCCTTTGGCAGGGTAGGTTTATCACCCGGTATCTTGTGGATTGTGAACACACTTTTCAACGGCTACTTTAATGATCATTGCAAACATCTATTTAAAGGAGAGCATGTGTATTTGCTCAGTGTGCCTCGTATGCAAAGTTTGTATCCTTACCTAGATCACTAATGCAGATTATACAACCAGTGCCTCATCGCTATGTGAAATCTTGCTGGTTGTTCTATTTCCAAATATTACAAATGTGTCTAAACATATTTCAACTTTAATAGGCTATTTAAGCACTTTGAAACACAGTGAGATTACAAGAACTGTCTGAAAAACACAACCTCTTACTTTCTGCCATAGTCAGGGTAAACGTATCTCACTGTTTGGAGGAAGATTTTGAGCATTCACATTTGTGGGTTTATCATGACTCTCTGCTGTTGTCATTTTCATTGACAGTTGCCTCGATGTCATTGCTATGAAATATCAGTTTAGTGTGTACTATTTCAAAAAAGCTCAATTGGTTTTCCAAAAAAAATTCTCCCGTACACATGATTTTATAAAAAATAAGGGCAGAAGGTTGGCAGGATATGCTAAATGAGCATGCATGCCCACAGGAAAACATGGATGTATTTATCCAAATAATATTGTGTTATTCTGTTATCCCACATGCTACAACTAGCTCGAGTTCATCAGCTGGGGTGCGACCCTGTTCTTCCATCTATGGCATTGGAGACTGTAATGTCTTCTGTAAGACCCTGTTGTGACCAGCACAATTAATACACGTCCGACATCTTGTAAGAAGAGTTTATTTCCAACAAGGAACAGAAACCTCTAGAAGTGTTATCAGTAACAAGACACAGGCACACTCGCCAGCTTCGACTCCTGGCCTCAGGGGGCGCTCGCATTGAAATTACATTTACATTACATCTCTCCCTTCAACGTTGGGGTCACAAATTCATGTACAATGCAAACTATTTTTTAATACTAATAAATTTAACCTTTAATCAATTTAATGCAGATAACAAACTATTTTCAATACTAATATTGATGACAAATACAAATGTTACATCTCCCCCTTCAACTTTGGGGTTTCCTTTACGTGTAGGTCCACGGCATATAAATGACAATAACGTACCATTAAAACCATTTAGATTTGGCTTCATTTAATTCAGTGGAACATTTGTACATTTCCTATGTATTTTCCTTCAATACTCTTTTGCATTCAATTTAAATTCTGCTTATGAACTTTAATATCCACATAAAGTTTTACATTAGAATCAATTAAGAGTGTTGCTGTTTTCCACTTCAACCTCAAAACCTAGAAACTCTAGGGTTCTGTCTCGTTGCATCTCGCTGTGTCTGGGAAACTGGCTCCTGCCTTTCGCTGTGTCTTGGCGCATTGTGTTGTCTGGGGGACTGTCCCCATCTGGGAGACAATTTCTTGCTTCTGGGAGACTGGCTCCTCCATCTAGGTTTCTCGCGTCTGGGAGACTGGCTCTTCCGTCTAGGTTTCTCGCTGCGTCTGGCTCCAGATGGCCTATACATGGCTACAGGGGTCTATCCTGGGCTACAGGTCTCTGTCCTGGGCTACAGGGCTATATCCTGGGCTACAGGGCTCTATCCTGGGCTACAGGGTTCTATCCTGGCCTACAGGTCTCTGTCCTGGGCTACAGGGCTCTATCCTGGCCTACAGGGCGCTATCCTGGGCTACAGGGGGTCTATCCTGGGCTACAGGGCTCTATCCTGGGCTACAGGGCTCTATGCTGTCCTAATCACCAGACTGATTCCTGGGATGTCAGGACTGTCTTATGAAGAAAGACTGGATAGACTTGGTTTATACTCTCTAGAGTTTAGGAGATTAAGAGGGGATCTTATAGAAACTTACAAAATTCTTAAGGGGTTGGACAGGCTAGATGCAGGAAGATTGTTCCCGATGTTGGGGAAGTCCAGGACAAAGGGTCACAGCTTAAGGATAAGGGGGAAATCCTTTAAGACCGAGATGAAAAATACTTTTTTCACACAGAGAGTGGTGAGTCTCTGGAACTCTCTGCCACAGAGGGTAGTTGAGGCCAGTTCATTGGCTATATTTAAGAGGGAGTTAGATGTGGCCCTTGTGGCTAAGGGGATCAGAGGGTATGGAGAGAAGGCAGGTGCGGGATACTGAGTTGGTTGATCAGCCATGATCATATTGAACGGCGGTGCAGGCTCAAGGGCCGAATGGCCTACTCCTGCACCTAATTTCTATGTTTCTATGTTTCTATCCTGGGCTACAGGGCTCTATCCTGGGCTGATTATTCGCCTTGTCTCAGAAACTTGCTCCGTCTGGGAGGCGGACTCCCCCTTGAAAAAAAATGGTGTCGCTCTTTCGATTTCTGTTGCTGGCATGTACTTTATCTAACTTGACTTTCAAAGCAATGTTTTTGCTCTTTTGTTTCCTGCATAATTACTCAGCTCCTGCAGAAGCTTCAGCAAATCATCTGTACTTCTAGGCTTCTTAACTTTTATTTCTTTGAATTTGTCACTTAGCATTTTTAAACTGCTGCTCAGGTCGAGCTGCGCACTCCGCAGGGCTCCTTGAAGTTCTCGAACATGGCGGCGGCCGTTATCACTGCGCGGGCGTGGGTGAGGGTGCGGGGCAGCGTGGGCGGAAGGTGGCTGTAGCGGCCATTACTCCCTATGGGAGAGGCCGTCTATGGAGCCCTGCGATTCCTCCGTCGATCGCAGGAACTCGGGGAATCATGACACCTTTTCCTCACTGATGATCGCGATCCCACCTGGTGATCTCTGTCGATCACGGGGGGGCAACCTCCTCTCCGTCTGCCCTGCCCGATCGTCTGTCATGCGGGCAGGTGGGCTTCCCCTCGCGGAAGCCACGGTCGGCCAGCCCTCCGAACGGGGGCTTTTAGACCTGCTGGGTGAGTGTGAGGAGCTGTGGGACATGGTGGAGGCTTGTGAGGCTGATCGGCTCTGGGCCCTCCACTGTTTGCGAGGCGAGGCCGTGCGCTTACTCTGCGGGCTGCCACACCTGCGTTTCTTGCTCTTCTTCTTGCTTCTTTATTCTTGCTCTTTGACTTGGACTGTGACCTGCTTTTTTTTTCCAACTTCTTTTTTTATCTCTCTCTCTCTCGGTCCTTTGACTGAGCATTGGGACTGGTTGACCATCCTCGACTCCGAGCTTTCTTCTTCTTTTTCGGCCCGCAGTCGCTCATACTTCTTCTTGCATGGAGAGTGGTCCCGGTGGTTTGAGTCCCTCCATTTGTACTCTGACACCGTATAATGTCTTCTGTAAGACCCTGTTGTGACTAGCACAATGAATACACGTCCGGCATCTTGTAAGAAGAGTTTATTTCCAACAACTAACAGAATATTCTAGAAGGTCACATGTTATCAGTAACGAGGCACAGGCACACTCGCCAGCTTCTACTCCTGGCCTCAAGGGGCGCTGGCATTGACATTACATTGAGAGGTTTTAACTATCTTAATCGGACTTTATTGGACTGCAATGTTATAGCTGTACTAACTGCTGTGCACTTTATCTTTTATCTTTCCGCTGTGCACTTGATTGTTTTCACGTATCGACTTTTTTTGACCAGATAGCACACAAACAAAAGCTTTTCACTGTACCTCAGTGCATCTGGCAAAAAACTAAAAGCCTCATCTTGACCATTTTTCCTGTCTGCGCTGTATATTGATTTTAGAAAAAACACTACCCTATATCGCTATGATTTTTGACCATCTTACTCAGTCCTCTTCTGCTGAGGCAGCCCTGAGGATTTTTCCGATCGATGAAAAATAAAAAAGTTATGAGTGTTTAAAAAATCTTGAGATCAGCGGATTGGTCCTCTCGCCTGTCAATCACCATGATGAAGGTAACGCCCCTTCTGGGGGGGGGGGCTGGACTATAAAGCCCTGGATGCCTGGACATGAGTCAGTCACCCTGGAAGATCGCGAGGAAGAGACCACAACTGTGATTCTAAGCTGTGAAATTAAATGACAATGCCATTTGTTTGGCCTGCCCTGTGCTTGAGACTGTGATGCAAAATGGAAATGAAATGACAATGCCATGTGTTGTTTGGCCTGCCCTGTGCTTGAGACTGCGATGCAAAATGGAAATGAAATGGCAATGCCATGAGTTGTTTGGCCTGCCTTGTGCTTCAGACTGCGATGCAAAATGGAAATGAAATGACAATGCCATGTGTTGTTTGGCCTGCCCTGTGCTTGAGACTGCGATGCAAAATGGAAATGAAATGACAATGCCATGAGTTCTTTGGCCTGCCCTGTGCTTGAGACTGCAATGCAAAATGGAAATGAAATGACAATGCCATGAGTTGTTCAGCCCACAATGTCCATACTAGCCCTCTGGAAACCAGTCCCTTTGGCCCACAACACCCATACTAGTGCTCCAGAACCCCCCTACTGGCCACCAATATTGGAATTGGTGGAAAGGTGGAATATTGCGTTGGGGGAGAAGCTCTCCCATGTGAAGATGGGACCCAACGGGTACCAATTAGTCCAGTACTAAACTACACCAAATCAGTTTACCTCAATGTGGGCACGAACCTAAAGACATTATCCTGTTAACATCTTGACCTTCATGAAATGTTATGTTGTGGATGTCCAACCAGCCACTGCCGAAGCAATGAATAGATGCATTCTTTGCTGGGGTATGAAATGAATCCCCACATTGGATAATAGGATGATGCTATTTCATAATGTGACAGGACCACAAAACTCTAAGCTGTGAAATTATTGTTTTATCAATGTGTTGTATGCTACGTTGCTCATACCCAATTCCTACAACAACACATAACGTCTCTGCCTTGATATGTTCAGGATTAATCCTGCTCCTCCCTCTGTTTCAGTTTCCTATACACAGCATTCATTGCAAGGGTCCGTGAACCTGGGGAGTGATGCAATCTAGCTTTGCTATCTACAATACCTCCCACTGATCACAATATGCAAAACAAATGCTCTTACCCCCATCCCGTGTGCTTTTCCAAACTGTTACATCACTGGCATATATGTGTGAGATAACTCACTGTTGTGAGGATAGAGGCAAACCTCTTGGGAAAACGGTGGCTCCCACCAAACCAAGTAGTAGGATGTACTGTTGCTTACATATTTGTCGTGGCTACAAAAGCACCTTAACCTTGAGTCATTTTTGTCCCGTAATATTTTGTCCCTTAGTAAAGTGGAATAGAGTAATCGCTAACTATATTTTCTATTTGTCTATTACTCTTTTTTTGTTAGGGGCATATTATTAGATTGAGAAACTCAGTGGGAGAGGGGCATCTATGGAGAGAAGGAATTGGCGACGTTTCGGGTCGAGACCCTTCATCAGTCTGAAGAAGGGTCTCGACCCGAAACGTCGCCAATTCCTTCTTTCCATAGATGCTGCCTCACCCGCTGAGTTTCTCCAGCATTTTTTGTCTACCTTCGATTTTTCCAGCATCTGTAGTTCTTTCTTAAACATATTATTAGATTGAATGGGATTCATTTGCAGTAGATTAAAAACAAAATAGAGAGGACCCATTTGTCCCCTATTCTACTATTCAATGTCATAGATGATCTTCTACTGCAAACATAATTTTTCAACCTTGTCTCCATGTGTTTTGATACCTTTAAAATCCAGCAATCTTTCATTCACTGTTTTGAATGCAATCAATTACCGACGCTTCATAATAGACAAGAATTCCAAAGATTTGCCGCCCACGGCATAAAGAAATTTCTCCTCATATCAGTCCTAAATATTTAAACTGATAATTCACATCTGCTGGAATCACAAATGGATTATAATTAGTGTAAGTGTGGAATATTAATCATAGCCCACAAATCTTAAAAATTACACGTCACAGAACACAACAAAATACAGTTTAAAAAATACATGTACCTGATAAAAGTAATGAATGGTTTTACAGTGGCACTATGTTATTTCATGCTCGAATCCTGAGACAGTGCTACTTACGCTGCTGTTCAGAGGCTAAACCTAAAAAAAAAATGCAAATGCTGGAAACGAAATAAAAACATAAAATGCTGAAAATATACATCAGATCAGACCTGACACTGCTCAGATCCTGCCTGACCTGCTGAGTAGTTCTAACATTTTCTATTAATATCACTTTTGAAAGATGTTGTTTGGAGGTAGGACTGGTTTTGATCAGGAATCTGAACAGTTAGTAGTTCCATTTGTGAAGGAATGGTGCCACTGTCTCAAAATGTAACCAAGACATTTCCAAGGGCAAAGTTTAGATACACCAAGAATGCAAGGTGATAGAGGTTTAGAATTAAAATGTAAGTTAATAGTTAACTTTAAATCTGAAATTGATGGATTTTTGTTATCAAATTTAGGGATATGGGGAAAGGCAGGTATTGAGTGTTACATCACAGATCAGTCAGGATCCGTCTGAGAGTCGGAAAGGGATTGAGAATCTGTGTAGAAAGGAATGGCAGATGCTGGTTTACACTGAAGATGGACACGAAAAGCTGGAGTAACTCAGCAGGTCAGGCTGCATCACTGGAGAAAATGAATAGGCGATGTTTTGGGTCTGAAGAAGGATCTCGGCGCAAATGTCACCTATTCCTTTTCTCCAGAGATGCTGCCCGACCCGCTGAATTACTGCAACCTTTTGTGGCTATCTTCAATGTAGAATCTGTTGCGCTTGCATTTGTTACTAAGTGCCTCTGAAAATGTTCATTTGTCTTATGAACTGGAATAATTTGATGGTAAGCACAACTCTGCAGTAGATGTATGTTGCAATTAACAATCAAATACGTGCATAACTGACATGAAATTTAAAACCAAAGATTGTATTTCATGTCTGTAAATATACCTAATACAGCGGGAAGGCATAAATGTGCGAAGATGATGTATTAATTGCTTCAGAAGCATGATCGGCTATAAAAATTGTGAATTGTTTACGTCACTAGGATTGAGGTTGTTTGATCAGATCTCTATTAGTAACTCGCAGCATCTTCAGTAATTCCTAAACAATTATTAATTGTGATCTTGTAAAAGTCATCGTGATGGGAAGAAAATGAAGATCATCAGGAGGGAACAAATTTAGAGTCAAATAAGGGATAGCCAAGCGCAGTCTTGGAGATTGTTTATCTGAACACCTCCGCTCAGTCCGCCTAAACCTACCTGATTTCCCAGTTGCTAAACACTTTAACTCCTCCTCCCATCCCCACACTGACATTTCTGTCCTGGACTTCCTCCATTGTTAGAGTGAGGCCCAGCGCAAATTGGAAGAACAGCATCTCGTTTTTTCGCTTGGGCAGCTTACAACTGAGCGGTATGTTAATTGACTTCCCTAACTCCAAGTAACCCTTGCTTTCCCTCTATTTCTATCCCATCTCTTTGCTTCTCCAAGCTAACAATGATCTATTCCCCATTTTCCTTGATCTTCATCTCTTTTCATTTCTTAGACTTCCTTATCTCTGCAACTCCCTCTCTGTGGACGTTCTGTCTGAAGAAGGATCCCAAACGTCGCCCATTCCTTCTATCCAGAGATTCTGCCTGTCTCACTGAGTTACTCCAGCATTTTGTGTCTAACTTTGATTGCAGAAACAGGCAGGTATGGGGAAACAAACAGTAATGTAAACTTGCTGTGAGGAAGACAGGATAGATGTATGAAAAGATTAAGCATTGCAAATGAAGCAGAGAGAAGGTGCAAAGAGGTGAGCAGGTATCAGGGAACTGTGGAGAAGGACATAGAGCTGGAATAGTTCAAGGGATAGGTTATCCACCGTCCATGAATAACCTGGTCCAAGACTGTGATTCTAATATTCTAATTCACAACAGGCAGTGTTTCCCAGTCACCATTGTTTTCACTGTTTCTGGTCCAACTTTATTTTCAGTGGCTGTCTACCTTATCTATGCTCCTTGTAATTTTACATGTAGTCGAGGATCCAGAGGTAGTGGAGGATGCTGATTGCTAGGTGTGGGAGGATTGATGAGATTATCGGGTTGAAAGCGCAGCTATGCTAAGAAATAGAAGTCTAACATAGGAGTCCTCGTTGTCTCGGTGTTCCAGAGATGTCTTTAGGGCCAGGGAGATGGCATCTACTGTGGAGCAAACTACAGTGGGTCAAGGATGGCCAGGAAGCTGGAATTAATGCACGCCATCACCAGTCTCTCGAAGCACTTCATGATGGTGGATGTCAGAGCCACTATTTGGTAGTCTTTATGCTAACCTGCCTTTCATTGGCATTGGGATGATAGTGGTCTTCTTGAAGCTGGTAGGTCCTCAGATGTAGCAGTGAGAGGTTAAGTATGTCTGCGAGTCCCTGCCAGCTGATCTGTACAGGTTCTGAGGTTGAGAACTCCATCCAGACTAATTGCTTTCTGTGGATTCACATTTCAGGAAAGTCAATCTTACATCCGTCACAATAACCATTTGTACATGCGCACCAGAGACAGGTGGGGCAGGTGGCATTCCTCCACAGACCTTTTGTTCAAAGTGGACATAGAATGCATTGATGTTCAGTTCAGTTTAGTTTATGGTCACATGTACCAAGGTACAGTGAAATGTTTTTTGTTGCGTGCTAACCAGTTAGCAGAAAGACAATACATGGTTTCAACCAATCCATTTACAGTGTATAGATACATGATAAGGGAATAGCGTTTAGTGCAAGGTAAAGCCAGCAAAGTCCTGTCAAGGATAGTCCGAGGGGCATCAAAGAGGTAGATAGTAGTTCATCAGGGAAGGGCCCATTGTTGCCTGTGATACTGCCTACTTTCACTTTGTAGCCCGTTGTAGTGTGCAAGCCTTGCTACAACCTATAGCTATCAGGGACTGCAGCTTGGTCCAGAATGGCTCTGCAAAGGCCGGAAGTAGCTTTCTCAGATTGGTCGGGATCATTTAACTTGAATGCTGAAGACTTGGACTTCACCTGGGAATGGACTTCATGGTTCAGCCATAGTTTCTGTTTGGGGAACACACATATCATCTTCTTTGGTACACAGTCCAAAGAGCTGTGCCAGAAGAAAAATGGTTCCCTCCAATGACTCCCTCCACACTTCGTGAAACCTGCCAACACAACCAATGACCGATCACTCCTGGTCATCCTCTCTCCCGTCAGAGAGTATAGAAACGCTTAAATGCACATTTCACCTGATTCAAAAACAAATTCTGAGGATGCAATACTGTTAGATTTAGCTCTTAGGGCTAAAGGAATCAAGGGATATGGGGAAAAAGCAGGAACGGGATACTGATTTTAGATGATCAGCCATGATCATATTGAATGACGGTACTACTTCTACTACATCGAATGAACTGCAAGAGGAGGTAGTTGAAGCAGTTACTATAACAACACCTATTCTGCAACTATTTTTCTATGTTTCTATACTATATTCTGCACTCTGCTTATTTTCTCTTTTCAATCCTTCTGTACTTATGTATGATATGATTTGCTTGATAACATGCAAATAAGGTTTTTATTTATTGTATCTCGGTACATGAGATGAAAGTAAACAAATACCAAATGCATGTAGATCCTGTCTCTCAAACCCACTCTCCAATAACATTCCCACCACTAATGTTAAGCCCACTAATGTGCAGTCTTAAGGTTTCTTTGCAGCCTTTCTTAAATAAAGCTTGTGTAGATTGTCTTCTTTCAATAACCTTGCTATATCAATGCAAGTTGGTGTTGCCGATGACAACGTATAGAATGTAGTTGTCAAATTACATCAAACAGATCTCAGTTTTATGAGCATAGTGGAAGCTTGATTGGATTACATTGAAGCAAGTTTGGTTGCCTAGCAACAATGCATTTCAAGGCTTTACAAATAAAAAGGAAGGTTGAGAGAATAGAATAATTGAGAATAACACTTTTCTGAAGAGAATGGTTGATGGTGCGTTTATTGAAAGATGGGGATCTGAACCGGGGGCTGTCTGCAACTGTAAAACTGTTAATCAAAAGTTATGTGATCAGCAAATGGAACAGAAAATGATGATGACAACAAAAGCTGGTGGACTTCATATGGGTAAGTTTATTGCTGGCTGGGGAGGAGATGAAAGATTATCTACAGAAAAATATAGGGGGAGTTTACCGCAATAAGAGTATGTCTGGGTGAGAGAACGGACATGGTTGATTGAGGGGACATTAACATTTATTGCTATTCACTGTTGAAGGTAATTGCAGGAAACACTCTTTGTGAAGAATAACCATAGTCAGAGAGTCATACAATACGGAAACAGGCCCTTCGGTCCAACTTGTCCAAGCCAACAAAAATGCCCTATCAACACTAGTCACATCTGTCTGCATCTGGTGCATATCCCGCTAAATCTTTCCTATTCATTTCCCTGTCCAAATGCCTTTTAAATGTTTGTATAGTACCTGCCTCAACTACCTCCTCTGGCAGTTCATTTGATATAACCACCGCCCTCTGTGGAAAAATGCTCCTCAGGTTCCTATTAAATCTTAACAGGATGGCGGTGCTGGCTCGAAGGGCCGAATGGCCTCCTCCTGCACCTACTTTTTATGGTTTTTCTATTTTCTATCTTTCCCCTCTCACCAGTAGTGTTGGAGTTGCTGAAGAATGTTGTAAACGGAGTGTGATCCTGCTCATAGAATAAGATTCCTGAAATAGGAAAGATGGTTTTCTGCTCCGTAGTTTAGTATAAAGCCTTCATCCATATTTCTTCCATTTCCTGTCTTAACCCCCTCCCCTCAGACTGCACAAAGATTGTGTTCCCCTGTTCCTTAACTTTCACCCCATCAGCCTTTAAATCCTTCATTTTGATATTTCTGCCAGCTTCAATGTGACCGTACCACTAGTCACTTCTTGTCCTACCCTTTCTGTTTTCTTCACAGACCACTCTTTCTGCAATTCCTTGATTTGTACATCCCTCCTCGCCCACTCTCCCCCCTCCCCAGCCATTAAGTATCAAGTATCTCTACCCTTCTCTCAGCTCGTCTGACTCGTCTGACAATCAATGCCTCCTTATCTCAATCCATCCATAGATTGCAACTTATTGCTCCACCCCTTCCCCTCACCCCTTTCTCCCAGCTCTCTCCCTTCTACTCCGTCAGCCTGAAGAATGGTTGCATTGCAAAAATGTGTCAATCCATTTCCCTCCACAGATGCTGCCTGATCTTCTGAGTTCCACCAACTGTCTGTTTTTAGCAATGACCAACTAAGAACTTGCATTTGACAAATTGTGGCAACAGCAGTGACTAATGTATGGGGTGAAAATTGCCAAGATCTGGACACTTCAGAGGCATCACAGCAAAGGACGAGGAAGTAGGGTGAAAATTTGAGCAGAGTCTTCTGGATTTGCTTAGTGAAACATTTAGACTTGGTGATCATACAACAATGTTGAAACATATTCCATTATACTGCATTCTTATGTATGTGCATCATCTTCAACTCATAAAGACAAGGAAACCCTACAAACCAACTTTTATAAATTTGCAGGATGCATCTCATTGTCTTTGTCAAACAAATATCTGGTCGACCTATGACATTCCCAATATTATGGTCTTAATATAGTGAATAATTGCAAGCACAAAATCAAAACTTAATATTTCCACATATACTGCCTCCCAGAAAGAAAATTGGGGAAAAGAAAAATAATTGCAGTGAGGCAAATCTTGTTTTGTTTATAGTGGAATTAATTCAATATTGCTGTCAAAGAAAGATGGATTACATCGTTTTAAGTAGAGGTAAGATATTTATTTGTTGACATAGTGACACAAGGAAAATTGCATTTTATGTACTCACACAGCAATTTGGAACCTTGTAGAATTGCAAAAAAAACATTTGATGCAATTTCAACTCTCCTGGAAGGTAACCATTTGTGCACAACTTGATGTCTATATTGTGTACTAGACTAAGTGGGACCCGTTGGGTCCTATGTTCACACAGGAGGGCTGGTTCCCCCAGTGCAATATTCCACCTCTCCACCAATTCCAATATTGGTGGTCATGGGGGGGGGGGGGGGGCTTTCTGGAGCGCTAGAGTGGGTGTTTCCAGAGGGCTAGTATGGACATTGTGGGCCAAATGGATTATTAGGCTGGCAGCTCAGTCACACAGCCCTGTTGGGCTGGCAGCTCAGTCACTCAAGCCTGGTGGGCTGGCAGCTCAGTCACACAGGCCTTGTGGGCTGGCAGCTCAGTCACTCAGGCCTGGTGGGCTGGCAGCTCAGTCACACAGGCCTGGTGGGCTGGCAGCTCAGTCACTCAGGCCTGGTGGGCTGGCAGCTCAGTCACTCAGGCCTGGTGGACTGCGAGCTCAGTCACTCAGGGGTGGTGCGTGGGCAGCTCAGTCACTCAGGCCTGGTGGACTGCGAGCTCAGTCACTCAGGGGTGGTGGGTGGGCAGCTCAGAAACCGCCAGAAATTCTGCCCAAAACAGGTGAAAGACTGAGAGAGAAGGGGGAGAGGGTATAGAATCAATTTTAGACATTTTTCTTCTTTTTCTGCAGATCACAGCAATGAAGGGGGATAGTCTATCCTAGCCTAGATCTCACAGGGAACCAATAAAGGGAGGGAGAAAAATACTGGGGTGAGGTTAAATACTGGGGTGAGGTTAAAATACTGGGGTGAGGGGAAATACTTACTGATGGGATGAAGTGACTCCTCCTGGGCTAGTACAGGCCTGATAGGCCGAAAGGCCTCTTTAAAAAAAATATCGGAGTGAAATCTCAGTGAAAGGCACTTTTCCTGGCATGGCACGGGCCTTTTGGGCCAAAATGCTCCTCTTGGGCAAATACCGGCATTTTGGGCAAAACGGACTGGTTTCTCGGCTAGTAGGGGCCTTATGGGCCAAAATTAGTGGTTTCAGGCAGGCCAAACAACTCATTGCATTTTCATTTCCATTTCCATTGCAGTTTCAAGCACAAGGCAGGCCAAACAGCTTATTGCATTTTCATTTAATTTCCATTTCCATTGCAATTTCAAGCACAGGGCAGGCCAAACAGATCTTTGCATTTTCATTTCATTTCCATTTCCATTGTAGTTTCAAGCACAGGGCAGGCCAAACAGCTTATTGCATTTTCATTTCATTTCCATTTCCATTGCAGTTTCAAGCACAGGGCAGGCCAAACAGCTCATTGCATTTTCATTAAGGGCTAACAAATCATTTATTACAAGTACATTGTAGACTTACAGTTTAGTTGATTGACAGCCTAAAATCACAGTTGTGGCCTCTCCCTCGCGATCTTCCAGAGTGACTGACTCACGTCCAGGCATCCGGGGTTTTATAGTCCTGCCTCCCCCGGAAGGGGCATTACCTTCATCATGGTGATTGACAGGCAAGCAGACCAATCAGCCGATCTCAAGATTTATTAAACACTCATAACTTTTATTTTTCATAGATCTGAAAAATCCTTGGGGCTGCCTCAGCGGAGGAGGACTGTGAGTAAGATGGCCAATAATCATAGCGATATAGGGTATCATTTTTTCTAAAATCAATATAGAGCGCAGAAAGGAAGTGGTCAAGATGAGACTTTTAGTTATATAGATTTTACTAGATTCAAAAGAGCTTGACTGAATTTTTGTAAGAAATAGCCATCAATTAATAATTGTATTTTTCTATTGAGGTGGACTTACATTGGTGTGGGTAATTGTTTCTTGAGGGCCCAGGAGCTTCAGAACAAACTTTTATTCTCATCTATCAGTTGTGCCACTGTTACATATTAATTCTATAACCACACAACCTAGTTACATAATATACATGGCTACACTGCAATGATAATGCATTGTACTTTGATTTTATACAAATGCATATGTAGTGATTAAAAACAGATCATCTTTAATGTATTCATGCTTTTAAGCCAACATATTGATATTTGATAATTATATGAGTCATATTTACTGGTATTGTATTGAAGCTTTACCTTGATTGGCCTGTCTCCGATAAACCTATTATCCATTTTCATGATAACTGCCTTCCCCCAGGACTGCATGCATATTCTCAGCTGCTTCCTATCTTTTATTTCTTCATATTTTAAAATTTTTATTTGCTTTATCAGATAGTCACTTACTGTATGTGAAATAGGTTGCAATATTCCCACAAGACACATGGAGAGTTTAGTTTAGTTTAATTTAGAGATACAGCGCGGAAACAGGCCCTTCAGCCCACCGAGTCCGCACATTAATACTATCCTACACATGCTAGGGACAATTTATACTTATACCAAGCCAATTAACCTACAAACTGTACATGTTTGGAGTGTGGGAGGAAACCAAAGATCTTGGAGAAAACCCACGCAGTCACTCCATACAGACAGCGCTCGTAGTCAGGATTAAACCCGGGTCTCTGGCGCTGCAAGCTGTAAGTAGCAATGTGACAAAATTTTGAGATTTAAAAAATCAAGTCTGCAATTTATCCCATCAGATAAAGCATAAAAAGAAGTTTAATTTGACACCTAATTCACTTTCATATCTTCAGTATTAAAAAAATTATGACCATTTTCATACTCGGAAATTAGCATCTTGTTCCCCATTGCCTTTCAATTGACTTAACTCAAAAGCTGTGATCTAGAACAGTTAAAAGCCCATATCTTTCTTAAAAATTAAGAGAACTCAATGAAATTTTCAGTTATTATAGATTGAAGCATTCTGATACAAATATGAAACAATCTTACTTGGATGACCTGAAATTAAAGCATATAATTAGTTAGTTATCTAATTGTAGCTAATTACAAAATTCAATGAGTAGATCTAAACATCTATCCATTTCTTAAGAAAAGATAAACTTTTTTTAAATTGCCTAAGTGTCCAAATAACATTCACACAATAATCCACAATATAACAATTTTTAAATCTCATTTTCATTAATTTATAGGCCAAATGGAAGGAATTTTGTGTTTAATGCCTGTAAATTAATGGCCATTTAAATCAACTAGCGAGTGGGTTTTAGTGGAATGTGGTGGATTGGAACGTTGTGGTTTGCTGTGAAGTCGGGAGGAAAAATACTGTTGGTTCATACATTTTTTTGGACCCCTTTTCGCAACATGAAAATATGATTAAAGCCTCCATAAAAACCAACTTTTAATATAAAAATAAACAGTGTACCTTTTTTTCTCCCCTACGCAAAATCCTTCCCGTTGTCGGCTCTCACGGCTTTTGAAGGTGATTTTTAAATTACTCTAGTCAATAAATAATCTAGCGTAATTTAAAAATACCTTCATGAATGAAATGTCGGAGCGATTTTTCTTCCGCAACAAAATCGCCCGACATGGATCGATTTGCCCAGTCTGAAGAAAAACGGCACTTTAAGCCCGCCCCCCTCTGAAAGGCGCCAAAGTCACACACACGGGGAGCGGCAGAACTGCAGCGCTGCTCAAGGTAAGTTTTGTAACATACCTACTGTAAGGCAGCAACTCTACCGCTGCGCCACCGTGCTAGAATTTGCAATGTGCATCACAAGGGGGGTTTCCTTTTTTTGGGCAATTGGTATTGACAATGCTGCCTGGATTAGCGGATATTAGCTATAAGGTGAGGTTGGACAAACTTGGATTTTTTTCTATGAAATGTCGGTAGTTAAGTGAAGATAAAATTATATATAACAGGAGTATATAAAATTATGAGAAGCCTAGTAGGCTAGTCAGTCAGAACCTTTTTACCAGAGTGGAAATTTCAAAGACTAGAAGATATAGTTTTAAGGTGAGACGGGGCTAAATTTAAAGTTTATGCCGGGTACGTTTTCTTTAACACAAAGCGTGGTGAGTGTGTGGAACATGCTGCCAGGGGGATGATTGCTGTATATACAATAGGGGATTTGAAGATGCTTTTAGACAGGCACATGAATATGTAAGGAATAGAGGGATATGGCTTGCAAGATGGCGCGGCCCTGTCCAGTCGCCGTCGAGGCAGCTCCGCGGAAACTGTGCGTATTTTTAACTTTTTAAATTTATTTCTAAGTTCTAACTCCCTAGCACTAACAAAGTATGACAGGGAAACTCTCTTAAATCTAAACACTAGTGTAAACGGAGACTTTTTAAAGGCTGTACTCACCGATCCAGCGTGGCCAGCAGAGATCAACAGAGACCTTCGCGGCAACAACAATGGGAACGCGGCTCCAAGGAAAACCCGGAGAAAACATCGGGGTAAGCGGGGGGGGGGGGGGGGGGGTTTCGGAATAGGCTGAGAGCCCAAGCCTTTCGTCCTCCTCCGCCCAACATTCTTCTGGAGAACGTCCAGTCCCTGGAAAACAAGCTGGATGACCTCAGGGTGAGGGTCAGATTCCAACGGGACATAAGGGACTGCAACATCCTCTGCCAGACCGAAACATGGCTGACCTCGCTGATTCCGGATCAGGTAATCTGCCCAAACGAGTCCTTCACTGTCTACCATGCTGACAGAACAGAAGAATCTGGGAAATCCAAGGGTGGAGGAGTCTGCTTCAAAACCAATAACAACTGGTGCAACCCTGGAAATATCGAGATGCTTTCCCGTTCCTGCTCGCCGGACCTGGAGCATCTGACGATCTCATGCCGCCCATTCTACCTTCCCCGGGAGTTCGGCTCAGTGATCGTCGCAGCCGTCCACCACATTCCACCGCATGCCAACACCGACGTGGCACTATCGGCCCTACACGATGTGCTATGTCGACATCAAAACAAGAACCCGGATGCGGCTATGGTGGTGGCTGGAGATTTTAATAAATCAAATCTCAAAAAGGTTATGCCGAACTTCTACCAACACATCACGTGTGCCACCAGGGGGGCGAGAACATGGGACCACTGCTGTACGCCGTTCTGGAAGGGCTTGAAGGCCGTTTCACTCCCTCCCTTAGGAAAATCTGACCATGCTGCCATTTTCCTGCTGCCGGAGTATAAACAGAGGATAGTTCGGGAAGCGGCAGTGATGAGGGACGTAAAGCGGTGGTCCAACCAGTCAGAGGCCATGCTGCAAGATGCACTGACAGATGTCGACTGGAATGTGTTCCAAGTTAGTTCCAGTGACGTCAGTGAGTTCCCGGAAGCAGTCACGGACTTCATCGCAACAATAGCTGATGACATCGTTCCCACGGTAAGGGTAAGCATCTTTCCGCATCAAAAACCCTGGATGGACAGGTCCGTTCGTGTTGCCTCGAATGCTCGCACCACTGCTTATAACTCTGGCCTGGCTTCCGAAAATATGGACGTCTACAAGGTGGAGTCCTACCGACTGCGAAGGGCGGTGAAGGACGCAAAAAGGAGGCACAGAGACAAGATGGAGTCACAGATGGAGCAGCAGGACACCAGACGCCCGTGGCAGGGGCTACGGACTGTAACCAACTACCGGAGCAGCCTCCCCTCAACCGGAAGTGCCGGCACCTCCCTCGCTGAAATCCTTCAACGCTCGTTTTGAGACAAGCAACATCACCCCAGGTCTGCCGGCTAACGACAATACAGCCAGTGTGCTGGCTATCGAAGCTGAAGGGAGGCCCATCGCTGGGGATGTGCACACATTCTCGTTGTCCGAGCACGACATGAGGAGGGCTCTGACACGGGTGAAAACGAGGAAAGCTGCAGGCCCAGATGGCATCTCAGGGCGAGTACTTAGGTTCTTGTTTTTTTTTAATATATTTTTATTAGAGGCCATACATATAACAAATAATATAGCATTTTTTTCCAAATGTAGTTAATACATCTTTCCAAAATTATATAAATGTTAACAAAATATATATATTGGCCTCACTTTTTTTTATAGTGAAAAAAGTATAAAGAAAGAATAGTGAATAATTATAAGAGTATGATTATAGTTGATTAATATAAAGAAGAGAGAAATAAAAAAAATAAAATAAAATAAAATTTAAACAACAAAAAAAAAAAAAATAATAAAATTTAAAACAAAAACAAAAAATACTTGTGGAAAAGAAAACGGTATACATCTTATCAATGAATGGAGCAATTTCTAATTATAATATATAGAAACAAGTATATAAATCTGAGCTTAAGTACTTAGGTTCTTGTGCTATGCAGCTAGCTCCGGTGCTCACTACAATATTCAAGCTCTACCTGGCCAAGTCCGTGGTCCCTGCCTACTTCAAAAGATCCGTCATTGTACCTGTATTGTAAAATTCCTCCCCAGCTTGTCTGAATGACTACCGTCCGGTGGCCCTCACCTCGGTAGTCATGAAATGCTTTGAGAGGCTGGTGAAGAAACACATCTGCGCCTTCCTCCCTCGCAACATGGACCCGCTACAATTTGCATACCATGCGAACAGATCCACGGACGATGCGGTCTCCCAGGTTCTGCACACCACTCTCTCTCACCTTGACAGCCAGAAGGGGGGCTATGTAAGGATGATGTTCATAGTCTTCAGTTCAGCCTTCAATCCGATAGTCCCCACAAGGCTTGCTGAGAAGCTGCTGGAATTGGGGCTCAACACCCCCGTGTGCCTGGGTCATGGACTTTCTCACCGCCAGGCCCCAGGTAGTCAAGATGAGAAATAAGTCCCTCACCCTGAGCACAGGATCCCCCCAGGGTTGCATCCTCAGCCCCCTACTGTACTCCCTGTACACACATGACTGTGTGGCTAGGTTCAGCTCCAGCTCTATAATCAAGTTTGCTGATGACACTGTGGTGGTGGGCCTGATCTCTGATAATGATGAGAACGCCTACCGGGAGGAGGTGGCTGATCTGGCACTCTGGTGTCAGGACAACAGCTTCCTCTTGAATATCAAAAAAACTAAGGAGCTGATCGTGGACTTTAGGAGGGCACAACATCCGAGGACGTACACGCCACTGGAGATAAATGGGGATATTGTGGATAGGGTGAGCTGCTTTAAATACCTGGGAGTCCACATCTCAGAGGATCTGACATGGACATCACACGCTGCAACATTGGTGAGTAAGGCAAGGCAGCGCCTTTACCACCTCAGGCAATTGAGGAAATTCAGAGTGTCTCTGAGGATCCTCCAGTGCTTCTACTCAGCGGCTGTGGAAAGCATGTTGTCCGGAAACATCACGATTTGGTTTGGGAACTGCTCTGCCCAGGACAAGAAGGCTCTGCAGAGAGTAGTGCGTCCGGTCGAACTATGGGAACTACACTCGTCCCCCTGCAGGAACTATACATCAGAAGGTGCAACTCCAGAGCCAACAAGACCATGGGAGACTCCTTTCACCCCTGCAACGGACTGTTCCAGCTGCTACGGTCAGGCAAACGCCTCCGTTGCCATGCTGTGAGAACGGAGAGGTTGAGAAGGAGTTTCTTCCCAGAGGCCATTAGGACTGTAAACTCCTATCTCACCAGGGACTAACTTTACTGGACCACTCTACTGTTGTGTGGTGTCTTTTTAAAATTGCTATTTTTTCTTATTTTTCCTCCCACAAATAATTAATATATGTGACTATGTGATTCTGTTCCATTCTGTTTTGCACAATCCACAAGCATTGCCACTTTTCATTTCACTGCACATCTCATAGGTGTATGTGACGAATAATCTTGACTTGACTGGCCTTGACTTGGATCGTGTGCAGACACAGGAGATTCGTTTAAGCTGGCCTCACGTCCGACACACACCTTGTGGGCCAAAGGGCCTGTTCCTATGCTGTACTGGTCTGTGTTATGCTAATTACTTATGTATTAACTTAACTTTTTCATTTTAAAACTTTTAAAAATATGACTGTTAACAAACATTTGTGAATATCACAGGCATCGGAAACAGTGATGAGGCCTTCTCTCAGCACAAGAGGTCAATGGATTTTACGGCAGATTACAGGCAGGTCCATAGCTGTGTTAAAGAAGGAACTGCAGATGCTGGAGAATCGAGGGTTACACAAAAAGCTGGAGAAACTCAGCGGGTGCAGCAGCATCTAAGGAGCGAAGGAGATAGGCGATGTTTCGGGTCGAGACCCTTCTTCAGACTGCTCCAGTCTGAAGAAGGGTCTCGACCCGAAACATCGCCTATCTCCTTCGCTCCTTAGATGCTGTTGCACCCGCTGAGTTTCTCCAGCTTTTTGTGTAACCCAGGTCCATAGCTGGTTTGTTTGAGGTCTCATCGTGACTCTGGATCACTCCGGAGCTGCTGCAGAGCGACCTTGCGATCATTCGAAGCTGCCCAACAGCAAAAAGATTAATGCTTCTGCAGGGATAGAACAGGAGGCAGTGATGAGCTGTTGGCTGCATCCATTGCAAGCCAACTCAATGAATCAAAAGAAATAACAGTTAGGATGTACATGATTTATAAGTATTTACTGTACCAAAACAAATCATTCAGCCAAACAGTTCCATGATAATGTTTATACTCCACACAAAGTTCCTCTCAAGCCTTTACAGAGACTCTTATCAACCAATCCTTCTAATCCTTTCTCCTGCAGGTGCTTATCTATCTTCTCCTTGAATGCATCTTAGTAATTCTCTTCCACTGCGCTCTGTAGTGTGGATTTCTGCATTCCAACCACTCTCGAGACAAAGGAATTGCTCCCTGAGCTTCAAAGGAGGTTGTCTTAAATTTATAGCCTCCAGTTTTGCTGTCACTCAGAAGAGAACGGATTTAATCTGCAGCTATCCTGCCAGATCCCGTCATAATCTTGACGATCTCGATCAATTCTTCCCTTTAAAGAAAATGCTGTAACCTGTTAATTCTATGCTAAAAAGCAAATACATTCTCAGTTCTGGTAACATTTGTGCAAATCGTCATTATCCCCCGGTGCCTATTATAATGAGAAGGCCCGAGGTGTACCTATGCACCAAATAGGGTCAAATCAAGAGTTTGTACTAGTTTAACATAATCTATCTACATATCAAAGATATTCCCTGGGAAGCTATACAAGTGTTTTGAAGACATACAAAATTGTAGATGCTGGAATCTTGAGCTAAAATCAAAGTGCTGGAGGCAACATCTCCTACAGTCAAAGAGTGATACAGTGTGGAAACAGGCCCTTCGGCCCAATTTGCCCACACTGCCCAACATGTCCCATATACACTAGTCCCACTTGCCAGAGTTTGGCTCATATGCCTCTAAACCTGTCTGATCCATGTACCCGTCTAATTGTTTCATAAACATTGTGATAGTCCCTGCCTCCTCCCTCATCACGTTCCATTCACCCACCACACTTTATGTGAGAATGTTACCCCTCGGATTCCTATAAAATCTTTCCCCCTTCACCGTAAACTTATGCCTTCTGGTTCTCAATTCCCCTACTCTGGGCAAGAGACTATGTGCGTCTAGCCGATCTATTCCTCTCACCATTTTATACACCTCTATAAGATCACCCCTCATCCTCCAACGCTCCGCTGAATATTGTCCCAGCCTGCTCAACCTCTCCCTATAGTTCAGACACTCGAGTCCTGGTGACCTCCTTGTAAATCATCTTGACTAAATCTGTAGATGGGCGGAGTAAATGACAAAAGCTAGTGGCGAGAAGAGGACAAAAGGATGTCAGAGAAGGAAATAAGAGGATGGGTGAAATATAAAGCTGAAGGGAGGGATAAGGTTGGAAGCGAACAAAGAGGAGGGGAAAGAACTGGGATGAAAGACAAATATGGGACGGCAATGGGAGATGTGCATGTTGAGGAGGAGAAAGGAGCAGGGAGACTGGGATTGTAGGAGTCAGTGGGAGAAATGTGGGTGCACAATTGGGTGGCAGGAGGCTGGGGAAAGAGAGGGTAAAGAGGACATTATTTGAAGTTGGATAATTCAATGCTCATATTGATGGGTTGTAAGCTACCCAAGTGGAATATAGGGCGCTGTACTTTCAGTTTGCATGTGGCCTCACCTCTGGCAATGGAGAAGGCCAAGGACAGAAATGTTGGTACGGAACTGGAGAGGGGAGTTTAAATGATTCAGTCGTTATGGGAACCAATGGATATGCAGGTCTATACAGTTATCACACCATTCTGAAATTGCTCTGCACAAAATAGAAAATAAATGTGATGGCAGTGGGGTACACATGTGCCCTTGAGCTTTTCCACAAGGGCATCTCGGTGCTATTATGCAAAGGCTTTTTTACTCATTCATGAGAAATCAGCATCACTGGCAAGGTCAGAATTTATTACCATTGAGATGGAAGTGCTGAGCTGCCACTTCAAACTATTCCAGTCTTGTTCCCATTGAATTGTTAAGAGGGGGTTCTAGTATGTTGGCTCTTTAATATATGGAAACTGAAATATAATTCCAAATTAGTGTAATGGGAAATTTGAAAGGATGGTGTATCCAAGTATCTTTTTGTTCTAGGCGGTAGAGATTGCTTGTTCGGGAGGGGCTGGTGTGGAAGTTCTTGCAGATTATTACAGTTCAGTATGTAAATGCTGCCATGTTACACCAACAATAGAGAATGTGAATTTTTAAGCTGGCGTTTGGAGCAAAATTCCATGTTAATGTTCAGTTTCCTCAGTGTTTTTGGGATTCCACAGGTAGCCAGGATGGACAATATTATTACACCAAGCTCCTAGCTCTTCCTTTCGTTCTCCCCCCCCCCCCCCCCCCCCCATCCCTCCAGTGGTTCCCCACGCCGGGTTCACATTGTCCTCTGTTCTTTCCCCGCTCATGGCGGTCCACCCACCCGTGAGGCATCACCGCCGCTGCCGCTGCGAGGCTTTACCTTCGCTGCGGCCCCACCACCGTAAGGCTTCACCACTGCCGTCGCTGTGGCCCTCGTTTGTCGAGGTCATGACATTCCTCCAACACCAATCGTGCTAGGTTTTGTGGGATCTATGGACTGAAGCACATATTGTGCAAGGTCAGAGACTTGGGCACCCATGTGAGATCTTTCACATCTACTTGCCCGATACAACCAGATATTCTGAAACCTGCCTATCATTAATTGGGTCTTCCCTGACCTGGCCTTTGGGCTGGAGGATGATATGTAACTGCAAAATAAATTTCTTTCTTCAATGCCAAAATAAGTTAGCTGAAGAGTCTAGGTATTCTGAGGTATTCTAGGTGTTGAGTGAAACACTTACCAACCCCCTCCCCGATGCATTCCTTCCATTTACATGTGTAGGAAGGAACTGCAGATGCTGGTTTAAACCGATAGACACAAAATGCTGGAATATATCTCAGTGGAACATGCAGCATCTCTGGAGAGAAGCAATGGGTGATGTTTTGGGTCTTGACCCGAAACATCACCCAGTCCTTCCATTTGCATGTCAAGTTTACAACAAAATGGTCTTTTTACTTACCTGGATGAATGCAGGTCCAACAAGACAAGAAGCAACACCTTAAAGAACAAGCAGCCTATATAAAAATCCTCCCATCCATCACCAGTACATCAATTCCTTTCATCACTATGGCTGCAGTGTGTGCCATCGATATGTTGCACTGTTCTGATTCTGATGCATTTGTTCTGTTATCATTCTCCTTGTGCCAGACCCATTTAACCATTCAATGATGGTTGCTGATTGATTACTACTGGCTGTTGCTATGATTTTATAAGTATATAGGGCCTTCTTACAGTCCTTTAAAATTCCAAGTGTCTCCAAGGATTTGTGCAAAAGCTGCTGAATGAGTTTGCCCTGACTTCAAGGTCTTTTGTACAAACTGCTTTTTTATCTCTCAGACAAGTGCAACAGTAGGCATTCTACTGGGACTATGGTTGTAGAATAGATCAAGACACCCAAAGGAGAAGGAAGAAGTGAAGGAGAAGGGTTTTCAGCAAGGTGGGTTTCCTGAACCTTAGCAATGAATACATGTACAATGACAGCGCCTCACAACAGATAGCATCAGGGAAATAGAATGGGTGACGTATCGGGTCTAGACCCTTCTTCATACCCAAAACATCACCCATTCCTTCTCTCCAGTGATGCTGTCTGTCCCGCTGAGTTACTCTAGCATTTTGTTTCTATCTTCGGTGTAAACCAGCATCAGCAGTTCCGTCCTACACATGTTACCAGGTGTAGAAGCTGGTACATTCATTGGTTGAATTGAACAGTGGTGCAGCTGATAGAGCTGCTGCCTCAAGCACCAGAGGCACAGGTTTGATCCTAACCTCAAGTACTCACAGTAAAGAATTTGCACTTTCTCCTTGTCAGCATGTGGGTTTCCTCCTGGTTTCCTCCCACTTCCCAAAGAGTTGGTCAGGTAATTGCCCCCTGTAAATTGTCCCTGATGTGTAGGAAGTGGATGCAAAACAAGGGTCACACAGAACTAGTATGAACTGATGATCAGTGTTCAGTGTGGCTCTGTGAGCTGTCGAGCCAATTTCCATGCTGTGTCGCTGAGCTCCAATCTCAACATTTCGGATGACAGAAACATTTATAAATAACCTAAAATACGCCACCAAAAAGCAAACTGATGGAGGTATTTAGCAAATTAAGTGTGTAGAAAGGAACTGCAGATGCTGGTTTAAACCAAAGATAGACACAAAAAGCTGGTGCAACTCAGCAGGTCAGACAGCATCTCTGGTGCAAAGGAATGAAGAAGGGTCTCGACACGAAATATCACCTATTCCTTTTCTCCAGAGATGCCATCTGACCCGCTGAGTTACTAAAGGTATTCCGCAGGTTGAGCAGCATCTCTGGGGGTGGGGTGAGGGTGAGGGGCGGAATGGAATTGCCGACATTTTACACCTCGACCCTGCATTAGTCCTGATGTGGGGTCTCACTGCTAAACAATGATGATTCCTTCTCCCCGCCCTTCACGGTTGCTGCTTGACCTGCTGAGTTCCTCCAGACGCTTGTATTGTTCTTAGATTCCAGCACTTGCAGTCTCTTGTGTCTCTACAATACTCTGGCATCTGTTAAAAAAAATGTGATTAAAAATATAAAATTATTATTTTAATTAAAATTTTGCATAACATTTACACACAATTAAAACATTTAACTTGATTGAAATCAGTTTAATTAAATCAAATGGGAACGAAATTAACTTGTACTTACCGTTCTTTCCACAGCTGTTTCTTCCTTGTGAATTCAATGGACCTGTCAGCTTAGGCAGGCTTTGAAAGCTGATTATCCACTCTGCCAAAGACAGTGCTTACTTGTCCAACAGTGTAGTGCTGGCCTTGCTTTCCCTCTCTCCCTGTCCCTCCACCACCCTAGATCTCCGACCAGTTTCACTGACCTCCTTATTAATTTTACTGTTTGTATGCCTCGTTGTCACCTTCCCCTCAGCCAATATTTACTTGATCATCATCTGCTGTGATCTGACATTCTCACACCTTACCCTTTCATATCTCTAGTTTCCCTCTCCCCTGACTCTCAGTCTGAAGAATAGTCTCGACCCGAAACGTTACCAATTCATTCTCTCCAGAGATGCTGTCTGTCCCATTGAGTTACTCCAGCATTTTGTGTCTATCTTCAGTGCAGAATAGGTACATTGTGAGTGGACCTTGGCAGTAGGCTAGCTGTTTGGGTCCCAAACTTCATTCCAGTCCACTGGGTGAAAGGCGGCACATCTGATGTTCAACCCCACTGAAAAGTCACCACACAGTTTACCAGCGCCTGCCTTTATACCGTTGAACAAATCACCACTGCAGTCTGGCTAATAGTGCTATTTTCAGATTCAATGGTAACCAATGGGAAACAAAGGAAACTATTGAGCAGACTGCATGCAAATCTCTCACTATACCCACTGTCTGACTAATTGACACTTTCTTCATAGATACTTCATGGCCTGCTGAACATTTTCAGTTTTACTCTTCCAGTTCTAAACATCTATTAAACATTGCTCCTAGATTGATAATTCAAGAGTCTTTTGTGCGTTAACAAATATTCATACCTTATTTAATGAATCAAATAAGGTAAATTAAACTGAAAGATGAAAATTTGGAGCCAATGAATAGAATTATTTAAATATTTGAGTTGTCACTTGGGAAACTAATTGGAGGACACATTTCTTAACAGAGATGTGGAAAAATAGTACAAAAAATTAAATGGCTTCATTACTTTTAAATTGAATCTTGCTTCCGAAACAATATTTCTAGTACAGTTCAGTAATCTGCGGGAAAGGTTCGATGCAAAGCGTCACCTATTTCTTTTCTCCAGAGATGCTGCCTGACCTTCGGCTTCCAAGTTTCTCCAGCATTTTGTGGCTATCTTCAGACTTGATTCAATTGGCTTCAAGAATTTCAGTGGGGACCACAGTAAATTGGAGGAGCAGCAACTCATATTTCGCTTGGGCAGTTTGCACCCCAGTGGTATGAACATTGACTTCTCTAATTTCAGGTAGTCCTTACTTTCTCCTCCTCTTCTCAGCTCTCCCTCAGCCCACTGTCTCCGCCTCTTCCTTACTTCTTCCCGCCAACCCCCCCCCCCCCCCCCCCCCACCCACCCTCACATCAGTCTGAAGAAGGGTCTTGACCCGAAATGTTGCCTGTTTCCTTTGCTCCATAGATGCTGCCTCACCCGCTGAGTTTCTCCAGCATTTTCATCTATCTTCAAGGATTTCATTGCTTTGTTGTTCATTCACATGACAATTAAATACTTTTGGCACTTAATGCTTGAAGAATTCAAATTCACATGCTAACTGAGACAACGCACAAAATATATTTTCCCCGGTCTCCATATTATATTCATTGCCTTTACTCAGGAACTTACAGCGCCAGAGACCCAGTTTCAATCCTGACATTGGGTGGTGTCTGTATGAGGTTTGCAAGTTTTCCCTGAGACTGTGTGGGTTTCCTCCGGACGCTCCGGTTTCCTCCCACACTCTAAAGACATACAGGTTTGTGGGTTCATTGGCTTTGGTAAATTGTAATGTTGTCCCTTGTGTGTTGCACAGTGATAGTGTACGGGGTGATCACTGGTCAGCACGGACTAGGTGGGCCGAAGTGCCTGGTCCGCACTGTATCTCTTAAGTCTAATGTCTGAAGTCTAAAGTAGCTGGGAACATATATGACAAAATAAGGACCTATAATTCTTTCAAATAATTTGGGGTCCTACAAATATAAAAACTGGGAAGAGTAAATCAAAAAAGGTAGTTTTCAAAATGCAAGTACTACCCCTAGGTAAGACATAGAATCGTACCTCACGGTATGCCTGCAGACTCAACAACTAAAATACTGCAGTTGCTTGACATTCACGAATTAAAGCAAGCACACTGATAATGTTCCAAGCCGCTGAGAGGATTCTCCCGACGCCGGAGCACCATCACCCGGCGAGAACAGCCTGGAACATCGGGCCTCCGTGAAGGCGACTGCTGAGGCCTCAATAGGTCTGACTATGGGTGGACATGGGTTGGGGACTGGACATTATGCTTTCCCTCATAATGGGAACCATTGTGGGGAGATGATTTTTTTATGTTTAAATCTCTTTATTAGTGCTATGTCTGTATTCATTTTTTATGTGCTGCATTGGCAAGAAACATTTCACTACACCAATTGGTGTATGTGACCAATAAACACTTGAACCTTGAACCTTGAATGGGTTTGACCACATCCATTAAAAGCATCTGTGAAATTGATCATTTGTCATCTGCAAGATTAGCAGATTAGCACTTAAAATTGGAAACCAAGGGGGAGAGAAATAAAAAACATTGGAAAATGAGCAGAATATCCTCGTAAGTTTTAGACTTTGGGCCCTCTGGGATAGAGAATTCAAAAAACATAGAAAAAAACAAGCAAAGAAATTACTGAATGAAGAAACCTGCTGACAGGTTTTTTGTCTTGTTTCAGATTTCTGCAGCTCAACTTTGATTAACTTATTTCTTTCCATAATCAAGTTAGATGTTTCTAACACATGAGGAAAGGCTGACAAAAAATAATAACTACAGTGGCTAAGCATTTCTTGTTCTCGGAATCGTCTGATAGTAGTCTTCACAGTCCTGATGTCCTGATTATCTCATAGTCCTCGCATTTTAATTATAGATTACCAATACTTTATCTTGTGTCAAGTTTTATAGTTCTAAGCTCTCCATCCAGAGAAAAAGAACAGTCAGTTTATGTCCTGTCAATCCATATTACAATCTTACATTTTTCAATCAATTCGGATTATAAACTCCTGAGTTTACATTCAGGGATACAGGGGGGAGAGGATATAAATGGGATGAAAAATAAGGCATTGAGTTCTTGTACCAGGCACAGTATTTAATGACAATGTTGGGGAAAATGGAGAACTGGAGAACTGCAGATGTACGGTAGAGTGCATATTGACTAGTTATTAATTTAGTTTAGTTTATTTTTGAGACCCTTCGGTCCACCAAGTCCATACCATGCTAGCAATCCCAGCACATTAACACTAACCTGCACACACAAACACATGGGACAATTTACAATTTTACTGAAGGCAATTAACATACAAACCTGTACGTCTTTGGAGTCTTGGAGAAAACCGGAGCACCAGGAGAAAACCTACCAGGTCATGAGGAAAATGTACAAATTCCGTACAGTCAGGATCGAACCCTGGTCTCTGGCACTGTAAGGCAGCAACTCTACCGCTGTACCACCGTTCCGCTCTTATATCATGGCCTGGTTCAGCAACTTGAATACCCAGGAACAAAGAAGATTACAAAAAGTGGTAGACACTGCCTGGTCCATCATGGGTCGACCTCCCCACCATAAAAAGGACCTATTAAGGACACTGTCTCAAAAAGGCAGCCAGCATCGTCAACACCCCCCAACGACCCTCATCACCCTCACCATGCTCTCATTTCATTCCTACCATTGCGGAGAATGGATAGGAGTCTAAAAACCACAACCACCAGGTTCAGGAATAGCATCTTCCTAATAACCATAAACTTCTTGAACACTACAAAACACTAACTAAACTGTGGCCTAGAGATAGTTTTGTTACTAAGGACTAAAAAGCACTAAGGACTTTCGACTTTTGCACTAATATTGGGGTTATTCATTTATTGAATTTTGTTTTGTTAATTATGTTATCTATGATTATTGTGTTTGCAAGCCTGTTACGCTGCTGCAAATAATTGTCCTGGTGTTCATATGTGTGACAATTAAACATTGTTGACTCTTGATTCTTGAGTTTCATAATGTCAGTTTCATTATAGCTTCAAAAATAGGTGCACATCACATTCAATTGCCAATTGAAATTCCTCTGGGCAAAATCTTAAAGTGACAGAAGTTCTTAAGCGCTGCAATTCTCAGCAGATCCAGTCCTGGATGTGATGGTGAAGCTTTGATCCAATGTTAAGAATGCCCAGAATGACCAGTAATCTGACACCTTGCTTCACCAGTGTTCAGTTGGCTGGTTGAGATGGATTAGAGAAATCAGGCCAAACTCCCTTCCACTGCTCACCACATGACAACTGGTAGATTAAAACCTGCACGGAATGTTGATCAAATATTTGGAAGGGTGCCATGAACACACGCATTTTTCGATTAGATTTTTGAAAAGTAATATTTTATGCATAATAGGATTTCTAGGCTCCCCACCTCTTCAAATGAGCACTGAGGTGTGAAAAATAGCATTTGTTTCCCTGGACTGGTTTAATTCCACAATCTTGTCATCCAAACCCAAATCTAGAAGATATGAAGGTTTGACAATGAATTTCTAATAGGATGGCACTAAACCATTGTTGATACATCAAAGAATATTTGTGTGTTTCTGCAACACAGATTATTTGCATTTCAATATTAGTCCAGCAGTCCTTCAAGATGATAACAATACAAAAGCTGTAAGGGAAAAAGTAATCTTTTGTCTTTCTTTATGTTCTCTGAGAAATGTCCAACAAAAGGTCAAGCAAATTGGTTTATTGAAATATGCAGGTGCCTAGGTGAGCGTTTTGGTGAAGAAAAGTTTGTTTTAATTTCCAAAATGTCATTACAAAATGAGAACAAAATGTTATGAATTTTGTCACGCATTCTTCATGGCACAAACCACCAGGTAATACCGGCCAATCAGGATATTAACTGCATTCAGGCAACAAAATAATTCAACTGTAAAATCAAAATTCTCCTCAGATGATTAAAACGAGTTCCATTCTCATAAGCACGGTCCTGGACCTCGAAGGAAATACAACTGTTGAAGCTTGTTTGTTATATAAACTCATAAATGCTATTTTTCATCTGTGAAATATTAAAGCTTATTTTTAGGTGACTCTCATACAAATGAGGTGAAGTGATTATCTTAACTCACGTTGCAAACCTGCCAAGAGGTTACTCACAATAAGTGGAAAACTTTGTGTTTTGCTGCGATATTGCTGCAGGGGAAAGAAAAATAGCCAAAGATCCTATTCTCTTCTTTCAACAGTCTCACTTCCTTCCCATTTTAATTCTTTCATTGTCACTCTGTTTCATTATTTGGTTCAGACTACTCCTCAGGGACTTTATTTGAGATTTATAGATAAATTGTCTTTGAAGTTAAATATTTTTGCCTTTTGCATTTCTTGTTATTTTTTTAATGTTTTTCACTATGTACAGTTACTTATCCTTTATGTTTTTATAAAGGTGTTTGTCAGATGGTTAAAAATATGGCACTGATCTCTAGAATTATGCAAAGAGAGAAGGAGATGGGAAAGAGGTAGAAAATGAAATAAAGCGGAGAAAAATAGGGGCAGAGACGTGTATGGGATCTGGGAGGTAGCAAGGTTCAGGGCCTAGCAAGGTTCAAAGTAAAGACCACAGGAAGTAATAGTGATATGTGACATAGAAACATAGAAACGTAGAAAATAGGTGCAGGAGTAGCCCATTCGGCCCTTCGAGCCTGCACCGCCATTCAATATGATCATGGCTGATCATCCAACTCAGTATCCTGTACCTGCCTTCTCTCCATACCCCCTGATCCCTTTAGCCACAAGGGCCACATCTAACACCCTCTTAAATATAGCCAATGAACTGGCCTCAACTACCTTCTGTGGCAGAGAATTCCACAGATTCACCAATCTCTGTGTGAAAAATGATTTTCTCATCTCGGTCCTAAAAGACTTCACCCTTATCCTTAAACTGTGACCCCTTGTTCTGGATTTCCCCAACATCGGGAACAATCTTCCTGCATCTAGCCTGTCCAACCCCTTAAGAATTTTGTAAGTCTCCATAAGATCCCTCCTCAATCTTCTAAATTCTAGCGAGTACAAGCAAAGTCTATCCAGTCTTTCTTCATATGAAAGTCCTGCCATCCCAGGAATCAGTCTGGTGAACGTTCTCTATACTCCCTCGATGGCAAGAATGTCTTTCCTCAGATTAGGAGACCAAAACTCACGCAATTCTCCAGGTGTGGCCTCACCAATACCCTGTACAACTGCAGTAGAACCTCCCTGCTCTTGTACTCAAATCGTTTTGCTATGAATGCCAACATATCATTCGCTTTCTTCACTGCCTGCTGCACCTGCATGCCTACTTTCAATGACTGGTGTACCATGACACCGAGGTTTCGTTGCAGCTCCCCTTTTCCTAATCGGCCACCATTCAGATAATAGTCTATGTTCCTGTGTTTGCCACCAAAGTGGATAACCTCGCATTTATCCACGTTATACTGCATCTGCAATGCATTTTCCCACTCACCCAACCTATCCAAGTCACATTGCAGACATGGAAGCAAGCCTTTCAGCTGACCATCTATTTGAGAATGTAATTGGAAGGCATTGGAACGACCTGAATGAGTGTAGCTGCTTACAGTGTAGCTGCTGCTTGCTGCTGCTGCTGCTGCTGCTGGCCCCGACGATGGCTGCCACGGTGTACTGCTCCTTGCTGTTTTGTATGTGTTTGTTCATTTGTGTTATCTGTGAAAACCCTACAAAGATTACTTTCACGAGAGGTACTCATAAACATTGGACATACGGTGTCTCCAAACATCGTTCCGGATTTCTCTCACTCGCTGGATTATTTGGACATAATCATCGGCGGGGCTGTGGCTGCGTTCAAGGTCTAGAGACGGAGTAGGACCCATGGGAAGCACTCTGGAGCACTCATCAGACTCCGGTGACGAGGATCACGCACACCACTCCCGAGCATATTCCTGGCAAACGTACGTTCTCACAAGAACAAAGTGGACGAACTGCAACTCCTGCGCCGGACAAACAAGGACTTCTCTCGACTACTGCCCGGTGTTTCACCGAGACCTGGCTTAGTGAGTTGACCCCGGACAGCGCGCTGCAACTGGCTAGCTTCCAACTTCACAGAGTGAATCGCGAAGTGGAGGCAGCGGGGAAATCAAGAGGTGGTGGAGTATGCTTCTATACCAACCGGGATTGGTGCAAAGACATCACGGTACTGTCAAATTTCTGCTCTCCCAACCTAGAATCCCTCTTTATAAACTGCAAACCCTTCTACTCTCCGAGGGAATTTAACTCCTTTATTTTCGCTGGAGTTTACATTCCCCGCCAAGCCTGCGTACGTGAGGCGCAAATGCAACTCGTTGACCAGGTAATGAGGGTAGAGAGTGACTTCCCTGACTTCATGGTCATGGTTTTGGGAGACTTTAACAAAGCTAACCTCAGCCGTGACCTTCCAAAATACAGACTTCATGTTACCTGCCCCACCAGAGGGGAGAGAACACTCGATCACTGTTATACGGCAATCAAGGACACAAATTGCTCTGTTCCCCAGGCGGGTCTGGGTCTCTCTGATCATTGTTTAGTTCACCTTATTCCGACCGACAGGCAGAAACTAAAAGCTGCTAAGCCTGTGGTCAGAACAACGAAAAGGTGGACAAGCGAGGGCATTGAGAACCTACAATCCTGCTTTGACTGCACGGATTGGAATGTGTTCAGGGAAGCAACCACAAGCCTCGATGAGTATACAGACACTGTATCATCATATGTCAGCTTTTGCGAGGACAGTTGCATTCCAACTAAGACCCGGAGATGGTTCAACTACAACAAGCCCTGGTTCATTGCAGAACTCAGACAGCTCCGACGGTCTAAACAGAAGCGGGGATTCAGACCTCTACAGGCAGGCCAAGTACAAGCTGAGAAGAGGAATCAGAGCTGCCAAGTAAAGGTACTCTGAGAAGTTGAGGAGCAAGTTCTCGGCTAGTACTCTTCTTCAGTTTGGAAGGGCTTGCAAGAAACTACCAGCTACAAGAGGAAAGCCCCCCGGTCTTTGGACAATCGTCAGCTGACCAACGACCTGAATGAGTTTTACTGCAGGTTTGAAAATCAGAAACATAACCCTGGTGCGCCCTCCCCCCCGTCCCCAACCAACACAGCCAGACCCCAATCTACAAAGAATGGACCCTGCACCCTCTCCTTCCCATTAACCACTTTTCACCTACTTAAGGCAAGACTCCAGTTTGAAAAGACCGGACCATTTCCCACCCCAACCAACACTTTACACCCACTCACAACCTGACCTCAGACTGCAAAGACTGGTCCTTTGTACACCCACCCCCCTCCAATCACCACTTCACACCCAACAAAGGTAAAACAGTTATAATGGGTGACTTCAATCTACATATAGATTGGGTGAATCAAATTGGCAGGGGTGCTGAGGAAGAGGATTTCTTGGATTGTATGCGGGATGGATTTCTAAACCAACATGTAGAGGAACCAACGAGAGAGAAGGCTATTCGAGACTGGGTATTGAGTAATGAGGAAGGGTTAGTTAGCAGTCTTGTTGTGCATGGCCCTTTGGGCAAGAGTGACCATAATATGGTTGAGTTCTTCATTAGGATGGAGAGTGACATTGTTAATTCAGGAACAAGGGTTCTGAATTTATAGAAAAGTAACTTTAAGGGTATGAGACGTGAATTGGCCAAGATAGACTAGCAAGTGATTCTTAAAGGGTTGATGGTGGATATGCAATGGAAGGCATTTAAAGAGTGCATGGATAAACTACAACAATTGTTCATCCCAGTTTGGCAAAAGAATAAATCAGGGAAGGTAGTGCATCCCTAGATAACAAGGGAAATCAGAGATAGTATCAAAACTAAAGATGAAGCATACAAATTAGCCAGAAAAAGCAGCCTACCAGAGGACTGGGAGAAATTCATAGTCCAGCAGAGGAGGACAAAGTGCTTAATTAGGAAAGGGAAAATAGATTATGAAAGAAAACTAGCAGGGGACATAAAAATGGACTGCAAAAGTTTTTATAGATATGTGAAGAGAAAAAGGTTAGTTAAAACAAATGTAGGTCCCTTGCAGTCAGAAACTGGTGAATTGATCATGGGGAACAAGGACATGGCAGACCAATTGAATAACAACTTTGGTTCTGTCTTCACTAAGGAAGACATAAATAATCTGCCGGAAATAGCAGGGAACCGGGGGTCAAATGAGATGGAGGAACTGAGTGAAATCCAGGTTAGCCGGTAAGTGATGTTAGGTAAATTGAATGGATTAAAGGCCGATAAATCCCCAGGGCCAGATAGTCTGCATCCCAGAGTACTTAAGGAAGTAGCCCCAGAAATAGTGGATGCATTAGTGATAATTTTTCAAAACTCTTTAGATTCTGGAGTAGTTCCTGAGGATTGGAGGGTACCTAATGTAACCCCACTTTTTAAAAGGGGAGGGAGAGAGAAAACGGGGAATTACAGACCAGTTAGTCTAACATCGGTAGGGGGAAAATGTTAGAGTCAGTTATTAAAGATGGGATAGCAGCACATTTGGAAAGTGGTGAAATCATTGGACAAAGTCAGCATGGATTTATGAAAGGTAAATCATGTCTGACGAATCTTATAGAATTTTTCGAGGATGTAACTAGTAGAGTGGATAAGGGAGAACCTGTGGATGTGTTGTATCTGGAATTTCAGAAGGCTTTTGACAAGGTCCCACATAAGAGATTAGCATTCAAACTTAAAGCACACGGTACTGGGGGTTCAGTGTTGATGTGGATAGAGAACTGGCTGGCAGACAGGAAGCAAAGAGAAGGAGTAAACAGGTCATTTTCAGAATGGCAGGCAGTGACTAGTGGGGTACCGCAAGGCTCAGTGCTGGGACCCCAGCTATTTACAATATATATCAATGATCTGGATGAGGGAATTGAATGCAACATCTCCAAGTTTGCGGATGACACGAAGCTGGGGGACAGTGTTAGCTGCGAGGAGGATGCTAGGAGGCTGCATGGTGATTTGGATAGGTTGGGTGAGTGGGCAAATGCATGGCAGATGCAGTATAATGTGGATAAATGCGAGGTTATCCACTTTGGTGGCAAAAACAGGAGGGTAGACTATTATCTGAATGGTGGCCGATTAGGAAAGGGGGACATGCAACCTGGGTGTCATGGTAAACCAATCATTGAAAGTAGGCATGCAGGAGAAGCAGGCTGTGAAGAAAGTGAATGGAATGGTGGCATTCATAGCAAAAGGATTTGAGTACAAGAGCAGGGAGGTTCTACTGCAGTTGTACAGGGTCTTGGTGAGGCCACATCTGGAGTATTGCATACAGTTTTGGTCTCCTAATCTGAGGAAAGACATTCTTGCCATGGAGGGAGTACAGAGAAGGTTCACCAGACTGATTCCTGGGATGGCAGGACTTCCATACGAAGAAAGACTGGATAGACTCGGCTTGTACATGCTGCAATTTAGGAGATTGAGGGGGATCTTATAGAGACTTACAAAATTCTTAAGAGGTTGGACAGGCTAGATGCAGGAAGATTGTTCCCGATGTTGGGGAACTCCAGCACAAGAGGTCACAGCATAAGGATAAGGGGGAAGTCTTTTAGGACCAAGATGAGAAGATCATTTTTCACACAGAGAGTGGTGAGTCTGTGGAATTCTCTGCCACAGAAGGTAGTTGAGGCCAGTTCATTGCCTATATTTAAGAGGGAGTTAGATGTGGCCCTTGTGGCTAAAGGGATCAGGGGGTATGGAGAGAAGGCAGGTACAGGATACTGATTTGGATGATCAGCCATGATCATATTGAATGGCGGTGCAGGCTCGAAGGGCTGAATTGCCTACTCCTGCACCTATTTTCTATGATTCTATGAATCACCCACACCCTCTGCGCTGCACAACATCACTTATCCAATATCAACAATAAAAATAGAGGAGGTGGAGAGGCTTTTCAGAGGACAAAAAAGCCAGAAATCTCCTGGACCTGATAATGTTTCCCCCTCTACTCTTAAGCTCTGTGCCAAACAGCTGGCACCGGTCTTTACAGACATTTTAACCAGTCCCTGCAAACATGTACTGTCCCTGTCTGCTTCAAAATCTCCACTATTGTCCCTAAACCCAAAAAGACAAGGATTACTTGTCTTAATGACTACAGGCCTGTCACACTGACCTCTGTAGTCATGAAGACACTCGAATGGCTTGTGCTGGCCAAGCTGAAAAATATCACAAACTCCCTTCTGGACCCTCTGCAGTTTGCATATCGGGCCAATAGATCTGCGAATGATGCAGTCAACCTGGGCCTGCACTTCATCCTACAGCGCCTAGACCACCAGGGGATCTATGCGAGGATCCTGTTTGTTGATTTTAGCTCTGCATTCAACACCATTGTGCCAGAGCTGCTACACTCCAAACTTTCCAAGTTGACTGTGCCTGAACCCCTCTGTCGGTGGATCACCAGCTTCCTGACAGACAGGAAGCAGCATGTGAGGCTGGGACAGCACATCTCGGACCCGCAAATGCTCAGCATAGGAGCACCACAAGCCTGTGTACTCTCTCCTCTCCTCTACTCTCTCTACACCAACGACTGCACCTCCACAGACACTTCTGTCAAGCTTCTCAAGTTTGCAGATGACACAACCCTGACTGGACTGATCCAGGATGGGGAGGAATCTGCCTACAGACAGGAAGTGTCACAGCTGGTGTCCTGGTGCTGTCGCAACAACCTAGAGCTCAATGCTCTTAAGACAGTGGAATTGATTGTAGACTTTAGGAGAGCTCCCCCTCCCCTCCCCTCACTCACCATCAACAACACCACAGTCACATCTGTGGAGTCTTTTAAGTTCCTGGCACCCAATCTCAAGGACCTTAAGTGGGGGGCTACCATCGACTCCACAGTCAAAAAGGCACAACAGAGGATGTACTTCCTACGGCAGCTGAGGAAGCACAATCTGCCACAGGCAATGATGGTCCAATTCTACATGGCCATCGTAGAGTCTGTTCTCACCTTCTCCATCATGGTCTGGTTTGGCTCAGCCACCAAGCACGACACCTGGAGGCTGCAGCGAATCGGCCGATCAGCAAAGAAGGTTATTGGCTGCAACCTTCCCTCCAGTGATGAACTGTACACTGCAAGGACCAGGAAGCGAGTGGGCAAGATCATCTATGACTCCTCTCACCCTGGCCACAAACTCTTTGAATCACTTCCCTCTGGAAGGCGACTCCAGACTGTCAAAGCTTCCACAGCCGGATATAAAAACTGTTTTTATCCACGAGTATTTGCTCTACTCAACAGCCAAAAATCTGTAGCCTCCCTTTGATCTGGTATTTGTTGGTTCACATGCTTGATCAATGATGTTTTATCATTAATGTTTTATTATTATTAATATGTTGTGTTTTCTGGGTCATTCGTTACTGTCATCGTATGTGATGTTGTTACTTGTGGGTGGAGCACCAAGGCAAATTCCTTGTATTTGAATACTAGGCCAATAAACTTACTTACTTACTTACTTACTACTTGGAATTGAGGCATGAGAGCATACACATTGGCAGAGTCAAGAGCTATGGAAGGTAATAATGATGGATATGGCACCACTCATGGCCAAGCTTGAAGAAGGCTGGGCTGTTGGGTCTTGTTAATACTCAGTAAAAGAGTTGTAAACCCTGGATGAGTCTTGGGCTGTTGAGAATCCAGGGTTTCAGAGTTCATGCCTCAAACTCTATGGAGAAACCTCCTGACTAAAATGTAAATCTTTCTGTGGCCAGTTACAAATAATATCCATTCAAGACATTTCCAAAACTTTAATTTGAGGAAATCCTGATTTCCCTGCATAATTAACACAGAAAACAAATTAGATCTTTGGAAGTCTCAGATAGTTCTGCAAATATCATTGCACTCATGAATCCCACAATGGCTGAAAGTGCTAAACTATATGGACTAGATTCATAGTCCAGACTTGTTTTCTTCGATTTATAGAGAATGCGACTTGGTATTTTAATTGGTTAAAAGAGTTGTTGGAGCAGATGGTGAGAAATAATTTACGCCGATAGGAGAATATTGCACAAGAAGTGTGGGGTTATCAAGGATATTTTAGAATTAGAATTGGACCTCTCAGGATGGCATCAAGGATGTTCCTTCAAAGATGTTCACACAACATCTGCACCTCAGCCTTTGTGGCTGAATCAATCGATAACTTCAAAATTGGAGTTTGGATATCCTTTGCACAAAGCTATTAAGGGAGGTTTCCAACACATTTCATCTTTCTCATAGGTTGCCCTTGATTTTCAGCTCTCAGTGGATGTTACGTGTAGGCATGTACGGAGTTAAGGGACATATCACCATTTCTACATTACTACTGCAAAGCTGGAATATTTTTGTATTCTCCAATAAACCCAGATGAGAGGGAATGTAGCAAATTCCTTCCTTACTGATTAAAATTACTCCATGAATTGGAATTTTGTCAGTCGAGAAATTTTAACGACTAAATATATTTATTTTATCTCTACCTGCTGAAAGGAATATAATGAAATAGACATCGCAGGAACATATTAAAGTAGATTCAGTTATATTGCACATTAATGATATAAAATCAGATGCTATAAAATGTTGCCAAAACCTTTGGAGAGCAAGAAAGAATAATTAAATTGCTGACGGCAATGAACTTCATAAAGATTAAACTTTCTCACTTAAATCTTCAGATAATTTTTCCGTTAAAGTTTTGTCCCTTATATCCCTTTCTTACACGCCATTTTATAAGTAGCAGATAACACACGTGCTCGTCTAGATCCTGTAAAAGCACAAGAACAAGAAATACATCTACCATCAAAGGAGCACAGAATGCTCCAATTGTGGATACTTCCAACAATTTTATAACATAATTGCAGCTCGAAGAACATTACAAAACCTATGCTGTGGATAGACCTCTTTCCAAAACCAAAACCTGAAAGGTGGTCCTTTATTTACCATTATACTATTAAAGGAATGAATCATACTGGTGTATAACTCCAACATATTAGAGCAAGATGACACAGAGTAGTATTACTGAAAGAATAATTATATTTCAATGTAATGATCAAAACTTTTTTATGATTAACTACATTGAAATGAAATCTCACCGTATGCAGTAACAATAATTTCAATGCTTTTTCGTATTCCATTCTGAAATTAACACAGTAACCCTGCTGCATATGTAGATTTATTGACATCTAATTCATTACACTATAGCTACTATTCATAGTAACTGCATTCATGTTGTGTTACTATGAGCCTGTGAACACATGGTCATTATACTGGATCGAGACATGGAGACTGTGGTGCATTTAAAAAAAGGAAAGCATTCCAAAATGCTTCCCACGGATAAACAGATATAAGCCAAAGAAGTCATGGTTAGGAGAAGAGACCAAAGGATTATTGGAAGCAGGCAGCCTCAAGGAGGGCTACAAGAAGAAGGAAATAGTGGGGAAGCGGTTCATGAAGATATTCAGGACAGTGAATAAAAACCAGATTGCAGATACAGTACCGTGAAAATGATTGCTCGGTTGTTATGGTAACATGGTGTATTGAAGATTTATGCTTCACAACAACACGCATTTCACAATGAAGCACAGCAATTCTCTAAAGAGGGCTTTTTTGTTGTTGCAAAGGCACTCTTAAAAACAGATGAATCCAAGCAGCAATAGTATTTGGCTCCAGCTGGATAGTGACTTGTTTCATGTACTAGTATCCCTAATGATCCAGAAACATAAGCTCAAATTCCATGCGGCAGGTGGAGAATTAGATTCAGCTCAATAAATAAATCTGAAATAAGAAGCTGCTACCAGCAGTAGTGACCATGTGTGGGAGGACTAGAACAGAGAGCAGTAATTGGATTGCTGTTGCTCTTTGGCATTTATGAATTTATACATTTTATTTTCAATTGTTTTTCTTACTTTGGCATTTTGGCCAATTTCTGGACATTTGCTGGACTGGTCCAGCTACATTTTCTGGACAAGGATGTGAATATGAATCTACCTTGATCTTACCTTTCAAGTATCTGGAGCATCATTAATGGAAGAAATATAACTATTTGACTCCTCACAGTCCTCAAAACCTAACCAGACAGGATAGGTTTCCACTCCATCAGTTTTGGAGCGTTTCACTGCCTGTAACCTTGGAAGTATTTGAAATTTAATTGCTCAATTTAACTCAAAATAAGTCAAGAGTGGTTCATTGTGATCTGCACTGGGAAGGGAGCATTGACATTCTTACTTACTGCACCTTTACAGACCTATTAACTCAATAACACAACAAATACATATACAATAACCACTAATTATCACCAACATCAGGTAACCAGACCATAATAGTTCAATATTCTCCTTAGTGATCCCAATTCCTTATATTGTTTGAAATTGGGCATAGGCTTGAATTGGTTATAGGGTTGAATTAACATAATCCCAACGACATTATCATATTAAAAGCAGTCTGAAGAAGGGTCTCAACCCGAAACGTCGCCTATCTCCTTCACTCCTTAGATGCTGCTGCACCCGCTAAGTTTCTCCAGCTTTTTGTGTAACCCTTATCATATTAATGTTGTTTAAGAAGGAAACATTTTAGCCAAACAATTGTGTGACTATGATAGTCATAATTATTCAATTAGCATTTGGCAGCGTTTTTGACATTTAAATCCTCAATAATATGGAATGCCTTTATTCTGATTAATGCTAAATTCTACATACAAATATGACCATGGTGACCTTAAATGTTGCATGTATAATGTTTATCTGCAAGCAATAATTTGTTAATCTGTCAGGCTGAAAGAGAATTTGTGTGCAAACTCAGTTTTTAAATAACAACCTAAGAATAATCCATGGGTTACCTCAAAATTGCTAGAGAGGAAGGAGAAGATGGATCTGCTACACAATGGAAAAGATTAACTGGTCTTTGCATGTACAGTCACTATGTAATTCTTTATTGATAGCAGTACAGCTGGTACTTTAGATTCAACACACAGGATATTATAGTAATCTGCTGCAAATTGCAAAGGATTAGAAATGGAGTCGGTTATTACCATAACTTTACTTTTAATTATGAAAGTAACCACTGATATCACATTCTTTGATACTAACATCATGTAAGCTCCAGCTGGTGATTGCGTCATCTCATTATTTCCATAGTCTGTCAATGTATTGAGCAGATCACATCTGCTCTGGTAAAGAAGGCATTGGGCAGCTGCTCAGGTGAAACCAAGCCAAATTAAAAGAACAATTCTGTTGTGCTATTCTCCTAACTTTAATTATTTCCAAATAATTTATATCATAATTAACATGGTGCATTTAAATGAATTTGTAGATGAAATTTAATGTTAAAATCTTTTAGATCTTTATTATCTTTTTATTACATTATTTTCTAAAGAGCAGGGCAACAGTGCTGGTGAATGATATAGGAACAGCAGAAGTGTCAAGAGAGTCAAGACTGTCATGTGTTGTGTCATTATCGTCATGTGTCCCGTATCAGAACAATGAACTTCTTACTTGCAGCAAATAAACACATAATCAACAACAACAAAAGTTCAGTATCTATAAAAAAACAATCAACCAAACTGCTCCCCTCAATCCTGTACCATATTAGATAACTTATCTTAAACTTATCTTAAATACATTTATACATATTTGCTCCTCGTTTGATTTTGCTCCCTAAGAAAAATTCAGTAGATTCAGTCTCCATTGCCCTTTGGGGGTTAATTAAAGGATTAACATAACAACACAACTGCACAAAGACATTCTTCATAAATTCATTTAAAAGTTGAAGATATAAAGACCATTGGAAACCTTTTTTAATCTTCATCCTATCCAAATTCTTTATTAGCTCGATTGCCTCAAGCCGATCACCACTTGGAGGCACAAGGGACTGCAGATGCTGAAATGTGAAGCAAAAAACAAACAGCTGGAGGAAGTTGACAGATCGAGCAGCATCTGTGCAGGCAAAGGGATGGCCAATGTTTTCAGTTGGGATCCTGCATCAAGATTTAGAGTGTCAAGGGAAGATAGGTAGTATAAAGAGCTAAGAGAGGGAGATGTCCATAATCCCTAGCCCATTTGGTTCCAGCTATCATCTACCAGACCGTACTTCATCCCTCCTTCTCACTTGAAACATTACGCAGACTGCCTTCACAGACGCTGCTTGACTTACTGAGTTCCTCCACTGGTTGATTTTCTTTTTGCTCCAGATCACCACCTGATCTAAACTAGAAGAATGGTTTAGAATTGCTGACCTACTTCACTCCCTGCTCCACTGGAATCAGTCTCCCAGTCTTCCCATGACCATGCTTACAACGGCTAGATACGGAGGGGCTATCACATTGACCTCAGGCACCAGCAGTATGTTCTGTGCGACCACACAGCATTCAGTTAATAGGGAAAGCATTGGGAGCTGGCATAGCCATTAATCTAGCTGTGCATCTGGTAATATAATACCTTTTAGAGGTCTTTACCAATTATCATCTAACAACTACTCATACTGGAATAAATACAAAATATTTATTTTGAAAAAATAGACAAACACCTGAAAATACATTAAAAGTGAAACTTTAAGCTAAAGAAAAATAATGTTAAAAAGATAATCACCTTCTAGATTGTGTTCAAATCATCACTCCCCATTGAAATCAATGAGTTCTTGGATCCTGTTTCAGATCTAACATAGTGATAGATCCAAGAGGCAGTCCCTTGATGTAAGTGTGTGTATAATTAGGATGTATGAAAGAAGATTCAGCACTGCTGTCGTTCCTGAGAAATATGTTTTCAGTAACCAACCGCTGAATGTGTTAGATAATTGGAAATTGAAAGATGGCTCAGAATAAGTATATGCTAGGTAATCAGTTTTGGCATTTCATTGTGACTTATGGGAAATAGAAGCAGGCATTGTTAGAAGTAGTGACAACTCTTTCCAAGCCTAGAGAGATAAATTCATCTTATAACCACCTCCTCAGTGTTCATATAATGAAAGTTCCTTCACCAAATCTTGCATTCTCACAGCTTGCTCTATTCCACAGCTGTGAGGTATCAGCTGAAGGTAGTTTCAGGCACTTGTCAAAAATTGCAAAATTATACACGTAAGCCAGTTACTACCAAAAACCCATGTGTTAATGCATGGAGCTCATGATCTATAGATTTTCATCAAAGTGTTTCAGGCGTTGAGAAGCCCCACTATGCCTTACAGATTGCACAAAAAAGAATAAAGATATTTTCATTTTTATTTTGAAAAACTGTAATGCTTGAACTGATCCCCCAAATTCCAGCTCACTGGCAACATATTCTATGGCTTAACCAAACCCTTCACCACCCTCCACAGGTTCCCGACCAGGTCATGCACCATCTTGACATGGTAATGTATTACATTTTCCTCATCATCGATGGGTCTAAATCCATATCGCCATGCAAAACAGCACTGTGGAAATGCCTTTACTAGAAGGATTGCAGTGATTCAAGAAGGTGTTTCAAGGGCAAATAGGATTAGCAAATAAATGCCGGCCTTGCTGGCAATGCCTGTATCCCCAATGATGAAAATAAATGAAAGTCGTTACAATTAGTTCAAGTGTGAGAATCCTCAAGAAGATTTGGCAATTTATCATCCAAAGTTCAGGATCACTCCTATTCCTGAATCAGCCGACGACCTGACTTCCTGTGAGCTGCGAGCGGCGAGAAGGCCTCTCATCGAGTTACGGCCCTGTCCCAATTTCAGGCCTGGCACTCCCGACACGGAACCGGGAACCTTCCCAGAGAGGATGCAGGGAAACGACGGCGGACGCTAGACAAAAGGCCTGGTTAGAAGAACCGGGAGATCTTAACTTCCGCGCCCTCAAGGTCAACTGCGGGAGGAGTCTTGGGGAACAGGGCTGAAGAGGGCCGTGCATGGAGAAGAACAATGGTTCACGGGATGACCGGAATGGAGGCGACGGCTGCAACGGCCCTTTGTAGCCCGCTGCAGCTGGGACTGTAAAATGGCACCAAAATTGTGATAGAAACAAAGAAACTTAGAAAGTAGGTGCAGGAGTAGGCCATTCAGCCCTTCAAGCCAGCACCGCCATTCAAAATGATCATCCAGAATCAGTACCCTGTTCTTGCTTTTTCTCCATATCCCTTGATTCTGTTAGCCCTAAGAGCTATATCTAACTCTCTCTTGAATATATCCAGTGATACTTGCATATAGACTCAGTGGGCTGTTCGGTACATTCTGTACTAACTGGGGGATTTCTGAAGTCAAACGGCCTTGCCTCAATTTCTGGCATCATTCTCGATTGTGACCACTTCAGGCCATTGGAAGCCGACTCCAGGATCACTAATTCCCAATTTCTCACCTGGACGCAGCCTAATGGATCATCACAGCCCGATCCTGCAGCTCCCCAGATTAGAATTCTTCACTATATGAATGAAGAAAGTCACGCTTCAAGTCACGAAGAAGGTTCATGGTGAGAGGAGGGAACAGATTTGGATGCACGCTAACACCACCTGCAGTTTCTATGTTTGAAGACATTGAGGGTTGAGAGGTGGCATGAGAGGAGACGAGTGATGTGCGGCAACACAAGCAGGTGGGACTAATATAGATGAGGAATTTTGGTCGGTGCGGGCAAGTTGCGCCGAAGGACCTATTTCCACGCTGTATGACTCAATGACTCTATGATTAAGCATGAGCTTCCTGTCAAGTGCAATGATCTTTTCATTGATTGCGGTCATGTATTCATTAGTTGTTCCATCAATAACAGGCAGCAAACACATATTTCCAGGCTGGCTAGGCCAGAGATTGGGCATATTCCTGACTAGTCTGTGCTGCTGGTGCCAGTCATGGGCTGCCTTATCCTTTAATAGAGAAGGGACTGCATTAATAAATGTTTTCCAATGTGACCAGGCGCTATGCCAACCCTAATTTAACAGCTGGCAGTCTGTGAAAACTGTGAGGTGCGGTGTGAGCAGTGTGCAAATAGGTGTGTGAGTGTGTGGGCACACAAAGCTGATAGGAATCCGGAACAATAAAGATTGTTAATTGACGAGTGGCAGGGATGTGTGGAGTGGTGAGAGAAAGTATGGTGAAGATTTTTAAGCATCAAGACTTGATGATGGCTTCAGTGACCTTGGCCACGCAATTAATTATATTAAACTTAGAATTATGTTATATTTGTATATTTTTGCTTTCATTTCTGGCATCATCCTGAATTGTGACCACTTCCCACTGCCAGAGTTCCCTGGATCCCTGCAGTTGGAGGATGTCACTTCTTCTTCCCAGCTTGTCTACATGGCACCCAGGGCTGAGGACAAGATTGCTTGCTTTTATAAGTGACTTGGCTCACTGCAACCTCCCAAAACCTGTGGAATAACATTCTGCCACCCGCAGCTAGTAACAAGCACCACCCTTTAAGAAAAACAGGCATGGGTTCAATCCGCATCAGCTAACCTTTATGGTTACAAACCAGTCACGGAATTTGAGGAAGGACATCCTTGTGATTGAGGCAGTGCAGCGTAGGTTCACGAGATTGATCCCTGGGATGGCCGGACTGTTATATGAGGAAAGATTGAAAAGACTAAGCTTGTGTTCACTAGAGTTTAGAAGGATGAGGGGGGGGGATCTTATAGAAACATATAAAATTATAAAAGAGCTGGACAAGCTAGATGCTGGAAAAATTTCCCCAATGCTGGGCAAGTCCAGAACCAGAGGCCACAGTCTCTATTGCAGGTACGAGTGAATCCTGATTTTTATCGACTGTTGTGCAACTAAGGCTCCCTATTTAGAGAATGTTAATATTGTGCAAAAAACACAATAGCAACTGGAGCAACTCAGAGGGTCAGACAGCACCTGTGGTGGGAAATGGACAGGTGACATCTAAAATAAGGTCCCCGTCCAAAACCTTCTGTGTGCATTTCCCTCCACAGATACTGTGGCTTGTGCCACAGTCTTAGAAATCCAGAACCAGGGGCCACAGTCTAAGAATAAAGGGGAGGTCATTTAAGACTGAGGTGAGAAAAAACGTTTTCACCCAGAGAGTTGTGAATTTGTGGAATTCCCTGCCACAGAGGGCAGTGGAGGCCAAATCACTGGATGGATTTAAGAGAGAGTTAGATAGAGCTCTTGGGGCTAGTGGAATCAAGGGATATGGGGAGAAGGCAGGCACGGGTTATTGATTGGGGACGATCGCCATGATCACAATGAATGGCGGTGCTGGCTCAAAGGGCTGAATGGCCTCCTCCTGCACCTATTTTCTATGTTTCTAACCTTGCTGATATAAGCTGAGGCAATAGATAGTGTGGCTTGTGCTGTCTGAATGGTGAAAACATGATAATGATATTAAACCACAAAATTTGTGTGCATCCTGCTCTGGGTCAAATTTGTGGATTAATCATACATCGTGATGGCCACATCCATTTTCAAGTGCAATCCAATTTAGTCCACGGAAATTCATATTGCAGCATCCTCCATAATTACCATGCCTGCAAAATTAAGTGCAGATAAAATGTAAAATTTGTTAAGAATTTTACATTAATATCTTGACATTATTAATGTATATTACCCTTCTCTGGGGTTTGTTGCACATAGATGCTATGATTTATTCATATTATTCCAGCAGGTCTGCAGTGTAAAAAATGTCAGTGGACAATAAAGTCAGTGAGTGAAATCTACATGATGAAAATCTGGAGCAGTAATGTGAACCACTCTCCATCCAAGTTTCCATTATACTTTCTTGCTCTTTGTACCCCTGACTCTCAGTTTACAGCGTATAATTTGCAATGTTGCTGCTGAGGTTCAGACCTGTCTCTTTGGGTTCACTGATAAGGTGTGAATATCATAAGTATTTTACCACACTTGCATCATAGTTCTGTCTACAAATCCACAGATCATCATTTGGAGAGTTGACAGAGCTATGGGACCATTTTACACTTTACATGCAATGGAATGTGCAATTTGTTTTTATTTTCATTTTTCTGGTAGATAAAAGACCATTCAGTCCCTCTAGTTAATGCCAGCTCCCAGCAGTCCCAATCTCCCACAGGTTCCTTTCTCCCACTTATTTCCCAGAATCCATTCTCACTCACATGCCCATCAACTCTACCTTCATTCTCCTACCGCACACCTACAGTAGGCCTAATACACAGAAGTCTATTAACCAATCAACCACCATGTCTTTGGAATGTGGGAGAGAAAGAGAGCAAGCTGGGGGAAACCTACTCAGTCAAAGGGAAGATGTTCAAACTCCACACAGACACCAGCACCTGAGGTCAGGTTCGAACCTGTGTCACTCGAGCTGTGAGGCAGTAGTACCACAGTGCAACCCATTGATTAGGGTGTGTAGAAAGGAACTACAAATGCTGTTTACACCAACGTTAGACACAAAATGCTAGGGTAGCTCAGCAGGTCAGGCAGCACATCTGGAGAAAAGGAATAGGTGACATTTCAGTTTGAACCCCTTCTTCAGACTGGGAGTCGGGGGGAGGGAAACTAGAGGGATGAAAGGGCGTTGAACAAATCAGAGCTGACACCGATGACCAAGGAAAGGTGGAGCCCACAATCATTCATTGTTGGCTGTGAAAGTGGAGATAACAAAGGGAAATATGGATGCAGACAGTGGAACTGGCAGGACGACTAGAGGGTGGGGGAGTTCCACTGTTTGCATTCATATATCAATTTGTTATACCTCTAGTTTCTCTTTCCCCTGACTCTCGATCTGAAGAAGGGTTTAGAAACAAAACATCACCTATTCCTTTTCTCCAGAGATGCTGCCTGACCCGCTGAGTTACTCCAGCATACTGGCTATCATCCATTGATTAGGCTAATGTGCTACCAAGCCCATTGTGCACTAATCGTAGGGGAAGTTTGCTTGAAGATTTCATTACAAAGTTGCAGATGCCACCCAAGTGGGTGATCTCCTTGTGTGAGATTCCAGTTGAATTTAATCAGTGAGCCATTCCTCGGATGTTAAAGAAATATCGTATTTTATCTTAGTCTCATTGTACATCAATGACCACATGCCTATCTTGTTATTTGGCGTTTACAATGCTTTGTTAAAGAAGAGCAAGGGTGTTCTCTACGGTATCCTGGCTAATATTTATCCCTCAATCAATATCACCAGAAGGAACTGCAGATGCTGGAAAATCGAAGGTAGACAAAAATGCTGGGGAAACTCAGCAGGTGAGGCAACACCTATGGAGCAAAGGAAATAGGCGACGTTTCGCATCGAGGCCCTTCTTCACACTGATGTGGGGGTGGGAGGGGCGGGAAGAAGCAAGGAAGAGGCGGAGACAGTGGTGCTGTGGGAGAGCTTGGAAAGGGAGGGGAAAGAAGGAGAAAGCAGGGACTACCTGAAATTGGAGAAGTCAATGTTCATATCACTGGGGTGTAAACTACCCAAGTTAAATAAGAGGTGCTGCTCCTCCAATTTACAGTGGGCCTCACTCTGGCCATGGAGGAGGCCCAGGACAGAAAGGTCGAATCCGGAATGGGAGGGGGAGTTGAAGTGCTGAGCCACCGGGAGATCAGGTTGGTTATTGCGAACTGAGCGGAGGTGTTGGGCGAAGCGATCGCCAAGCCTACGCTTGGTCTCATCGATGTAGAGCAGCTGACACCTAGAGCAGCGGATGCAATAGATGGGGCTGGAAGAGGTGCAGGTGAACCTCTGCCACACCTGGAAAGACTGCTTGGGTCCTTGAATGGAGTCCAGGGGGGAGCTAAAGCGACAAGTATATTAAACATTATCACTTTTATTGTAAATATAATGAATTCCTTAATTTGGGTACATTACTAATTATCTAAATGACATTTTTGCCCTACATTGTTACAATTGGAGATAAAATAATTTGACAATCAATGTAATTTGAAAGGTATCTCAATTCTGTTTCTTATGGTAAGGATGTCTAAAACTAGATGGCACCGGTTTAAGGTTCTCGAGAAGGTTTAAAGGGATTCTGAGGGATAAATTGTTCATACAAAGAGTTGCTAGTATCTGGACTGAACTGCCAGAGAATTTGATAGAGGCAGGAACAGTAACAATTTTTCAGAGACATCTGGACAGGTACTTGAATGAGCAGAGTATAAAGGGATATGGATTTAATGCAGGCAAGTGGGATTAGTATTGATAAGCATGATGATCAGTCAACATAGAAATTGTGAGCCGTAGGGCCTGCTTCTATACGGTACAATTCTCTCCTGTGACTTTATTCAATAGAATTTTGTTCCAATATCACATAAATTTACAACAAAAGTATTGTTAGAAAAATTGGCACAAATGACCTCACATGTTCTATGGTATTACTGCAGTGTTATACCAGCCTGTGCACATTACTGCAAAAATATTGAAATATTCAGAAAATCTATTCTTTATGCCATTCGTCAAGAAAAGTAATTCTGCTTAACCATGTTAGGATAGCTCCATCTGTATTTTCACAGTGCCATGGGATCTTTTTGCCTCTACAGTACCTGACTGACAGATAATTTAATACCTCATCCGATACTCCAACAGAATCTCCAATTGTTCAATATTTCAGAGTTTCTTTAGCCTACGTGCTCAACTCTGGGGTAGAGTAGCCTTCCATTCTATGAATATGTGTAACGATAAACCAGTTCAGGTGTCACATTCCTTTTAAAATTTGCCTCTCCCTTCATTACAAAGGAGATGGTAACTTCAGGAGAAACAATTCATGCGTTCACAAAGCTACCTTAAAGGCCTCCCAACATATTACAGGATTTACCGAAATCCCTTCTGGAATGAACCTGGCACCTCCCAATCCATGTCTCTGAATGATCCAAGAGAAAAGGTTGGTCAGTAAAATACTTTTGCAAGCAAATAGCTTGTATCAGAGCTGACAATCCAAAGACCATGCTAAGGACCAGACAAGGACTGGGGAGCATGTGCACAACACTGTGGACAACAGATAAGAAATAATTGGTCACGGCCGATGTTATCACCTTAACATTCTTACTGGCTGTGACTGTGAAAAACCTGATCAAACCATGGGGCACATACTAGCAAGTTCGGTCAACTAATTTCAGAGCACTACTTTGGAATTATATCTTCTCTCCTGTAGGTCAGGAGTCAAGAAGCAAGAGTCAAGAAGATTTTATTGCCATATTCACCATATCGGAACATGAAACTATTACTTGCAGCACCACATCAGGTCACTGGCCTGGTAATAAGACCTAAAGTTATAACTTTGATATCAACTTCCGTTCTTAGTTTTATGCAAAAAAAAAGATTCAACAGTAGTCAATTTAGATTTGAAAAAACAAAATACAAATTTGTGTTTTCAAGAATTTCCAATAGAGCAAATATTTCCATCTCAATAGTCCAATTAACCACACATTTGGAAAGAGAAAATATCCAAAAATCTAGATTTTAATATAATGGATGAAAGAAATAAATGATAACTAACCCTTTAATTACTCCTCTGATTGCATTTTGATCAGGAAAAGAAAAAGCGATAACTCACATTACTGTTGCAAGATTAGTATTTTATTCTGGCATGATTAGCAGGGGAAATATCCCATTGTATTGCCCCCCCCCCCCCCCCGGCATAAAATGTTTGAATTTACTAATTGCCTGTTCTCATACCACTCTTGTGTATAACCGTCTACACGGCCATATGGGCATGGTCTTTCGCTGGAATGTCGAATGCCAGCTGATTAATGAGCCTAACCCTAACCGAGCACAGGGAATTGTTTTGAGAACCATCTAAGTTCAGTATGGCTCAGGGGTGGCGAGATGGTGCAGCTGTAGAGTTGCTGCCTTACAGCGCTTACAGAGCAGAGACCCGGGTTTAATCCTGGCTACGGGTACCTGTCTATATGGAGTTTGTACGTTCTCCCAGTAACCATGTGGGTTTTCTCCGAGAACCTCAATTTCCTCCCACACTCCAAAGACATCCAGGTTAATTGGCTTGGTATCAATATAAAAGTTGTCACACGTGTAAGATAGTGTTAATGTATGGCGATCACTGGTCGGTGCAGATTTGGTAGGCCAAAGGGCCTGCTTCTGCGCTGTAACTCTAAAACTAAAAACTAAAAAAACTACTCACATTTACTACCTGTCAAAAGTCACTGGCCCTCTGCATCCTTGCACTAAATTCGAAAATCTAAATTCTCAGAGGTGGATAGGAATGCAGAATTCCATTAAAATCATATTGGCCACGATGCTATAAAGGTGCAGGACAGGCTCAAGGGGATGAGTGACCTTCTCCTCCTCCTAATTCGGATGTTACGTGAGAACTGAAACAAGTGGCATATCTCCACTGAAACCCAACATCCAGTCCAGTTCTTCATGTCCACTCCAATGCACAGAACACTCCTTGCTCTGTTACCACAACAATTATTTTTTTAATGTTAACATCACATTTTATGCCACATGTGGGCACACAGCTCTGACGCCCACGTAATAAAACCTATGGGACCCGGAGCAGTTCAACACAGGCACCACTCTGCAGCACTGCCTCGGCTTTCTCACTGACATTGTTCAGGCACTGTTTCATCCCTGCAGAAATGAACACCTAATAGTCAGTCATTCATTTTAATTGTCAAAAATGATCATTCTTAACAGCAGCTGGTTTGGTATGAGCAGTTTTTGAAATAACAGCTTTAGCTCAGTGTTCAGGGGGTTTCTGCACTCAAGTAATACTGCGCATTTCTGGCTTTCAATCGCCTGCTCCTGCATAGCTTCATTTAACTTGGTTGGTGCCTGTGTGTGAGGCATGAGCCAGTTTCCATCTCTAGATTTGTGTTTATTAAGATGTATTGTTGTCCTGTAAATGTATGGGCCAACATGATAATCAATAACAATAACCTGACCTTAATACTCACAGAATACTTCACCACGTGAATGCCACTATGCCTGAAGCAAGTAGCGATTATCAATGTGCTGGAATCAAGAGTCTTCTGCTTTCTTAATCACATGAAACATCGTATATAGTATTTTGTATATTATTATCTCATCATGCTGTGCACCAAAGATTTACAGTTTGAAACAAGCAAGTGGTTTAAAAGATAGAATGGGTGACAATTTCTGCAAGAAATAAGTGAGACCTCAGCAGTATACAGACGCAAACCACTTCCAGTGCTGCCACCGCATCATCAACTCAATCCATTAATGTTCAGTGCAAGGTAAAGCCAGGAAAGTCTGATCAAAAGTAGTCTGAGGGTCTATCTTTGATCGGACTTTACCAGCTTTAACTTCCACTGAACATTATTCCCTTATCATGCTATAAATGATATAAATCTCTACAGGCTGTAAAAGGCTTGATTGAAATCATGTATTGTCTTTCCACTGACTGGTTAGCATGCAACAAAAAGCTTTTCACTGTGTACACGTGACAATAAACTGAGCTGAATAACTTATCCTACTTGCTTATAATTGCATGACAACATGGGCAAATAAAACACAGGATCTAGGATACACATGTACTGCCAGCATTCAATGATTCAATGATACTTTATAGCCACAGGTACCTGGTTACAGTGAAATGCTTTGTTTTGCGTACAACTCAGTAAAATCATGTAGCAGGACTCACCAAGGCAGTAAACAAGTGTCGACATGTTTCTGGTGCCGAGAAAATTACAAAAGTTCACCAAACAATCCTATCTGCTGCCTCCCATTGCACGTGGCAGCAAGCAACCGCCCATTGGGTTCCCCTTCATTCTCAGCCGCCCCCCGCCATGTCCCCCCTTCATTCTCAGGGGCCTATATAGAATCAAGAATTAAAGCCACAAACCTCCACAATGTATTGAATTGTGTGAAATGGTTTTTCCCCTAAAGAAATAAGAACTTGTATTTTGTATATTCATCTGTCAAACTGTAGCAAGTTTATAGTTTCAGAATTTAGAAACATAATTCTCACTGATTTATTTCTAAAGGCCTGGTTAGACAGCCTATTATTGATCAATGGTTATGTAGATTAGTCCATCAGGTCATCCCAAACTGATTGTATGTGTTACAGAAACCAGAATTCAAATTGCCACACTTGAACCAGAAATTCCCATCAATCTAAATCCTGTACTGTAGACGGAAGCCTAAATTAGAAGATATGTTGCAGCTGCTTCCGTCAGCTCTCCATGCTCCACAGATTCCAGCCATCAGCAGCATTAACAGGAGAACATCTCATGTCATTACAAACAAGCAGCCAGTGATTTTCTATCCAAGTTAATGGCCCGGAACTTCTGGCCTACAGGCTTGTGATTTCCTGGATGCTAAATGTGTCACATTGCAGAATCATTCCTACAGTCTGTTCTGAATGTCATTCACACCAAACAGTTCAAACAGGGAATGACTGAAAGCAATATCTCTGTCCCAGTTTTCATTATTCTAGAATGATAGAATGACACTACAGGTGAAACTCATTGGACTCTCTGTGTCAGCGCTTTGATATAGCAATCCCCAATCACCTGCCTTCTCCCCACAATGCTTTTTCACTTTCATATTCATATAATACTCTTCAGAAAGTCATCATTGAATCTGCCTCTAACCTCATTTCAGGCAGTGCATTCCAGAACATCTGCTGATAGACACAAAAAGCTGGAGTAACTCAACGGGTCAGACAGCATCGCTGAGGAAAAGAAAGAGGTGATGATTTAATCTGAGATTGAACAATCTGAGGAAGGGTCTCAACTCAAAACGTCACCTCTTCCTTTTCCTCAGAGATACTGCCTGACCCGTTGAGTTACTCCAGCTTTTTTTGTCTATCTTTGGTTTAAACCAGCATCTGCAGTTCCTTCCTACCCAGGTCACCTGCATAAGGATATCATTGGTATCCTTTCATTCGCAACCCTTCTGTCATTGGAAACAATTTCTTGTTCTTAATTTTCATCAAGATGCTTCATAATTTTGAATGCCATTATCGGATCTCTCTGTAACCTCTGCCATCCCTAAAGTTCTCTTAAAGCATAACACCCATGATTGGACACAATATTCCAGATTGGGCCCATTATGGTGGATAATTCTTCAGCATAACACTCTCTTTTGAAATCCATAACTCGGTGGAGGGCTTAATGTTATTCCTGTGCTGCTATTTATTATAGGCATTGCATGAGTTTCAGCCTTCTCTATTATCTAGCCACCTTCAAAGGTGTGTATGTGTACATCTTAAAGTCTCTGTTCCTGCATTCCCTTCAAAATTGTATAATTTAGATTACATATTCTCTTCTGAATGCTCGTAGCAAAATTTATCACTTCACATTTCTCTGTATAAATTGTATCTGCCATGTGCTAGCAAGCTCACCCGTCCGTCCACATCGTTCCAATATCTATTACTAATCCCAGAAGAACATACAAAATTAGGAGCAGGAGTAGGAGGCATAGAAGACTGTAGATACTGGACTCACAGGTAAAAAGCAAACTATTGGAAGAACTCAGCGGGCCAGACAGCAGCTGTGGAAGGATCCTAACCCAAAATGTAATTTGTCAATTTCCTTCCATGGCTGCTTCCTGGTCCACTGAGTTCCTCTAGCAAGTCCCGAACCCTGAGCAGCGAGAGGAGGCCTTGGCCTAGATGATAGGGATCCTCCGTGATAGATGCTGAATTCTTGGGGCAGCGCCTCATATAGATGCTTTCAGTGGAGGTTAGAGTTGTGCTCGTGATGGACTGGGCTGAGTCCACCACACTCTGCACCCTCTTGCATTCCTGTGCTTTGGAATTTCAGTACCAGGCCAGGAAACTACCCAAGCAAAATATGAGGTGCTTTTCCTCCAATTTGCACTGGGCCTCACTCTGACAATGGAGGAGGCCCAGGACAGAAAGGTCAGATTGGGAATGGGAGGAGGAGTTGAAGTGCTGAGCCACCGGGAGATCAGGTAGGTTAAGGCGAACTGAGTGGAGGTGTTTAGTGAAATGATCGCTGAGTCTGCACTTGGTCTCGCCGATATAGAGAAGTTGACACCTGGAACAGCGGATACAGTATGAGGATGAGGTTGGAGGAGGTGCAAGTGAAACTCTGCCTCACCTGGAAAGACGGTTTGATTCCTTGGATGTAGTCGAGGGGGGGAGTTTTCCAGGTCCCCACTCTCTCATCTTTACTATGGATGTCCAGTCACTCTACACCTCCATACCCCACAAGGAGGGATTTAAAACCCTCCGTTTCTTCCTCGACTGCAGAACCAGCCATTGTCAGAGTGAAGCCCAGCACAAATGGGAGGAACAGCACCTCATATTTTGCCTGGATAGTTCACACCCCAGCGGTATGAACATTGACTTCTCAAACTTCAGATAGCCCATGCTTTCTCTCTCCATCCCCTTCCCAGTTCTCCCACTATTCTTACTGTCTCTGCCTACATTCTGTCTTTGTCCCACCCCCTCCCCTGACATCAGTCTGAACAGGGCCGGATTTAGATGAAGAGAGGCCCTAGGCTATTCCACTTGTGAAGCCCCTCCCAATCCCCCACCCCCATGATGAGAGGAAGATGGAAGAGTCCACCAGGTTGACACCGATGTGCAGCTGAGCATGGCCAATGAGATAAGGGCTGGAAAGTTGCGCTTTTTCTTTATTGCCAGTGCTAATGTCGAGTTATCAGCTTAAAACACAATTATTCTGAAATGGAGGGCAAGGAAAATTACTGAAGTGTTGTTTAGAGGCTACAGTGCATTGTGACAGCATATGTAAGAAAGGCCTATGACAGTGTCAGAAATATTATACACCAGGCCCGGGGTGGCATGGCAGGATTACAAAAATGTTATGTGAAATAAGTGCATGCAGCACATATCACAAGCGCAAAGCTGAAAGACCCTTGTGGCCGGGGTCCATGGCCCGCTTAAGCTCTGGGGTTTTAGAGGTTCTCTGGTGCATTCTGAGCCTTATTTTGGAGCATTTCTGCACCAAATCAATGAACAATATATCAGAAATAATTTTGGCTGAGCCAAGAGTAATGAGTAGTTGGAATGGGATGATTGGGGTCATTGTGGTATACATTTTGTTTAATCAAGATTTAAAGCTGTCCTTCTTTTAATAATCAAGTTGTACTGTAAAATGTTGTGTAAAATGTTATGAAGGAGCATGCAAACGCTACAAATAAAATACTGTAAGTTTTTGCAGTAAATAAAACCTTTTTTTAGAAAATGTTTTGTGTGTTGATTTGATTGCCTGGTACTGTTCGACTGTGTTAGTGTGTGCACATTAAAAATATGATGCAAAATGAAAGTCGCAAACTATGGAATTGATATTTTTCAGTATTGTTATCAAGTTCCAATTGTTTGATATTATTCATATGGAGGAGAAAGTATAATTGCTCTAAAACCTACCTTAATTTTGCAATCTCACTAAAGATAATCCCCCTTTCCCTCTCCCCTCTCCTCCCTCTCCCTCCCCCTCCCTCCACATCTCTCTCTCCCCCTCCCCCTTCCCCTCTCTCTCTCCCCCCTCTCTCTCTCCCCCTCCCCTCTCTCCTCTCCCTGTCTCAACCCACCCTTTCCCCCTCTCACATCCCCCCTCTCTCTCCCTCCCTCCCCCCCTCTCTCCCTACCATGCAGCGAGGCTCCAACTCAGCGCCGCAGACACCGCAGCCCCCCCCCCCCCCCCCCCGGCCTGGAGAAACGGGCATTCCCGCGACACAATATTCCACTTCTTACCTTGAGTAGACGCGAGGCATCGAGGTGATTGTATGGAGTGCAAATGGAGATCTAAACAGGCCCGGGCCCACTGCTCACGCGCGGGGAGACAGCATCATTTTGTGTTCGCTACTGACTCACCGGCTTCCCCCAACTGCGCAGGCGCGGATGGTCGCAATTTCTTTCCCCAAAACGTCCAGCGTTTTGGAACTTTTTTTTTTCTCAGGATTTTTTTTTACTCTGGGAAAAAGACACCTTGGCTGGAGCCCCCCTAGATTTTGAGGCCCTAGGCTTCAACCTATGAGGCCTGTTGGTAAATCCGGCCCTGCCAAGGCCCCCATAGATCTTGAGGCCCTAAACTTAAGCTTGTGAAGCTTATACGTAAATCAGGCCCTGAGTCTGAAGAAAGGTCTGAAGAAATGTCGCCCATTCCTTCCCTGCAGAGATGTTGCCTCACCCTCTGAGTTACTCCAGCATTTTGTGTCTAGTCAGGATAGGATAGTTTCCACAGTACATTTGTAGATAGTCATTAGAGTATTTGGTGATATGCCAAATATCTCAAAACTTCTAAGAATGTAGAAGGACTAGTACATCTCCTTCATGACAACATCTATGTGCTGGACCAAGAACAGATCATCAAGATGTTAACTCCCAAGAATTTGAAGCTGCTAACTCTCTCCACCACTGAAATCTGGAGCACAGTTTCCCAACTTCCCCTCGCCGAAGTTTTACTGAAGTTTCAAAGTTTTCTGTTTTCCAAAGTAACAAATGAAATGATATCAGTGGGAAATGATCATTAAACCAGTTACTCTGAAAAATTCATTCCAGAAGCAGAAATTAAGCAAATTAAATAATGTATGATTTCATGTTTTAATTTGAGTAACCATTAAGTCACGAAACAACTTTAACCACCAGAAATCTTCTGTAATTAGAATTAATGCTTAATTTCATATCTATCTTTAATTGTTTTATTATTTATATTTTTATAATGCCATATATTATATTAATCAATTTCAGTATCCTATTTTTAGTTATAACAGCCTTAAGGTACTTGCAAGGAACGTCCTGTTGATTTATATTTTTCATTTTTTGTTTGCAAATATGCCTAGGGAATTCCATTAATTTCTCTCTACTTTTATTTACTCCCCTTCACACTTATTGAAATACCAGCTAACCATGGTTTCTAGTGAAATATAATCCATCTTTTTAGATGCTAAATTTGATCTGTAACTACAATAACATTGTTACAACAAATATTAACCAAATTACAAAGTCCTGGTTAGTGCACTTGGAGAATATTGGGAGCAGTTCTGGGCCTTGCATGTTTGGAAGGATATAATAGCTTTGAAGAGTGTGTAGGTTCGAATTGCTCAGGTTAAACCAGGGCACGAAAGTTTGACTCACAGCAGTTGACTCACGGCTATTCCTTGAAATTCCATTTCAAGCAGGGTGCAAGGCCACCAAATTCAAATGCAGTTTTCTACCATTTGAAGCAGTGTGCAAGGCCACCAAACACAAGTGCAGTTTCCTACCACTTCAAGCAGGGTGCAAGGCAACCAAATTCAAGTGCAGTTTCATACCATTTCAAGCAGGGTGCAAGGCCACCAAATTCAAATGCAGTTTCATACCATTTCAAGCAGGGTGTAAGGCCACCAAATCCAAGTGCAGTTTCATGCCATTTCAAGCAGGGTGCAAGGCCGCCAAATTCAAGTGCAGTTTCAAACCATTTCATGCAGGGTGCAAGGCCACCAAATTCAAATGCAGTTTCATATCATTTCAAGCTGGGTGAAACCACCATAAAACTACCATAAAACCACCATAAAACACCACGTAAAACACCACATAAACACCACACTCACAGTTCAGTAGACATTCAGTGTGTTCAGTTGGTTCACAGCTCAGACAGAGAGTCGTGACCTCTCTCTCGCCCATCTTGCAGTGACTGAGCCATGCCCACACTTCCGGGTTTTATAGTCCCTCCTCCTCCTACTGGAAGGGCAGTGGCCTTCATGGCGTGATTGACAGGAGAGAGAATCTCAACATTTCTTAAACACTAATAACTCTTATTTTTCGTCGATGGGAAAAATCCTCTGCACCTGAGGAGCGGAGAGGGATTCTGAGTAAGATGGCCAAAAATCATAGCCGTAAGTGATAGCGTTTGTTCTAAAATCAATATACATTGCAAACAGGAATTGGTCAGGTATAGACTTTTAATTATATGCTTTTTCAAACCAACCAACACCACATTTGCTTAGCTTTTCAAACCAGCCACCACCACATTTGCTTAGCTTTATCAAAGCAAACACCACCACATTTGCTTAGCTTTTCAAACCAGCCACCACCACATTTGCTTAGCTTTATTAAAGCAAACACCACCACATTTGCTTAGATTTTTCAAACCAGCCACCACCACATTTGCTTAGCTTTTTCAAAGCAACCAGCACCATATTTGCTTTGGTTTTTCAAACCAACCAGCACCACATTTGCTTTGCTTTTTCAAACCAACCACCACCACATTTGCATTTTCAAACCAACCACCACATTTGAATGTTCAAACCGTATTAAGTGCACAGGTCAGTAAAGCCACACTCACAATTTAGTAGACATGTGTTCAGTGTTCAGTGTTATTCACAGCTCAGACTGAGAGTTATGACCTCTCGCTCCCCCCCCCCCCATCTTGCAGAGACTGAGGCACGTCCACACTTCCGGTTTTTATAGTCCCTCCCCCACCCGCCAACGGGTCGTGGCCTTCGTGGCATGATTGACAGGAGAGAAAATCTCAACATTTTTTAAACATTAATAAGTCTTTTGGTTTTCATTGATGGGAAAAATCCTCTTGTCCTGCACAGCGGAGGGGGACTGAGTAAGATGGCCAAAAATCACAGCCATAAGTGGTAGCGTTTTTTCTAAAATCAATATGCAGTGCAAACAGGAAGTAGTCAAGATTTGAGTTTTAATTATATAGGTATTGATATCACAGATATTATATTGTTGATGTGTAGCAAAGAACTGCGGATGCTGGTTTAAATCGAAGATAGACAAAATGCTGAAGTTACTCAGCGGGACAGACAGCATCTCTGGAAAGAAAGAATAGGTGATTTTTCAGGTCGAGACCCTTCTTCAGACTAGTTATTATAGATAATAGTTTAATGGTAATATAAACATTGACAGTGAGAACATAGAATGTTGAACAGTACAGCACAAGAACGAGACCTTCGGCCCACCATGTTGGTGTCAAACATGATGCCAGGTTAAACTGATCTCATCTGCCTTTACATAATCTCTATCCCTCTATTTCCTGCACTTCCATATGCCTACCTAAAACACTGATATCTTATCTGCCTCCACCACCACCCCTGGCAGTGGGTCCCATAGCTCTAAGGTGAGAGAGAGAACGTTCAATGGTGATGTGTGGGGAAGATGTGACGGTGCGAGGTTGAAAGTGAGGTGCAATGTTTTAAATTGTGGAAGATCTGGTTAGCTGGGCAGTAAATAAGCAAACATAACTTAATCTAGAGAAGTGAGTTATTGCATTTGGGGGAGGTGCAGCAAGGCAAGGGAATAAATAATATATGGCAAAATATTGAGTGGTGTAAAAAAATAGAAAAGCCTTGGATATTCTGTCCACAGATCCTAAAATTAGCAAGACTGATCTATAAAATGCACACATGGTGCCTTTCTTTGTTCGTAAAACATAGACTTTGAGAGCAGGAAGCTTATACTGCAATGGTATACGGAAGATAGACATAAAATGCTGGAATAACTCAGCGGGACAGGCGGCATCTCTGGAGAAAAGGAATGGGTGACGTTTCGGGTCGAGACTCCTCTTCAGATCAGCATCCGCAGGTCCTTCCTACACATTTCGCCTGGAATAGTATGCCACTGGTCGGACCACAACTTCAGAGCTTTGTGCAGTTTTGATCAGCACATAAAAGGAAACATGAGCTTTGACTGGAAATGATTCAAAGCAGATTTATGAGAGAGTTGGCAGGTCTGGGAAATTGTATTCATTGGAGCTGAGGAGGCTGCAGGAAAGCTGAATTGTGGTGCGCAAATTTATGAGCAAATACAGTGATCACAGGGGGATTTTAATCTGCACATCGATTAGACTGGTCAAGGTAGGGGTCATAAGGTAGAGAATGAACTGTTGGAATGTTTACAAGTTGGTGTTCTAGATCAATGTATTGAAAAACCAGCGAGGAAAAAGATCTGTGTCGGAAGGAACTGCAGATACTGGTGTCAACTGAAGATAGACACAAAAAGATGGAGTAACTCAGCGGGTCAGGCAGCATCTCTGGAGTGGAAGGGGTGACGTTTCAGGTCGAGACCCTTGAAGGGTCTCTTCCTGAAACGTCACCCATTCCTTCTCTCCAGAGATGCTGCCTCACCCGCTGAGTTACTCCAGCTTTTATTTGTCTATCTTCGAGGAAAACTATCTAATTTCCTAGTTAATTAGTAACCCTTGTTTTAAAGGGACCTCATGATAGAATTTTTACATTATGTTGGAAAATAATGCAGTCCAAAATTAGGATTTGAAATCTAAACAATGAAATCTATGATGGTATGAGAGGAACATTGGCTCTGGTAATTGGAAAACTATATTAAAAGGTATAATAGTGGAAAGGCAACAGCTGGTACATGATGAAATAATGCTCTCAAACAATAAAAGCCCAACAGGAAAGAAGACCATCCATGGCTGACTGGAGAAATTATATATTGTGTTAAATAAAGGAAGATACTTTAAAAGTTGCTAGAAACAACAATAGGCCTGAGAATTGGAAGCATTTTTGTCCCCAAGGTGAACCAAGAAACTGATAAAGGAAAGATAGAATATGACGGGTGAGCAAGATGAAAACGGGTGAGCAAGATGAAACCAGACTGTAAGAACATCTATAGATCTGTAAAATGAAAACTCTAGCAAGAGTAGATGTGACGCAGGTGCCAACAGACAGGAGGAATTAGACCATAGATAATAGACAGTAGATAATTGACAATAGACGATAGGTGCAGGAGTTGGCCATTTGGCCCTTCGAGCCAGCACCGTCCTTCAATGTGATCATGGCTGATCATCCCCAATCTGTACCCCGTTCCTGCCTTCTCCCCATATCCCCTGACTGCGCTATTTTTAAGAGCCCTATCTAGCTCTCTCTTGAAAGCATCCAGAGAACCTGCCTCCATCGCCATCTGATGCAGAGAATTCCACAGACTCACCACTCTCTGTGAGAAAACGTGTTTCCTCGTCTCCTCGTCCACGTAACCAGAATAAGAAAATGGCAGAGGAAAATGTTTGCATCTGTACTGATTGTTGCAATAATAAATTATCAAGAAAAAACTAAAAGGATTGAGCAGCGACTGCGATAGATCCCTTCGATGGTAGGGAGGTCAGAGCAGGTGTTGAAACACCAAAAGGAAAATTATGTTTGACGTATCTCTAGAGTTTGTTGAGCATCTGAGCAGTAAAGCAGATTATATAGCTGTGGATAATTTAAGGGCCTGTCCCACTTAGGCAATTTTTCAGCGGACTGCCGGCGACTCTCATTTCGCCTGGCAGTCGCCTGAAAAACCAGGAACTGGAACGGCGACTGTCAGAGTGGAATACACACACAAACACATCGCAAAGGCGGGGGCCAGGGCAAGTGGGGTCAAGCTGTCTGAAATTCATACGGTGCAAAGCCAAGGTGATGCAGACACACACCGCGATGAACAGGAAGGTTAAGACGGCTAGCACAGTGTAAGGTAAGTCCTTTAAAAGAGGGAGAAAGGGGGAGAAAGGGGGAGAAGGGGGGAGAAGAAGTGGAGACACTTTTAAGAAACCAGAAAACTTTTAATAAGCCCGAGATACACAGCTGTGAAGCTCGGCGGGCATCAAACATTACCGGTCGGTTATCCTTGGTTCTGAGAACCCGTGCTTATGTGTTTTTCCCCAATGAGCCTATGAAAATGATCGGTAGCAGAGGCGATTAACTAAAACTACCTACGACTACCTCGACTACCTACAACTACATGGCGACCCCACTACAACTGCATCTACGACTACAGGATTATCGATTTTTTCCTTGGCGACCAATGTTGAACTATTTGCGGTGGCCATATTGAGGCCGCGACTAGGCCCCAGAATGCGGGAATTCCTCACGACCATGAAGTAGACTCACCAGGGACCATCAACGAACATGTGGCAACCATGTGGCAACCATGTGGCGAGTGCAGACTCTCCTGCACTCGCCGTAAAAAGTTGCCCAAGTGTGACAGGCCCTTTAGATTGTCAGAAGATTTCCAACAGGGTCCCACATGCGAGGTTGGCCAACGAGCACATGTTATTGAGAATAATATAATGTTGTGGATTGAGGATGAATGAACAGATAGAAACTAAAGAACAGGAGTAAACAGGCCCTTCTCAGGTTGGCAAGCTGTGAATAAAGTGCCCCTAATGTGTAAAATGGACCCAGCAATAGAACAGAGTAACACATACACCAGCAATTATCATTCAGTTCATTCCAGGCTTCCAGCAATTCCATACAAGTCCAGGATGTGATTAACTGAAACGTGCTGAATCCAAGTGTCACAGCACCACTGTGCAGGTTTTAAGCATTTGTGTCGACTGGCTGATAATTTTGGAAACATAATAGACACTGCAATTCACAGAAGCATTGCGAGAAGTCGTAATGTGTTATATGAATGCAAATCTTTATGGTAAACTTTTTTAAAGTGTTAGAAGTAATGCAATATATTTTGCATTTAGGGTATCCTGGATCAAAGTGATTGTGATAGAAACGGGGCTTAGGAACACATCTCCACTTATAATATGGGATGCAATGAGACAAAATAGAAGCCATGAAATTGAACCCTTCTGTAATGCAGAAGCACACTGTATTATGAATCATTTAGTCTCTAGCACAAAAGCTTGTGGATCATCATTGAATGCCACTTTCACGTTTGAGAACACGATTACTATCCATACTCTTTGTCTTCCTTTAGCTAACCAATATCCTAACCAGATTAACAACTTGCTTCCAACTTTTTTTTAGTTTTTTGGACTGAATGTTATGAAGCTTACTTCCATAGTTTAGACTTAGCAAAGTGTTCATCAGTGTAACGTTTCCCAATGACTCAACTGAACAATGACCGCTCACACCACCCACAGGAAGAAGAGCATGGAATATGGGTGTTTCAACACCGGCTCTGACGTCCCCACCATCGAAGGGATCTATCGCAGTCGCACCCTCAAAAAGGCTGCAAACATCATCAAAGACCCACACCATCCTGGTCACACACTCATCTCACTGTTGCCAGGTACAGGAGCCTGAAATCTGTAAGATTCTAACGCATGGCGCACGACTGGCTGGGAGGCATGTTGCTCCTCCAGCGGTAAGTTTAAAAGGCCCTACAGGTAAGTTTTGTACTTATTCTGAGGTCGTTTTTTGTGCTGTAATCTTGGTTACAGAACGGCGAGATTCCAATCATCATGGAAAAGTCCAGGGCGAAGTCCAAACGGGCCACGGGGAAACCGGCTATGGAGGACCGCGGGAGTGCGGGTAGCCGGCGGCCGTCGATTTCGCCACCCGAGTCGCTGACGTTGCAGTCAGCAGCTTCCGACTTGATGCCTGTTGAGAGCTCTTTGGATCCCCAGAAAGGGGGTAGAGCCAAGAGAGAGTCGGATAGGCCTGTGGACTTGGATGAGTCAGGCCAGGAGGACTCGCCTCCTACAATGGGTAGCGTCTTCGGACATTTATCCCGGATTGAGCACCTGATGGAAAGGATGCTCCATCATGATATTCTCTGGGGAACGGAGTTATATCAGCGCAGGTCTCCTCGGGGGCCCGCGGCGGCGCCTGGTTCAGGGCTGCACAACGTCTCCCTCTCTGAGGAGGCGAGCGTACGGAGTCAGTACTGGACTGACTCCTAATTCAGTGGTATAGCTGGGGAGCATACCAGTATGCACCAGGTGCACGAAGCACAGGATTTGCCTGCCATAGCTTCTAAATTTGCGATACCCTCGCAAATAGGGGAGCCGCTACAGGAAGTTACAAGCATCAACCACCTTACTTCCCACCAGCTGCAGGAGCAGGTAATGATAGATACATCAGCCAAATACCATACACCTGGGAACTGTGCTTCACAAAATGTACCGTCTGTTAACAACTCGATTTGGGGATATATTGGAGGGGGCATCAAGGCCCAGGAGGTAAAGCTCCAGAAAATCCTCAAATTGCTGGCCTCAGGCATAACGGTGTTTGCCAGGTCCGTGGATAAGGGTCCATTGTCTGATGTACAGCAGGATGCCATGGCATTAATGTGCAATGCACATTTTGAAATCAAGTGCTTTAGCAAAAATGCCATCCGACCTGCCATGAACGACAAATTTGCGGGGTTGTGCAGAGCCAACAAAGTTCAGCCGCCGAATCTTCTCTTCAGAGAAAATTTGCCAAAACAGGTCAAGGACCTCCATGAAGAAGTGAAAGCTGTCGGGCTGATGAAGGTGCCATTGACCGGCAAAGCTTCTCCATTCCAGCGGCAGCACCCCTACGCTTCCACCAGCAGCAAGCGGTTCGCTAGGCCGGCCCTCATGGAAGATGCGCAATCCGCGCACTCCTGCACCCCTACCCCCCAAACCTCGGGGGTGGAAATAAAAACCACAAAATCACCGGTAACCATGGAGGTGGGTGGGTCTGGTTCTTTCCGGAACATGGGGTGTGTGGACCGTTTACAAGTTGGTGGAAGATTACACTTGTTTTTGAACAAATGGAGTTGGATAACGTCAGATCCGTTTATACTGTACAGTATACAGGGGTTCCAAATCGAATTCCTTCCCAATTCATTGCCACCCACATAGCATGCACCAAACCGGATGTTTGTTCATTCACAACAGGAAGGTTTGGATGCGCGAGCTGAAATTCAAAAGTTTCATTCAAAAGGGGTAATTGAGAGGTCGAGTCATGAACCTCATCAATTCGTTTCTAATATATTTACAAGGCAAAAGAAAGATGGAGGATGCCGAATCATCCTTGATTTGACTCAACTTAACGCTTTTGTGCAGTATAGACATTTTAAAATAGAAACCTTCCTTACTACCAAACAACAGATTTCCAAAGGATGCTTTATGGCATGCATCGATCTCAAAGATGCATACTATTCGGTACCCATTCACAGCGGTCACCGGAGGTATTTGAAGTTTACCCTGGATGGGGCAACTGTGGAAGTTTAAAGCATTGCCTAATGGGTTAACACCAGCCCCAGATTATTTACCAAATTATTAAAACCAGCGATGGGCTTCTCAGAGCTCAAAATCATATTGTTATGGCATACTTGGATGATATCCTAATTATAGGAAAAACTCTGAAATTAGCTAAATTAGCTGTTTCAGCCACTAAACTCTTGTTTGAGAGATTGGGTTTCTCATCCACCCAGATAAATCTAAGTTGATACCATCCACAGTTATTGATTATTTGGGATTTACCATTAACTATCTTTACATGTCTGGGGCAAGAGATTTTAATTAATAGAAGCCTGAAACAACCTTGTTGTTATTGAGCAACCATCTATTCAACAAGTGGTCAGGGTAATTTGCAAATTAGTGGCTGCCTTTCCAGCTGCACAGTTTAGGCCTTTGCATTATCAGAATTTACAATGTGCAAAGGAGCAAGCACTCAAAGATCATGCAGGTCATTTTAACAGACCTATGCGGCTACCAGTCAATACTATTTCAGAATTCCAATGGTGAGTGACCAATATTCGGCATTGCTCCAATACCATTTTAGTCAGCAAACCTTCAGTTATATTACAAACTGATGCTAGTGCTCAAGGATGGGGAGCTAGCAGTACCATCTCTAGTTGCAGTGGCAGATGGGATGTGCATGAGTCATCATTTCTTCAGTCACGTGGTATTAATTATTTAGAGATGCTGGGAGCATTCTATGGGCTGAAGGCTTATTGTGCGAATACGCATTATCTGCATGTTCAACTTCAGATTGACAACACCACAGGGGTGGCATATATTAATCACATGGGTGGAATCAAGTCAGTATCCTGTGATAATTTGGCTAACCTTATTTGGCACTGGTGTATTGTAAGAAACATTTGGATTTCAGCTACCTACCTGCCAGGTAGGCTCAATATAGTGGTGGACACCAGGTTACGGTAATTTAATCATAACACAGAATGGATGTTGGATCATAAAGTGTTCAGTGACATTGTTGCTCAGTATGGAATGCCGGATATCGATTTATTCGCATCCAGGCTTAATCATCAGTTACCAAAGTATGTTGCATGGGAGCCAGACCCATAGGCAGTGGCGATGGATGCATTCTCGCTACACTGGGGAGGAATGTTCTTCTATGCATTCCCTCCTTTTTGCCTCATCAGTCGGGTCTTGCAAAAGATCCAACAAGACTCCGCATCAGGCATTTTGGTAGTGCCTGACTGGCCGACACAGCCATGGTTCCCATTGATTCTGGGAATGGTATCAGAGCCTTTTATCGCCATTCCCAAATGTAGTAATCTGCTGGTTCATCCCGTAACTGGGGAGAGCCACTCATTACATGACCAAATAAATTTGTTGATTTGCAGACTCTGAGGAGATCTTTCCTGGGGCTCAGACTGTCTGATCGAACTATGGACGTGATCACTGCGGCTTGGAGAGATAGCACCAAGAAACAGTACATCTCCTATATCAAGAGATGGGAAACGTTCTGTTCGCAGTCCAACATCACGTATGACACGGCACATGTGGCAATGTCTTGGAATTTCTGTCCAGTCTATTTTTTGATGAAAGATTGAGCTACAGTGCCATTAATTGTGCCAGGAGTGCATTGTCGTCAAACTTGGTGCTGGGCTCTGGACACCACGCTGTCAGGTCTCACCCACTGATATCCAGGTTCATAAAGGGTATCTTCAACACCAATCCCCCCAGGTCAAGGTACTGTACAATGTTCACATCCCATATCTCCGAGTACCTTGACCTCCGAGTAATTTACCCTGGATGTGAGGTCACTATTATTTTCATATGTACCATTTTTGTTTAATAAAAGCATCAGCATGCTTTAAATCTATGTCATGTCTGAATGCAGTATGATTTTCACTCCCCCTTGGTCACCTAATGCAGTGTGTTGCATGGACATGTGTTCACAGCATGAAATCACAGAGCTTTGAAATCTTCACGTAGTCACTCAAGTGACTCCGAAGTAAAATAGGAAGATTAAACAAGAACTTACCAGTTTGAAGTTTGATCTTTATTTTATGAGGAGTTACGATGAGGGATTACGTGCCCTCCGCTCCCAACCCTCTCTCATAAAGATCAGCTGGTAGTTCTAGTTTCTCGAATCTTCCTATATTCAGTTCAACAACTGTTATCTGTGCTTTCACACCGCTGCTTTGAAGGTTGACGCGTATGCGGGCTGGCGGGCTTCTTCACATAATCCCTCATCATAACTCCTCATAAAATAAAGATCAAACTTCAAACTGGTTTCTCGTTTAATCTTCCTATTAAACACAGCATCAAATAAGCTCTGAACAATAACAGTTTATTATTATTATTGCACTACATCAGTTTATTTATTGTGTATATATGGTCTATGTTCTATAGACACACTGAACTTTTATCTTCCATTTTGTATTATGTTTACATATTCTGTTATGCTGCAGCAAGTAAGAATTTCATTGTACTATCTGGAACACATGACAATAGAACTCTCTTGATTCTTGACTCTTAAATGGTGAGTTTGAATTTGTAATCCCTAGATCTCAAATCTAACTATTTACTGTTTATAAGTGCATGTGTACCTTTTGCAAAATTCAGATTATTGTAGCTGAAGGTTATTCTGTGCATCTAAAAATGAACACAAGTGTGAAATTCTGCAAAATTCACTGAAGAGATTCCCAGGAAGGAGCAGGGTGGCAGTTTACACCATATCTGGAATTTACATCGGAGTCTTTTCAAGTGTGCAGCCACAGTGGGTAGTATCAAGTGATGGCCTTCTTTCCCATGGACAAACATGCCTTTACAACCTTGTGGTCTTTCTGAATTGCACAAGTCATCCAGTGTTAGTGGTGTATGTGGCATGGATTGCAGTGATGTTGGGGGGAGAGGGCCAGATGGTTTTGATATTCTGGGAACCTTTTTCTTCCCCAAATATGATAATTGGATGTGTACATTGTTTCTTGTCAATCTTCCAGCAAATATGAATATCTCTGTTTTCTTTGTAATAAACATTTCTCATAAATATGTCTGCTATTGAATATGAATATAAATCATAGAGCTTATAATCATGCAAATATATTTCTTGGTGGAAAATGATGAGCTGAGATGGCAAAATACTTTAACAATCTTGCCAGTATCCCATTTATTCTACATTGATTGCTGTGCAATATGATTTTGTTTTAGTTGCTTCTCCATTGACATTATTTCCTTTATGTTACCACAAATGTCTTGAATATACTTTCTGTGCGGAAGTACATGGTAATTAGTGAAAGAGCATTGGATTATTTTATGTGTTTTGAATGAAATGGAAATAAAACATTAACAGATTGTAAGAAAATGCCATATAATTTATATGCTGAGAATTATGTTTCATCACATCTCCTTCTATCTAATTTTCTCCTCCCCATTGGAATGCAAGTTCAGTGGACACAGTCATTCTTTCAGTATCAAATGAAGACTTTATCCATTGAATGGGTGCTTTGATGCACTAAAGAGACTGGCAGCATCTGTCGAGCTTGGATTATATTCCAGAATTTGCAAGAAGAAATAGAGTCCTAGCCTGCACAATCTCTCCCTTTAGCTTAAGCCCTCGAGTCCAGGCAACATCCTCGTAAATCTTCTCTGCATCCTTTCCAGCTTGACAACACCTTTCCTATAACATGGTGCCCAAAACTGAACATAATATTCTAATTGCAGGCTCACCAACGTCTTATACAACTGCGACATGACCTCCCAACCTCTATACTCAAGACTCTGACTGTGAAGGCCAATGTGCCAAAAGCTTTTTTGACCACCCTATCTACCCGTGATGCCACTTCCAACTAACTATGTACCTTTAAGTTTGAATTACATATGAACTATGCACGAACAACAATCCCATTGATTCAGTGGAGCAATAATTTAATACCAAGCATTTATAGCAATAGACTAAGTTTCCTGTCTGTTGTGAAACCAATGCCCTCTGAGAATGGCGGTTCAGAAAGACGTACTAGAAGGAAAACACATCTGCTATAAATTGGTTGTATTTGTCACTGCAAACAGCAGAGCACACATTGTTAATTTTGTGATGTCTTATTGTGGAGAAGAAATCCAGATTTTATAATGATTATAAATTCTTGGCATGTCAGTGAAATGCAATTAGTATGCAAAACATGTTTGCAGGTCAATTCCTGTAACTGGCTTTGTAATTTCAGTTTCACATTTGCTTTTATCATCAATTCCAATAGCAATTATTTCTGTGTGAACAACTGCCTGATTTCCTGGTCCTTTAAGATGGTTAAAAGTCATTGCTTTTGTTCATACTTGAACGAATATATGATTACTATTTTCAATTTGAAGAGGGAATTGCCCTATTGTTATATGTTACTGTTTCCTAAGAATGGTGTCAAATGGGAGGGAGTATTTCCATTTGGATTGTGCTGGTAATTTTGTGGAGTCATAAAGGGTGAGCATCATCTAATTTGCACTGCTGGCCGCAAGTGCAAATTCACACAGCATTGAAAGAGTTTTTTACATAAAACACATTTGAAATTTTCACTAAATCTGAATATTTGAGAGCACTTTTGGGGAAAACACTTCCCTATTTTGAAAATTCTCAGGTAGGATCTTTTACATCCACCTTGACATAACATTGGAGATATAATGTTAAGGAGGGAAAAAAATTGTTTGCAAAGCAGATAGTTTGTTAAAACGTTGTTCTGGGAACTTTACTTTAGGTTTAGGTTTATTGTTGTCATATGTACCAAGGTACAGTTAAAAACTTTGTTTTGCATGTTATCCAAACAGATCAGATATACCATACAGAAATACAACAAAATGCACCGTTAAATGTAAGTACAGTAGATAGAGCAAAGGGGAAGATACAGAATGCAGATAATTGTTCTCAGCATTGTTACCCATTGTAGCGCATCAATTCCAATAAACAAAGTCCAATATCCACAACGGGGTAGACGTGAATCGGACATTACTTTAGCTTATGGATGGATATGCAGAAGCCTGATAACAGGAAAAGAAGCTGCCCCTCAGTCTAATGGTGCCAATTTTGTGTCGGGAACTCTGATTTGTGCCTTTACTGCCACTATTACAACACAATGAAATAGAAGGCAGACACAAAATGCTGGAGTAACTCGGCGGGGCAGGCAGCATCCCTGGAGAGAAGGAATGGGTGACCCAGAAGGCTCTCAATCCCAAACGTCACCTATTCCTTCTCTCCAGAGATGCTGCCTGTTCCGCTGAGTTACTCCAGCATTTTGTGTCTGCCTTCGATTTAAACCAGCATCTGCAGTTTTTTCCTACACAATGAAAGAGAAGCTGATTGGCAGTGAAGAAAAGGTTTATGTTAGATATGGCCAGTTATATTATTGTATATTCAGATAGTGTCATATTCAGATAGGGTCATTACATTTATAAAAACTGGGATGTTATTTTGAATTGAAAGAAATTAAATTCTGCAAACAATACACATGTATGTTAACAGATGTTTTGCTGAAGTAGTGCTTTACAATGCTAAGGATCGCTACAATGCAAATTAAACATGGTTGTAAAATACTGATAGTATTAGTTACTCACTTACTCAATTTACTCAAATAAACGGCAGAAACCAAAACTACGTTTGACAAAAGGTGAATAGATGAATAATATACCTAAGATTAATTAAAGTAGTGAAAAGATCCATAGAACTAGAATTTATGGTGGCGCAGCGGTAGAGTTGCTACCTTGCTGCAAATGCAGCGCCAGAAACCCGGGTTCGATCCCGACTACGGGTGCTGTCTCTACGGAGTTTGTACGTTCTCCCTGTGACCTGTGTGGGTTTTCTCCGAGATCTTCGGTTTCCTCCCACACTCCAAAGACGTACAGGTTTGTAGGTTAATTGGCTTGGTAAATGTAAAAATTGTCCCTAGTGGGTGTAGGGTAGTGTTAATGTGCGGGGGTCGCTGGTCAGAACGGACCCGGTGGGCCGAAGGGCCTGTTTTCACGCTGTATCTCTAAACTAATCTAAACTTATGCCAATTCCTCTATGGTATGTGTCCTGAAATATTAACAAGATAATGATTGATTTTTCTCACTCCAGATTTAGCAAAGGGAGAGTATTGATTTTGACTTTAAGCAATTGAGTGTGTCACTTGTTTAAGAAAAGGATTTGTTGTTGTCAATGGAGCTTCAGTGCAATAAACTTATCCTAACTCCAGGCCCTAAAGAGACCAGGTGGTTGATGTTGGCTTACAGTTGGCTTACAGTTACTTTCAAACTGTACAGCTGAAAAGTACTGTACTCAATTTTACAATCATATTGATTGAATGTTAATGAGCTGAACCATGGTGAGTAATTCTAAAAGAACCACCAACATTGTTGCTGTGAGGTAATTAAGTTCCAGACTTGCGAGAGCAAGAGAGCAGGAAAACATTTCCGCCAACAATTTTCCTATTAGAATGGAGCTAACCTTAAGAACTAACGGAAACCTGCCCAAGCACAAGTGACTACACCACTAAATCAAGCTGAACCGAACTGCAGCAGTCAACTGCGTAGATGCACAATAGGAGGACAAGCTCTAAGTTATTGTCAATATGTTCACTGAAGCATGCATGAGGAGGGCTCTTACACTCAATATTCTCAGGGGATAGGCCCTCAACAAATGGCTCCCATTGTACCACATTTCTTTGTGACAATAAAAGTTTACAATAAGATCCTGGGAATGTGAACCACTTCTGACATGTTCAGAATGGATATCAAATAGGCTCCATGGAAGGATGCAGAGGGTAATGGTGGAAGGTTGCTTCTCCGACTGGAGGCCTGTGACTAGTGGTGTGCCTCAGGGTTTGGTGCTGGACCCATTACTGTTTGTCATCTACATCAATGATTTGGATGAGAACATACTGGGCAAGATTAGCAAGTTTGCTGATGATACAAAAGTTAGTGGTTTTGCAAATAGTGAAGATGGTTGTGAACGATTGCAGCAAGATCAGGATCGTTTGGCCTGGTGGGCGGAGGAATGATTGATCAAATTTAATACAGAGATGAGTGAGGTGTTGCATTTTGGGACGTCGAACAAGGGCAGGACCTAAACAGTAAATGGTAGGCCTCTGGGTAGTGTTGTAGAGCAAAGGGATCTAGGAGGACAGGTGCATGGTTCCTTGAAAGTCGAGTCGCAGGTAGATAAGGTGATCAAAAAGGCTATTGGCACTTTGGCCTTCATCAGTCAGAGTAGCGGGTGGCACCTGTAATGGCCACCTCACCAACAGTCTGTCCCGTCCCTTCTCTGTTTTTATTATTTTAAGTATGTCTTAAATGTATGTTTCAATGTATCTTGGTATGTTTTATGTTACGGTTGGAGGGTGGGGGGGGGGGGGGGGATCGGGGGAAACTTTTTTCAGCCACTTACCTCAATGGAGATGTGTTTTTTCTCCATGTCACATCTCCATCCCCTCCCTGCGGCCTCCAACATGGAGTGGCGCGGCCTTCCCTGGAGACTGGTCCGGAGCTTCAAGCCGCGGGTCCTGTGGACTTTAACACCATGAAGCCATGGTGTCCGGTAAGATGAGGCCGACTTGCGAGCTCCATCCATCCCGATGTTCCAATCCATCCTGACACCGGAGTTTCGATCAACCCGACGAGAGGGTTTGAACATTGGACCGTCGGCAGCGTCAATTGCGGAGGGTTCAAAGGTCCCAACCATGTGTGAACAAAGGAGGAAGATGACTGGACTTTATTGCCTTCCATCACAGTGATGAACATGGATTCCACTGTGATAGATGTGTTTGTTAAATTTTATTTTATGTGGCTGTGTGTATTGTTGCTTTTCACTTAGTATGGCTGTATAGTAACTCAAATTTCGCTATACCTTAGTTGGTTAAGTGGCAATAAACGTGAACTTGAACTTGAACCCGAGTATACAAGTTGGGAGGTCATGTTGCAGTTGTATAAGACGTTGGTGAGACCGTATTTAGAATATTGTGTTCAGAAAAGGTTCAGAAAAGATTTACGAGGATGTTGCCAGGACTAGAGGGTGTGAGGTTGTACTGGGTGGGTCTCTATTCCATGTCGTGTAGCTGGGACATGTGGGCGAGTTGGGCTGAAGGGCCTGTTTCCACACTGTATGACTCTATGACTATGATATCTCAGAAACACCTATCAACAAAGGCGGATATCTATATGACTAAAAGTAAGATCTTGACCACTATTGACGCACTGCGATTTGATTTCCGAGAGAACGTCGCCACTTACAGCCGTCATTTTCGGCCACCTCGCTCAGAGCCCCCCTCCGCCAGACTGGACCAGAGAATTTTTCTTATCGATGAAAAATCAGACAGATATTAATGTTTTTTTAAAAATTGCCATTCTCTCTGCTGCCCCAGCTGGTGGGAGGGGGGAGGGACTGTAAAACCTGGAAGTGGTGTGCCTCACTCAGTCTCTGCAAGATGGAGGAAGCCAGAGGGCCACGTCCCTCTGAGCTCTGAATAACACTGAACATATGTCTACTCAACTGTGAGTGCCCTTAATGTGGTTTGAAAATGAAAATATGGTTGGTTTGAAATACAAAGGCACTGCAAATGGTCATTTGGGGGATTTGGGTTGAAGTAAAAAGGCACTGCATGCAAATGATTGTTTGGGGGGGGGGGTCTTGGGTTGAAGTAAAAAGGCACTGCATGCAAATGGTTGTATGGGGGGTTTGGATTGAAATGAAAAGGCACTGCAGATGGTTGTTTGTCTAAACTTGACAGCTTCCTATATAGATTTTAGATAAAACACTACCACTTACGGCTATGATTTTTGGCCATCTTACTCAGTCCCCCTCCACTCATCAGGTGCTGAGGATTCTTCCCATCAATGAAAAACAAAAGTGTTATTAGTGTTTAAAAAATGTTGAGAATCTCGCTCCTGTCAATCACGCCATGAAGGCCACACCTTTTACCGGTGGGAGGGGGAGGGATTATAAAACCCACAAGTGTGGGTCTGGCTCAGTCTCTGCATGATGGGGGAGGGGTGGGAGTCACGACTCTATCTGTGCTGTGAATCAACTGAACACACTGAATGTCTACTGAACTGTGAGTGTAGTGTTTTGTGGTGGTTTTTATGGTGGATTCACCCTGCTTGAAATAGTATGAAACTGCATTTGAATGTGGTGGCCTTGCACCCGGCATGAAATGGTATGAAACTGCATTTGAATGTGGTGTTGTTGCACCCTGCATGAAATGGCATGAAACTGCATTTGAATTTGGTGGCCTTGCACCCTCCTAGAAATGTTATGAAACTGCACTTGAATTTGGTGGCCTTGCCCCCTGCTTGAAGTGGTATGAAACTGCATTTGAATTTTGTGGCCTTGCACCCTGCATGAAATGGTATCAAACTGCATTTGAATGTGGTGTTGTTGCACCCTGCAAGAAATGGTATGAAACTGCATTTGAATTTGGTGGCCTTGCACCCTCCTTGAAATGGTAAGAAACTACACTTGAACTTGGTGGCTTTCCACCCTGCTTGAAATTGTAGGAAAATAGATTTGAATTTGGTGGCCTTGCACTCTGCTTGAAATGGAATATAAAGGAACAGCTGTGAGTCATCTGCCAGCCCACCAGCCGTTAGTGAGATGCCAGCACATCAGGCTTGGGGGACTGAGCTGCCATCCCAAGAATCCATTTGGCCGACAATGTCCATACTAGACCACTGGAGACCAGTAGTCCCTGCAGCTAACAACACCCATACCAGTGCTCCAGAAAGCCCCCCCCCCCCCCCCCCCCCCCCCACCACTGGCCACCAATATTGGAATTGGTGGAGAGGTGGAATATTGCGTCAGGGGACCAGCCCTCCCATGTGAACGGGTCCCACTTAATCTAGTTAATGATGAAATTCTCTACCATCGTCAGTGCACCAGCTCAGCATTTGTTTTTAATTTTTTTAATTTCAAATGAAGATAATAATTTTTGACCTGCCAAACAAACTCATGATTCCATCCTTAATATATATATTGAGAGTGATACAGTGTGGAAACAGGCCCTTTGGCCCAACTGCCCCACACCGACCAACATGTCCCAACTACACTAGTCCCACCTGCCAGTGTTTGGTCCATATCCCTCCAAACCTGTCCTATCCATGTAGCTGTCTAACTGTTTCTTAAACGTTAGGATAGTCCCTGCCTCAACAACCTCCTCTGGCAGCTTTTTCCATACACCCACCACCCTTTGTGTGAAAATGGTACCGCTCAGATTCCGATTTAAATCTTTTCCCCTTCACCTTAAACCTATGTCATCTGATCTTCGATTCACCTACTCCTGGCAAGAGACTACCCAATCCATTCCTCTCATGATTTTATACACCTCAATAAGATCACCCCTTCATCCTCCTGCACTCCAAGGAATTGAGTCCCAGCATACTCAATCTTTCCCTATAGCTCAGACCCTCTAGCCCTGGCAACATCCTGGTAAATCTTCTCTGTACCTTATTGAGACCTTATGCAAAATTACCAGCTTAAGATCAGTATAACCAATCCCATTAATTTTTACCTGTATAAAATCATGAGAGGAATAGATCGGGAAGATGCACAGAATCTCTTGCCAGAATAGAGGACTCGAGGACCAGAGGACCGTATAAGTGTATCACTCTCTGACTCTATGACTCTATGTACATACACTCATTGTTACACCACAACTTATCACATTTTGTTTCACAATGGCATTTTCGATAAATAAAAATGCTATAATCAAAACAATCACAAGATTCAGGTGATGATGAAGATCAGTGCCATTAATATTGGCATTATGAATAATTAAATCATTAAAGCCATTGTAGAACTGTGCATCTTCTGCAGGTTAAAGGTGCGTAAGGGAAGAGAACGAAACCCAGGTTAATTACTGTTCTCTTTTTATTCCAGTTGTCTATGCGCAAAGTATTTAACTTGAATTTCAAATAATAGGTGCCCAGCAAATATGAAATAAAATTCTAAAATTACTCTTCCTCCAAATGAAATCTTTATTTGTTAAATATCAAAATATACCTCAATATTCTGGTAGTGGTATAAGGGGATGCTTGTGAAGAGAACTCAGTGATTGTTTGTGGTATCCTCTCCTTATTGATTTTAGAATAATAATGTTTAAGACATGTGTTACTTATGCATTGTGCATGTGTGTATGTGCATGTGCATGCATGCATGTATGCATTTGTTTATGTGCATGTATATGTGTGCATGTATGCATGTGTGCGTGTGTTTTGTATGTGCAGCATGCATGCAGGCAAGATAGCGGCATTCAAGATTAAAGACAGCATAGCTAATTATAAAGTAAAATATGTTAGCCTGCAATTAGTGTCATAATTAATGCAATAAGCACAAACACATGGCAGGCTTAAGTGCCAACATACAGATTTAATGGAAGCCTGGGATGAGTGGTGTATCTCATGAATCAGTGAAATGGGTGCAGAGAAGATTTACAAGGATAAAGCCAGGTACTGAGGACCTGAGCTATTGGGAGAGATTGGGCAGGCTAGGACTTTATTACTTGAAGTGCAGGCAGTTGAAATGTGATCTTATAAGAGGCAATAGATAGGGTGAATGCACAGCGTTTTGTTCCCAGGGTGGGTAAATAGAATGAGCTGCCAGAGTAAGTAGGTGATGTAGGTGCAATGACATTTCAAAGGCATTTGAATACATGGATTGGAACGATTTAGGAGGATATGGGCTACACGTGGGCATAAACGGGGCCAGCGTAGATGGGGAATCTTGGTTGGCATGGAGGAGTTGGGTTGAAATGCTTGCTTCTATGCTATAGGACCATTACTTTATGACTCCATCACATTCAAAGACCAATCAAGGTGTTGTAAATTTGCAGAGTGTCCGCATCATGTACTTGGAGATAAATTCATGAATGGTTTAAGAGGCAAAGAACTTAAGTCAATTTTGCTCGGCCCAAGCAGTCCACTGGCTGTGTAGGTTTGTGACTTCCATGGAGATGGCAAAAAGTGGTCATGAATTCTGCTCTGTCATGATGTAACTGTAATGCACAGTCGAAGTACAACTGCCAGTGTTTTGGTCCAGAAACAAGGACCATAAATTAATAGCAAGGGACATTGTTTTTGATGTACTGGAAGTCTTACCCCAAGCATTTTTTTAAAAAGAGATCATAAGTGTTACTTATATAAGAAGAAAGGACACCTAGCAGTGGATGGCAAAATGCAACTTACAACATCAGACAGGAATGTCATTTTGAAAATCAGCTCCTAGAAAACAACTTTCTCATTTGAAGTCCCAAAAAGGGGAATCTGCACATTATTCCAGTTGCTCCAGAATTTACCCAAAGCATCTATGCCCAAACCCAAACATCTATTAAAGCTCTTCAAAGTTACAATCATTTTATAGATCAGAATAAGACCCATACTGGAAGATACTGGATACTAGTGCATTGATAAATTTGTGACTGGTTGCAATATAGTGACTTTTGAATAGTCATAGTCAAGGAAGGAGATAGCAAACTTCGTAACATGGTGTCAGACAAGAATCTCTCCCTCAATGTCAACAAGATGAAGGAGCTAATTATCGACTTCAGGAAGTGTGGCGGAGTACGTGCCCAATCTGCATCAATGCTGCAGAAGTAAAAATGGTTGAGCCCTTCAAATTCCTTGGTATTCATATTACCAATGATATGTCCTGAACCAACCACACTGATGCAACAGCAATGAAGGCACACCAACCCATCTACTTTCTGAGGAGACTGAGAAACTGCAGCTTGTCTCCAATGACTCTAACAAACCTCTACAGATGCACCATAAAAAACATACTCAGGTTGCATCACAGCTTGGTTTAGGAATAGCTTTGCCTACAAAATTGCAGAGTTGTAGATGTAGCCCAGTCCATCACACAGACATGACTTCCCACCATTGACTCCAACTATTCTTCATGCTGCCTTGAAGAAGCAGCCAACATAATAAGACTTTTCTCACATCTGTCAATTCTTCTACTCCCTGCTCCTGTCCATCAGAATGTATCGAAGCTTAAAAACGTGATCAAGAACAGCTTCTGTCCCCTCTGTCATCAGGCTTCTTAATGGTCGTTCTATAAAGTAGGGTACTGTCTGATTCACCTCTACTTGTTCGGTGGGGGCGCAGCGAGATGGCTGCCCTGCCAGCAGCGTGTTGGTTATTACTACTTTTTTGTTTTTTTTAGTGTGTCCAAAGGTTTGTTTTAGTGTCTCTTGGTGTGTCTTGTGTGGGGGGTGGTGAGGGGGGAAACCGCTTTAGGTCATCTCCTCCACGGAGAGGCGACTTTTTCCATGTCGCCTCACTCGCAGCCTAACACCATGGATTGGAACGGCCTTTCCCGGAGACGGGCCCGGAGTTTCAGCAGCAGGCGCAGCGTGGACTTTTCATGGCGGATGGGCGAGCCCTTGCCGGAGTCGCCAGAGGGAGTGCTCCGATTGCTGGCCCGCGGACTGTTACATCCTGAAGTCATGGTCTGCGGAGCTTCTAGTCGTGGGTGCGACGTCCGGAGCCTGGGATCCCTCATTGGGAATCCCCAGAGAAGAGCTCCGACCACCGGCCTGCAGCCTATAACATCCTGAAATCACGGTCTGCGGAGCTTCTAGCTGCGGGCGCCGCATGGACTTACCATCCGCAACCTGGGTTCCCTCGCCGGTGACAGCCAGAGAAGAGCTCCGACCGCTGGCCAGCGGCCTACAACATCCTGAAGCCGTGGTCTCCGGTAGGAAAGCGCCAATTCGGGACCTCCAAGCCGCGGAGTCTGTTCGACCGTCACGACGAGAGAGCCTGTACATATTAATAGTTAATAGTTTCTTTATTGTCATTGTAACATGAACCATGTACAATGAAATTTAAAAATGTCAACCAGTCAGTGCACCATTCAAACCATAAAAGCTAACGATACATACAAGGTAAAATATTAAAAAAGATAAACAACTAAAATAAATATGAAATATGAAAATAGCACGCATAAACAACCAACCCTACATCCTTCTGTCGATTTCACAGTGTACCAACCACAGTCCCTTAGTCCCCGCGTTCCTTGGCGGCTACATTTAGTGCCTTTATAGCAGTGGGGTAAAAACTGTTTTTAGGTCTGTTTGTCCTTGTCCTTGTAGATCTGTACCGTCTGCCTGACGGCAACAGTTCAAACAGGGAGTGTCCGGGGTGGGAAATGTCCTTTATAATATTCTGGGATTTTTTGATGCAGCGGGAACTGTGTAAGTCCTCCAAGGTAAGGAGAGGGCAGCCGACAATCCTCTGGGTGTTGTCAATGGCCCTCTGGAGCCCTTTCCTCTGAGCCGCTGTGCAGCTGGTGTACCACACGCATACACAGTATGTTAGGATGCTCTCAATGGAGCACCGATAAAAGGACTCCTCCGGCCGCTCATAGCGGCGACTGCGGAGGTTTATGGCCCCGACCACGGGTGAACAATGGAGGAGGACTGACTGAACTTTGTGCCTTCCACCACAGTGAAGAATGCTGCGGTGGATGTTTGTGTTAAACCTTATTGTCTATTGTGTGTTCTTTTTTAAATTGTACCACTGCTGGCAAAATTCATTTCACTGCACTTATATGTATATGTGACGAATAAAACTGAATGATTGATTAATTGACCTCACTGAGGACATTGAACTTTGCCAAGGGAACTAATGCACTATATAGAGCTACAATGCTGAGAACAATATTCTGCATTCTGCATAGTCCCCTTTGCTCTATCTATTGTACTTGAGTTTGACTTGATTATATTTATGTATGGTATATCTGATCTGTTTGGTTAGCATGCAAAACAAAGCATTTCTTTGTACCTCTTATGATAGCAAGTATTACTATCTTATTACTTGATCTTATGATAGTAAGTATTACTATCATAAGATCAAGGACCAGTCTCAGCCCAATCACTCCCTCTTTCCCCTCTCCCGTCAGACAAGAGGCACAGAAGTTTGAAAACGCACACCTCCGAATTCAGTGACAGTTTCTTCCCAGCTGTTATCAAGCAACTGAACCATCCTCTCACCAACCTGAGAGTGGTTCTGAGCTTCCATCTACTGTACCTCATTGGAGAACCTCAAACTATCTTTAATTGGGCACTACAGGACTTTATCTTGTACTTAACGTTAAACCCTTTATCCTGTATCTGTACAATGTGAACGGCTAGATTTAATCATGCATAGTTTTTCCGCCGACTGGATAGCTTGCAACAAAACAGCTTTTCACTGTACCTCAATACAATACAATAATAAACAAAACTAAACTTAGTTGCATTCTAGCAGCACCCAAAGTCCTCTTCAGGATACATTATTCTGCCTAATTTTAATGTGCGGTGGCAAATCTTGCAGAACATGTGCACCTTTGTTGACCCTACAAACAAGAAATAAAGCAACTAACAACAGAAATCAACAACAATGCCTTGTCATGCTTCATTTGGTGGCATTGTTTCATATCTAACTGTTTCCCAGGACAACCACCTGCTCTTCAATTAATGCCATGAGATGTTTGGAGCAAAATGTAGACAAGAGCCTTGGGATAATTTTTTGTCCAAGTGATGACAACTCTGATAATGCAGCACTATCTCGGAACTGCACAAAAACGTCAGCCTAGATTATGTACTCCTCTAATCCTGGAATGGACCAAAGACTAACTAATCCAGGGGCACTGGAGCATGTCCACTGTGCCAAGGGCAACACATTCAATGTAGCTCATGTCAGATTATTTTAATACTTTGCAATTTGATTTGGCATTCCATTTTTTTATGCTACTATTTAACAATTTAGCTCAGTGGCCCTGTTCTTTGCAACTGTTTCAATGTCGTTTGCAAAAGAGAAAAGACTGATTTTGACTGATTTTTATTCTGGCTTGTTTTATCATTTTCAGAGTGCATTGTTGAAGTACTCTGAGCACTACAGAGCAGCAGGCCAGGAAACCTCCTTCGTAAAGAAATCTGCAATTTTGAACATTTTTATTGAGATTTAGAAAACAGACATTCAAAAAAATTGATCGGTCTGCAGGAGTCCTTTGCCAGAAAATACTAAAGGCACACACGGCAGATAGACACAAAGTGCTGTAGTAACTCAGCGGTTCAGGCAGCATTTCTGAAGAAAAGGAATCGATGAATTTCAGGTCGGAACTCTTCTTCAGACAGAAAGATTTCTAAAATAATGTTCTGAAAGAGGGTTCTGAGATGAAACATCACCCATTGTTTTTCTCCAGATGCTGCCTGACCTGCTGAGTTACTCCAGCATTTTGTGTCGATCTTCGATATAAACCAGCAACTGCAGTTCCTTGTGTAGGAAGGAACTCCAGATGCTAGTTTAAACCAAAGAAAGACACAAAATGCTGGTGTAACTCAGTGGGACAGGCAGCATTTCTGGATAGAAGGAATGGGTGATATTTCGGGTCGAGACCCTTCTTCAGAGTGAAGAAGGGTGTTGACCCGAAACGTCACCCATTCCTTCTATCCAGAATTGCTGCCGAGTTACAGTTTCTTCCTGCACAACGCAACAGTTTTAATTACTTTTGTTTCCTTGTTGCTGTATACATTTCCAAAAGAATTATTGATCTTAGCACCTCCTGTGGAGATGAAGGTTAAACGTCTTTCCAAACCCATTAATTTTACAATGCAATTTCAGGAATATCATAAAGAGCTGTGATAGTCCTGTCATCTAAAGCATGCACTAACTGACATTCACAGGCAAACCAGGAAGGAAATACTGCTGCAATTACTTGCACAAGGACACAGACATAGACTAAATTGTCAGGTGTAACTTAGTAATTAGAAGCTGTGGGAAAAAAACAATTGCAAGGACTAATTTACCTTTAAACAAACAGAAATAAATATAATTAGGAAGAATTTTGAACAGCCAATCAGGGGTGATAAAAATGCTCTCAGCTAGTTGCCGCGTATAGAATATAGAACAGTACAGGACAGGAACAGGTTCTTTGGCCAACAATCTCCATGCTGCATTTGATGCCAAGTTAAACTCCTCTGTTTAAACGTGATTCATATCCCTAAAATCCCAGCATATCCATGTGCCTATCTAAAACCCTCTTAAATGCTGTTGTATCTGCCTCTACCACCACCCTTGGCAAGATGTTCCAGGCACACACCACCCTCTGTGTAAAACACTTGACCCGCACATTTCCTTTAAATCTTGCTCGCTCACCTTAATGCTTTGCCCTCTAGCCTTTAACATTTCCACCATGGGAACCATGGGAATCTGCCTGTTCCATTTCCTTCCAATCAGTTATAGTAGAGAGCCACGCATGAAAGCAGTCCAGGACGTTGTGAAGAGAGCAAGATCTGGCTCAGCCCCTGGCCCGAGGAGAGTTCCCTACAGGATCTACAAGAACTGCCCCTTGTTACTGAAACGGCTGTGGAAGATCCTGAAAGCCATCTGGAGGAGAGGGAAAGTGGCGCAGCAGTGGTGATTTGCTGAAGGAGTCTGGATCCCAAAGGAAGAAGATTCCAAGAAGATCGATCAGTTCAGGATCATCTCCTTGTTAAGCGCTGAAGGCAAGATCTTCAGCATATTGGCGAGGCGGCTGACCAACTTCCTCTCCAGCAATGGCTACATCGAAAGCTCAGTGCAAAAGGGAGGCATATCTAGAGTGCCGGGGTGTCTAGAGCACACGGGAGTGGTGTCCCAGCTCATCGGAGAAGCCAGGGAGAACAAGGGAGACCTGACAGTGCTCTGGCTTGACCTGGCCAACGCCTACGGCTCCATCCCGCACAAGCTGATCCAGACAGTCATGGTTAAGCATCATGTGCCGGGCCAAGTGGCAGATCTCATCCTGGACTATTACAACCAGTTCCGCATGAGAGTCTCATCAGGGTCAGTAACATCAGAGTGGCACAGACTGGAGGTTGGAGGTTGGGATCATCACAGGATGTACCATCTCTGTGATCCTTTTTGCCTTGGCGATCATCAAGTCTGCTGAGCCAGAGTGCCAGGGCCCTCGGACTAAGTCAGGAATGCGCCAACCACAAATCAGAGCTTTCAGGGACGACCTGGTGTCACCACTGAGTCAGTGCCAGGAGGCAGGTGGATCCTGCAGGGGTTGGAGAAACTGATCGGATGGGCAAGGATGAGGTTTAAGCCAGGAAAATCAAGGTGACTGGTGCTGAAGAAGGGCAAAGTCATGGACAGGTTCCACTTCAGCATCGAAGGGACACCAATCCCAACTGTCTCCGAAAGGCCAGTGAAGAGTCTTGGCAAGGTGTTTAACAGCAGCCTGAAGGATACAGCATCAGTCCAGCCAATCTGTCAGGAGCTAGAGAGCTGGCTGAGAGCAGTGGACCGATCGGGGCTTGTCGGCAAATTCAAGGCATGGATTTGCGAGCATGGTATCCTGCCAAGGACACTGGCCACTGCTTGTCTACAAAATCCCAATATCCATCGTAGAGAGCTTGGAGGGGAAAGTCAGCAGCTTTCTCAGGAGGTGGCTGGGACTGCCCAGGAGCCTTAGCAGCATCGCCCTTTACGGAAATAACACCAAGCTCCAGCTGCCCCTGAAGTCCCTGGAGGAGGAGTTTAAGGTGACTTGGGCCAGAGAGGTGATGCTATACAGGGACTCCAGCGACCCCAAGGTGACTCAGGCAGGGGTGGAGGTGAAATCTGGGAGGAAGTGGAGAGCCGGAGAAGCCATGCTGCAAACAGAGTCTCGAATATGCCACAGAGTCCTGGTGGGAGCAGTGACTCGGCGAAGAGCTGGTCTGGGAATCCTCCTATCTCCCCAGTTTGACAAGGAGAGGTGCAGGCTGGTCCAGGAGGAAGTGAGGGCAGTGGTGGAGGAGGAGAGGTGTACCAGAGCGGTTGGCTTGAGGCAGCAGGTGGCCTGGACAAGGTGGGAGCAGGCCATGGACCATAAAGTCACATGGACTGAGCTCTGGCAGGCTGAACCACAGCGCATGAAGTTCCTCATCCAGGCAGTGTACGATGTCCTGCCCAGCCCATCGAACCTCTTCAACTGGGGCAAAGTAGTATTTCCAGATTTCCCGCAATGCTCAGGCAAGGGGACGTTGGAACACATCCTGAGCTGCTGCCCAAAGGCTCTTGGGCAGGGCCAGTACACCTGGCGGCATGACCAGATTCTTAAACCCATTGCAGAAGCCATCAGCATGGGAATCAGCAGCTGCAGATGAGCACGGCCCACCACCCAGATGATCACCTTCATGAAGGCCGGAGTGCAGCTGCCAAGAACCACAGTAGCCAGGAATCTGTCAGGAATCCTGGCGACTGCGCGGGACTGGCAGCTTTCTATAGACCGGGTGAAACAGCTGAAGTTCCCACAGCACATTGCCACAACCACCCTGAGGCCAGATATCCTCCTGGTCTCAGAGGAGACCAAAAACATTGTCTTGCTGGAACTGACAGTGCCGTGGGAGGACCGTCTGGAGGAGGCCCATGAGAGGAAGATGACCAAGTATGAGGAGCTGGACTGCTGTAATACTGGAAGTCAAGGTGTATGCCCATCAAAGTTGGCTGAAGAGGTTTTGCAGGGCAATCGCTCCACAAAGCCTTGAGTGCACTGGGCATCAACGGAATGGAGAGGAGAAGAGCCATCAAGAACACCACCGAGGCAGCGGAGAAAGCCTCGAGATGGCTCTGGATCAGGAGAGGAGGTCCATGGGGAGGAGCGAATGTCACCTGAACACAAGTCGTCATCTGATCAACCGCGGCTGGGTCGCCTGGGTGATGGTGTCTGATGTTGAAAGACCCGAAACACCCAATGACCCCAGGTTATATCACTGATGATGTGTTCAGGAGCATCAATAGATTTTTTTTTATCAATTAATAATAGTAATCCATATTTTCAGTTGTATGCCTGAGTGACAATTTAAAAAAAACTTTTATTCCAGATGAAGATTTCTCCTTGTGCTGTTCAAAACAGAAACCATGAAATATGTAGCAGTCCTGACTTTAGATTATAAAAAGCCACATTATGATTGCAATATTAAGTATTATTGTGCCATTAGATCAATTTCTTAGTTTAAAAGTTTATAGTTTTATAAACCAATGTGTGGAAATATGCATCGATAACATTTTGACCCAAAAGAGGAGCATTAGGAGATCTTGCCGAGAATCAAATCGGGCACCGCTCCAAGAGACATGGACAGGAGGTGACCTGCAGCGGCACGGAGCGGTGGAGCAGCAGAGGAGGACACCAGCTTCTTCACTTGCCAAGCCAACACTGCAGTGCCACCAGGACAATGGGCCTTTATGGCTAGGTTAAGAACTCTACACATACAAGAACTTGGGCTTGAAAATGGTGACAAAACCTGGCAATTCCAGTATACTGTGTACTACTCATATACATTTGTACTTCATCTATGATTGTGCTTATGTATATTAATGCTGTTACTGAACTGTATGCAAAAATGAATTCCACTGTACCTCAGTAAATGTGATAATAAAGTGCCATTGAACCATTGATTGAACCACTGTTTCAGTGTTAGAACTTGGTGTAATAATGCTATTACAACCAGAGTAAGAATTGCAATATTGCCAGAAATATAAAGATCATTTACCAAAAATATTTATTGCCTTAAAATCATTGAAAATAAAAATTTCTGCCTTGTTCCAAAAATGAAACTGTCTCTCCTCCTACAAAATTACAATCTGTTGACCAGCTGTGCAGCAGCTTCTGTCCCATGTGTGCTGAAAATATTGTCCTGAAACGAGATAGTTCATTAGCTGTCATATCCATGTAAGTGTAGAAGTCATGCATTCAGTAAATATCCCTAGTGTGATGTCTTCCTAAGGTGGCACAGCTAGAGGTGTTAGACTTTACCACATGACCATCTGGAACATCATCATCTAATGGTAACTAAATTGTCATTTTAACAAATTTATTTGTCATGTGCACTGGATATGAACCATAAGAATGAAATTGTTACCTACTGCAGATCTACAGGCACATTGGATATAATAACAACAATAAAAAATATACAGTAAGTTATCAGGTATTCCAAGTAAACTAGATTATAACAGTACAAAATATAAATTACATAGATCAACCATAAGAGTGCAAAGTCCGCAGTGGTTCAGTGTGGAGGTAGGGTTGAGGTTAAGGTTGTGCAGCATGGTTCAAGAACCTAATGGTTGATGTTCAAGCTACTCTGGAACATGGAGGTAATGGTTCTCAGGCACCTGTACCTTCTTATTATGGTAGCAGTGAGACGAGTGCATGGCCAAAATGGTGCGGGTCTTTGATCGCATTAGCTACCTTCTTGAGGCAATGTTTCCTATAGATCCCTTTGATAGTGGGGAAGTCAGTACCCGTGATGTTCTCCGTGATCACCAGCCTGATTCATTCTTGGATGCTCATATTTCAGAACCAGGCTCTGATGCAACTAGTCTGTATGCTGTTAACTGTACACTTTTAAAGGTTTGATATAGAGTATTCAGTGACATACTGAATCTCCTCAAACTGCTAAGTAAGCAGAGGCATTGGTGAGCTTTGTTTGTGATTCCATCAATATGCTGGTCCCAGGACAGATCGTCAGAGGTTTGAACGCCTCAGGAATTTGAAGCTGTTGACTCTGTCCACCACCCTCCCGCCAATGAAGACTGGTTCCCTTCTTGAACAATCAGCTCCTTGGTCTTCCGAAAGTTGAGAGCAAGATTGTTTTTCAGGCACCATTCAACCAGATTATCGATCTCCTTTCTGTACTCTGACTCACTATATGTTTAAGAAAGAACTGCAGATGCTGGAAAAATCAAAGCTAGACAAAAATGCTGGAGAAACTCAGCGGTGAGGCAGCATCTATGGAGAGAAGGGATAGGTGACGTTTCGGGTCGAGAACCTTTTTCAGACTGATCTTGGGGGGGGGGGTGCGAGAAAAAGAAAGGAAGAGGCCGAGACAGTAGGCTTGTGGGAGAGCTGGGAAGGGGAGGGGAACGAGGGAGAAAGCAAGGACTATCTGAAATTAGAGAAGTCATTGTTCATACCGCTGGGGTGTAACTACCTAAGCGAAATGTAAGGTGCCATTCCTCTAATTTGCGCTGAGCCTCACTCTGGCAATGGAGAACAAAGGTCAGATTTGGAATGGGTGAGGAGTTGAAGTGCTGAGCCACTGGGAGCCTGCGTTTGATCTCGCCGATGTAGAGAAGTTGGAACCTAGAACAGCGGAGACAGTAGATGAGGTTGAAGGAGGTGCAGGAGAACCTCTGCCTCACCTGGAAAGACTGCTTGGGTCCTTGGATTGGGTCGAGGGTGGTGGTAAAGCAATGTGCAGCATTTCCTGCAAGGTTTGGGAGGGAAGTGACGAATCGACCAGGGAAATCCCAACTCTCCCACAAGCCTACCGTCTCCGCTTCTTCCTTTCTTTTTCCTGCCCAAAACGTCGCCTATTCCTTCTCTCAATAGATGCTGCCTCACCCGCTGAGTTTCTCCAGCATTTTTGTCTACTATCATTATCGTTAATGGGGCAAAATCCCTGTGCAGCTCAAGCGACACATTCCCAATAACTCTGGTGGCAAAACCATGCAACATTGGTTCATCAGTCTCATTTGTTTTCTAGCACTGAACAGTGGGCAGCAGTTCGATCCACACTGAGCCAGTAATAAGGGAGGCTGGCTCTTGAACAACAGTACAAGGTGTCTTCTAAAATCTTGTTACTGATTGCTGCTTTAACTGGCAAGCATCTGAGAATACTGACAACGAAATGCATCATCCATGCTAGATTCAGTTACTGGCTAATTTTACAGCATGGGACACAAATGTGTTTGGCCCACTACTTATTTACGCAAAGGGATTTCCACTAGTTTCAGACCTGCATCGTGGGTAACTTTGTGGAAGGTTTGAATCCACAGAATTAACATTAGTAATTGACTGAAATGGGTACTTGCACCAAAGACACCAGCTGAATGTGCAATTGACTAAACGTAATTAAATAAGACATGGTTTATCTCACCATACGAGCAATCATATTCATGTAACATTAACTTATATCCCTTATCTGTTTATGTAGCATTAACAGTTCTCTCCCTTGCTAATGGTATCTTTTGATTTTGTTGGAACCCATCCTGGTACTTCTGCCAGATGCTTCCCATGGAAGGAGAATGGGAGGTGCTGTCAGTGCAGAGCTCATAGAGTCACAAAGTTATTGAGATATACAGCATGGAAACAGACCCCTTGGCCCAACCTGTCCATGCCAACCAAGATGTGCCATCTAAGCTAGTCCCATTTGCCCATGTTAGGCCTATATCCCTCAAAATGTTGATGTTTTACACATCAAATCTTGCCCCTTTCACTTCAAACATATGTCCTCTTGGTTCCATACTTTCACCCAACCACTTCCCCTCGTCTGTCTGTCTGTCCGTCTGTCTGTCTGCCATTTTTCTCTTTGCGCAAAGACGGTACATGATAGTGCCACGATTTTTTGCCAGGTTACTCACCGTTCTGCTGTGCTGCAAGTACAATAAGTTTAATTCCGATCAGTGGAATATTGTAAAAGTTATCTGGTCCCGTCTCGTTCTCCCTCATCACTCACCCCTCTCCCCCGCCTGCCCTCTGCGGCAATGGCAGTCCCATCTACCCATCCCCCTGGTCCATCTCCTCCGCCGCTGCCATTGCAGTAACTCACCCTCACAGCCTTCTCGGAGGAGATCATCTCCACCAGCTCAACAAAACTCATGGTGCCCACCGTGATGATCACCGACTCCAACCGACTCTGAGTGGGGGGATTGAGGGAGAGTAGGGGGTAGGGAAGGAGATGGGAAAGTGGGGGAGGTGAGGAGAGTGGGAGAGGAGAGGGAATAGAGGGAGAGGAGGGCAGTAGGGGAGGTCAGGAGGAATAGTGGGGGAGGATAGGTGGAGGTGAGGTGTGGGGGATAGAGGGATGCGGTAGGGGTAGGGAGGGAGGGAGGGAGTGACTGAGGGTAGGGGAAAGGAGAGGGAGTGAGAGGTGAGAGAGGGATTGGGGAAGGAAGGAGGATAGGGGAACGAAGAGAATGGGTAAAGAGGAGGGGAGGAAGTGCTAGGGGATGAGGGGAAATTAGCCATGCATGTGGGGGGGCTATGCGTGAGTGGTGCAATATTGCGCTGGGGGAACGTGTTATGTTGGGGGACCAGGCCTCCCGTGTGATAGGGACCCAATGAGTCCCACTTAATCTAGTCATTTTCTACATTTCCATAAGATCACCACTCAGCCTCAAGCGCTCCAAGGAATAAACCCCTAGCCTGGACTTGGATTCCAATCTGCAGTCATTGTGGGCATGCTTCCAAATTGTAATCATGATCTCATAAATCAGCCTTTAATTAGTTTAATACATCCACTGAAATAATAAGCCAAGGAATGTCATGTGAACAGATAAAGAAATTGTCCACTAATATCATTAAACACAATTACTGATCTGTCACGTTTTAAATGCTACTGAACACATTTTATTGTTTTGTTTATACCAGAACCTATTATTAGCAATTATGCATTAATGCAGTCCATCAGATTCAGAAATATTGCAATTACCCACTCATTCTACCGATTGCGTTCACCAATGTCAGTGGCTGCTTAGGCTTCAAAAAACCATTTAGAAACAGTATGCAATTTATGGAGCCCGGAATGTTATTATATTTAAATGGAAAATGTAGCTTTGTTTTATGTGCGAATATTTTGTTTTTTATTTCAGTTATTGGTACAGATTTTTTTTGAGTGAAAATGAGAATCCAAATACTCTGTCCTATTGTACATAAGAAAATTATAGTTAATGTAGAACATTTCTAATTTGAACTTTATTTTCTTGCTTGAAAAACCCCGAAAACAGGTGCAGGGAATGTGATCCCCAGTAAGCCCTCATTAGATGAGTGGATCACAGGTAATATATTTATTCTGTTTCCATGTCAGCACTGCTCAGCCATAGCCTCTGACACCTGTACTAGTCAAGAATATATCTATTTTTGCCTTAAATATATCCACTGATGGCCACCACAGCCTTTTGTGGCAAATAATTCCACAGATTCACCATACTCTGAGTAAAGAAATTCCTCCTCATATCCTGTTTAAGAACGAACTGCAGATGCTGGAAAATCGAAGGTAGACAAAAATGCTGGATAAACTCAGCGAGTGCGGCAGCATCTATGGAGCGAAGGAAATAGGCAAGTTTCGGCCCGAAACATTGCCTATTTCCTTCGCTCCATAGATGCTGCCTCACCCGCTGAGTTTCTCCTCCTCATATCCTTGTGGGTTTACCGTGTCAAACCCGTGTGGATTTAAACTAAACAGTGGGGAGGGAGGGATTGACAAATTGGGAGTATAAAGTTGGCGTTAAAGGGGAAGTGAGTACAGGAAAAGTTACAAAAGACTCCCGAATTAATGGGATGGAAAGTTCGAGACGGGATAAGAGAGTAAGGTCAGGACCAATAGTGACCGGTGTGAGACGGGAGGTGATGTATATGAATGCGCGAAGTATAAGAAATAAAGTGGACTAGCTTGAGGCTCAGTTAGAAATTGGACCAAGTATGATGTTGTGGGAATTACAGACATGGCTGCAAGAGGACCAAGGCTGGGAACTGAATATTCAAGGGTATGCGTCCTATCGAAAAGACAGACAAGTGGGCAGAGGGGGTGGGGTAGCTCTGTTGGTGAGGAATGAAATTGTAAGGGGTGACATTGAAACAGGAGATGTAGAGTCAGTGTGGATAGAGCTAAGAAATTGTAAAGGTAAAAAGACCCTAATGGGACTTATCTACAGGCCCCCAAACAGTAGCCTGGATATAGGGTGAAAGTTGAATCAAGAGTTAAAATTGGCATGTCACAGTAATGCTACGGTTGTTATGGGAGATTTCAACATGCAGGTAGACTGGGAAAATCAGGTTGGTACTGGACCCCAAGAAAGGGAGTTTGTGGAGTACCTCCGTGATGGATTCTTAGAGCAGCTTTTACTGGAGCCTACCAGGGAGAAGGCAATTCTGGATTTAGTGTTGTGTAATGAAGCCTTTTGATAAGGGAACTCGAGGAGCCATTAGGAGGTAGTGACCATCTATATTACTAAAAGTGGGATCTTGGCCGCTTTTGACTCACTGCGATTTGATTTCCGAGAGTATGCCGCCACTTACGGCCGTCATTTTTGGCCACCTTATTCAGAGCTCCCCTCCGCCGGACTGGACCAGAGGATTTTTACCATCGATGAAAAATCAGAGAGATATTAATGGGTTTTTTTAATTGCCATTCTCTCTGCTGCCGCTGCTGGTAGGGGGGGGGGGGGCGGAAACTATAAAACCCGACAGTGGTGTGCCTCACTCAGTCTCTGCAAGATGGAGCAAGCAAGAGGGTCACGTCTCTCTGAGCTCTGAATAACAGTGAACACATGCTTACTCAACTGTGAGTGCCCTTACTGTGGTTTGAAAATGAATATATGGTTGGGTTGAAGTAAAAAGGCACTGCATGCAAATGGTTGTTTGGGGGCTTTGAGTTGAAATAAAAAGACACTGCATGCAAATGGTTGTTTGGGGGTTTTGGGTCCAAGTAAAAAGGCACTGCATGCAAAGGGTTGTTTGAGGGGTTTGGGTTGCAGTAAAAAGGCAATTCATCAAAGGGTTGTTTGAGGGGTTTGGGTTGAAGTGAAAAGGCACTGCATGCAAAGGGTTGTTTGAGGGGTTTGGGTTGAAGTAAAAAGATACTGCAAAGGGTTGCTTGGGGGTTTTGTGTAGAAGTAAAAAGGCACTGCGAAGGGTTGCTTGGGGGGTTTGGGTTGAAGTGAAAAGGCACTGCATGCAAAGGGTTGTTTGAGGGGTTTGGGTTGAAGTAAAAGGACACTGCAAAGGGTTGCTTGGGGGTTTTGTGTAGAAGTAAAAAGGCACTGCGAAGGGTTGCTTGGGGGGTTTGGGTTGAAGTGAAAAGGCACTGCATGCAAAGGGGTGTTTGCTGGCCTTGGTGGCCTTGCACCCTCCTTGAAATGGTATGAAACTGCACTTGAATTTGGTGGCCTTGCACCCTGCTTGAAGTGGTATGAAACTGCAACATACAATCTCCCTGATGTACTAGTGGCCAGAGGATCTAGGGTGATGGAGGAACTGAAGGAAATCCACATTAGACAGGAAATGGTGTTGGGTAGACTGAACGGGACTGAAGGCAGATAAATCCCCAGGGCCTGATGGTCTGCATCCCAGGGTACTTGGGGAAGTGGCTCTAGAAATTGTAGACACATTGGTGATCATTTTCCAATGTTCTTTAGATTCAGGATCAGTTCCTGTGGATTGGAGGGTAGCTAATGTTATCCCACTTTTTAAGAAAGGCGGGAGAGAGAAAACAGGGAATTATAGACCAGTTAGCTTGACATCGGTGGTGGGGAAGATGCTGGAGTCAATTATAAAAAATGAAATAGCGGCACATTTGGATAGCAGTAGCAGGATTGGTCCGAGTCAGCATGGATTTACGCAGGGGAAATCGTGCTTGACTAATCTTCTGGAATTTTTTGAGGATGTAACTAGGAAAATGGACAAGGGTGAGCCAGTAGATGTAGTGTACCAGGACTTTCAGAAAGCATTTGATGAGGTCCCACATAGGAGATTAGTGGGCAAAATTAGAGCACATGGTATTGGGGGTAGGTTGCTGACATGCATAGAAAATTGGTTGGGAAACAGGAAACAAAGAGTAGGGATTAATGGGCCCCTTTCAGAATGGCAGGCTTGGTGCTGGGACCACAGCTATTTACAATATGTATTAATGGTTTGGATGAAAGAATTAAAAGTAACATTAGCAAATTTGGAGATGACACAAATCTCGGTGGCAGTGAGAACTGTGAAGAGGATGCTATGAGGATGCAGGGTGATTTGGACAGGTTGGGTGAGTGGCCAAATCCATGGCAGATGTAGTTTAATGTGGATAAATGTTGGGAAAAATGGAAGTACAAAGGGATCTGGGGGTCCTTGTTCATTAGTCACTGAAAGAAAACCAGTAGGTACAGCAAACAGTGAAGAAAGCAAATGGCATTTTGGCCTTCATAACAAGAGGAGTTGAGTGTAAGAGTAAATAGGTCCTTCTGCAGTTGTACAGGGTCCCAGTGAGACCACACCTGGAGTATTGTGTGCAGTTCTGGTTTCCCAATTTGAGGAAAGATAGTCTTGCTATTGAGGGAGTGCAGCGTAGGTTCACCAAGTTAATTCCTGGGATGGCAGGTCTATCACATGTTGATAGAATGGAGTGGCTGGGCTCAATTTAGAAGGATGAGAGGGGATCTTATTGAAACATATAAGATTATTAAGGGTTTGGACACGCTAGAGGCAGGAAATATGTTCCTGATGTTGAAGGAGTCCAGAACCAGGAGCCACAGTTTAAGAATAAGGGGTAAGTTATTTAGAACGGAGTTGAGGAAAAACTTTTTCACACAGAGAGTTGTAAATCTGTGGAATTCTCTGCCTCAAAGGGCGGTGGAGGCTGGTTCTCTGGATGCTTTCAAGAGAGAGCTAGATAGGGTTCTTAAAGATAGCGAGTCAGGGGCTATGGGGAGAAGGCAGGAGCGGGGTACTGATTGTGGATGGTCAGCCATGATCACATTAAATGCCGGTGCTGGCTTGAAGGGCCAAATCGCCTACTCCTGCACCTATTGTCTATTGTCTATTGTCTTCCTAAAGTAACGTTCTTTAATTCTGAGGCTATGATCTCTAGTGGAAACATCCTCTCCACATCCATTCGATCCATGAGTAAAAAAACAGGACAAATCTGCAGAGGTATGGGGAAATGGCAAGAGACTCGATGCATTACGCACCGCCTCAACGTCATGCCTCCGTGACCATCTCTGTGTGACTCCATGACCCTCTCTATGTGCCTCCATGACCCTCTCTGTGTGACTCCGTGACCCTCTCTATGTGCCTCTGTGACCCTCTCTGTGTGACTCCGTGACCCTCTCTGTGTGCCTCCATGACCCTCTCTGTGTGCCTCTGTGACTCTCTCTCTCTGTGCCTCCGTGGCCCTCTCTGTGTGCCTCCGTGATCCTCTCTCTATGTGCCTCCGTGACCCTCTCTGTGTGCCTCCGTGACCCTCTCTGTGTGTCCCTCTCTGTCCTTGCGAACCTACTGCGGACTTTGCTCCAACTTCGCACCACTTTGCGCCACTCACCCAACCTCCACGTGGCCCCCGCTGCCGGTTTGGTCGCGCTTGCCGCATGCAGGTCGCATGCTCGTGGGACAGGCCCTTAAGATGAATTTGGGAAAGAGCTTTCAAATATCTTCATTTTGCTTTGCATGAATTTATTACTCTGAAGTGTGAAGGAAACAATCTAATTAGTTAGATGTGGAAGAGACATCTGATGTATTTTCGCGAAATATAACGAAACAGGCAATGGACACCAATGAAAAGCTTTGTCTCCAAATATCAAAGACTTTAATTCATGTATACAAAAATCATGGCTGGAATTAAATTTCCAATAAATTAATCCGCACAACTCATAACATCATGACCTCTTTTTCCAGGCCATTGTACAAGGAATGACATCAATCTCTGCACATTTGATGTGGAAATTGAACCAGTGGCATTTTCAGTCACAACTAAACCTCTTGGCCAAGAATGGAAACAGCAGCTAGCTCTGGGTGATGATCTGAAAAAGAAAAGGTGTTGTTTGTCATTGGCCATGGGTATTTGTTGCTGGGTGTAGGTGTTTGTTACTTAAAAAGACAGGCAGCAGGGCCAAGCTTGAGACTCAATACTGAGTAAAGTCCTCTATTTTTAAAAAAAAATCTTTTTTACTATATACACTAAAAGTAAAATGTTCCCCTCTCTAACCTTTAATGGTTTCATGTTGGCGCTTCATTTAACCTCACGATGTAACCTCCTGAACCTCTCCAGGATTTTGTTACAGTTTATTTTGTCATAGTAAATAGTCCACTGCAAACCTTCAGGAGATACATACATACACATAATGTATTTGAAAGGAATATTGCATATATCTTTGGTATGTAATTGTTACTTGGTTGTAATGCAAAATGGGCAAAGGGAAAATATTTTATATGCTACCTTATAACAATATCAAGGGATACGTAGACCGAAGCACAGAGAAGGCACAGGAATCAGTTAACACAAAAACACTTTTTACTAGAATCCTGTTAAACATGAGTATAAGGCTCAGCCTGGAGAAAATCCTGAACAGAGTACAAGAGTACATTGTTCAGCATGATTAAAAATCTAAGACTGAGCGAAACATCACCTCTCTCCCTCCCCTACACTCTCTCCCCCCCTCCCTCCCTCTCTCCCCCCACCCCTTTCCCCTACCCCTCTCTCCCTCTTCCACCACCGCCCCTCCCTCTCCCACTTCCACCACTCCCCCCCACACCTCTCCCCCTCCCCCCCTCTCTTCCACTTCTCTCCCCCATCCCCCACCCCTCCCCATCTCCCTCCCCACCCCTCCCTTCCCCCTCGCCACTCTTCCCCCTCTCTCCGCTCTCCCCCTCCCTCCCCACTTTTCCCCATCCCCCTACCACTCTCCCCCTCCCTCCACACGCTTCCCCCTCTCTCCCCTCCCCCCTCTCCCTCCTATCTCCCATCCCTCCTGCCCCCTCCTCCCTCTCTCCCCTTCCTCACCCCTCTCTCCCCCCTCCCCACCCCTCTCTCCCCCCTCCCCCACCCCCTCTCCTACTCCCCTTCCTCCCTCTCTCCCCCACTCCATCTTCCTCTCTCCTCGCCCCTCTCCCTCCTCCCCTCCCAACCCCTCTCTCCCACTCCCCCACCCATCTTCACCCCCATCTCCCCCACCCCCTTTCCCTCTCTCTTGCACCACTCCCTGCTACCCCTCTCCCCCTCAGTCCCCACTCTTCCCCTCTCCCTCCCCCACCCCCCTCTCCCACCCCTCTCTCCCCCCTCCCTTCTCCTACCCTTCTCCCCGCATCCCCTCATCCCCTCTCTCCACCTGTCCCGCACCTCTAACATCCCCAACCCCTCTCCCCCCCTTCCCGCCCTCTCCTCTCTCCTCCCACTCCCCACTCTCCTCCACCTCTCAATCCCCCTCTCTCTCACTCCCTTCCCCCATCTCCCCCCCTTCCCCCCTCTCCTCTCCCTGCCCAACCTCTCCCCTTTCCTCCTCCCCCTCTCCCCTACCTCCCCTCTCCCCACCCTCCCCTCTCCCCACCCCATCTCCCCCTCCCTCCGTCTCCCCCCCTCCCCCCGCCTGTGTGTTTGGGGCGTGGTTAGTGTGAGTGTGACGCCCCAGCCCCCCCCCCCCCCCCCCCCCCCCCCCGCAAACGTGCGTTCTGGGAACATACCCAACGGGTCTGCACTTGGTCTAGTATAGTATAAAAGTTGGGAGGTCATGTTGCAGTTGTACAAGACATTGGGGAGACCATATTTGGAGTATTGTGTTCAGTTCTGGGCACCATGTTATAGGAAAAATATTGTCAAGCTTGAAAGGGTTCAGGGAAGATTTACGAGGACTAGAGGGTGTGAGATATAGGGAGAGGTTGAGTAGGCTGAGTCTCTATTCCTTGGAGTGCAGGAGGGTGAGGGGTGATCTTATAGAGGTGAATAAAATCATGAGAGGAATAGATTGGGTAGATGCACAGAATTTCTTGCCCAGCTTGGAATTGAGGACCAGAGGACATAGGTTCAAGGTGAAGGGGAAAAGATTTAATAGGAATATGAGGTGTAACTTTTTCACTCAAAGGGTGGCGGGTGTATGGAACAAACTGCCAGAGGAGTTAGTTGAGGCTGGGATGATCTCAACATTTAAGAAACAGTTAGACAGGTACATGGATAGTACAGGTTTGGAGGAATATGGACCAAGTGCAGGCAGGTGGGACTAGTGTAGCTGGGACATGTTGGCAGGTGTGGGCAAGTTGGGCTGAAGGGCCTGTTTCCACACTGTATCACTCTGACCATGATTCTATAACCATGGTCGCAATCTAATTCAACTGACTTTGTCAGATACCAAATTGCAACCACATCCCCAACATGAGTTCCAGTTCCCAACTGTCAGTCTCCTAGCCCCCACTGTATTTCAGGCCCATTCTGGACCATGAACCTAGTTCAGTCTTTCATGTGAAAGGATATGTGTGGATCCATTAGGTGTTTCCCAGGGCCTTGGATCTTGGGCATCACTGAACTCTGTTTCAGTGGGCCAATGACTAAAACAATCATTAATGCACAGAGCTTTCAGCTTGCTTCTCCAGTTCTAATGCATTTCCAGCCCATTGTAGTTTAGGGGATTCTATACATAAAGGATAGTTTGTATTCTTTGCAGTCAGGGTCAAATCTGAAGTATATGTTTCCTATCCTACGCCTGATAAGAGCCATTTTTAAGTGACTAGAAAAGCCTTTGGAAAGCAAGATGAGGATCTAGTTGTTTTGCCCCAGAAGAGGAGCAAAGATCTGTGAAAGATTAGTGACATATATTAATATAGCTGGGGAAGCAGACATCGTTTGTAGAATGTTAGCAGTCTAGTCAATGGCTTTAGTGAAGGCAATATAAAGAGTGGCTATGCTGCTAGGGATGGGACTGTCAGAGCAGCAGCTCAAGATGTGGAAATGGTCTGGCTTGTGTGGTCACTACCACAACATGGGCTGGTCCTCATGCTTCACGTAGAGTACGTGGCTACATCCTTCCCAGCCTGACCTCAAGTGGGTTGAGTTTTATCCAAGTTTGCTGTGTAGGTTAAAGTCCAGGACTTCATTATTCAGATCATTTATCAGGATAATGTTCATAATGTTTGCAGTCAGCCAAGAGGGAGACAAAGCTGTTTGTAGTTTGTAGAGTACGGAGTGTGTTCCTGCAGGGGCTGTGGATTGGCAGATGAGCATGGGATGATTTTAAGGACAGTTAACAGTGAGAAAGCTTCACTGGCTGTCAAGCAATGGAATAATCTTAGGTGAATGTTTTCTCTATGGGAAAAGGATGGTTCAGTGAGGGATAGCCATGAAGCCACAGCTATTTTGGTTGCAATGCTCAAGCAATGATTCTTGTGGTTTCTTGGATATGGATTTTAACCTTTGCGTGGATGACATCTGAGCCAGATTGAGCAGAGAACTCTGCAGTTGCGTAGACCAGGGCAGAGATCCTGGTAAATGAATTCCTGGTCAATGGAGGTGAGGCCTTCCTACGAAAATGGCCACACGTCATTCAGCTGCCATCATCGCTCCGCAAATGAAGTGTCTCCAACCTCACCAGATATCTGCCTCCCACGCTGCTCCTCAATTGAGAGGCATCAGTCACTTATGTTCTTTCTCATTTGATGGAGCCTCCATCTTTTGCGATCCTTCTCAACTCAGCAGATCTCCAATTTCCCATGCTTGTCTTAAGCTTTCAGATCATCTATGCAATCTGATTCAATGATTGTCACAATACACAAGTGAGCCCAACAATGTGACTGAGTGGCAGCAATATACTTCCAAGCCAGGGTGTTACTAGGAGGCTGCTTTCATGTAACTAAACACCCAGGAGACCATTGTCTTACTCTGCTGGCTGATAACGTTTTTCAACATGAAGCCAATGAAACTTGAATGAATTTCCAACATCTTCAGCATGTTGAACTTACTAGTCACATTGTGTGTGTTTATTATTATGTCCTTGTGCGAGAAGGATCTGAGAAGAATCATAATGCCCACCATTCAGACGTTTTCCACAAATAACTGCACACTGCATTCATTTACACCTGAGACTAGGAAACCTCAGAGACGTTCACGTTACAATGGCGGTGCAGATGAGCAGGAAAGGTATTGAAGGGGTCTGAAGAAACAAAGTTGTAAAAAGCATCAAACAACTGTTGGTTTGATGAATCGGAAAGTCATTATGTGTCACAGTAGCTTCAACAAGCAAAACTAAAGTGCCAGGACTCAAGGTTCAATGTGAGCAGGAGAGATAAAAGGTAGTGTGTACATTTGATGTGACAAGGTATAAACCTTGTAATGCTTAAAGCAGGAACAATGCAAGGTAACAGCTCAACTCAGTCCAGCTGTAACATGAGCCTTGAGCACGGGGATAAAGCAGTTCTTCAATTGTTCTATAGAATTGATTTTTTTCAGAGAAAGCAATACTGTTTAAATTGTGATTGAAGACAGAAACGTGTCTGCTCAAAACAAAACTATCAAAGAACATAAGAGTTAGTAACAGAAATATGTTTGGATACATACATTCACTGAAAACTGAGACAAAAAAAATGTCATTCCATGAAGTAGAGTCATACAACAGTCCACATTGACCATCACCCACCCATTTACACTAATCCTATATCAATCCCATTTTATATTTCCCACCATTCCTACCAAATTTGCCCCCCACCTCCTCTCACCCAGATTCTACCATTCTTTTACACACCAGGAGGCATTTACAGTTAACCTACCAATCCATACATCTTTGGGATCAGGGAAGAAACTAGAGTTACCAGGACAAAACCCATGTGATTACCGGGAGAAAGCGCAAACTCCACACAGACAGCATCCAAGGTGAACATTGAATCAGAGTCTGCCACACTGTGGAGCAGTGGCTCAACTACACGCGCCTCTGTGCTGCCCATACTGGAGCTCTTATTTCATATGCATACTCCATGAGGCGAGACTGATGTGGAAAGCTGCAATCATAATAATGAAGATCGACCCTTCCAAATATGCAAGATTAGAGCAATAAAATGCTTCACCTGTTAAAGATACATCATACATCCTCAGTACTTGAGACTGGAACCAGAATAGAAAGCCCAAAATGTGTTACTTTGCATTGATTCTCAATCTAAGGACAGCACTGATAATAGAAAGCCACAAAGGAAAGAATTCATCATATTGAAGCACAGAGCCATATGAAGCGCAAAGTTTAAACAGCGCATATGCCATCAACAGCAATAATAGAAAATACTGCTATGTTAAAATTAAAAAGAAAGCTAGTGATCAGTATATCGGTACTGATATTGATACAGCTGCTGTCTGCTGAATCGGGAGCAGAAGTTCAGCAAAGCGCCATTGACAAGTAGCAATCTAAGTCTCAAAATATTTTTGCAAGACACTGAACATCTCAGCTCAGGAATGATTTATAATTTCCATTATAGTCAAAATATAAAGCCATTCACAGAAGCCAACCATACAAACAAACCAAAATTAATTTAGAAAAAAATGTCACAAAGAATTACAGATCAATTGGAAGAATGTATTCAAGTGCTTTTGATTGCAACATGCGCCTTAATTAGTTCAAAGGACAAAGGACAAGGGACATTTATTGTCACATACACCAATTGGTGTAGTGAAATTTGACTTGCCATGCAGCACACAGATAAAGATAAGACCCAACACTAAAGAATTAACAATGAACATAAAAACATCCCCCCACAATGGTTCCCACTGTGAGGGAAGGCACAAAGTCCAGTCCCATCCCCATGTCCACCCATAGTCGGGCCTATTGAGGCCTCCGCAGTCGGCGCTACGGCGGCCCGATGTTTTAGGCCTTCTCGCCGGGTGTTGGTGTTCCGGCGTCAGGAGAGTCCTCACAGCGGCTTGGGACACCTGGAACGGCCGCTTCCCTACCGGAGTCCGTGGCTTCCGAAGTTGACAAGGCCGCGCTGCATGGAGCTCTACCACTGGTGATCTCGCCGAGAGATCCCAGGCTCCCGATATTAAAGTTCAGCGCTGCCGCCTGCAGCCGGCCGCTCCACAGCCCCGCGATGTTCACCTGCGGTCTCAGCATTCTGCAGCTCCAGCGCGGCGACCCAGGCAAGGTATCGCCTGCTCCCCGATGGTGCTCCAGCGCTCCGCCACTGCCGAAGACGAGGTTCTGGGCGGCCCCCTCAGGAAACGCCGCTCCAGGCCCGCTGGCAGGCCGTGAGGACGGGTCGACGGTGCAGCACGGAGAAAAGCTGCCTCTCCGACCAGGTAGGGACCAGGAAAAGCAGTTTCCCCCTTTCCCCCCCCCACCCCCCTGCGCTAGGGCTCCAAAAATACAAAACACTAAACTCACTAAAAATAAAAGAAAGTTAAAAAACAGACAGCTGCAGGCTGGGCAGCCATACCAACTGGACGGCGCCCTTCAACAAAGAAACTGACAAGTTACTAAAGCTTTGGTATTCTTCCAAATGTATGAGCTTCATATCTATGTAAAGAACAAACTATTAGTACAATAGACACGTGTTCAATGATTCATATAGTGTCATTAAGGAGCACGAAGCTCACGTACAGATTAAGCCAAACATTGAGGCAATTTACTGCAGGTCTTGATCAGAACCATTCATGTTGACGACTCAAGTAGAGGAGCAATTGTATAAACTCAAATAACATGATGTATGGTCAGAAATGTATAGAGAGATAACACAATACCTATTCCAAGATGGTGCCCAGCCCAGGCGACTATTTATGTGCTAGTCATACAAGTGGATCTGCTATCACAAATTACTATCGCTCCACACTTTTAAATCTCTATTCCCTTATCATGTATCTGTACACTGTGAATGGCTCGATAATAATCATGTATTGTCTTTCCGCTGACTGGTTAGCACGCAACAAAAACTTTTCACTGTACCTGGTGACAATACACTAAACTAAATTAAACTGAATTCCAATGGTGTCCACTGTACACAAAATTGTTCAGATGTTTTGGGGATTATAATATAAACTTTGCCTTGGCAATGACGATGAATAATGGGCTTTGACTGCAGGATCTGCTTACTGAACCGGCTGTGCACAAAGTCTGTACAAATTTGGATCAATTTGGTGCATGTGCATATTAAATGCCATTATAGAAAGCCAAAACAATTTAACAATCAACACCCCAAATCGGCTTTATCCATATTTATTCATAATCTAAGCAGAGGCCTTCCAGTTGTTAGTGCCAATGTCAACATTGTTCATATCTCTTTTAATTGTATACTTGTAGTGCAGCTTTGGTTTACTTCTTGGCTGGTGTGCATTGGTGACCTCCCCATATAGCACATCTTTGGAGATGCATCCATTTTCCATCCAGTGCATATATCCAATCCATGGAGAAGCTTCTGCTTGAGGATCGCAAGGATGCCAGGCATGTTGGTCAGGGAGAGTACAGATTCATTGATGAATTTGTGCTGCTAAGAAACTCCCAGGGTGCGACGAAGACGGGGGAAATGGAAACAAATTAGTTTCCATTCTTTATGCAGGTAAGCCATGCAAGCTTCACTGCTGTGCAGTGATGTGCTCAAAATGCACGTTTTGTAGACAGTTATCTTGGTCCTGATTGTGAGTTCCCTGTTCCCTTTGTGAGCCTCCTAAAGGTGGTTATTTGCAAATAAGAATAGACACAAAATATAACTAAAAGGAAGTGATGACACATAAATCCAGAGATGGAGTCCGCAGCAACAGTATCCGTCGAGTCTGGGATCAATATGGCAACACTGGTGCAATTACAATAATTAAAGAGAATATAAAGTCCGCTAATTGAATGAACATAAATAAAGCTAAACTGGTTTCACTCTTCTTTTAAAGGGGAAGTTCGACAGTAAATGTAAATAAGTGTGACATCACTACATAGCAGTGACATCACACTTTTGTACAAAACAGATCGTCTAGTCAACACATCTAACTTGTTTATGGAATCTTGCAATGTGAAAATCAGTTGTGGCGTGTCCTACATCACACCATGAACACACTTCCAATGTACTGCATTCACTATGGAGTATAATGGGATGACCTGATTCATAAAATACACTTTATAAAAGCAAATCTGCCCGTATCAAGGAGCAACAGTTCACCAATGACTAGTAGTCAGCATAAATTCCAGAGGGCCCATTGCTCATGAACCCTAAAACCCTTTGGGGAGCTTACAAAGTATGCTGGTGGATACATCAGCTTCATTGAATTCTGGACAATGGGCTTTTGCTTATCCTTCATCATGTTCGCTGATGACACCACTGTTGTGGAACGTATCACTGATGGGGACGAGTCTAGAAGAGAGATCGAGCGACAGTCCATATGGTGCCAGCACAATAACCTGGCCCTCAACACCAGCAAAACCAAGGAACTGATTGTGGACTTTGGAAGGAGTAGGATGGTGACCCACAGTCCCATTCATATCAACGGGTCGATGGTGGAAAGGGTCAAGAGCTTCAAATTCCTAGGCGTGCATATTGCTGAGGATCTTTTCTGGTCCGAGAACACTGATGCAATTATTAAGAAAGCACATCAGTGCCTCTACTTCCTGAGAAGATTACGGAGAGTTGGTGTGTCAAGGAGGACTCTCTATAACATCTACAGGTGCGCAGTAGAGAGCTTGCTGACCGGTTGCATCGTGGCTTGGTTCGGGAACTTGAGCGCCCTGGAGCGGAAAAGACTACTAAAAGTGATAAACACTGCCCAGTCCATCATCTGCTCTGACCTCCCTTCCATCGAGGGGATCTATTGTAGTCGCTGCCTTGAAAAGGCTAGCAGCATCATCAAGGACCCACACCATCCTGGCCACACACTCATCTCCCCGCTACCTTCAGGTAGAAGGTACAGGAGCCTGAAGACTGCAATGACCAGGTTCAGGAATAGCTGTTTCCCCATAGCCATCAGGCTATTAAACTCGGCTCGGACGGAGCTCTGAACATTAATAGTAAGATTAAACGAAAACTTGCCAGTTTGAAGTTTGATCTTTATTTTATGAGGAGTTGCGAAGAGAGATTTCGTGAAGACCCAGCCAGGCATGCATGCGCGACATTCTTCAAAGCAGCGGTGTGGAATCACAGAGCTACCCAGAAATGAACTAATATAGTAAGATTGAAGAGACTCTAATTACCAGCTGACCTTATATTAGAGGGTTGGGAGCGGAGGGCACGAAATCCCTCATCGCAACTCCTCATAAAATAAAGATCAAACTTCAATCTGGTAAGTTCTCATTTAATCTTACTATTTCATTTCGGAGTCACGCGAGTGACTTCATGAAGATTTCAAAGCTCTGTGATTACATGCCCTGGATCACGTCCATGCCCACACACTGCCGTAATACTGATGGAGGAAGTATGTTAACGTATTTCAGACTTGAACAAGCTGAAAAATAATAACATTATTGTTAATACAACAATAAACCCCTGAACTCGGGGACAAACGTTTAGGGACAGCACTTAAAACTGACTCCGCAAACGTTGCGGGAACGGCCACAGGTTAGTTATGAAACCGCTGAAATGTAGTTTCACTGGCCCAGCCCGCTAGTGCGAGGACATGATCCATGAACACCTCCATGGTCCTCGCCGCTGATGTGGATGCAGCCTTGGTAGAATGACATTTTAAAATGTTTAGTGTCTTACCTGCTGCACTGAATACCACCTTGAGCCATCTGGAGATAGTCTGCACCGTCACCCTGTGACGTGGGTTTCCATGGCTGACAACAGATCCGCCTCCATATTCCTGATGGCCATTTCCAGACCTGTAGTCGCAGGTCTGTGTAGTTTAAGCAACTCTTTCATAAAGAAGTTACTTTATTATATCCAGGTTTAATTCCCGTAGAGTCTGGACCTGTTGTGCTGTGTTCAGTGCTATTGCCATCACCACTTTAAAGGTGAGTAAGTCCAGTGGTAAATCCGTCATAGGCGACCAGCTCCCGAGTAGGGTCAACACCACCCTTTTCTCTCAGGTATTATAATATCGTGGTCGGGGAGGGATGGATAGAAGATATCCCTCATAGTTTGGATACCAGCTGGTGAGATCCCACTCCAATGTTGAGATAGGATGACAGTGCACTCCTGGTACTGTGTACTGCACTGTAACTGAGGGACTCATAATTAAGACCCGTGAGGATGCGAGCACATTGGAGATCGTAGCAGATATGTAGGTGGTCTTGGTCCGACTACAGAAACCTCCCATATCCTTATGTAGGTGAGGTACTGCTTCCTAGTGGACTTTCTCTGCACGATCTGTATGATGTCCATGGTCCTTTATGTTCCAGAATCTGGGTACGTTTTCCGCAACACCTGACTGATGAGGCAGAATGGGGAAAGCATAAAAATTCATTTCCCCCAATGTAGCGAGAACTCGTCCATCGCCACTGCCCCAGGATCTGGTTCTCAAGAGACACATATATATCTAATGGTTCAACCTGGACGCAAGGAGGTCGATATCTGATGTTCCATATTAGGCTATAATTTCAGCAAATATTTGGAGGTTCAACATCCACTTGGTGTCGTTATTAGATCCTTGTGGCCTGGTGTCCGCCACTGTATTGAGCTTAACCAGAAGGTACATAGCTGATATCCAAATATTTCTTTCAATGTACCAGAGCCAAATTAATTTTTCCAATTCATCACAAGGTATTGACTTGATACCACCCATAAGGTTTGAATATGCCACCTCAGTGGTATTCTATGAAGATGGACATACGTATGCTGCAGATTAGTGCATTAAGCCCGCAGCCCGTGACATGCTCCCAGCATATCTGAACAGTCCCAGCCATTGGTGCTTGCACCCGTTTGTAACATGGCTATTGGGTTTTATGTAATGATGGGATTTAACAATCACAAACATTGCTAATCCATCATTGTAGCTCAATTTATGCCTTGATTGGCGGCTGCACAGGCCCGTAAAAATGTCCAGCATTCGCTATTAATGCCAAGATTTTGCTCTTTGCAAGCTTTGATAGTGTAACGACCCAATTATGTGGCTAGAATTTAGCTACAAGTTACCAATTACCTTAGCAGCATGTCTAATAGTCGGTTTCCTGGCGCAAGCAAGGCTGTTACATGCCTCTATAATGTCTATTGCTTTGTTCCCTGGGATAGTGACAATCAGACCCATGTATCCCAGAATGTATATAACCGCTCTCCTACTTGTGAGGTTATACATGCAGCACTCTCTAGAGAACCAGACCCCTTACCTCCATGGTTACCGGCGGGCGTGACGTTCTGGTTCCTGGTGTTCCGGTGGATTGTGTTGAGGTGCTGCTGACGTGTAGGTCCTTACTGGTCTTTCAGGTGGCCCCCGAGGTCTTGCATATGATGTTTGCCTGCACACTGCCAGCCTGCTGGAGGGAGTTGGGTTATCAACCCGACTGCCTCCGTCTCCTAACCCAGGTCCTTGACCTGTATGGGCAGGTCCTCACCGAACAGCTGTCTCGGTGGTGGCGTCGCAGATGCCTTGTACAACCCCGCAAATATGGGGTTTAGGAGTCGGTTAAATGCCGATATTCCGGGAAGCGTTAACTTCATGACTAATATCACAAGAGCATCCTCCTGCTCTGCTGTCATTTCCGCACCATCAACCGACCTGGCAAAGGCAGTAATCCCTGATCTCAGCACTTTCAGGATCTTTGTAATTTCAGCTCCTGTGCCCGATCCCAGGACTGTTGTTGCCGTAGATGGGTGTGTTGACTGTCGGTACATACAACGATGTGCAGTTGTTTGGGCCTTGTATTTGTTGACCGCCTTGGTAAGGACCTGTTCCTACAGCTGGTGTGTAGTGAGGTAGTCCGCTAGCCCCTAATTTGGGCTGCAACAGGCTGACCTGTGCTTCAGCTGGGCGAACTTGGAGACCACCTTCAGCAGTTCCTCCCGAGTTGTCTTAGGTACTACAGGTTCCTGCTCCACCCTACTTACGTGTCAGCCAGCTGCTGATTTGTAGCATTCCCCACCAATGACGGGGACATGCTGCATGGCCCAGCCTCATGTCTCCAGGACTGGAGGACATCTGGTCCAGCTGCAGATTGTGCTCTAGGATACGCTCCATCATGCGCTCCATCCAAGCCATGCGACTGCTGCCGCATCTACGGACGACAAGTCGACTTCCTCAGGTTCTGGAGATTCTCTGAGGCTTCTGTCATCGCCCCGCATCTCGTCGAGGTGATAACAAGGGTGCCTAGACAGGATGTCGCTGCCTGCCGCTTCTGCGTGGCTAAGCGACTCCCGCGCGGACCTGCCGCTAGTCCGTCATCTACCGGATGGAGGCGGCCTGCTAGTCTGATAAGACATGAGCGGTGATGAGTCGGTCCCAGCCACCAAAGCGTGGTACCCCGACGTCCGCGCGGGCTTGCCGCCTGTCCTCCTTAGGGACAAAGGCGACGTTCGGTCATGTCCTGCCACTAAAAAGGGGGTGCGGTGACCGAGATGAGACTACACCGTCCCGCAATCTGGCAGGCTCCCCCGGTGATGAGTCTGTGCCGGCCGCACATGCGGGGCTTGCAGACCCAGGCCTCAATCCTTCACCGGTCCACGATCTGGTGGCCTGCTCCGGTGGAAAGTCGACCCCGGCTCCTACAGCGGGGCTCACCGACTGTTGTGCGATTCTTCCCCTGGTCCTCCCTCTGGTGACCTGCATAATTGGGGAGAGAGAACGTGCCCCCGAGCGGATAACATGTTACGCACCTTTGCTCCACTGTCCCTATGCTTAAGTGACAGCGGTAGGGAGTCAGGGTCTTGCCTACCCTGCTCCTGCGCGGTGCTCTTACCACCTTACGGCTCCATGGTCAGCCGTGGTGGAGAATTGGGTCCTGGCTGCGCAGGGCTCCCTGGTTTCCGCGTTCTTATCCCGGCCCGCAGAGCGGGCGCTGCCGGCGTTGCGGGCAGCTCCGGGAATAGTGGGCGCTGACTCCCATCCGACGTCCCATGGGCCTGGGAGGCATACTTCGATGCCTTCATTCTGGTCTCCCATCCATTGTTTCTGTAAGCAAAGTCTAGTACAGAAGCTAACAACTCAAGGTTAGTATCTTACCTGAGGGTCTTTATGAGCTTCCGGTGGAGGAGCGCACTCTCTCCTCCTAGCTCCAATGGTGACCAGAGTCTCATGCGGGACATAGACTGCCGCTAACGGCAAGGCTCCCGCCTGTGTGTGAGTCGGGGCCTCAGCTCTGGCTACTACCTCTATAGGGTAGCATAGCCGTTAGTCCGTGGTATACCTGCGGCCTGTGGCGTCGAGTCGGAGCTCCTGCTCTGCCTTCGCTGCCCGCGAATGGCAGTCTCCGAGCCCGGACCCTCCTGGTCCACGGGCTTGTCCGACTTTCGGGTAGCGTTGCCGTCAGCCCGTGGTGCCCCTGCGGGCTGCGGTGTAGAGTCGGGCTGCCTCTGCCGTCCTCCGCCGGCGAGTGTGAACCCGGACCCACCTGGGTCAACGGGCTCTTCGCGACTCCATACAATTAGTGCCGCCGCTGACTGCCCGCATCCCGCGGTCCGCAGTCAGTGCCGAAGCAGCCTGGAGTATTCTGAAAATAGAGTCCCTGAAATGAAAAAAGGACGGCATGTTAGTTTTTTCTTACCTGCAGGTCCCTGCAGTAGAGGAGCAACGCTCCTCACTGCCCGTCGCTCGCAAACGGTCGACGATATGTCGCGCATGCGTGCCTGGCGGGGTCTTCACGAAGTCACTCACGTGACTCCGAAATGAAATAGCCCATTATCTGTTTATTTGCACTTTACCAGTTTATTTATTCATGCGTGTATATATTTATATAACGGTATATGGACACACTGATCTGTTCTGTAGTCATGCCTACTATGTTCTGTTGTGCTGAAGCAAAGCAAGAATTTCATTGTCCTATCAGGGACACATGACAATAAAGTCTTGAATCGTTAATGCAGGAACACAGAAAGCAAGACTATGGAAAATAGTTGGTGTTTCCATGATACTGTTTACTCACCACATGGACGCTTTTACTGACATTCATATGGTGAATGCAATTGTATTGTCCAAATAACATTCTGGGATTCGGAGATTCCTAGCATATAGAAGTTCTGAGGCACCAGAAGTAATATCACCTTGGAATCAAAAATTATAATGTTCTTATTAAATGTTAATCTGAATTATGATTCAGCAAAATTTGTGAAAACATAGGTCATGCACACCCAGGTATGTTTGTGTGTGTGTGTGTATGTGCGCAGGCGTGCGTGTGCATGCAGCTGCGTGTGTGTGCGTGTGCATGTCTGTACAAATAGCTGCACGGATTACTGTGGCTGAGCACAAGAAACCTTGTTCCAATGCAGCAACCCCATGAGTCCCTTGTTCATTTTTGAGCATCATGAGAAAACTGAAGGAGAGCTGTCAATCCATTATTCATTTCAAGAACCTGGGCTGCAACAATTAACTTCTACAAGCTCACATTCCAGGATTTCCTGCCCTTTAATCGACATTTATACATGCATAGCACATTCACGGCACATTCTGAGTGAGAGAACCAAAGCAAAATCCTTTGGTATTCTCCTCCTTGTGTATAGTTTTCATGTATTGGAAGATCCCACTCCATTTGGACTGATCTGTTGCTTGAAAAGTCTATGCTACATATAGTAAATCTTTGATCAGATCACCTGGGTGAAGAAAAGGAATTTTATAAATCTCATTTTATAAATAAATTTGTAGATCTATCGACACTGGCTTCTGGGTTTTATGTTCACAGTGCAGCTGGCAATCGTTTGCCCAGCAATTGATTTGATTGTTTCATGCTCTGGCCCCTTCAAAACTCTCAAGCGCTTCATCAACCAAATGGAATGCAGCTACAAATAACGAAAGAAAACCAAAACACAAGTATAATGCATGATGTTTTGGTGGCCTCCTTGGAGTATGTCATCTACTCCGGGGTAGAAGGAAGAGGAGCGAATAGTAGGAGCGGACAAAGCAACGAGAGCAAGCCCGAGCAACACTCTTATATCTGCGTGAAGTGGACAGCAAGCCCTCACCATCCTCCCATTGCAATAACACAGGTGATTCTGCAAACACGGCCACCTATTGTGAGTTGTTTACGTGTCCAAGTTTACGCAAGTCGTCTACTATCAAGTCGGGGAGCGCCCGTAACTTTAAAATGTTTCCAGCAAACTTCTTGGAAGCCCCATATTTTAGGTATATCTTCCTTTCTCTCAGTCCAGTCTGGGGCTTCCAGCACTGATTGGGAAACCACGAAGCCCTGTCGATGGACTGTTGTGCCATTCTTTTGCATTTCCCAGGCCAGTTTCACAGGTGGAATGACTATCCTTTCTTCAGGCAGGAAAACATCCCCTTTAGTAGTGTGGGCTGGATTAAACTGGGGTTACCTGCTTGACTCCCTGGTAATGTATCCAGCTAGTGATCTATCCCAAATATTTTACAGGCTTGTGTTCTCAATTTACCATGGGCTTAACATCATAGAGCACAAAAACAGGCCTTTTGGCCTACTGAGGGCCTACTGATCTGCACTGATCATCACCCCATGTTATTCTCCCCACAATTCCATCAATTCCTCACAGATTCTACCATCCACTACACATTCAAGCAATTTACAGTGGTCAATTAGCCAGACGTATTAGAGCACACCAGAAGCAAAGCCACATGGTCCTAAGGAGAACTTGCAAACACCACACAGACAGCGCCCAAAGTTAGGATTAAACCCAGATCACGAGCTATGACGCAGCAGTCCTATGCACTACTCTGCTGCCTTTGTCACTAGCCACACTTCATATGTTGCAGCCAAGTGGCACAGAATCGCATTCATCCTTCTGATCCACTTATATACGATTATATATCCACATCATTCCCTTATCTCAACTACAGACATTGTATTTCCTCATCTCCACTTGTTCCTCGTTCAGGGCTGTTCGATCAGTCTTTAATTGGTGAACTCCAGTTATGCAACAATGTAATAAAATACCTCCAAAATTATTAGATATGAGATTTAGTCATACTGTGAAATTGTTTTTGATACAAGAATCTGGAACACTAACACGAGAATGTGGATGACTGCAATTCCACAATTTATTTTTTTATGATTTTGTCACAATTTATGCAGCACCTTTCTTAGAAGTTCTAGCAAGCTACTTATGGCAATGTTATCTTGTTGAATTTTTGGGAGTGGCATCATTCACTTTATCCCACCTGTTTAACTTCAGAATTAAAAAATGCTCATGACATTAGAGGCTGAAATGCTAATCCACTTTCATTGCCTGTTCTTTATTACCTAGGGGAAGGAGATAGAGAGACACTCTTTGTATCATAAGATACCTTGGGTAAAGGTTTCCCCAGAGGTTTTTGGACTTCAGGAATGAAAGAACACCTGGACATTTGCCGTACATCTGTAGTTTTCACCTTGGTGGGAATTTGTAGATGTAACCACATTCCAGATATTTTGTAGTCTAATTAATTTTATTAAAGGCCATACATGCTCGTGATGTATTAATTGATGGATTACATAGATATTTTAGTATGCTGTGCCACTTTGTTCTATCAAGAGTACTCTGCAGCAGCAGAAGTTGCTGAAATATATCACCCCTCCTCCACCATCACTGAGTTAAAATTATGGAACTCCCTCCCTAACAGCATTGTGAGTATACTTATACCTCAAGGACTGTAGCGGCTCGAGAAGGCAGCTCACCACTACCTCTTCGAGGGCAATTAGGAATGGACCATGAAATGCTGGGTTAGCCTGTGGAGCCCACATCTCTTGTTGAATGACTAAAAAAAAATGGGACTTTATGGACATTTATTCAATGGTAAGCCAAACATAATATCACTATACTGTGACGGATTAAGGCAAAAAAAGTGCTTTTACAAATAGATCTTTCCATTATTTCAGCAGAGGAATTAATCCATTTAAAATACAGGCGCTACTACCTGCATTGACAAAACAGAATAATGTTTGCATACAACTATATTAATTCTTAATGCACCAACATTCAATGAGTAATTTCAAAGCTCATTTTATCAGACTTTTTCAGCCCTTTTTCATTTTGATTTTTTTTCTTTAGCAGGAGAAAGGGGTATAGATTTAACAAGCAGGAATATAAATAGCTTGAAGCTTTGCAGTGCAGATCAGCTGATTCATCTCATTGGCATGCTGCACATTTTTCTCCAACAGAAAGCTTTTGTTAATTGAGAATCTGCTCTGCTCCTTTCTCCTGCTGGAGGTAGCAATAGGACATCCTTCTTCATTTTCGCTTTAGAATTCTAATCACGAAGCCCACTATACTGAAAGTATCCTTGCCTCCTGTGTGGTGGAAATAAGCCCATTCACTATGACCATTTATGAAAAGATCCAGTTAATTATCTTTTCAGGATCCACGTAATGGTGGAGCTGTCTTTATCTGCAGTCGCAGACTACCAGACAGAAGCTGAGTTATTTAGAAGGTTAGAAAGCAATTTCATATCTGATGTCAAAGGATTTTCTTTTTGGAAATGACTTATTGCTTGCAGAACTGCAGACGGCAGTTATTTTGAAATCCACACATTTACACGAGACAACCAAAATTCAAAAGAACCCGCGTGTCCCGTTTGATCTTAATTTTCTCAATTAGTTTTTCTTCACTTAACAGAATTCCAGATCCATCCACATGGGTGAGCTGCCCATCAGGTCCGTTTTCAATGGAAAATGAGACCATGGCCCTGTCCCACTGTACGAGTTCATTCAAGCGCTCTCCTGAGTTTTTTTTAAAATCAAACTCGTGGTAAGCACGCAGAATTAACGTAGCGGGTACGTCGGAGCTCAGGGACGTCTCCTAGCGGCTTGTAACGCTAACGGCAGGTACTCAGGAAACGCGGTAAACTCGCGAAGACGCGTGAAGATTTTTCAACATGTTGAAAAATGTCCACGAGAGCCCCTAGTACAGACGAGCGACCATTACCGTAAATCTCCGAGTTCAAATCAGGGCAAATTTGGGAGAACTCTTTGAATGAACTCGTACAGTGGGACAGGGCTTAGCGGAAACAGGCCCCTTGGTCCACCAAGTCTGCACTGACCAGCGATCCCAGAACATTAACACTATCCTACACACACTAGGGATAATTTACACTTATACCAAGCTAATTAACCTACTATACCTGTACATCTTTGGAGTGTGGGAGGAAGATATCGGGGAAAACACATGCGTTCACGGGGAGAACGTACAAACTCCGTACAGATAGCACTCGTAGTCGGGATTGAACCCACATCTCTGGCTCAGCAAGTGCTGTAAGGCAGCAACTCTACCACTCTCAACTCTACCACTACGCCCCTGACTTGGACAACATTGGTTAAAAGATCACAACAGAGGATTAACTGGATTGCTTTAGAAAAGTCCCCTGAAACCACAACGTCCAAGCGACCCATTCCAGTTTAGTGCGAACACCATATTGTAATGATTGCAGTGCATAGTCACTATCAACCATGTCTATTAACACAATAGTATCTGTTCATGAAGTTTCAACACTGGCAAACATCGTTGAACATTAACTTGTCATGACTGAAGTTCTAGTCTCTCAAAAGTTATTTTTCGATGCCGCCTTGTATGCCCTACTCAAAGACAATAAAGGGCCTGTCCCACCAGCATGCAACTCTATGCGATTAGCGCGACCTAACGTGGTCGCTTGAGCCGTCCGGCGTCGCGGGGCCGGTCCCACTCCGATCGCCGGAGCCGTGCGGAATTGTGCGGAGTTCGTCCCGAGTTCGTCCCGACACCGCGCGGGGCTCCGAAAAACCGACTATGTCCAAAAATTCCGCACGGCAACGGCTTGTCAGCTCGCAGTCGCCTCGACATTTACACACCGCCCGGACATCGTGCCTCCGTGACCCTCTATGTGTGTGGCTCCGTGGCCCTGTATGTGTGTGTGCCTCGGTGCCCCTCTCTGTGTGCCCCTCTAAGTCCTGGCGAACTTACCTTGGACTTGCTCCAAGTTCGCCTCACTTTGCGCCGCGTTGCGCCACTCACCCAACCTTTGCGCGGCCCCTGCTGCCGGTTTAGTTGCGCTTGCCGCATGCAGGCGCATGCTGGTGGGAACGGCCCTGTACAGGGGATCACCCGACCTCCGCCCGGCCCCCGCTGCCAGTTTGATCGCGTTCATCGCATGGAGTTGCATGCTGGTGGGACAGGCCCTTAAGAGTCCCTCTGCTCCCAGAAACACCCAAGATTCACCAACAAATGCAGTAGCAGGATTTGACTACCATAGTCAGCTGCAGGAATGTTAAACTCAGGATTTGGGTGAGGGCCAAAGTTTAATGAACTTATGTACTTAGTTAAAGACTGTGAATACATTATCAAATTCCATCAAATAAACAAAAAGGGATAGAAGGGATGTTGAGAGGATGTTTCCAGTAATGGGAAAGTCCAGGACCAGAGGGCCCAGCCTCTGAATAAAAGGACGTACCTTTAGAATGGAGATGAGGAGGAATTTATTTGGCCAGAGGGTGATGAATCTGTGAACTTCATTGCCACAGTTGGCAGTGGAGGCCAAGTCATTGGGTATTTTTGAAAGCAGAGATTAATAGGTTTGATTAGTAAGGATGTCAAAAGTTATGTGGAGGAGGCATGAAAATGGTGTAAGAGGGGAATATAGAAACATAGAAACATAGAAATTAGGCACAGGAGTAGGCCATTTGGCCTTTCGAGCCTGCACCGCCATTCAATATGATCATGGCTGATCATCCAACTCAGTATCCCGTACCTGCCTTCTCTCCATACCCCCTGATCCCTTTAGCCACAAGGGCCACATCTAACTCCTTCTTAAATATAGCCAATGAACTGGCCTCAACTACCTTCTGTGGCAGAGAATTCCACAGATTCACCACTCTCTGTTTGAAAAATGATTTTCTCATCTCGGTCCTAAAATACTTCCCCCTTATCCTTATCCAGCAATTCAATCACAGAACAGCTGTGATTTAATTGCTGTGCAGACTTGTTTAGCCGAATGGCATATTTCTGCTCCTTTTCTCTTATGAACTTATGAACTATAACAATAAAATGTTGGAGGTAACTCAGGTCAGGGTCAGGTAACATCTCTGGAGGGAAATGGACATTTCAGATCAGGATATTTCGTCAGACGAGAGAATGGCCCGGACAAAACGTTGACAGTCCATGCTGATGACATGAACAGCCTGGTCCTCCCAGGTGATACGTAAATGCTTCCTGCTTATGTCCATATTTGGCATGGGGAGGGGCTTCACGCTTACCCTCAGAATTTCTAAATTCCATTCTGTAGAACGTCTTTAGCACCAATGACAAAAGGTGCTATTGTAGATTTTGTTTTCAGAAATGTAATAAAGTATGTAAAATATATGGATAATACATTATATAATAATGTATGAATAGAATATGTGGCCAAAATTAAAATAGAAGTGCTGGAAGTGTTGACCTGGCCAGGTAACATATGTGGAAGTCTCATCAAATGGTTTGACTCTTTCCACAGATGCTGCCTGCCCCGCTAAGTGATTCCATATTTTTTTGTTTTTATTTCAGGTTTTCACCATTGTAGTTCAGATGACTGTGTGAGATGGTAGATGGAATAAACATTGGAAAAGAGGAGGTGTTTGAAGTATCATCATCTTTGGATATATTTAAATCATCAAAGAGATGCCAGCCAAGCTAATGAAGGAGGAGATGATATTGTGGAGACTCTGGCTATTATGTTTCAATCCTCTGGAAAATGGATTAGCACCAAGATTGTTAATGCTGTGTCATGTGTAAGAAGGAACTGCAGATGCTAGTTTAAACCGAAGATAGACACAAAAAGCAGGCGTAACTCAGCGGGACAGGCAACATCTCTGGAGAGAAGGAATGAATGATGTTTTGGGTCAAGACCCTTCTTCAGACACTGGTTCTTGATTCTGATGAAGGGCGGCGCAGTGGTACAGCGGTAGAATTGCTGGCTTACAGAGCTTGCAGCGCCAGAGACCTGTGTTCGGTCCTGACTACAGGTGCTGTCTGTACGGAGTTTATACGTTCTCCCCATGGCCGCGTGGGTTTTCTCCATCTTCAGTTTCCTCCCACACTCCAAAGATGTACAGGTTTGTAGGTTAATTGGCTTTAGCATAAATGTAAATTGTCCCTAGTGTGTGTGTGCAGGACAGTGTCACTGTAGTATGCGGTGATTACTGGTCGGCGCAGAAGGGCCGAAGGGCCTGTTTCCGCGCTTTATCTCTAAACAAAACTAATCTAAAAGGGTCTCGACCCAAAATGTCACCATTCCTTCTCTCCAGAGATGCTGCCTGTCCCACTGAGTTACTCCAGCATTTCGTGTCTATCTCCTGTCTATGAGATATAGGAGGAAATAGGAGCACCCAGAAGAAACCGACACAGTTACAAAAGCAAAAATCAGATTTGATGGTTTGTGGTTGTTTTTGTGACAGGAAGAATGTTTCCAGTTGAGCTCTACAGAGCTGAGAATAGGTAGTTCTGCTATAATGCATGTTCCAAAACACTAATTGGATATAACCAATTCATGATTGATGAATGGGAAACATTATTTGTTTTATGTGAGCTAAATTGCTAATAATGCAATTTCAACGAGACCTAGAGAAACATTTAAAAGTTACTTTAAAAATGGACAAGCAGGAAAGTACATACTAATAAAATGGTTTGAAAATCCTGGGGCATTAAAGAAGCACTAATTTCTAGCACACTTTTGTGTATTGTGATATGGCAAGTCCAGAACTGACACGGCAATGCAAACTGTCACAACCGGTTACAGCATCAGGCAAAATCATTCACCGCCATCTCACCAAGTACAAAATTCCTACATGTTTGCTTGCCTCAAATATAGTGCATGGTTTTGTGTGTTCTTAAATATTGCAAATAATTCCTGCCACGGTACTAATATAGCTTATTTGACAGTGCAAAAAAAACCTCCAATAATTATGTTAAATTAATTAAATCATTGAACCTAATAAAATTGTGTATTTGAGGGTCTGACAGTATTTGAAAAATAAGCCATGTGTTGCTGGCTAAATAATTAATGAGCACTGCAAAATAAAGGAGTTACTTAACAACCTGTCATAGTGTATGAGTTATGATGTGTGCAGAGAAAGTTATTTAGTCTCCACAAACCATAAATGTCAGCCACATGGAAATCAAAAATCTACAGATTCTGGATATCTTGACATAAAAATAGTAAATGCCGAGAATACTCAGCAGGTCAAGCAGTATCTGTGGAAAGAGAAACAGCATTCACCTTTTGTTTCAAAGATCCTTCTGAAGATGTTACCTGGCCTGCTAAAGGTTTCCAGAATTTTCATTTTTATTTCAGTCAATTGTTCTATTCTTAGAAGAGATTTTTTTTTAATTTCTATGTTTGTGCTAATCCACACTGTCCACTGCAAAGTAATCATACACAAATTAGTCTGCAATATAATTTCTGGATTTAACTTTAATTTTCAATGCTTTGCCCCATAAAATATGTAATGATTAGACTTTAAGATTAAACTGGCCACGTCACAGTTATTGTACAAAAACTAGAACACAAGAAGTTTTCAGGCAATTTCAACTGATTCCAGCTTTGGGCCTGATAATATTAATCAGAGGAATCCAATTTAATCCAAGCTGCGAAATTGGCCGTTATGTGTTCAATTCGTGCTGGAAAATAGACATAACGACGTTGAAGTTAAATCCCCAAGTGTTCCACAGGGATAGATATTAATCAACATGTTTGGAGACAAAATTAATTGAACCAGACTCAGGAGCATTTAACGTTTCTGAAGTAAACGGCACTTCAGAGCCTCATCTCGTAGCCCTGCCTCAGTTAGAGTGCAATAAAATATTTCATCAGGTTCAATCAGAACAAAACCATTGGAATCGACATTCCCTGTGAAGTAACGTGAATATTTGCATGCTTTTCAATCCATCCAATTAACACCATCAACCATGGAAATTGCCATATCATGAACAATATAATTTAAATGCTCTTACACAAAGGTTTTGTAGATTTTTATAAATATGTTTTCTTAAATATGTGTTTTGCTTTCAGTAAATACATCTAAAACAGGTAGCAAGATGCATAAAAGATCCTTTATTTAATTTGACATCAAAACTGAATATAATTCATCAATCTAATAATTATTGCCATGCTGCTGCATTCCTTCGTCGAGAACACAATCATCACCATAATAAGACATGAAACCATATTCTTGAAGCTTCAGGAAATGACATCCTCTTGAGCTTATACCACAGTGACACCTGTTGGAATAACTAGATAATTTACGTTTAATGCCTTCAATAGTAGACATTTTATGACCTTATTTTGTATGTACGTCTGCTTTATTTAATCCAGAATTATTGTCACATACATTTTTTTATTCATTAAATATATGGAAAGATTATGGATAGATTATTGGCATTTCTATTGCACATCTGGCAAATGTCCTTCTTAGGAAAAGAAGCAGTGCTGAAAAAAATCAAGGTTATTTTTGTTTTATTTTGACAAAGCTAATGGTATTTTGTTGAGCTCTGGCAAATCAATGCATGATAAATGGATGCACAAAGAGTTCCGAGATCAATATTTCCAGTCCAATTCTAAACACATTCTGCTTTATTTCAGTGGATAGTCAGCCAAGGGAAGTTTTAACAAATCATTTATTGGCAAAAGTAAATCTGTAGTAATGTTTTTTACTCTTAAGTATCCCATCATGAAAAACCTAACTAGTTACTTTCCCAAAATATGGTCCATTTTGGGAATTTCAATGGATATCTTGCTGCTTTCTGGAATGCATGCAGGGTCAACAGTAGATTTAACTTCAGAGTCACGTGAGTGACCACGTTAAGAAGCTCCACCAGGCGCATGGTCGTCATTACGTCCGACGCATGTCGCACTGACGGGCTGGAGAGCGCAGCTCCACCAGCGGTAAGTACAAACTTCGCAGGTAAGTGAGTTTTTACAAACTTTACTGCGAGTATTTAAGCTCCATAAGTCTGGCTCGTGAGTCAGTAGGAGCTAGTGGTCATGGAAAGTGCTGGGAGAAAGTCTGTTCGCTGGAAGCGTGGGGCGCGCAGCAATGCGGTTCCATCTCAGCGATCGGGTCGGGAGATAAGTGCGGTAATGCCGGCTCTGATACCAATGGCTGTTCCCCCAGTGATTGAACAGCCTCCAGCTGCTCCAGTGTCGCAGGGCACTGAGGCCATGGCCACAAGCAAAAAAGCAAAACGAATGTCTGTCAGACCCGTTTTATCTGACGGGTCTGAGGAAGAAGAGGACTCCCCTCCGGATCGCAAGAAAATGTGGGCGAGACTCAAACAAATGGAGCAAATACTCCACACACTAATCAGCCAGGGATCCAAGGCCCCAGTGATTCCCCAGGCAACCTCTCAGTGAGTTCCATATGCAGAATATGGTGCCTGTCCACAATGGGAATCTTTCTCTCCAGCACCTTGTTTAGGTCTGGATGAGGTCTTCCTTGAGCAGGATTCAGGAGTGCCAGGGCAGAAGGAGTCTGACCCTGAAGCTGGTGTCCCTGCTTATTGGCACACACCAGAGCACAAGAGCCACGCTCCGGGTGTCCCGGATGTAGCACGAAACTTCGCTATTCCGGAAGGGACTGGTGAGGCTATGGATGACAATCTAGCCTGCCAATATGAACTACTTGGCTTCTCACCAGCTCCAGGAAACCATCATGACAGAAACAACAGCCAGATATAAAACACCTGTAAACTGTGCTTCACTCAGGGTGCCCACCGTAAACTCTGCAATATGGGCACCCATGAGTGCAACGATGCGAGGACAGGAAGTGCGCTTTCAGCGTGTCCTCAAGTTGGTGGCAGCAGGCATAACTGCATTTGGGAAGATGGTCAAGGGGTCACCGATGTCAAAAACCCAACAAAATATGCTAGCACTATTTTGCAATGCCTACTTCGAGGTGAACTGCATGAGGAAGATCGCCATTCGACCAACCTTAAACCCGAAGGTTGCAGGCCTGTGTAGGGCTAGCAACATTCAAGCACTGGATTACTTGTTCGGCGACTACCTCACCAAGCAAATTAGGGACATTGACGATGAGGCAAAGACAATTGGGCTCATGAAACCATTCAGCCCTGCTCCCAGGACATCATCTAAACAGTCAGGTTGGATGCGCAGGGGGTCGGATCCCATGGCAGGGCGATGGGACGAAGATATTACCCACCAGTGCATCCCAACAACAACCCCAATATCGGGAGAAGGAGACCTTCCAGGCCGATTGTCGAGGTACAGGAGCTGCATTCCGTCACAGATAAAATTTCTGGGGTGCAACCTCCGGTTGGGGGTAGATTGCAATTATTTTATGATGAATGGTGCTGCATAACATCTGATCGGTTTAGACTAGATACTGTGTCAGGCTCTACAATATATTTTATGGCAGGAGTTGATCCACCTGTACAGCATATGCCTAATAGAATCTTGGTGTTTGCTGCATCAGAAGCTCGGCAGGTAAAAGAAGAAATTAAAAATTTGTTCCAGAAAGGGGTGATTGAGATGACGATTAACCATCCTCAACAATTTGTGTCCAATGTATTCCCCAGACTGAAAAAAGATGGGGGTTGTAAAGTAATTCTGGACCTCACCCACTTAAATTCCTACGTTCAGTATAGGTATTTTAAAATGGACACCTTCAATACTGCAAAACAGCTGTTATCACAAGGCTGCTATATGGCGACTATAGATCTTAAGGATGCATATTATTCAGTACCAATTCATCATCATTATCGCAGATACTTGAAATTTGGTTGGATGGGACAGCTGTGACAATTTAAAGCATTGCCTAATGGGTTAACTTCAGCTCCTTGGCTGTTCACAAAATTATTGAAACCAGTGTTGGCGTTACTGAGGGCCCAAAATCACATTGTAATGGCTTATCTAGATGATATCTTAATCGCAACCACACACCTGTTTGAAAGGTTAGGGTTTCTAGTCCATCCAACAAAATCTAAGTTACAGCCATCCTAAACAATTGATTATTTGGGCTTTGTCATTGATTCCGTTGATATGTCAGTAACTTTGCCAACAGCCAAGGCTATGGATATCAGAAATGCCTGTACTTGTCTTGCTGATAAATGATATCCCTCCATCCGAGAAGTAGCCAGGGTTATTGGTAAATTGGTAGCAGCTTTTCCTGCTGTAGAGTTTGGACCTCTGCATTATCAAAGTCTGCAACGAGCCAGAGAACAAGCACTAAAAGAGCGTGCAGGTCATTTTGATAGGTCCATGCAGTTACCAACCAGAGCCTTAGCTGAATTGCAATGGTGGATTATCAATGTTGCACAAACTACTAAAAATATTTTGGTTCAGCAACCTTCAATGGTTTTACAGACTGATGTGAGCGTTCTCGGATCGGGAGCTACGGACAGCGAGTCTAGCTGTGGTGGTAGATGGAGTGTCCAAGAGGATTTAATTCTCCACAGGCATAAATAAATTATTTGGAGTTATTGGTGGCATTTTATGGATTAAAAGCTTATTGTTCCACAGTGAATAATTTACACGTTCAACTCCAGGTTGGTAATACCACAGCTGTGGCATATATCAATCACATGGGAGGAGTAATGTCAGTATCACGTGATAATCTGGTTAACCTCATATGGCACTGGTGTATCTCCAGGAACATCTGGCTCTCAGCTATCTACCTACCCAGTAGAGACAATGTGGTGGCAGACAACAGGTCACGAAAGTTCAATGACAATATAGAATGGATGTTAAATACAGAAGTTTTTTAAATGATTGTCAGCCTTTATGGGTTGCCAGCTCTTTCGCTTTCCTTCCTTCTCTGTCTCACTTCAAAAGTGATGGCAAAGTAACTCAGCAGGGCAGGCAGCATCTCTGGAGAGAAGGAATGGGTGATGTTTCGGAAGGGTCTTGACCCGAAATATCACCCATTCCTTCTCTCCAGAAATGCTGCCTGTCCCACTGAGTTACTCCAGCATTTTGTGTCTATCTTCGGATTAAACCAGCATCTACAGTTCTTTGTTACACAATGATGGCAAAGTACTTCCCTTGAAATGAGCCACTGTCCAAGAGGATTCGATATCCTTGATGCCAATTGGTGTTTTGCTTCTTCTAGCGTACAATACCATGTGTACTTATGGCCTTCTTGCCATAGTTGCTGTACCATTTCATCATGCCCGTCTGGCGTTTCTTCTGATCACCAAGGGATTATTGGCAATGGATGAACTGGGAGCAGCATTTTGTTTGGGTTAAGTGGGGTACAAATGTGAATTTGGCATTTGCCCACTCAGCCCAGTCCAGTGGAGCTGTTGCATGATGATTGTTGCTTCTGTGCTGATGGCATTTGCTTCATTGAGGACTCTGGCATCATTTGATACAAAGTGTCATGGACCACATGATACAAAGGCTCTACCTGAGACATCATTGGTGATACTTCAGACTCAAATTACTGGCAGTAGATCACTTTGGCTTTACAGCCGCACAGGAGCACGGGGGGGGGGGCTGATTATTTTATGAACTAGGTCTCGGTGTCTTTACATAGATAACAGTCAATTGAATGGCATAAAAACAGTTTTCTAAAGAAAGCATTTGTACTCTGGTGAGTGAGAAATTCTTTCATGGCCCTGATGAAAACAACAAATGTCACGTTTATCAGTATAAAATGTGAGTGCCTTGGCCTTTTCTTGTCCTCATTACGGATGGCAGGGTTCTTCCTTTGTGCTTCAGAATTCAGTTGCTGATATGCCTCTGTCTTCTGCGTGTGGTGTGCTTTCCTTTACTGATTGAAAATGCCCTGAATATTAGCGTCTTTCTCATTAAACCAATTGTATTACAGAAGGTGATGGAGCCATTGGGCTCAGCCCCTGGAAAGCGAATGACAGCCTTTGAAAACGTTCAGAACTTTAATTACTATCAGCAACTAGTTGGCATATCACAGACGTGCTTGGAAACACTTCTGACAATCCTCATGAATCACCGAGTCTTGAAGTGACTTCATATTCAATTGATTTCACATTGATTTTGCCTGCCTAAGAAGCCTTAAGACTAACTGGTTAATCATGATGGATCTAACATGGCAATTATTTATCCATCGACCATCACTTCCATGCATGTAGGGAATATCCTTCTAATCTCAAGTCTTGACTGCAACAGCAACATGAAGATGCCAGTGATTGGAGAAAGGATGTTTCCAGGTGATTATGTGCTTCTCACCCTCTCAAATGCATTGAGGTATGATCACCAGGCCATATTCCACATACTTGCATAGGAATAATAGGCCATTGGAGCTAATCTTCTCTTCTCTTCCGTTCTCAACAGTTCATTCCAAGAGGAATGATTCACTCCCAACACCAGCAGTGAAACCTCAGAGGACAATAATCTTGTCCTCTTTGAGAATGTTGGTCAGGGCTGGCACAGGATCTGATTGGAACTGTTCTTTAAATTCCTCTTCAGCATCTTGGGACAGGGTATAATACTACTGACATCGGCAGCTTCATAGTTACTGGGCTTGAAACAAATAGTTATAACATATTCATCAATCTCTTCAGGAATCTATTTAAGATGATAAACAAGTGTATACTTAGTTACAATGCCAACTACTGCACGTGTACCTTTTCAGAACAAACTCATAGCTTCTGCCTCGGTCTCTTAACCCATTAATAGCACCATTAATACCACCAGTGGCATTGATAACACTAGCACCATTAATACCACCAGCACCATTCATATCACCAGCAGCATTAATACCACCACCAGCACCATAATACCACCATTACCATTAATATCACCAGCACTATCAATGACACCAGCACCATTAATACCATCAGCACCATTAATACCACCAGCACCATTAATAGCACTAACCCCATTAATACCAGTGCACCACAAATAACTCACCAATGCCATCAACCATAACAGCACCATCACCACTAGCAGCCAAGCTAGCAACAACACCAGTAGCGCCAGCCACATAAAACATAATCATAACTGTCAACACAGTCAGTAGTAACTACAGCAGCCTTGCACCATCACCACCAGTGCCAACAACAGGAGCAACAGTCTAGAGTTGGGAAACCTTCAGCTGAATAGCAAAGAAATTATCACCAACTCGTTGCACTGCAGTAGTATTTCTGATCATAGAAACACAATGAAAAGTAACGGCTACTTTATTTATTGGCACCATAATACACTGGGCATGCTCAGAACTACATAGACATCAAATAAATAATTGCAGAGTTCTTAAGAAGGAAATGTGCTTACAACATGTAAAAATAGCATGGAATCACCCCATCCTTACCCGTGTTAATTAAAAGGCACAGGCTGATCTCCTTGATATTTAGATCATAGCACTGACTATGAGAGGGGTTTCTAGTGTCCTGATGGGTAACACAGGGTGATTTGCAAAGATGAAAACATTAACTATTGCATTAACTTAAATTGCTCAGCAGACAGACACAAAAAGCTGAAGTAATGGCGGCACAGTGGCTGAGCGATAGAGTAGCTGCCTTACAGCGCTTGCAGTGCCATAAACTCAATGCCGACTACAGGTGCTGTCTGTACAGAGTTTGTACGTTCTCCCCATGACCAAGTTGGTTTTCTCTGAGACCTTCAGTTTCCTCCCACACTCCAAAGACGTACAGGTTTGTAGGTAAATTGGCTTGGTATAAGTGTAAATTGTCTCTAGAGAGTGTAGGTAGGATAGAGTTAATGTTCTGAGATCGCTGGTCAGTGGAGACTCGGTGGGCTGAAGGTCCTGTTTCCACGCTGTATCTCTAAACTAAACTAAACTCAGTGGGTCCGGCAGCATCTCTGGAGAGAAGGAATAGATGATGCTTCGGGTCAGTTGCTCAGTTGTTCTGTGTTCCCAAGATTATCTTTTCTGGAATTCTGAAAGCCTTCCATGTGATGCCTTGTGAGCCATGTGTTGTTGTGATCATAGATCTTACTGTGACTGTCACATCAAATAGCTACATGTCATATTGAGTTGTTTGTTCACCTATCTACTTATTGTAATTTACTAGAACTGTATCCCAAGGCTTTGATGGTGCGGGTCAGAATTTCATGCATTTGCTTTCATTCTGATTTTTTTGGCTTTATCGCATTTGCATCAAAGTTGGTCATACTTTATTTGGTGTTTCTGCAAAGGTGAATGAAGCTGGTGATATTCCTATTATTGATTGATTGATATAAAGAAACAGCATGGAAACAGACCCTTCACCCCATGGAATCCACACTGCCCATTGTCACCCATTCACACTTCTATGTTATTGCACTTTCACGTCTACTCCCTACATACTAGGTGCAATTCACAGAGGCCAATTAACATACAAACCTACATGTCTTTAGGATGTGAAATGTGTGAATCTTGATTACCCATGACCCCTGTGCTTATTATACGTAGGTACACAAAATGCTGGAGAAACTCAGCGGGTGCAGCAGCATCTATGGAGCGAAGGAGATAGGCAACGTTTCGGACAGAAACCCTTCTTCAGACGACCATTGGTTTGGTGGCTCATGTTTTTAAATTCTCATAGAGAAACAGAAATTGCTTGGGACTTACAACAGAATCAATCTCAAGGGAAATAGGGTTGTTTCGGGTGGTTGACCTTTTATCAAAAAATGGGAAAAGTTTGGGACAAAACTAATTTTAAGATGCAAAGGAAGGAATTAGTGAAGGAGATGCATGAGAAAAGGTGTATTGATTGGCAATAAAGCAGAGGCTAAATGATGAAAGGAATGGTAATGAGAGTTGAAAGATCAGATGGATTAATGAATGACAAATCTCTCAGCCTAATTTGTAAATCCTTGCATTGGTTTGATCCTTCCTATAACTCAATCTCTTCCAACTCTACACAATCCAAAATATCTGTGTTCCTCTTGGCTTATCCTCTTAACCATCCCTGAATTTAATCAGTCATCAGTGATTATCGAGCCTCTGAGCTTCAGAATTGTTTCTCTAAATCTCATTGCCTATCTGTATACCTTTCCTGGTTTAAGAGTTCCCTAAACTTATCCCTTTGCCCAAGCACTTGCTCATTGACTCAGAGGAAAATTTTGTTTGCTAGCTCTTCAGAGAAACCCTTTCAGCTGTTCTATTAAGTTAAAGGCACGAGATGAATGCAGATTAGTTTGCTACTATATCTTCTTCAAACTCCATTACTGAATTAGTTGTTTTACATGTCAGAGGTGAGCTTGGATCATATTGGCCCTTAGTTTAGTTTGGTTGAGAGATACAGCATGGATGCAGGCCCTTCGGTACATCGAGTCCATATCGGCCATCGGTCATCTATTCACACTAGTTCGATGTTATCCCACTTTCACATCCACTCCCAAAACAATGGGGCAATTTATAGATGCCAATTAACCTACAGTTCCTCATGAATTTGGGATGTGGGAGGAAACTGGAGCACCCGAAGGAAACCCCTACGGTCACAGGAAGAATGTGCAGACCACACTGACAGCCCCCACGGTCAGGATCGAACCCTGTCTTTGCAGGTTCTGTGCAGCAAATCTGGCCAGATGTAAACTGATAAAAAAGGGGGGCTGCAATGAAAAGTACACTGAACTTGTCTTCATCTTTCCCCTGATAACATTCCCACCCTTGAATTGCTCCTACAATCAGTTCACATCAGGACCAAAGCTCAATATGGCTGATAGTTTATAAATGATTAATGTTGCAGGGAATGCAAGACAAATTTTTACCCTAGATAGAGGAAAAGATAGGGTAAATGCAGAGAGTCCTTTACCCACAGTAGGGGGATGAAGAACCGGAGGACGAAGGTTTAAGGTGAGGGGATAAAGATTTAATAGGAACCTGAGGGACAACCTTTTTACACAAAGGTTGGTAAGTATATGAATCGAGCTGCTTGAGTGGTTGAGGCAGAGGTTGAGGCAGAGGTTGTGGCAGATACAATCACAATACTTAAAAAACATTTGGACATGGACATGTATAGGACAGGTTTAAAAGGATATCTGCCAAATATGGATAGGTAGAACTAGTGTAGATGGGGCATTTTGGTCAGCATGGGCAGGTTGGGCCGAATGGCCTGTTTCCAAGCTGTATGACCCCATGACTCTAAATGATTTAATGCCATATATTTTAAAATGTGAACTTCATTTAAAACAAATCTTAAAAATGAACTTAATCTTATGAAAGTATAAACAATATATTTTAATTTTATTGACATCAGCAACAAAACCTTTTCGAATTGGAACACTGTTTTGAAAGACATCGTAGTCAAAATAACAGTTTCTAACTCACATAATTGTACTTCCTGTATGTTTCTGGTAGGAGTGGATTTAAATACGTTCCCTGCAGGAGGTGTGAAATTGTTACATTTTCACTCCAACATTGATTTGAAAAGTTTTCAACGCCTGGTCTAATTTAATATTAGTTACCTCTTTGATCAGCAGGGATTTAATGAAATTGCTATTGGGGTTTCAGGGGAATCAAATTATGAAAAATGTCTTCACTGTCCACAATAATTCATCCAATAGATATTGACACCAGTCTAAATGGAGTCCAATGGGAAAGTGACAAAACCATTATTCTTCTATAAAACCACTCAGTTTGGCTTATGCATTGTATAAATACAGAAACAATAACTTACTTTTATATCGGGATTTCAACATCGAAAAACATCTTTGGGCACAGCAACATTTTCCAGTTAATCACATGTTTTACAATTTTGGTGTGTTATCTTTATTTAAAAATATGTCCTGATCATTTGATCTTTACAGAATGTCACTTAGCATTGTGAAAATGGAAATGGGGAAGTAGATCCATTTCTCACATTTATTGAATTCCATCCACAGCTAACGTTTTTCTTTTCATTTCACAGTGTTCTATTTACCATGTAATAATGTCTTTTTTTCCCCAGGTTGTTTCACATCCATCATGTCACTCGCACTGCGATCAACTCATTATCCAAGATAGCTGAGCAAACTTGGTAAAATAGAATCATTTTTATGATTTTGACAATTCCGGTGCCGAATCTGTTTGAGACACATCCATAACATGGGTACCTCTGCACAAAAAGAAATGTTTTTGCAATTATAGGAGTCTAAGGGATTCCTGAGGACCTGATAATTGTCAAAAATAATGGATTACAATATTTTCAAATCTATATCCAGATCCCAAAACAAAGAGCATTTTAATGGACATTTTAAATGACAGGTAGATTTGGAAACAGGCAGAGATTCATGAAAGAACATTGTCAGAGCAGTCAAATGCAAACAAAGAGATATATGAGCTAATAGCTGGCACTTGGGACTAATTCAGGTAGGTAGCTTGGTTAGCATGGACGAGTTGGGCCAAAGGGCCTGTTTCAGTGCTGTAAAACTCCATGCCTCCATGACACAGTTCTTCCTTATTCTTCCAAGCATATTCCATATGATAGTCTAATGCTGAAGTTAACAAAATATCAATCAAATCAAGGTAGAACATTTTTGTTAGCCACAGGTATTTTTTGCCTTCTTAAGCATACCAAATGGAAAAAATGTAGAGGAAAAGAGAGACAGTACCTCCAAAATTAAAATTTGGATAATTTCTGAGCCAGGTTGTTGTTGGGGCGGTGATAGACAATGGGCAGGAACTGTATGAACATGAAGGTGATGGAAATGATAAGCCTAAGCCTAAGATTGTCTGACTACAGATCACATTGAGCTTTTCAATAAAAATATAAGAAATTGACTCTGTAATTAATTTCTAAAATGACACATAATACAAGGAGAATCAATAGCGATAACAATTACCACATGTTTGAAGACAGAGTAAGCAGTCTTTAGATTATTTTGTCTGGATTAAAGGAGGTGCTGGACCACCAGCTGCTGGCAAATCAGTGGTGGACCTGTTTATGTCATAGATGTGTTCAAGAAGGAACTGCAGACACTGGAAAATCGAAGGTAGACAAAATTGCTGGAGAAACTCAGCGGATGCAGCAGCATCTATGGAGCGAAGGAAATTGGCACCGTTTTGGGCCAAAACCCTTCTTCAGACTGATGCAGGGTGGGGGGGGGGCGGGAAGAAGAAAGGAAGAGGAGGAGCCAGAGGCCTGAGGGAGAGCTGGGAAGGGGAGGAGACAGCAAGGGCTAACGGAAATTGGAGAAGTCAATGTTCAGGCCACCGGCATGCAGACTGCCCAGATGAGGTGCTGCTCCTCCAGTTTCCAGTGGTGCTCACTCTGGCAATGGAGGAGGCCCAGGACAGAAAGGTCGGATTCGGAATGGGAGGGGGAGTTGAATTGCTGAGCCACAGGGAGATCAGGTTGGTTAATGCGAACCGAGCGGAGGTGTTCGGCGAAACGATCGCCAAGCCTACGCTTGGTCTCACCGATGTAGATCAGCTGGCATCTAGAGCAGCGGATGCAATAGATGAGGTTGGAGGAGGTGCAGGTGAACCTCTGTCTCGACTGGAACGACTGCTTGGGTCCTTGAATGGAGTCGACGGGGGAGGTAAAGCGACAAGTGTAGCATCTCCTGCAGTTGCAAGGGAAAGTGCCCGGGGAGGGGGTGGTGCAGGTGGGAAGGGTAGAATTGACCAGCGAGTTACGGAGGGAGCGATCTTTGCGGAACGCAGACAGAGGAGGACATGGGAAGATGTGGCGAGTGGTGGGGTCACGCTGAAGGTGGCGACAATGACGGAGGATTATGTGTTGTATGTGACGGCTAGGGGGGTGGAAGGTGAGGACAAGGGGGACTCTGCCCTTGTTCCGAGTGGAGGGATGGGGAGAGAGAGAGCAGTGTTGCAGGGTATTGAAGAGACCCTGGTGAGAGCCTCATCTATGGTAGGGGAGGGGAACCCCCGTTCCCTGAAGAATGAGGACATTTCCGATGCTCTGGTGGGTTTTGACCGACATCCACTATAAACCCACTGACTCCCATGGCTATCTAGACTACAATTCTTACCACCCTGCTTCCTGTAAGGACTCCATCCCCTACTCCCAATTCCTCCGTCTATGCCGCATCTGCTTCCAGGATGAGGTATTCCACACCAGGCCATCGTGTCTGAAGAAGGATTTCAGCCCGAAACGTTGCCTATTTCCTCGGCTCCATAGATGCTGCTGCACCCGCTGAGTTTCTCCAGCAATTTTGTCTACCTATGTCATAGATGTAATTACTGGGGCCTTACATGTTTAATTTTAAATGTTAGAGTCTTTTAAAATTCAGCTTCCATGGGTGGCAATATTCTGTCGCAGATTTCCTGGCTATGCAATGTTTAGAAATTGGGACCTGCACACCTCAAGGCATTGTTGCTATTGAGAAGCCACCACTAGCCAGCAAGATAGGCTCGCTTCCTCCATCCCAGGCTGGAGTAAATCATTGGTTCATGCATCATCTCTGGAGGACATTGATAGTTGATGATTTGAGTAGGATCCTTCAGGTTATTATAGTCGGGGGAAGAATGCTGGAAAACAGATGGGGACGGGACAAAGCCTTGCGGGTGATTAGTGGATCCAGGTTGGGGGCGGGGAGGTTTTATTGGCAGTTGGGTGGACAAAGGCTAGAGATGAAAAGGAGGATTAGTGAAATGTGAATAAAATACAGAGAGAAGCAGAGTGAAACACGATGCCCAGGGAAAGGATAAAGGTAGAAGGGATGGTGGGTAGATGAAAGGAAGCAGAATGGTGGGAGAAATGGGTGCACACCCGAGTGGGGCACAGGGAAGAGAGGAGAGGTCAAAGGTTGGAGGTGGTGGAAATTGTTACCTAAATTTGGATAATTCAATGTTGGATTGTAAGCTCCGCAAGTAGATTATGAGGTGCTGTTCCCCCAGTTAGCATGTGGCATCACTCAGGCACATGAGGAGCCCCAGGATTGAAAGATCATTATGGGAATGAGAAGGGGAATTAAAATGGTTAGCAATGGGGAGATCCAGCGAACCAAGGCTGACTGAGTGCAAGTGTTTTAAATGGGAATTTCTACTGAGATTTATTCCACTGCCTAGCATGGTGCGATGCCCGGCAGCTCTCCTGTTCCAATGTAGACGGCATCAGCTAATTTTAGCCAGCACATCAGTGTGCCTCTCCTCGCCGGAAAGCATTAATATCTGCGTTCAAAGCGAGATAACATGGCTACGAATATCTACAAGTCAATTCAGTGACATTGTGCAGTCCAAATGCGATGTACTGAAAACCATGTATAATTCAATCTATAATGCCTTCTTTAAACTAGGGAAGAAAAGGAGTGCTAAAATTAACCGTGAGTTGGATCAAGAATTAGGTCAGAAGCATTAACGGAAGATATTTGGTTATTGCAAAAAATTTATTATTGACATTCAAATCCTGTCATCTCTTATCCTATGTGTAACTATGATCATATTATTTACAGGGAACATCATGGATGGGCTCCGAGCTAATCAATGGAACCTATGACATGGAGATTTCCAGCGTACAGTGTGGTTTCCTGAGGCTGGTAACTCCAAAGAAGGTTTCAAGCTGGTATGAAATTGAAGCCCTGCTGTTTAAGATGGAGCCATTGAGTTATGATTTCATAGCACCATAAGCCTGGCAGTAAGAAAACTGCTGTTGGAGGTTTTACATTCCAGGAATAAAATGTATGCTTTTAAATAGAACAGGATAAATATCAAACAAAACAACATATATTAAATAGAACAGGATAAATATCAAACAAAACAATAAAAAAAACAAAAGATCTAAAAGTAAAAAGCATAATGAAATTAGACTCTAAAGTAAGTAAAGTCATACGTTTATCAGTTAGTAGGAGTGATTGATTCCCATTCAGCATTAAACCTCTTTTACAAATACTATGGGATCCACCCATACCTTGCCTGGTTCCATTAATATAATTATCAGTATATTTAGTATACAGTATATTTTATAATTTTAAAAGGAAATGTCTTTGCTTTCCTTCTTCTAGCCTTGATGTATCACTCACACACATTCAGCCCATTAGAAACTACCAATCGCCACTAAAGCTGATAGTCAGTAGAAATTCTTTCATAATCCCCATCCCCAATTTGCAAGAAAGGAAACACAACCTCCTTTCTCTGCTTCAGCCACAAACGTCAGCATGAATAAAAAGATATTTCAAAGTTGACAAGCAACATTGGCAATTTCTGAGGGTTCAGAGTTCTTCAAACGTGGACTACAAAACATGAAATGAAAAATGAGCCAATTTTTCTCACTCACCATTTCATAAACACAAAGCAGAAAATGTGTTTTGTAATACAGGTCAGATTCGGCTGAGCTGGAAATGCAAACTTCAACATTTTTTGCTATATTTGACTACAGGAATAGTTCTTAGTCTATTGCTGAGCCTGATAACCTGATCTTCTAGCCCACTATGCAGTCCCTATCCAATTACCTGTACTGCAGCATTTTACCATCCAGGATGTGAGCGTTGATGGTCACCCAATGCACAAATCCAGTCACAATTCTGCAGCAAATTAATCAGTTCATGCCTCCCCATGCATAGAAGCTTCAGATATGAACTGAGAGATGACAAGCTGTAATTATTGCCATATAACATCAAGCCAGCATCATCCATAACAAGAGAGAGTCTAATCATCTCTCCAGGAATTTTCCAGGTGTTGGGAGAGTCCAGAACCAGGGGTCACAGTTTAAGAATACAGGTAGGCCATTTTGGACAGAGAAGAGGAAAAACTTTTTCACCCTGAGACTTGTGAATCTGAGGAATTCTCTGCCACAGAAGGCAGTGGAGGCCAATTCACTGGATGTGTTCGGGAGTTAGATTTAGTTCTTAGGGCTAATGGAAGCAAGGGATATGGGGAAAAAAGTAGGAACATGGTACTAATTTTGGATGATCAGCCATGATCATATTGAATGGCGGTGTGTGCTTGAAGGGCCGAATGGCCTACTCCTGCACCTATTTTCTATGTTTCTATGAATGCAGCTTCAAGAAAAGTCCAGAATCTTTCCACCATCCAGGACAAAGCATCCAAGTTGATTAGCATACCATTAACCACCCTAAACTATGACCCTTTTCACCACTGGCATACAGTAGTTGCAAAGTATAAAATGCACTGTCGTTATTCATGATGGCTACTCTGAGAGCACCTTCCAAACCCATGATCTCTATTTCCAAATAGAAGATAGTAGGAAAACAGGAGTGCCGCAACTGTGGCTCCCCAAGTATTCATGTAAAATTCTCACGGAAATATCTTGCAATTTCTTCACCATCTCTTGATTTAAATCCTGGATCTTCCAACCCAATCATGATGAGTGAGTCGCTATATCACTCCCCTATATCACCACAGTGTCCCCTCTGTGTCCTGTAGCTCAGCTCTCGCTCCCCCTCCCTCCAGAAGCAACAAGCAGAGAGTTTCCCTGGTCCTCACCTTTACCCCCCCAGCCTCCGCCTCCAACACATCATGCTCCAACATTCCCGTCACCTCCTGCGTGATCCCACCACTAATCAACACTTCCCATCTTCACATCTTTCCACCTTCACAGGAACCGCATCCTCTGCAACTCCTTGGTTCACTCGTCCCTTCCCACCCAAACCACCCCCTCCCCAGGTACTTTCCCCAGCAACCGCAGGAGATACAACACCTGTCCTTATACCCCCATCCTCGACTCCATCCAGTTAATCCCGACAGTACTTTCAGATGAGGCAGAGGTTCCCATGTATCTCCTCGAACCTCATCTACTGCATCCGGAGTTCCCGATTTGGGCTCATGTACATTGGTGAGACTCGGTGACCGTTCCACTGAATCCGCTGAGGCCTACAGGATCTCACAGTTGTTAACCATTTTAACTCCCATTTTTACTGACTTTTCTGGCCTGGGCCTCCTCCATTGCCAGAGTAAGTCCACATGCAAAGTGGAGGAACAGCGCCACATATTTCATTTCGATAGCTTACAACCCAGCGGTATGAATGTTGAATTCTCTAATTTTAAGTAATTTCTACTAACACTCCCCTCCCCTCTCACCCTCTTCCTCCACCCTAGTCATTTAACCAATTTCACTGTTAGCCACAATGTATCCCTCTTGAGATCACACCTTCCCTCACCAGTAATTGGCCTACCAGGGCACCACCCTGCATGAGGTCATTTATTGCCAGTCCTAATTTGCCCTTGCCACCTTTTGTCACCTCATGCTCTTTTCCTCCCCCCTCCCCCTCATTACTGTCACATTGAAGAAGTGTCCTGACCTATCCTTTTTCTCCAGAGATGCTGCCTGTCCCGCTGAGAGTCTCCAGCACTTTGTCTCTATCTTTGATGTAAACCCACCATCAGTGGTTCTTTGTTTCTTTCTACCCACATCCCTGTTGTCTGAAGAACAATTCCAGATAGTGAATTCCAGAGAGTGCAGGCCTTACCAGCAGCAATCATAACCCATAAATGAATGAAAAACAAAATTGTTTTAGCAAAAATAAATGCTTTAAGAATGTCTAAACCATTAGCCCAGAATTTGCTGCTGAGAGGCAGCTTATAAAACAAAAGGAATGAAGATGAGGAGGAATTTCATCAACCAGAAGGTGGTGGATCTATGGAATGTATTGCCACAGATGGCTGTGAAGGCGAAATCATTGGGTAGTTTTAAAGTGGAGATTGATAGGTTCTTGATTAGTAAAGGGCCTGTCCCACTTGGGCGTAATTTACACGTCATTTACGCGACATCATTTACGAGTCACGACGCACGACGCGCGCATTACACGCGCATGGTGCGTGGTGACGTAGGCAGTGATGCGCGGTCGCATGCTGTGCCCCAGAATTTTGGGATGTACAAAATCTTTGCTCGCCATCTGCGTGACGTGCAAATGACGCCCAAGTGGGACAGGCCCTTAAGTTTACAAGGAGAAGGCATGAGAACGGGTTGGACAGAGAAAAACAGATCAGCCATAATCGAATAATGGAGCAACCTCGTTGGACCGAATGGCCTAATTCTGCTCCTCTGTGTTATGATCTTGCCTTGGGTCTCATTTGTTCATACCCCATTTGTCACTTAGACACTGAACAATTCTTTCCAGCAGCAGTTGCTGGCATTGGGAATTGCCAGGGAGGCATAAAGACAATGCACTATCTGGGTCCTGTGGAATGTTAACCTTTCTCCAGTGAGATTTGAAGATTGAGAACAAAAAAATAGATGATTGTGAAGCATTTAAAACTAAATTAGGTATGGAAATAAATAACGTGAAAGGAAAAGAAGACCCTAAAAGAAAAAAAGCTATGGCAAACATTTTAATATATCTGCCAACAATTCATTACCAGTAAGAAGTAGACAGTATCATTTCCTTCCTGTACTGGAAAGTTTGAGTGTTATTGCAGGAGCATAAATATCATAATTTAAAAACCACCTATGTACCAGTCCTAGTTTTCAATGGCAATCAAAGCACAATTTCTTGAAATTCATTTGGTGTTAAGAATGAATTGTGAAGTTCCCATCCTGTTTTTAATGGAATCAGATTTCAAACCTTCCTTTTCCAAATCCCTTTTCAGTCTCACCCCCTCGAGTGTATATCTGCTCCAATGTCTCCCCAGGAATTAGTTGATCCTCCACTTTCCTTTACCCTACTATTGGCAGCCATGCCAATAGCTATCTAGATCCCCAGCTCTAGATTTTTGTCTTTAAAAGTCCACTTCTTCACCCCAACCTCTCAATTTCTTTCAGAGATATATTTTATAACTTACCTCTTTAATCGTCTTTCCTGTTATATGGTTCAATATCATTTTTTGTCTAATTATGCTACTGCAAAACATCTTACATCTTTAACTGTGCAGATGTTATTTTATTGATATGTCACAGTTGTAAATAATCTCCAAGCAAACGTAATTCAAACCATGCTGTGTGTTCACTTGACAACATGTAGTTTTCTATGATTACGTTGATTGAAAATACATTTTAAAATGGAATTCAGCTATGGGTAATCGTGCAAACCTGAACAGTTCCCAGCAGATTTCAAGGTGCCCAACAATCAATCAGCATTGGGCAAATCTTTCAAAAAACTTAAGGACCATCATAAAATGTCATTGCATCTTTCTAGACATTAAATGATCGTTAGAAGCAAAAGCAAAGGAAACTGCTGGAGAATTTGTAGTTAAAACCAAGGGATTGCTTCTCAAACTCTGTGACTGAACTTTTCAGTGAAGGAAAGGTTAAAAAAAAGTTGACACAAAAAGCTGGAGTAACTCAGCGCGAGAGGCAGCATCTCTGGAGAAAAGGGATTGGTGATGTTTCGGGTTGAGACCCTTCCTCAGACTGAGAGTCAGGGGAAAGGGAAATGAGAGATATAGACAGTGATATAGAGAGATATAGAACAACTGAATGAAAGATATGCAACAACGTCCCGATGATAAAGGAAACAGGTTGTTGTTTGCTGTGGGCGAGGTGAAAATGATTTACAATGAGTGAACAAGACAATTTTGAAACTAGTACAATGACTGGGGTGGTGGAGGGATGGAGAGAGAGGGGATGCAAGAATTACTTGAAGTTGGAGAAATCATACCATTAGGTTGTAAGCTGCCCAAGCGAAATATGATGTGTTGTTTCTCCAATTTGCATTTGGCGTCACTCTGACAATGGAGAAGGCCCAGGGCAGAAAGGTCAGTGTGGGAATGGGAAGGGGAATTAAAGTGTTTGGTAACCGGGAGATCAGGAAGGCCCAGGCAGACTGAAAAGGTTTTAAGGATTCAAGGAATGGCAATAGGAAAATGAGTACCACCACAATTCATATCATATTCATATAATATTAAAACGAGATGAAGATGCTTTCTCAAGTCACCTGCAGAAAATAGACCTTTTGTCCCTGGCCAATTACCTATTTTGTAATGCAAACTGAGATTCCTATTCATTCCACAGGAGGCAAAACTGCTATAAGGATTGAAGAGACGAATACAGCAGGCAGACAAAATGTCAGAGTGCTGCAGTATAACTGGAACCCCAGAGGGGAGCAGCTCTTGCTCACAGCCAGACATTTTAACTTTCTGAAAACTACAGCAAAACCAAAACAACAATAATTGGATAGTGGTGGATTTTAGCTGAGCTTTTAAATGTGGAACGATCAGACATTTTAGGTAATATTGATTTTACTCTTGGTAAAACTTAGTTCAATTTTCGTAGAGGAGGGAGTTGTATTGACATTGATGTGACATTGCCTTCTTTTTTTAAATACTGGATGTTGTCTACAAAGTACATGTTTGGATACTCCAATCATTTTTAGCATATTACTGACTAAAATTGATAACAAGCTGTATGTCATTAATGGAAAAAGCAACTTAGCAAATTAACATTATTTAATTTGACTAGAATAATTTATCTTCTTTTATCACAATATTTTGAAAACTTTAGACTTTTTACACTTTAGACAGCACGGAATAAGGCTTGTCGGCCCACCGAGTCCACGCCATCCAGTGATCATTCCTTACACTAACACTCTCTTACACACTAGGGACAATTTAACAACTTACCCAAACCAATTAACCTGCAAACCTGCACGTTTTGGAGTGTGGGCGGAAACCGGAACACCCTGAAGAAACCCACGCGGTCATAGGGAAAATGTGCAAACTCCCTACAGACAGCACCCTTAGTCCGGATTGAACGCGGGTCACTGGCGCCGTAAGGCAGCAACTCTATAGCTGTGCCACTGTACCTTTAAGCTCAGTTCAAAGAAAGTAACAAGCCAGTCGTACAGCTTCTGCTTGTGATCTTTATGGATAGTGAACAGATGTGAACCAAGCAGTCACACAGTTTGATCAATGGTAACATGGAGATAATGTTTCAGGAAGAACGAATTAAGCACTCCTCCCAGCTGCAGCTGAATGTAGCCATTACAAGGCATGGTTACCATATGATAGACCAAATCCTTCCAATAATCAGTTAACATGCACACATGTCTGAATGAAAGGTTAATGTGTGAAGATAATTGCAGGGTTCAAGTAATTACAGAGCTATCAATCTGCAGAAATGAGAAGAACATGCAGAAGGGGCAGTATGGGTCACTGATCATGATCAGAATTATAGCACTTGGAGGATTTTGAACAAAACAAATGGGATTCTGTCTTGCCACAAAGAATGTGAATAATTCTTCGTACATAAGTATATTATGCAAGAAAGGTATATATTTTCCAAACCAAATGCACAGTGACTATCTGAACATCAATATCATATTTTGTGCCGTTAAACATGCACATATTAATTATGTGACATCTAAAAATAAGGCCATGCAGAATATCTGGGAAAGAAGAATGAACTATCCAATATTAAAAACAACTTAAAGTAATAAACAAATTGTTTTGTTAAGTTTTCACAGAAAACATTGCTTAATGGTGATTGAATAGCATATAGGCTTAGCCTAAATATTCTATTCCTTCACAGTTAGTTTCGCTTGACATTGTTATTACTCTGTATGGCTTCAAATCATGCCAATAAATCTTAATGTACTTAGCTATAACATTCATTTTTGTTTTGGTCTTGATTTGTCCTGGTTTCTATTCTAGATTTTCCAATATTTAAGCTGCTCTCAGAAAAGCTTTGTCTTAGATATGTGTCACTTTCCCAGATATTTATCTCCCACAGTCCACCAGTACTTTAATAATTCTCTCCCCAGCATTGCCCTTTTCCTGCCAACCAATCCCCATTTATTTTCTGTGTAGGAAGGAACTCCAGATGCTGGTTTAACCCAAACATAGACACAAAATGCTGGAGTAACTCAGCGGGACAGGCAAAGTCTAAAGAAGGGTCTCGACCCGAAACATCACCCATTCATTCTCTCCAAAAAAACTGCCTGTGCCGCTGAGTTACTACAGCTTTTGTGACTATCTCCCATTTATTTTCTTCCTGAATCATGTCTGGATACCCTATTTCTACCCCATCACTCTCACAATCCCAGCTGCAATGAGCCTCTTGTTGCCTCTCAGGCCTATCACACCCATTCCCCCATCTCTCTTAATTATTCTTGTTATAAATATAACTATCCATTCATGTATGCTGTGTATTGGGCATCCCTGTTTTTGAATCTTTTATACAGTGAAACCATTTTAAAAGACACCTGCACTCTTTATCATAAGTAGACAAAAATGCTGGAGAAACTCAGCGGCTGAGGCAGCATCTATGGAGCGAAGGAATAGGTGATGTTTTGGGTCGAGACCCTTCTTCAGACTTCTTCTTGACCCAAAATGTTGCCTATTCCTTTGCTCCATAGATGCTGCCTCACCCGCGGAGTTTCTCCAGCATTTTTGTCAACCTTCGATTTTTCCAGCATCTGTAGTTCTTTCTGAAACATACACTCTTTATCATTGTTATTCAACAAACTGGAAATAGCTCAAATACCAGTAACATCAAAATTACTTTACAGAAAGTCTGTACTGATCATATCTATGGCAAGCATCTAATCTGTCACCACCATAGGAAACTAGTTCTGTGCCTATCCTTTTCATTGTTGACAATGGTGTCAGCTCTGCTAATTTATTATAGAAATATATTCTTATTGAAATGGTAGGATTATAATGGGGATATTTTTGATATTTATGTATCTATCTGCTCAGTATTATGACATGATCAAGGGTCATTTGACAAAATGTACAAACTATATAACGACCAACATGCGGCTGCTAACACAAAATGCTTAAGCAACAGGAATGGATATTAACAAATTAAGAGCTACAAACATTAAAGGAATAATACTTTTGCAATTTACCAAAGGACTAGCAGTGGGAAATAGATGTGAATGGACCAAATATATCAGGGACACAATGTGTCCAACAATGGTGGCATCTGGGTTAATTCTAAGAATTAACATCAGAAATGTTAATGTTAATAATGAAAGTAAGCATGCAGGTGCAGCAGGCAGTGAAGAAAGCAAATGGCATGTTGGCCTTCATAACAAGGGGAGTTTGAGTAAAGGCGCAAAGAGGTCCTTCAGCAGTTGTACAGGGCCCTAGTGAGACCACACCTGGAGTATTGTGTGCAGTTTTGGTCGCCAAGTTTGAGGAAGGACATTCTTGCTATTGAGGGAGTGCAGCGTAAGTTCACAAGGTTAATTCCCGGGATGGAGGGACTGTCATATGCTGAGAGAATGGAGTGGCTGGGCTTGTATACTGGAATTTAGAAGGATGAGAGGGGATCTTATTGAAACATGTACGATTATTAAGGGTTTGGACACACTAGAGGCAGAAACATGTTCCCGATGTTGGGGGATTCCAGAACCAGGGGCCACGGTTTAAGAATAAGGGGTAATCTCCATTAGAATGGAGATGAGGAAAGACTTTTTCACACAGAGGGTTGTGAGTCTGTGGAATTCTCTGCCTCAGAGGGCGGTGGAGGTCGGTTCTCTGGACACTTTCAAGAGAGAGCTAGATAGGGCTCTTAAAGATAGCGGAGTCAGGAGATATGGGGAGAAGGCAGGAACGGGGTACTGATTGGGGATGATCAGCTAAGATCACATTGAATGGCGGTGCTGGCGCGAAGGGCCGAATGGCCTACTCCTGCACCTATTGTCTATTGTCTATTGCTCTGGAGGAGGCCAGCAGTAATCAAGAGCGTATGTGCCAGGTATGTATGCGGGACAATTTTTTTTTCCACATAGCATGGTGAGTGCCTAGAATACACTACCATGGGTGGGGTAGAGGCATATATGATATTGGCATGTAAGAGGTTTTTTGATGGCCATATGGATATTGTCCTGTCTTTCCGCTTGCTGGTTAGCATGCAACAAAAGCTTTTCACTATACCTCAGTACACATGGCAATAAACTAAACAAACTGATATGCAGGGAATGGAGAGAAATAGATAATGTAGGTGTGTTACAAAACTTACCTTGAGCGGCGCTGCAATTCTGCCACTACCCGTGTGCACGACTGGTGCCTTTCAGAGGGGGGCGGGTATAAAATGCCATTTTTCTCCAGACAGTTCAAATCGATCCATCTCAGGGGATTTCGTTGCTAAAGAGAAATCGCTCCGACATTTGTTTTATGATGGTATTTTAAAACTACGCTAGATCATTTATTAGCTAGAGTAATTTAAAAATCTTCTTCTAAAGCCGTGAACGCTGACAACGGGAAGGATTTTACGTAGGGGATAAAAGAAGGTACACAGTTTATTTTTACATACAAACGTGGTTCTTAGGAAGCCTTTAATCAAATTTTCATGTTGCGAAAAGGGGACAAAAAATATATACGAACAGGCAGTGTTTTTCCTGCCGACTGTGGGTTAAGTTCACCGCAAACCGCAAGGTTCCAATCCACCGCGTTCCGCTAAAGCCCCTCGCAAGTTGAAATGGCCATTAATTTACGGGAATTAAACGCTAAATTCCTTCCATTTGGCCTATAAATTCATGAAAATTAGATTTTAAAATCATGTTATATTGTGAATTGTTGGGTGAATGTTATTTGGACACAGGCAATTAAAAAATGTTTATCTTTTCTTAAGAAATGGATAGATGTTTAGATCTAGTAATTGAATTCTGTAATTAGCTACAATTAGGTAACTAACTAATTATATGCTTTAATTTCAGGTCATCCAAGTAAGATTGTTTCATATTTGTTTCAGAATGCTTCAATCTATAATAACTGAAAATGTCATTGAATTCTCTTAATTTTTAAGAAAGTTATGGGCTTTTGACTATTCCAGATCACAGCTTTTGAGTTAAGTCAATGGAAAGGCAATGGGGAACAAGATGCTATTTTCCAAGTATGAAAATGGCCATAACTTTTTTAATACTGAAGATATGAAAGTGAATTAGTTGTCAAATTAAACTTATTTTTATGCTTTATCTGATGGGATAAATTGCAGGCTTGATTTTTAAAATCTCAACATTTTGTAACATTGCTAGTTAATGCGCAGTTTAACTTGAAACCATGTTTGGCACAGACATTGTGGGTTGAAGGTCCTGTTCCTGTGCTGTAGTATTTTATGTTCCATGTTCTAGTTTTCTACTAGGCATAGTGCAGATTTTTGTCATGGGGTTGGCGCAGTCTTTGCCATGTGCTTTATGGCAAACAACTGAGAAGCCGGAAATAGAGTATAATTGAACTTTAAATTCTTGAACACGACCACAAGCCCCAAGTAACCACAGAATCCTCATTGAGACATAAAACGGAGGGTCAGAGATAGTTAGCAATAGAGTAATCAGCATGGATGGAGGTCAAGAAGGTTTTTGCAAGAAGGAAGATGATGAATAAAGGAAAATAGTGCCTAATTAGATGTTGGTAACAAGAAAGCTGAGGCAGTAGGGCAGTTAAATGGCGATGATGTATAAATAGGTTCAGGCCCCATGAGAGGGGGGTGCTGGGAGTGCATTGTGTCCAGGCCCGGGGTCCAAAAGGGGACCGGGAGCCAAAGGAGGGGGGGGGGGGGTCAGGATTTTCTGAAATCTCAGAAAATGTTAGCATATATTTTGTGAAGACTAACATTCACAGTTTGTGTGAGCCTACTTAGTTTTATATATTGTAATTCGTAGAAATTATGATCCATTATAAAGCGGGGAATTTTTAACAAGGAATTTTAGCGGGGAATGTGTGGTCGGGGTAATCTGATTAAAAGAGGGGTAAGGGGAAGACTCATCACTACTGATGGGTCGTCCCTGTAGGAGGGAGGGAACACTGGGACCCAGCAGAGTCAGACCACGTGCTGTCTACATGGTGGAGGTTGTGGGCCTAGTGCTGTCCCTGGAACTCTGGTGAGGTGACAGCTCCGGCCCGCTGGTGGCCAGTGGAGAGACGAGGGTCGGTGGAGTCGCTGGTGGAGGCCCATGGGGGCCTGGAGTAAAGGTACGGGCAGCAGCATCGGTGGCTTTCTGTACACAGTGAAGGTCGGTGACAGTGGCTGCGGTGGCCTCGCCCGTGGAGGCGGCGAGAGTCGGCGACAGTGACAGCGGTCGGGGAGGTGGTGTGAGTCGGGGACGGCGGGCGGCAGTTTCGGTGGTCCGGGCCTGGGTTTGGCCGGGAAGACGGTGAGGGTCGGAGAGAGGTGGATATTGTTGCTGCTCCTCATGGTGGCCATCTCGGCCTCGTGGTGGTCGGGCAGGCAGCACCGTGGTCCAGCAGTGGAGCTCCAGGCCTGTGGGTGGTCGAGTCGAGGATGTCGGTGGAGGCACTGGTCTGGAGTAGGTGTGTGTGGGTTTGTGTGTGTGAGTGAGTGGGTGTAGGTGCAGGTGGGTGTGTGTGAGTTGGTGTGAGTGTGTGGGTGGGTGTGTGTGGGTTTGTGTGAGTGGGTGTGGGCGTGGGCATGTGTGGGTGGGTGTGTGTGAGCATGTGTGTGTGTGTGTGGGTGTGTGGGTGGGTTTGTGTGAGTGGATGTGGGTGTGGGTGTGTGTGTGTGTGGGTGAGTGAGTGAGTGAGTGAATGAGTGAGTGAGTTGACAAAATTTCTAATCAACTGGATATCCATGTGGAATGAAGCTAAATCGGTTGGGTTAAACCTAAAGATAGAAATAAAACTCTCCCTTAGATGTGGTGGAGTTCGGCGCAAGAGGGCAAGGCCGCATGATGACAGCAAGCCTGATGCTAACTTGGAGGAAATGAATGACACAGATGATACGCCAGAAGAGGCTTACTTCAGAAAGTGTGTGTTATACGTTTTGGTGGACAATGTTATAGCAAGGATTAACTGTCCGCTTCAATGCTGTTCAATTTGTTCTCAGAAAAAATTGATTTCTTGTAGAAATATCTACCATGTCTGAAAATGATGTGGAGAGAAAAGCTTTATCTTTATCAGAGCAATATCCTGCAGACCTTAACGGTGATGATTTTGGAAAAGAAATGCAATATTTACCCTCAGTACATAAAGCAAATTTTGTAAATGCACAGTCAAAGCCATTAGATCTGTTGAACTTGTTAACAGAGTACAGACTTGGTGACCTGTTTTCAAATGTTTGTGTTAGTTTAAGAATACTATTAACAATTCCAGTAACAGTAGCTTCTGCAGAGAGGTCATTTAGCAAACTCAGGCTGATTAAGAATTATTTAAGATCTACAATGTCTCAGGAATGTCTTGTGGATTTGGCTGGGCTAAGTATTGAATCAAACATTGCCAGAACAATACATTTTCATGTGATTCGAAAATGTTCACAAAAAAAGGCCAGCAAAGCTCTATATTTAAAGTAAATACTAAGTACTTTTTTTACTTTTTTCTAATAATGATCAGATCTATATTGAAATATAAAAGGATGTTTCAATGTGAATTCTTTCTCCTTATCTGTATTGTAGCATAAACAAAGATGTTCAAAACAAATGTGCTTTATTCACTCTTATCCTTTTAAAAAAAATGTATATTTAGTTATATTTATCATGGAGGGAGTATAGGAGCATAAGGCCTCAAATGCAGAAAATGAACAGAGGGCTCCATTCCACCCCTCTTTCATCTTCCATACCTTTTTGGCCTTACAGGCTACAGCTCATGGCATAAAACCATAGTGGATAAAAGCAGTATGACTATTGGTGAAGGGGGCCCGAAAGAAACTTTGTACCCACTTTTAAAATTCCTCTCAGAGGCCCTGAATAGGTTACATGAGGAATCCCCATTTGCGCTGCTGGTCTTAGATTTACATTTTCCCATTGTTACCTGTATCATTTTTGAAATACAAGTCATCTCTGTAGCTATTCACCAAGTACCTTCTCCTTGTATCATATTCCACAGTTTTCCAATCTCTATTGAGAAGGAATATCTGGTAATACGCAGCAAATACCTCCAGAGAAAAATTTGTCAGGAAGAATGTGAAAGATAAACTATTGAAATCCATGTCCCACGAAAACGGACAAATTACCATTTGTGCTATATTGGAAAGTGATCACAAAGGAGTTTAATGCACCCAATTAACTTCATCTAATTCTAATCCTTCCTCTCTTGGAAGTTATGAAATGAGGTGACTCAAGGGACATAAATGCTGACCTTGAAAGTATCCTCTCTATTACTAAGCTAATTATTGTACAATGTAATACAATTACCTGTGCCAAATATTAACAGATAATTGGTGTTCTTAAGTCAGAGTTTTTATTGATAATATGCTCAATTATTACAATGGTCACAGCGGTCTCCATTAAAATACAGTCTTTGGATTGATAGCGTTTATATCCCAGCCTGTTATAATTTTCTCCAGATTACTGCATGGTTCTATACATGACAGACAGAAGACAAAATAATGATGTTGAATGCAAAGTAAGCTGATGGTTTTTGATAATTAAAGCAGCCCTAAGGATTGAAGGCCGGTGCTTAAATATTAAAATTAGATTTAATTGGTCCCTGCACTCACACTTGCCTGGATGTAAACATACTGTGTGTAAATGAGAGCCAATTATTTTTAACATATCTTTATGCAATAATATTTTTACTTCAAAATATAATTAATTTCAGCTGGCAATTTTAATCTACATTTCAACCGCAGAGCTGAAAGGATTCACTAACTGACTGATTTTTGTAGCACACCATTTTGCCTAGTTGTAATTTTTTCCAAGACAACCCAGCAAATGGAAAGATATTTCAAGTAGCCTTGATAAATACTTGCAATAGAAATTATGCATCTTTCTGATGCTTCCAGGGATGCAGTATTCCTCCTGTGCATTCTGTTACCAGTCTACCTGACTGTGGAGCATCACAAACAAGACTTTGTCTGAAATTAATATACAGACATCTTTCAGGTGATGTTATGAGACAACTAACCAAACAGGACGATTTGCTGATACCACGATGCAAACATACCACAAACGCTCACTAGCCTTGGGACACAACAGAACATTATCGGCTTTCTGTTTCCATTCCCGCTGCTGGTAATCTGGCACAGGTCTGAAGCCAGATCTGGATCAGACCTCATCCGAACGGCTCAATATTGTAGCCAGTATATCCATTGATTATTTAGAGGAGGTTTATTTTTACAATCTTCCAACTACATCGGTTGTATACATTTCCACAAATAAAACGTTTAAATTGGTCCTTCAATTAGATTTACAGCACATGTACCATGCAGGCAATATTTATAATTTTTGTAAAATGTAGGCTCATTGGAAATCTGGAAGTAATGCATGAAGTGTCCAGAGTGCACAATGAACTGGAGCTAAGATGGATGAACTAAACCTAAAATGATATAATTAACAATTACGGCAGGGAGCTGAGGCTGCCAACTAAGGAAGCTCAAGGTCTGGTGTTTGACACAGTTGATGCTTTCTTTTACTTATTTTGGTTATAACTTTGCTATTTAAGGAGGCACATTAGCTCAATAGATGTTAAAATTTAAGTTATTCTGAACCTAAATAATACATATGCCTTTGGTTTACAGTGAAGTGCAGGAGCTGATAAAATGTAATCAAACATCCAAATCAACATTCACAGCAATGCTGCTGTGCGGTGGTGGAACTGGGTACTGCAGAACAGAGGGGCACCCAGGGCAGAGAACACAAGGCAGGAGTGTCAAGACAAATAGCAACTAAAAACACAGGAGATGGGAACACAAGGTTGGAGGATGCAAGACGAACGCACAGCAGGAATGGAGGGCACCAAGTTCAGAGCAAAGTGGCATAGAAAAGTTGCAAGGGGGAGAGAGGGCATCCGGTGTAATGTAAGGGTTAAACAGATGTGTCAGCTAAAATGGGGTGGTCAGCTAACAGCCATATGTGTGCTTTTCAGTTAGGTTAACAGCACCTAAGCTTGCCTAAGCTTGTCAGATGTTTGTTAAAGTGCCTGGGCTAACCTAGAAGAACCAGTAAATCTTGAGGCCTGATAAATCTTGGTCCATAAGACCACAAGACATAGGAGCAGGATTAGGCCATTTGGCCCATTGAGTCTGCTCCACCAGACATTTGATTACGGTTGATCTATTTATCCTTCTCAGCCCCATTCTCCTGCCTTCTCCCAGTAACCTTTGAAACCCTTACTAATCTGAATTTATCAATCTCCATTTTAAAATGACCCAGTGACTTGACCTCCACCACCATCTGTGGCAATGAATTCCATAGATTCCCTGCCCTCTGGCTAAAGAAGATCATGAAGAATAACTTTTATCTTCTCACAGACATCCAAGACTAATGATAGTCAGTTTTTAAAACATACTCAACTGTTGGTCAAAGATTAAGGTACAAGCTCGGGCCTTAAAGTATAAAATGCCTGTTGCACATGAGTTCATGGGACTTCACTTTGGGCTGAGCTTCATGAGCTTCCACACACTATTCCTTTGAAAAATATCCAGTCCAAGCTTTTAAAAGGTGTTTACTGTTACAGCTTTTAGGGTTGAATGTTCGGCATGTCCTCAGCAACTCTCACCAACTTCTACTGATGCGCTGTAGAAAGCAATTTATCACAACATGGTTTGGTAACAGTGCCTTGGCAAGGCCACCAGCATAATCAATGACAAATCTCACCCCGATCACTCCCTCATCTATCCTCTCTCATCAGGCAAGAGGTACAGAAGTGGGAAAATGCATACTTCTAGATTCTGGGACAGTTTCTTCCCAACTCCGATTAGGTAGCTGAGCCATCCAATTAACAAGTAGAGAGCGGTCCTGAGCTACTATCTACCTCATTGGAGACCCTCAGACTATCTTTAATCTGACTTTATCTTGCGCTAAACGCTATTCCCTCTATCATGAATATGTAGATTGTGAAGAGCATGATTGTAATCATATATCGTCTTTCCGCTGACTGGTTAGCACGCAACAAAAAGCTTTCCACTGTACCTCGGCACATGTGACAATTTACTAAACTAAACGACGTGTGAGATTCAGTGTTTATTTGACATTATTTATTTTGTAGATTATTTGTCTTTTTTTTATTGTTGCTTTAACTGAAGCTGTATTGCTATTCCTTTGCTATCTTCAAGTGACTTGATTGTTGCTTTAATGTTGCTTTAAAAATAGTTTGTTTTTCAAAAATATATTATATAGCCCGAGTGATCTTTCTCCATCATGGATCTGAATCCTCGAAGCCAGCTAGTATTGTGTTACAGTCAGGTTACAGGGGTATGCAGAAAGGTAGTCAATGGAAGCACAAAACAGCAGAGATAAGAGCCACAGGACTAAGAAAGTAGGTGGCACTGCCTAACATTGAAAGGGTAAAGACAGAGATGATTCTCCTTGTCCTTTCAGAAGAATATTGCTCCCACGGGTGCATATTGAAACAGTAGGCACACTGCAGTTTTGCAGCTCTTGGCTACCATAGATGTTCACTGCATCAAATGGCATTGTACCACCAATCATTCTGAAACCCATCACTGCCTTCAATTCTGTTGCCGTTGTTCATTCTTGATCATTGGAGACTTCAAAATAGTACCTCAGCTGGAAGTATATAACAGTGAAAGCAAAGATGTAATAATGCACTGACCCATGGATTCTGGACCTAGTTTCCACCCCACTGCTTTCCCCTCAATCCCAGCTAAACAACGGAACTGCAACGGTGTGGCCTGATCTCAGAATGATCATCATCAGCCATACTGGGTGACAGTTCTCCTGCAAAATCGACACTGTGCAGTGGCGTCAGAAGGTCCAGCCAGGCATTGGTATGAGTGGAGTTGGCATGGGCAGCGGCATTCTATGCAGCAGGTCAGGCAGTACGAACCGGGCGCTGCATGGTGGTCCTTGACAGGCCAGTCCACTATCTGCTATAATGACTTCTGTTAAAATGAGGGTTTACTGTACAAGGAGAGAATAATTGTTTTCCAATGACACTAAAGACAAAATTGAGGTTCCAGTACTCCTATATTAAGATTAGGAAGAACATTATGGAATCAGTTTATTTTTCAACTTTGTTGTAATTTGTACATTGTGAAAAGGACTGCTCACCAATATTTAACAAGAGGCATGTTAAAATAAATGACATCCAGTGAAAAATCACGATACACACTGTAATGGCAATTTCAAATCTTTCCATTGTCATTACTACGCAGGCAGGGGGAGAGTGAAACAAATTTACGGAGTCGATGATAAAAACTAATCTTCCAGTCGTTATTTCCAGTTTTGTTGATTTTGATTGAAGTTGTTGTAAATACAAAGAAGTGAACATACCAGATCCTCTTTATTCTTATACAAATTGTAACTTTCCGTTCTTACTATCTGAACTGTTAAAAAACTATATTTCTTCGCTCCTGCTTACTCCAGTCGGTCTAACCACTCCCTGTGGTTTCGCTAGCCTCCTCCGATGTATGTCACGCCCATCTACATATCAAATTCCTACCCCCAAGCGTACAAAATAATTCTGGAAGAAATGTCTAGACAAAATAATAATCAGTAACTAGCTTAAGCAGAATGGCTCCTACACACACTACAGCAAGTGCAGAGCTGAGTGATTTTCATTTAGGGCAATGGTTCAGTGATTTCAATTCCACTGTGGTCAAAGGTGTTCAATTCTCCTGTGTATTCATTTAAAGACTATCACAGGCACTTGTGTTCAAGATAATCGCTTGAAGGTTCTTCACACTAATCTGATGGGGGGGGTTACTGAACAATTCCATACACCTAAATTATATGTAATCTGTGTAAATCATACACATTCCAACATTTTCTATCACTGCTCAACAATGATGAGGGACCATTGACAATAATTAGTCATCAATAATCAATTGTGACCTTCCTTGCAGCGGAGTTAGCTTCAAGGAAGTATATTTTACAAAGTCGCGACAGCATATCATTTCTTTCTCCATGTCCAAGCTGTTCATGGATAGCTCGTAACAGTAGTGTTGATATGTGAAAGTCCTTCGAGAGAATACTAGGATGCTTAGCCTCTTCAGCCATCGCTAGTCTAGACAGGCCACCACCTACTCTCAAAAGTCCTTCATCTGGTACTGGATCTAGCTTATACAAATGACTGCTTCTTTTGGCACCATGTTTACCAGCTTCTAATTTTGATAGCTCTTCTTTGAACCTTTGTCTTTGACAGAAAGCAATAACTGCATTTTCATCCTTGAGAAGATCTGCAGGACATAAATAACATCCGTAGAGTGATGCTTTAAAGACTTGCATCTCTTTTTCAACCTTTTCCTTTAGTTTGCCAGGATCTTTTTCAAAGATACTTACAGCAATCTCCTTTCTTTTTTGAGTCAACAGTAAGAGCATTGCCCTTAGTTTAAGAAAGCTACCACAGTCTTCAGCTTACTCCATGATAAGAAATAGGTAATTAAATAGTTTGTTGAGTCCAATGGATCCTTGTCAATGATGTTCACTGTGATGTCTTGCTTGATTTCCGGATCACTAACAGAGATTTCAGATTGCAGGTTAAGCTTTGGCCATTCTCGGTCTAGTTTACAGAGAAACTCTGGTCCCCTGATCCATTTCTTCCTGCTTAAGAAGCAGTCTGCTGTTCCAGAGGCTTCATCCGCACTCCACTGTGATACATTAAGGGGCTGTCCCACTGCAGTGACCTAATCTGCGAGTTTAGGAGAGTTTTCCCTTGACTCTAACTCGCAGCATGGTCGACACGAGGTCCTAGGAGGTCCTATGAAGTCACTGGAACTCTCCTTCATGCTCAAGGGATGTTCCCGCATACTCGGGGCCTCTCTGGCTTTCAACATGCTGACAATTTTTTTTAACTCGTGGTGCAGTGGAGTGGGGTCGCTTTTAATTAGTTACAGGCAGTGGAGGGCAGCCGTAGGCAATCTTCTTCGCTGACCGGGCATTTTGATTGGCTCATTGGAGTTTTCAGAACCAGGGAAAACCGACCGGTAGTTAAAATGCCCGCTAAACTTCATTCGGTATTCAACAACATGTTGCCATGTTACCCTCGGGCCACCACAGGAATCGCAAATAGTCAATATGCTTTTCTGATACCTTGATCTAATGAAACATTGCTTTGATATCAGCCAATAAAGCAACCGGTTCTTGTCTGAATCTGATGAGAACTCCAATGAGTGAGTTGGTAAGGTCTGGACCCTGCAGCAGTTGGCAGTTAAGTGATGTTCCTTTGAAGACTGCACCACAGTCAAAGACCATCCTCAAGGTCCCTTTCCTTGAGTGATACACCCCATGGTATGAGATGTACCAGAGCTTTCCATCACTTCGATTCAGCTGGTCCACTGGCACAATGTCAGCATAACCATTAGCAACCATTCCTGTGAGGAAAGATGTATATTCATCATGAAATTTCTTATTCTTGCCAAACCTGCATTTCAGGCTCTGGACGGGCTGCACTGCAATGCAGCGGTTATTCGGCAGACAGAAGCTTTCTTGTTTGAAAGGTAAGTCTAGACACTATTGTGTCCATCTATCATCTTTACAGAGTCATTTATAATATCCAAGAACTTTACCTCTTCTCTGGACATTTCTTCTGATTCCTTGCTGGTTCTTTCATTGAAGTCGTGATTGTATTGTTTGACCAGTAGCTCCTCTACGTTTACGGTAGATATTCCCAAGGTTCCAATAACTTTGAAGCATTTGTTCCAGAGTCTATTTTAGGAATCTTGATACCCTTCAAGTAAGGCCATTGTTTCAGGTCTTCTTGCTTGGGAACGTTTAAATGAGAAACAGGCATGGTCTTATGTGTAATCACATCAAATAGTTGCATAAAATCGTCTTTGTCCAGACTAGATATTTCCAAACCTAAGATACGATGACTGAACCCAGACTTCTCTTCATTTATGGTACACAAGAGAATCTTAAGCCCCTGTCCCACTTACGTGTCCTTGGCACGCTAATTACACGACCTCGTCGTCACATTGCGGCGCGACGGTCCCGTGAGAGTCGCGCGCATCATCATGCGCCCGCACAGCCGTCTGAAGCGCGTGACGTCATTTGAAGATGGACAAAACATGCAGGAGTAACTCAGCAGGACCGGCAGCATCTCTGGAGAGAAGCAATGGGTGATGTTTCGGGTTGAGACCCTTCTTTAGTCTGAAAGAAGGGTCTTGACCCGAAACGTCATCCATTCCTTCTCTCCAGAGATGCTACCGGTCCCTGCATTTTGTGTCTATCTTCAATTTTCTTTGCCCCGCTCTGGGAGTAGAAGTGGCGGTGGATCCGGATCCAGATCCGCAACGGCCGTGAGCCCCAGGCTGAGCTTGGCGATCGTTTGCCTGCTTCTGCTGCTGTTGGAGGTGACACGTTGCGTCGCGCCAGGGTCTTGTGCCTGTCCCACTTTGGCCGTTAGTTACGTGACAGGCCGGTGGCGCGCGAAGATCGGTACAAAATCCCGGAGCGCCGCGCGTTACCGCACACAACTCCATACCCCTCCGCGCTTCTCAGTGGGACCGGCCCTGCGCGGCCACACGATGCCCATGCATCACAACGCGACAACGAGGTCGCGTAATTTGCGTGCCAAGGACACGTTAGTGGGACATGGCCTTTAATCTTTTGTCCTGTAATGTTCAGCCTTCTCATCAAGCCAGCACAGTCTCACATTTCCATTGCTCCATTTGTGGCCTTTTTCTCATGGCCTGTTCCAAGAGAGCAGTCATATCTGCTTGAATTTCACTACGAGCCGAGACCCTTGAAGCTGCACATGATGCAGAACCAAATTTTATGACTTGATCTTCGTATTGAAACATTTGAAATACTGTCTTCAGGTCTAATATCTTCTGTGGCTACAACACTTTGTTGTGTAACGCCTCCAACTGTCGAGTGCGTAATTTGTTGTCCAATTTCAGATAACCACCTATTGACATCTTCCATGAAACCATCAAAAATTCCACCATCTCTTGAAACTACTGATCTTGCCTTTCACGCTCCTCTTCAGTTAGTGGTATCTTCGTCAATGACTCTTCGTTTGCTGTTTTCATTGCAAAGCTTAATTAATTGAGCTTAATTAATTAAAGAACCAGGTGAGATTGTACTTCCTTCGCATTTTCATCTGATTTCATGAGCTCCTTCAGCTTTTCAATTAACTTGTTAGCTTGTTTACATAACGTGTTTCTTGACTTCTGGTTTGTTTCCACCGACAAGGCTTGGCTTTTGTCGGTGAACTTAATGGTTCTTTTTTACCATTTTCCAGAGTCCTGTTCCACTTCGCCCTCTTGTGGCTGAGCTTTAAACATACTTGTGGCTATCCTTTTAAGGACGTGTTGACGTAATGACATGTTTACGTAAGACGTGTTGACCTATGCTTCCAGACTGGAATTCAAAACATTCTGGGTGGTATTTGAAAACAATCCTCGGGAATTCAAAACATCGTTACATTTGAGATTCTCAAGGTCAATCTTCATGTTTCCATAGTAACAATCGTTTTCACTACAGCGTTTGCAGCTTTTCTCGAAGCCGTTCCAGAAACAGCCTTTTAATTCAGCCTTCTTGGCCATTCCATAAAGCTTAAAGCAGCATTTTAATACAGCCTACACCCATAGAAGCTGTTCCTTAAAGCCTATCAGCTTTATCAATATAGCATAATGCAGCTTTCCAATAAAACTTAATGCAGTAGCTGTTTATTTATTCACGATCCCCTGTGCTGGCTTTCAAAGGTTCCAATCTTTGTTCTTCAGATAGCACAGAAGTCAACCATGTCGAGTTGACGCATCAGGCGATTCCTTTTTCCAGTTTTGGCTTCAATTCCACTCATAGAGAACAGTTTTATTTACTTTAATGTAATGGCAATTTCAAAGCTTTACATTGTCATTATAATGCAGGCGGGGGGAGTGAAACAAATTCACACAGTTGTTGATTAAAAACAAATCTTCCAGTCGTTATATCCAGTTTCATTGATTTTAATTGAAGTTGTAAATACAAAGAAGTGAACATACCAGATCCTCTTTATTCTTATACAAATTGTAACTTTCTGTTCTTGCTATCTGAACTGGTAAAAAACTATATTCCTTCTCTCCAGCTCACTCCAGTTGATCTAACCACTCCCTGTGGTTTCGCTGGCCTTCTCCGATGTATGTCACGCCCATCTACATATCAAAATCCCACACCCAAGCATATAAAATAATTCTGGAAGAAATGTCTAGACAAAATAATAAAATATGCTAACAGTAACTAGCTTAAGGGGCTGTCCGAATTACACAACCTAGGCTCGCAAATTATGTGACCTCGTGGTCGCATGAGGCGTACGGGCACCGTATGGCAGCACGGGGCCGGCCCCACATAAAAGCGCGAAGGGGTATGGAGTTGTGCAGGGCTGGTCCCGACATCGCGCGGGGCTCCGAAATTCCTGCAGTGACCAACATCTTCGCTCGCCAATGGCCTGTCGGCCCGCGTACGCACGCAGACGCACTGCGGTCGTACACAGCGTCTTGATGTCGTATGCAGCGTCTTGATGGTGTACGCAGCATCTTGACGGCGTACGCCTAGCGCGTGGTGTTGCATGATGACGCCCAATTCAGTCGGCCCGCCTCCTGCCCAGCTGATTTGTATGCATGAGGGCTGCTGCTAACAGAAGTCTCTGTTGCTGTTGCAGCAATGCAGTCTGCATCTCTTCCATGATGATCATGGAATAGCAGCCAGCAACCCCCCTTTATATACGTAAATGATGTCATGTGCGAACTTCGCGCGGCCTCCGCTTTCGGTTGTTCGCGCCAAACGCACGCAATCGCATGCAAGTGGGACAGGCCATTTAAGCAAGAATGGCTCCTACACACACTACAGCAAGATGCATAGCTGAGTGATTTTCATTTAGGACTATGTTTCAGTGATTTCAATTCCACTGTGGTCAAAGATGTTCAATTCTGTATAATCATTTCAAGACTACCACAGGCACTTGTATTTAAGATAATCGCTTGAAGGCTCTTCACACCAATCTGATGAGAGGGAGGGGGGGTAGAGGGGGTTAGTGAACAATTCCATACACCTAAATTATGTGTAATCTGTGTAAATCATACACATTTCAACATTTCCTATCGCTGCTCAGCAATGATGAGGGACCATTGAGAAAAAATAGTCATCAATAATCCTTCACTGAATCTAAATTATCAGAAGAATAGTTTGAAGACTACTCATATCTGCAGAGGAGAATAATTGCTTCATATTCCTGAGCCCTCAGAGATGGATTTGCTGACGGAGATTGACACAATGATTGAAAGCTGCAGCAGTGGGGAAAAAGCAGTCATTTTCTCCACTCTTCCATGTGCTCTGAATGTATAAAATATGCTTGCAAAGAACACATTCAAATTTTGATTAAATTAGCAGAGTAAATCTTACATCCAATTCTGTAGAACAAACACAACATTACAGTACATTGAAGGGGCTGATGATTTATCAAGGTTGCCACCATTAACACTGCTAACGTATAACATAAAACATGAAGAGGAGGCCGTCGTTATTTCCATGTGATCCTCCAAACATGGATCTGTTACAACAAACATACCCAATACAAAACATACAATTAATGTGTTTTCCTATGCCGATAAACACATCTCTTTTGAATAATTAAAAATATTGCAGGAATTACTGGAGGATAATAAAATGCACTTTTTGAATATGTTTGAGGTAAGCAGATCTACTTTGTGCTCATTAGATACAGGAACCGAAAGAGAAGTAATACCTTTAAGTTTAATAAAACATGTAAATGGTCTACCGTTGATGCCATTCTTCCAACTGAACCTGTGCCCTAACCTACTTCTCATGTTTGTATGGGAAGGAACTGCAGATATCGAAAAGCTGGAGTAACTCAGCAGGCCAGGCAGCATCTTTGGAGAAAAGGAATAGGTGACTGAATAGATTTCGGGTCTGAAGAAGGGTCTCGATCCGAAACATCACTTAGTCCCTTTCTCCTGAGATGCTGCCTGACTGCTGAATTACTCCAGCTTTTGTGTCCCATCCTCATGTTATTTTTCATTTTCAGACAGTGATTACTCTGCGGCATTTTGAGTTCCTAAGGCCATTTCAAGCTTCCAGTATGTTACCCAAGTGGTCATGATCCCTTTGTCTAAACACAGAAGTAATCTAAAATTATGAGAGGCATAGATAGGGTAAACAATCAGAACCTTTTTGCCCGGGTTGAAATATCCAACACGAGGGGGCATAACTATGAGATGAGAGGGGGAAAGTTTAATGGAGATGTATGGGGCAACCTTTTTACACAGAGAGTAGTGGGAACCTGGAACACAATGCCAGTGGTGGTGGTAGAAGCAGATAGTATAATCCCGTTTTAAGAGGCTTTTAGATGGGCACATGGGCAGGAATAGATGGATATGGATTATGTACAGGCAATTGAGATCAGTTTATCCTGGCATCACGTAGTAAAAAGGAACTGCAGATCCTGGTTAATACCAAAGATAAACACAAAGTGCTGGAGTAACTCAGTGGGTCAGTCAGCGTCAAGAGGAATCATGTCAGCATAAACATTGTGGGCTGAAAGGAACTCTAATTATAATTGTTCACCAGCGGGAATAAAATAAAGACTTTATGTATGCAATATATTGACACATCTCTCAAAAATGACAAAGTGTTTCACTTACAATTATGACTATAGAGGCAGTGATAGTTGCTTATAAGTAATTAGAAAGCAGTAAACACTGTAGGCAAAGTGCTTATTATACATTTCCAATAGGACAGTGGTGCACTGGGACAAGCTACAGGGCAAGTGGTGTGGATGTAGAACAGCATAAATTCACTACTGAAGTGTGATTATCATTATTGAAATGGAAGTTTACCTTTGGGTGCAAGTATTGATATAAACTCAATCCTACCAGGTACCACAATAGAAAATAGGTTAGTTTCCTAGGTCATCAATACCCACAGCAGTAATATTGTTAATTTGACACAACATGCACTGAGGTGAAGAAAATCTTGAATTTATAGAGAACCTTTCCTGTACCCTAAATATTTCATTTAAAATCTATCAGTTAATGTCACAGTGCTCAAACACAAAACCTAATTTACAGAAGATTCCAGGTGTAGAGATGCTGCCTGTCCCACTGAGTTGCTCCAGCATTTTGAGCTGGAGCTCACCCATGATCAGCTCACCCATTTTTTGCTAAATTTCACTAATGGCCTGGACATAGGAGAAACGCATGATTCTTCTTTAATGGTGCAGTTAGAGAAGTCTAACTCTGTCACTGTCCACTGGAACCAGGGGATGGTGTCTCAAGTTAATGTTTCATTTTAACAGCTTATTCTTCCTACCATGATATCACAATGGGATTGTAGCCCTGCCCGCTACATTGTTGCAAATCCCAGGACACTGAGTCTTGGCATGCAAGTGCAATTGGATTTTTTTTTCCTGGCAGCAAGTGCAATTGGATTTTTTTTTTAATTTAAAAAGAGGGAGGGTGACTAAGGGGAAATGAGCCGCCCCTGCACAGTTGGGGACGATGGGTGAGTGGTTGAATATTGCATTGGGGGAACAGGTTACATTGGGGGGACCAGGCTCTCGTGTGACAGGGACCCAATGGGTCCCACTGGGTGTAGTATATCTCTATATAACCAAAACTCTTATCCTGGTATATTTATATTTGCTCAAAAATGGTACATGATAGCGCTATGATTTTTCACCACCTTACTCACCATTCTCCTGTGATGCAAGTGCAACAAGCTTTTACCGATCGGTGGTATATTTTAAAAGTTATAAAAGTTTTTTAAATTCTAAAACTACGCATGTGCAGATTGGTCTCCTCTCCTGTCATTCACTGCCACAATAGCGATGCCCCTTCCTGCGTCATTGCTGCACTGATTGGCCGCATCCGCTGTCAGTCACCAGCACCCGCCCACCTCTGCCGGCATGGCCATAGCTGCTGGTGCTCCGGGGCCACGCCGAGGGCACCGAGCCTGGCTCTGCGGGCGCTGATGGCTGATGCTCCCCCGAGGAACGCAAGAAGGGTGAGGAGCGGCTACTTCGAGATTCTGGCGAGGTGAGGAGGGAGAGTGGGCGGATTGCAGGAGAGGAGGAAGAGTGGGGAAGTGGGGGAGGTGAGGAGGGAAACTGTGAGGGTTGAGGGAGAGGAGGGGGTAGGGAGGGAGGGAGGGGAAAGTAGGGGAGGTGAGGAGGGAGATTGGGGAGGAGGGGGGATAGAGGGAGAGGTGGGGTTTGGGAGGGAAGAGGAGTTATGGAGGGAGGGAGTGACTGTGTGTCGGGGAAAGGAGGTGAAAGGGGGATAGGTGGAGGGTAGGAGTAGAGGAAAAAGGAGAGGGAGGAGGTGGGGAGGAGAGGGGATAGAGGGAGTGGAGGGGAAGGGGGGAGTGGGGGAGGTAGGGAGTTAGGAATAGAGGGAGAGGAGGGCAGTGGGGAAGGTGAGGAGGGATAGGGGAGGTTGGGAATGGGGAGGTGGGGGATAGAGGGATAGGAGGAGGGTAGGGAAGGGAGAGGAGTTATGAAGGGAGAGAGGGAGTGACTGAGGGTAGGGGAAAGGAGAGAGAGGGAGGGAGAGATTGGGGATGGGGAGGAGGAGAGTGGAAAGAAGAGGGAGGGTGAAGAGGAAGGGGTGAGAGTGCTGGGGAAGAGGGGAAATAAGCCGCTTGTGTGCAGTTGGGGGCTATGGGTTAGTGGTGGAATATTGCATTGGGGGAATGGGTTGCATTGGGGGACCAGGCCTCCCGTGTGGCAGGGACCGAGCGGGTCCCAGTCTAGTATATTACTAAAATTCTCATCTTTTTTGTTTGTCTGTGCATTTGCACCTATATTTGCACAAAATGGTACACGATATCACTACGATTTGTGCACCACGTTACTCACCATCCAGAGCAGAACTCACTATCAAAACATGGAGGGGACGGGGGACAAACATTTTTGGGGGGCCGCACGCGCATGCGCACACTCACACACACTTGCGCGAGGCTTTGGAATCTCAACCCAGTGCTAAACAAAGATACTGGAGGAGCCGAAGCCCTGAAACATTTGCAAGTCAATTGTATTTTGCATCTGAATTGGGTTAAAAACTTCGAACAGGCAATTAAAGTAAACCTTTTTTTTCGTTCATTTGCCATGTTTGACCAAATAATAAATCGCTAGTATCTTTGGTGCTAAATGCAGCTGAACTCTGCCTGTCTTGCTGGGTTAACTACAGCTCTGACTGGACACCAGCGCTGCTTCTCCGCGCTGGCCATATTTCCCGCAAGCCCAGGCAGATTAGCCAGGCAGAGTGAGCTGGGTTTAGCGCTGCTTCTCTGGGCTAGCTGTGGGCCTTGGTGGGTACAGCTCCCGTCTGACTCCCGACCTCTCTGGCCACTCGTGGGGGGGGCACTTGGGTGCGGACGGGACAGCGCCGGAAAGTCGGCCGGGATCCATCCTGGCTGTGGATGAGGCGCAGGTCTGGGCCACGTCTCCCCCCTCCAATCATCGCACTGTATCCGCAGTCCCACTCCCACTGCCTGCTGACCGATGTCTCTCTCGCCCAATCGGCACCCTCGATCAGCAGTCCCACCTCCACTGTCTCGCGGAAAGCGGAGATTTTAAAATACGGATTACAAAAACTTGGGGAGGATGTCCCCCACCTCTCAAAACATGGGGGGGAACGTGTCCCCTATGCCCCCCCCCCCCCGTGTTTTCCGCCCCTGCTCACCTTTGTCCTGTTATGTACAAAAAATAAGTTTGGTTCAGATTGATGCCATGTTTTACAAGTTATTCACGTTTAAAACTAAAAAAAAACACTTAAAGTCTGCCCCTCAGCAGTGCTCCACACCAGAATGGGATCTCATTTACATATTGTCTGCCCGTTAGCAGTGTTCCACCCCACAATGACATCACAATGGGATTACAAAACTCTGTTTAAAAAAACACAGCAGCTTCCACCTCACATTGATGCCAAGGGGGGTAGGGAGGGGTGAGGGGTTATGGAGGGACGGAGATAACAAAACAACCTTGTCACCAAAAGGGCCAATTCAGCCAGAAGTGAGAATTGCAGATTTACCCCTTATGTTTTGGCAAGTTGCCTGATCAAAAAAATAAAAATGACTCGTGGAAGTAGGATTCTGACCTCGTGAAACAGCTAGGCATTTGCATTTGCCAAAGGACTAATTGGGCAGCAGCCAGAATGAGGAATCTCCACTAACTTCGTGGGAGGTTAACAACAAGGCTCCTGCTGGTTGACACTAGTTGGTTCAGTACAGATCCGATATCAAAGCTGAATATTTCGCTGTAAATGTTCAAACTGTCAACACTCTCCAACAGATTCCAACTGGGACCAAACATCTATTTAATGAATAGCTAGTTTTGTGTCATCATCTGTTTTGTTTATATTAGTGAACTTTTGCTGTTTCCATTCCCAGCAGTGGCCTATTCATTGAACTTGCATTGCCAGGGTGAACCTCAGACAATGTTTAAACCAAATTCGAAATGCTGTCCAGCACCATTAAATGAGAAGTAACAAATTTAAATCCGCCCTCACTTCCAAACATATATTTTTTCCATACCTGAAGCAGCAACATAGATTCATGGAATAATGAACTTTGCACCGCAACAGAGTTATATATTAAGAAATAGAATGTTTAAACTGAATTCGATTCACTTGCACTTTATGTGCAATGTGACGAATAAAACTGTATTGTATTGTATTGTATTGTAGAATGATTTTGATAGCATTTCAACAAGATATATGTGGTTAAATGCTACCTTTTATAATCTTATGAAATCCCAAAAAACTGTGAAATACATTTGAAATATATTAGCAAGTGTACACACATCTTTCAAGTCTTTCAAAAGTAGTAAGGCTGCAAGATAAATATTAATTAATCTATTGCTGTAACAAAATGCTAGTTTACATTTTGGGTTGTGACCCTGAAACAGAACTGAGAGTGTTGGGGGGAGACAGTCAGTATGAAGAGGTGAGAGGGTGGGGTGAGGCAGGAGCTTGTATATGACAGGTGGAACCAAGTGAAATGGGTGATGAGGGGCATAGTTAAGAGACAAAGGTTCGTGGGAGACACATGTAAACAGTTAATGAAAAATTAAAATAGCAGTGGGTAGGTGTGGCTACTTTCCCGTCCATCTACCTATGGACGGGAAGGGAATGGAGGGGTATGGTCTGAGTTCAGGTAGATGGGACTAGGGGAAAATAAGTGGTCGGTAGGGCCTGTTTCCGTGCTGTAATTGTTATATGGTTACATGGTTACTTTCGTTGGAAAGACCAGATGTGGATTGAGCCACTGCACCTGCACTCTGTTTACAATGGCCATCTCATGTTTCCATTTTCATGTCATTTTAACTCCCCTTCCCATTCTCACACAAACCCATCTGTACTCAGTCTTCTTCTCTGCCAAGGAGAGGCCAAAAGCAAACTAGAAGAACAACAAAGTAGTCATCCAACCCAAAACGACACCTATTCTTTTTCTCCACAGATGCTTCCTGACCTGCTGAGCATTTTGTGCTTATCTAGAAGAACAACACCTCATATTCCTCTTGGGTTACCGACAATCCGATGGAATGAAGACTAAATGTTCTAATTTTAGGTAACTCACATCCCTTTCCCACTCCTGAAGATCTACCTAGGTTCTCCCTCCCTTTGTTCACCATTCCCATTTCCCATGACCCACACTCCAATTCACGGGTTTCCCTCCCCAAGCCTACACTGCCCATCCTCTCCCCATCAGTTTGCAGCTACCTATCATCCCACCCCTACCTGGTTCCACATTAGTCCCAGTCTCTACCTGTCTACTCCCAAAACCCTACCTGACTCCATCTACCCATTATTTTTTCCCCCCCCGTATCTGTTCCCCCATTACTCCTTTGGGGCAGCACAATGGCTCAGCGGTGGAGTTGCTGCATTACAGCGCCAGAGACCCAGGTTCATTCCTTACTACAGGTATTGTCTGTATGGGTAGGTTAGTTGGTTTCTGTAAATTGTCCCCAGTGACTAGTGTAGAACTAGAGTACGGGTGATTGCTGGTCGGCATGGACTCACTCGGTGGGCTGAAGGGCCTGTTTCCATGATATATCTCTAAACTAAATATTCTTGATTCTATTGTTACATTTTGTGAAGAAGTTTGGTGAGGAGATGTGCTCCGGTTTCCTCCCACACTCCAAAGATGTACAGGCTTGTAAGTCAATTGGCTTTGGTACAATTTTAAAATGTCCCTAGTGTGTAGGACAGTGTTACTGTATTGGGACTTGGTGGGCCAAAGGGCCTATTTCCACGCTGTATATCGAAACTAAACTAAACTAAGCTCTCACCCATAAACCTGTGTCTCCTAACACTGCCTAGCATTCCCCAGCTCATGTAGCTCCACCTGTCATCCACCAGTCAGCCTCACCCTTCATTCTTGCTTCCTTATACTGGCTATCCTCCCTCCACACTCCTGGTACAAGGTCACAATATGGCAACTATTCCTTTGTCTCCACAGATGCTGCTTAACCCATTGAGCATTTCCACCAGCTTGGTTTTTTTCACTCCAGAATCCAGCTTCAGCAGTCTCTTGTGTCTCCAATCTATTTCAGTAATGTTGATGGAGGATAAATATTAGCCAGAACACCAATGCAAACTTCTCAACTCTTCTTCCAACACATCCAGCTGAGGAGACAGATGGGAATCCAATTGAAAATCTCATCCAAAAAAGCAAGACATTACAAAAAGTTATAGCTGTGTTGATTTATCTGCGGTCTTCTAAAATTCAGAAATGTCTTCCACGTCATCGGTTCTTTGCTGTGTTTTTTTACTGGTTATGTCATTCTATTTCAAGTTGAACTTTATATAAAGGATCAATTTTATGCAGGCTGCAGCATGATTTAGTTCCATGCATTATTATAGAGGCATTTGTGGCTTTAAAAAATACCATTCCAGCCATGGGGTCGATTTGTATAGTTCTTTGCATTAATATAACTGTACCCTCAAATAAAGCACGGAGGCATTGACAGGTTATGTGGAAGTAGTTGACAGTGGCTGAGGGCAAAGCAATTTTCAAAAAGTAAAATTGGAAAAGGATAGAAAGGACATGTAGTGTCTGTTAGTACATGTTGTTTTCCAGATAGTATAAAGGCAGTTCTGACAGGCAGAATGTTCTATATGCTGATTCTACCCAAGGCAAGGTTATAGCTCTTTAATAAGAAAATTAACTTTTAGGAATTCCAAGATTGCTACGATTCTTTCAGAGCTGATTGGTTCTTCAATTCCCATTTTTCACTAATGGGCCTGTCCCACTTAGGCGACGTTTTAGGTGACAGCATGAGACTATGCAGTCACCACATGTTCGCCACATGTCCGCGGGTGGTTGCCAGGTTGTGAGGAGTTCCCGTATTCTGGGAACTAGTCGCGGTCCCATTTTGGTCGCCGCAAATTTTTCAACATTTTGAAAAATTAGCGGCGACTAGAATGAATCCGCCATGGAGAGTAGCGAGAATTCTCGTGCCATAGCTGGGTCGCCAGTGGGTTGCCAGGAGGTTGAAGGTTCTTGTAGGTTGTAGCCGGTGCTGACTGGTGAATTTCATTGAATCATTGGGGAAAAAAAAACGTAAGCAGTAGTTTTCAGAACCAAGGATAACCGACCAGTAATGTTAAATGTCCGCCGAGCTTCACAGCCGTGGATCTCTAGCTTCTTAAAAACTTTTCTCCATTCCTTCTCCCCCCTTCTCAGCCCCCCCATCTCCCCCCCCCCCCCTCTTTTAAAGTACTTACTGTGCACTGTGCTTTAGCCATCTTAATTACAGCACCAACCTTCCTGTTCATCGCAGTGAATTTCACGCAGACAGCGCTCCCCCGCTTGCCCTGTCCCCTCGCCTACATAACGGGCTGGTGAAGGAAGCGATGTGTGTGTGTGTGTGTGTGTGTTCCACTCTGACAATCATCGTTCCAGTTGCAAGTTTTTCAGGCGACTGCCGGCAACTTGACAGTCGCCGGCAGTCACCTAAAAAATCGCCTAAGTGGGACAAGCCCATTAGGGTTCAACATTAGAAGTCAAATAGTGTTCCTTATGTCTGAGGAAGATAGCTATAAAACCATTTATCCAGGAACCTGTAAAAAAGATCTGATTTTGAATTGATTCCAACAAAATGTCAACTCTGGCATCAAGGAAACAGAATAAGTTAGAACATTACTCCTGTTTAACAGATGCCTGAAGAAAAGCTCTGCGGGAAACCCATGATATCCACTGCTAAGTTTAGATTCTCAGGCAGTCAGTCGATGGAGTTTATCCCTGTTAATCAGTTACATCATTCCTTGCATGTTTAATTTCTTTGTGGATATTACTGCAGTTAACTCATATTCATTAGAATTCCAAAACATGATTGTTAGCTATTTGGTTTTACATGTAACATAAAAATGTACTTCTGGAAGGTGAAGGGATATAGATCATGTACAGGCTGATGAGATTGGTTTATCTTAGAATTATGTTTGGTACAGACATTGTGCGCCAAAGGATCTGTTCCTATGCTGTGTTTTTTCCATGTTCTATTGAATACGACAAATATCTCTCAGTATCTATAATATACAATCGGCACAACACTTCTTAACTTTTGGAACCAAAGGTTGAAATTGAAATATCTGCGTGACCCTAAAGGCTTTGATCGATTATGGGTTTTAAAGTTTGTGATGTGCATTTCCCATTGCCTGAGATGTGAGCAGCATGCCAACTTTGCCTTGACAGCTATTAGCTGCGTTGTTAACCAGCTGCATATCTCAGCAGGGAGCATATAATGTGAGTGTCCAGCATCTCTTCACGTTAACCTGCATTGTTAAATCCAGAGGGAGGAGAGTAAATGAATCACGACTGAAGCTGATGCTGCCAAACGCTTTGAACCTGGGAGACTCTGACGAAAAGTACAGCACTGGAGTTGGTGTATTCCAAGGTTTTCCAATGCGCTTTCGTAGAGGAGTGAAGTGATCCATTCACAATAAAATGGCAAAGTCAACAGGTCAGTTACTGGTCATCCACCTCCCCTGCATAACATCCAGCAGGCAATAATGTTTGTGGCAACTAATGCAACTTATTCCACAAATGTTCACATTAAATAGCATCACTATTTATGAAGAAATGTTCCGAGTGTTTCCCAATCAGAAACCTTGGATCAACTTTGAGATCCACACTCTTCTGAAGACCAGACACCAGGCATTCATATCTGATGATACAATGATCTATAAGAAGTCCAGATACGACCTTGGTAAGGCCATCAAAAAGGCCAAAAGGGACTTCTGCTCCAAGCTGGAGGATGAGACAGATGCTCGGCAGCTGTGGCGGGGCCTGAATGCAATCACCTCCTACAAGGCGAAATCAGGAGGCAGCTCGAATGTCGGCGAAACATCACTCCCTGATGAGCTCAATGCGTTTTACGCATGTTTTGATAGGGAGAATACCGATGTGCCTTCCCGAGCCCCCATTCGCTGTGATGGTATTTCAGTCTCCGACATCAGGAAATCCTTCAGAGGGGTGAGACCTCGAAAAGCGCCTGGACCTGATGGTATAGCTGGTCGTGTTCTAAAAACCTGTGCGGACCAACTGGCTGGAGTTTTTACGGCCATTTTCAACCTCTCACTTCTGAGGTCTGAGGTTCCCACCTGCTTCAAAAGGGCATCAATTATACCAGTGCCCAAGAAGAGCAAGGTGACATGTCTCAATGACTATCGACCTATGGCACTAATGCCTGTGGTGATGAAGTGCTTCGAGAGGTTAATCATGGCACAAATCAACTCTTACCTCGACAAAAATCTGGACCCACTGCAGTTCGCTTACCGCCACAACAGATCAACGGTGGATGCAATCTTGCTGGCCCTCCACTCCGCTCTGGACCACTTGGACAACAAAAACTCATATGTCAGGCTGTTATTCATTGATTACAGCTTGGCATTTAATACTATCATCCCCTCCAAGCTGGTTGCCAAACTCGCAGAACTGGGTCTCTGCGCATCCCTCTGCAATTGGATCCTCGACTTCATCATTCACAGACCACAGTCTGTTCGTATTGGTGGAAATGTGTCAGACTCGATAACAATCAGCACGGGAGCACCTCAGGGCTGCGTGCTCAGCCCCCTGCTCTACTCTCTCTATACTCATGACTGCGTAGCCGGCCACAGTGCGAACTCCATCATCAAGTTCGCTGATGACACCACTATTGTGGGACATATCACTGATGGGGATGAGTCAGAGTGTAGAAGAGAGATCGAGCAACTGTCCATATGGTGCCAGCACAACAACCTGGCCCTCAACACAAGCAAAACCAAGGAACTGATTGTGGACTTTGGAAGGAGTAGGATGGGGACCCACAGTCCCGTTTATATCAAGGGGTCGATGGTTGAAAGGATCAAGAGCTTCAAATTCCTGGGCGTGCACATCTCTGAAGATCTCTCCTGGTCCAAGACCACCGATGCAATTATCAAGAAAGCTCACCAGCGCCTCTACTTCCTGAGAAGATTACGGAGAGTCGGTTTGTCAAGGAGGACTCTCTCTAACTTCTACAAGTGCACAGTAGAGAGCTTGCTGACTGGTTGCATCGTGGCTTGGTTCGGCAACTTGAACGCCCTGGAGAGGAAAAGACTACAAAAAGTAGTAAACACTGCCCAGTCCATCATCGGCTCTGACCTTCCTTCCATCGAGGGGATTTACCGCAGTCGCTGCCTCAAAAAAGCTGGCAGTATCATCAAAGACCCACACCATCCTGGCCACACACTCATCTCCCTGCTACCTTCAGGTAGAAGGTACAGGAGCCTGAAGACTGCAACGACCAGGTTCAGGAATAGCTACTTCCCCACAGCCATCAGGCTATTAAACCTGGCTCAGACAAAACTCTGATAACTAATAACCCATTATCTGTTATTTGCACTTTATTAGTTTATTTATTCGTGTGTATATATTTATATATGGTATATGGACACACTGATCTGTTTTGTAGTAAATGCCTTCTATGTTCTGTGTGCTGATGCAAAGCAAGAATTTCACAGTCCTATCAGGGACACATGATAATAAACTCACTTGAACTTGAACTTGAAAGGTCATTGACCACAGTGACGCAGCGGTAGAGTTGGTGCTTTACAGTGCCAGAGATCCGGGTTCGATCCTGACTACTGGTGCTGTCTGTACGGAGATTTTACATTTTCTCTGTGTCCGCGTGGGTTTTCTCCGGGTGCTCCGGTTTCCTCTCACACTGCAAAGACATACAGGTTTGTCGGTTAAGTGTCCCTGGTGTATAGGATGGTGGGCCAAAGGGCCTGTTCCTGAGCTGTATCTCTAAAGTAAAGTATAAAGACCAGACATATTAAATGCTGTTTTCTCCCCAGAGGTGCTAACTAATTATAATTAGTACTTCTCTGTTATTTCAATGCAGCACAATATGTTGTGTAATCGTCCATTGAAATAAGGAAATAAACTGAGTAAACTGACCTCATAGTAAAGTGTTAATCAATCAGAACAAATTGCTTAGGATTAATTTTGAAAGGCATCATTATCAGTGAGGAGTCTTTCTGGTAACAAACACATGTAAGCAAGTGTAACTAAAAAATACATATAATGGAAAGAAAAGTGCTGTTAAATAGCATCTTGCAAATGGCAACACATCACCATAGCAACATTTAAATGTGGTTCCAAATCAGCTGGAGATCTAAACCTAGCTACATGGAACATCGTGAAATGAAGTCTCAGATTAGTCTATTGTCATACACTGTACACCAGGCTGCAATGAAATACCTTTTCACATGAAGCTCACAGAGTAACAGTATGAGAAATACAACAATAAATACAACAACTAATGTAAAGGTCAGAATGGTGCAAAGATTGTCATGTAAAATCCAAGTAGAGCTAAAGAATATTAAAGTACAATAATGACCATATGAGGTAGAGTTAGGCATAATGGTCTGTGGCAGCAGCTCTGAGAATGGTCTGGGAAGAATGTGAACAGGAGATGGATGGGAGTGGGGAAGAAGCTGCTCTTAAATGTGGATGTTCAAGCTTTCAAGCTACTGTATCTTTCTTTAGAAGGTAAAATACAGCAAAGGGTGGTAGGCATCCTTGATACCTCCAGCCTTCCTAATGCAATGTATCTTGATGATGGACTGGATGGATGGAAGTGACGAGCCTGTGACGGACTTGCCTGTGTTCAGCACTCTACACAGGTTCAGTTGGTCATGAGCAAAGCAGTTACCATTCCAGGCTGAGATGCATCCTGTCACATTACGTTCTATAGCACATCTGGAAAAGTTTGAGAGATTTCTCGTGGACATGCTGAACATAAAGTAAATATCTTTCATATCAGTTTCATATCAGTTCATCAGTGTGAAGGGACCAGTTGATGATATGGATGCCCAGGAACGTGAAGCTGTCAGCCATATCTGCAGCAGCTCCACTGATGAGAACAGGATTGTGTTCACACCTCCCTTCAACAACCAACTCTTTAGACACAAAATGCTGGAGTAACTGCGGGTCAATGAAAGAAAGCTAGTTTCTCTTTTCAGTTTCTTTTAAATGATTTTTTAATTTTTATTTTGACTTGTTCCATTGTTGGGGACATCTGTACATCATCTAAAGGAAAAAAAATGAATTTGATTATTTCAATTTACACCACAGCATGAAGTTCTATCCACTTAAGCACTGATTATTTGACAACTGAATTAATAAAACTACTTTCATCCATTACTTTTGAATATTTCCTGAATTTGATCATGTTGCATTCCTAAAAACTCATATAGCATTAGAATCTCGCAACATTATCCAGCTAAACTCTTAAACATAGCGCGAGGCCCATAACGTGACAGGGTTATAGCATTGCTATAGTTACCCATTTTGAATAAAACTATAATTATAATTGTTCACAAGGGAGAATAAAATAAAGACTTTATGTATGCAATATATTAACACATCTCTCAAAAATGACAAAGTGTTTCACTTACAATTAAGACATAGAGGGCAGCGTTAGTTGTTTATAAGTAATTAAAAAGCAGTAAACACTGAAGGCAAAGTGCTTATTATACATTTCTGAGAGGACAGTGGTGCACTGGGACAAGCTACAGGGCAAGTGGTGTGGATGTAGAACAGCATAAATTCACTACTGAAGTGTGATTATCATTATTGAAATGGAAGTTTACCTTTGGGTGCAAGCATTGATATAAACTCATCCTACCAGGTACCACAATAGAAAATAGGTTAGTTTCCTAGGTCATCTTTCGTGTTCTTTTCCTAGGTCTGCACTAAAGTTGAGAGTCTTCAATTTACAACAGAAGTATTTAATGCTTTACCCAATGTTGGCAGCAAGACAACTCAAAATGGCTACACACACTCACACACTTTACAGACAGGATTAACTATATACAAACATCTCCCTTTGTCCTGTGCAGCGCCACTTGCTGCACGGGAAAAACAACGGGTCCTCCCACCCCACACAGTCCACCAAACATCACATTCCCCCTTTCCAGTTTGAACGTCTCCATTTGGCTGGACCTCGCTTCACTTTTTTTCCAGCCTTTTTTGCATTTCACAACTCTTCCTAAAGGCTCAGAATTTTCCTCAGCGTTCTCTTTTGAAGAGATATCAGTGTTTGCTTTACCTGTATGCTGTTTTTTCTCCACTTGGCTGTGGTTATTCTCGGCAGTCGGCAGCGTTTTGGATGCGAACGCAATTGGTTCTTCCTTGCCGTTCGCCGCTGTTTTTGAGATTACTGCTCCAAGACCAGACGGCGATGCATCGGTGGCCAGCGAGATCGGCTTCGATGAGTCACAGTCGACCAAACGCATCTTCTGGGCATGCATCTCCTTCAACCTGGTGAATGCATGGTCACACTCTTTGGACCAGTTCCATTTGACGTCCTGTTTTCGCAGGTTGTTCATGCACTGCTGACCATGCTGCAATCCGTGGTGGATGACAATGCCATAGTTGATCCATCGTAGATCAAGGCGTTCATTTCAAGCTTGAAAGCATGGATCCAGTCAATGGCGCACACAGATGTACCTTCTTTACCAATGACGATCAGCGGTAACATCTGTGTCATACCATTTCAGGAAACGGGTGAAAGTGCATTTGCCTTTCATGGGAATGGGCTGTCGTCCATATCTGAAAAGGTGGATGTTGGCCGGTTTCAGCTTCGGTGATCCGATCCTCTCCCAGATGTCCTGACCCACTAGCGACACAGCCGCACCAGTGCCCACCTGGAACTGTAGATCAACGTTTAAGATCCCTCAGCAAAATCTTCGTCTTGTCGGTGATCGTAGACACACCGAGCACTTCAATAGGAATAGTCTCTGTGATTTGGTCGACTGTGTTTTGTGCTTTCTTGCCCTTTCTCAGCTTTCCTACGGATTGACACACTGCCTGGAGATGACCTTTTCGGTAACAGGCATAACAAACAAACTTGATATACGGGCACACGGTGATGATGAGCAGTTGAGCCGCACCGGCAGCAAGGTTTCGATCCTCCCACCACAGGGGGACGGCTCTTCTGAAACTGTCCCACCTTCTCCAGATTTGCTCTGGGTCGATCAACTGGTTTCTGGCGTTGCGGACGAGTCTGACGAACTGTACGCACCTCCTGAGGGAGCTTCAACACTGTTTCGCCGGCCATTTTGTGCAGTTCCTTACTTAGCAGCTCGGCCGTCTTAGCACACTGCAGTACATTCTTCAATGAGGCTTCCAATTCTTTGAGAATCGCCTGCTGGATGAATGCGTGCCTGCAGCCCATGATCAGTCTATCCCGCAACGCATTGTCTTGGCACCTTTCAGTGCGAATTTCTGCAATAAATTCCTGTTGCACCGTCTGGTTGAAATCGAGGCGAACTGCTAGGAAATTTCGACTTTCTTCGCCATTGTGATTTCAGCATATGAGGTTTCAGTTACTTCTTCTGTAAGTACATTTTGAAGCAGTGCAAAAGTTTCTGGAGACATTGATGAACACAAGAGAGCCTTCTTCCATGGACAGTCGTAATTGGCATACTTTCAAAATAAAACTCAGCTCACATTAAATACGACGACCACCTTTCTCGCTCGGGATCAAAACGATCGAATTGCCGAGACATGTTAGTTTGAGTTCTGTTTTTTTTTAAAAACAAAAAATAGACTCTTATCTGGGTTTTTGGACGCAATCCAAAGAATCCCACTCCTGACACCACTTTTGTGTTCTTTTTCTAGGTCTGCACAAAAATTGTGAGTCTTCAATTTACAACAGAGGTCTAATGCTTTACCCAATGCTGGCAGCAAGACAACTCAAAATGGCTGCACACACAGAATCTGACCGCACACTCACACACTACAGGCAGGGTAAACTAAATACAAACATCTCCCTTTGTCCTGTGCAGCGCCACCTGCTGCACGGGAGGAGCAACGGGTCCTCCCACCCAACACAGTCCACCAAACATCACATCATCAATACCCACAGCAGTAATATTGTTATTTTGACACAACGAGCACTAAGGTGGAGAAAATCTTGGAAATCTTTACAGAGAACCTTTCCTGTACCCTAAATATTTCATTCAAAATCAATCAGTTAATGTCACAGTGCTCAAACACAAAACCTAATTTACAGAAGATTCCAGGTGTGGAGATGCTGCCTGTCCCACTGAATTGCTCCAGCATTTTGTGTCTGTACAGTGTCCAAATGATCAGCTCAATCATTTTTGCTAAATTTCACCATTGGCATGGACATAGGAGAAATGCATGATTCTTCTTTAATGGTGCAGTTAGAGAAGTCTAACTCTGTCCCTGTCCACTTGAACAAGGGGATGGTGTCTCAAGTTAATGTTTCATTTTAACAACTTATTCTTCCTGCCATGTAACTGTCTCAGAATACTGCACATCGTTGAGACATGTGGAAGGTGCTGAGACCCAGTGGTGGGCAGTACAAATTAGTGAGAGGTCTCCACATTTGTAGATTGTATCCATGGTTCATCATTTTCCTTCTCTCTGATGTTTTTCTTTGTTATCGCCTCTGTGAAGTTTTCTCCTTCATTGTCCCAATGTATAAAACAATAGAAACATAGAAATTAGGTGCAGGAGTAGGCCATTCGGCCCTTCGAGCCTGCACCGCCATTCAATACGATCATGGCTGATCATCCAACTCAGTATCCCGTACCTGCCTTCTCTCCATACCCTCTGATCCACTTAGCCACAAGGGCCACATCTAACTCCCTCTTAAATATAGCCAATGAACTGGCCTCAACTAAACCTCTGTGACAGAGAGTTCCAGAGACCCACCACTCTCTGTGTGAAAAAAGTCCTTTTCATCTCGGTCCTAAAGGAATTCCCCCTTATCCTTAAGCTGTGACCCCTTGTCCTGGACCTCCCCAACATCGGGAACAATCTTCCTGCAGCTAGCCTGTCCAACCCCTTAAGAATTTTGTAAGTTTCTATAAGATTCCCTCTCAATCTCCTAAATTCTAGAGAGTATAAACCGAGTCTATGCAGTCTTTGTTCATAAGACAGTCCTGACATCCCAGGAATCAGTCTGGAGAACCTTCTCTGCACTCCCTCTATGGCAATAATGTCCTTCCTCAGATTTGGAGACCAGAACTGAACGCAATACTCCAGGTGTGGTCTCACCAAGACCCTATACAACTGAAGTAGAACCTCCCTGCTCCTATACTCAAATCCTTTTGCTATGAAAGCTTACATACCATTCGCTTTCTTCACTGCCTGCTGCACCTGCATGCCTACTTTCAATGACTGGTGTACCATGACACCCAGGTCGCACTGCATCTCCCCTTTTCCTAATCGGCCACCATTTAGATAATAGTCTGCTTTCCTATTTTTGCCACCAAAGTGGATAACCTCACATTTATCCACATTATACTGCATCTGCCAAACATTTGCCCACTCACCCAGCCTATCCAAGTCACCTTGCAGTCTCCTAGCATCCTCCTCACAGCTAACACTGCCCCCCAGCTTAGTGTCATCCGCAAACTTGGAGATATTGCCTTCAATTCACTCATCCAGATCATTAATGTATATTGTAAATAGCTGGGGTCCCAGCACTGAGCCTTGCGGTACCCCACTAGTCACTGCCTGCCATTGTGAAAAGGACCCGTTTACTCCTACTCTTTGCTTCCTGTTTGCCAGTCAGTTCTCTATCCACATCAATACTGAACCCCCAATGCCGTATGCTTTAAGTTTATATACTAATCTCTTATATGGGACCTTGTCGAAAGCCTTCTGGAAGTCCAGATACACCACATCCACTGGTTCTCCCCTATCCACGCTACTAGTTACATCCTCGAAAAATTCCACAAGATTCGTCAGACATGATTTACCTTTCGTAAATCCATGCTGACTTTGTCCAATGATTTCACCATTTTCCAAATGTGCTGCTATCCCATCTTTAATAACTGACTCTAGCAGTTTCCCCACTACCGATATTAGACTAACTGGTCTGTAATTCCCCGTTTTCTCTCTCCCTCCCTTCTTAAAAAGAGGGGTTACGTTTGCTACCTGCCAATCCTCATTAACTATTCCAGAATGTAAAGAGTTTTGAAAGATTATCACCAATGCATCCACTATTTCCGGAGCCACCTCCTTAAGTACTCTGGGATGCAGCCTAGATTATTTATGTCTTCCTTAGTGAAGATGGAACCAAAGTAGTTATTCAATTGGTCCACCATATCCTTGTTCCCCATGATCAACTCACCTGTTTCTGACTGCAATGGACCTACATTTGTTTTAACTAATCTCTTTCTCTTCACATATCTATAAAAACTTTTGCAGTCAGTTTTTATGTTCCCTGCCAGTTTTTTTTCATAATCTATTTTTCCTTTCCTAATCAAGCCCTTTGTCCTCCTCTGCTGGTCTCTGAATTTCTCCCAGTCCTCTGGTATGCTGCTTTTTCTGGCTACTTTGTACGCATCATCCTTTGTTTTGATACTATCCCTGATTTCCCTTGTTATCCACAGATGCACTACCTTCCTTGATTTATTCTTTTGCCAAACTGGGATGAACAATTTTGGTAGTTCATCATGCAGTCTTTAAATGTCTTCCATTGCGTATCCACCGTCAACCCTTTTAGAATTGATTGCCAGTCAATCTTGGCCAATTCACATCTCATACCCTCAAAGTTACCTTTCTTTAAGTTCAGAACCATTGTTTCTGAATTAACAATGTCACTCTCCATCCTAATGAAGAACTCGACCATATTATGGTCACTCTTGCCCAAGGGGAAGGCACAACTAGACTGCTAACTAACCCTTCCTCATTACTCAATACCCAGTCTAAAATAGCCTGCTCTCTCGTTGGTTCCTCTACATGTTGATTTAGATAACTATCACGCATACTTTCCAAAAAATCCTCTTCCTCAGCGCCCCTGCCAATTTGATTCACCCAATCTATATGTAGATTGAAGTCACCCATTATAACTGTTTTGCCTTTGTCGCACGCATTTCTAATTTCCTGTTTGATACCATCCCCAACTTCACTACTACTGTTAGGTGGCCTGTACACAACTCCCACTAGCGTTTTCTGCCCCTTAGTGTTTCGCAGCTCTACCCATACCGATTCCACATGCTCCAAGCTAATGTCCTTATTTTCCATTGTGTTAATCTCCTCTCTAACCAGCAATGCTACCCCACCTCCTTTTCCTTTCTCTCTATCCCTCCTGAATATTGAATATCCCTGGATGTTCAGCTCCCAGCCTTGGTCACCCTGGAGCCATGTCTCCGTGATCCCAACTATATCATACTCATTAATAGCTATCTGCACGTTCAACTCATTATGAATACTCCTTGCGTTGAGACACAAAGCCTTCAGGCTTGTTTTTACAACGCTCCTACCCCTTATACAATTTTGTTGAGAAGTGGCCCTTTTTGATTTTTGCCCTGGTTTTGTCTGCCTGCCATTATTACTTTTCACCTTGCTCCCTATTGCTTCTACCCTCATTTTACACCCACCTGCCTCTCTGCTCTTGTACCCATCCCCCTGCCACATTAGTTTAAATCCTCCCCGACAGCACTAGCAAACACTCCCCCAAGGACATTGGTTCCATTCCAGCCCAGGTGGAGACCGTCCTGTTTGTACTGGTCCCACCTCCCCCAGAAATGGTTCCAGTGCCCTAAAAATTTGAATCCCTCCCCCTTGCACCATTTTTCAAGCCACGTATTCATCTGTAATATCCTCCTATTTCTACTCTGACTGGCATGTGGTACTGGTAATAATCCAGAAATTATTACCTTTGAGGTCCTAATAATAAGTGTTCGGTATTGCACTCTCATCCATTTGCCTAAAAATCCCTTATAACAACAAAAGACAGAACAAAACATGCATTGCTTCATTCTTCACATACTCTGACACTTTGCACTCAATTTCTACTCACCATCTGATGGATAACATGGGTAGGGGAAGTTAAAATAAACACAAAGAAGATTGTGTGGCATGTTAAGTGAAAATCTTGGAACAGCAGGTTCACCAAAAATCTAGTTTACAGATTGTTGATAGCAATATATAGCTTTAAGGTGAGAGGGGCAAAGCTTTGAAGGAGATGTGTGGGACAAGTTGTTTTACACATAGGGTGGTGTGCCTGGAATGCACTGCTGGGGATGGTGGTTAAAGCAGACGCGTTAATGTCATTTCAGATTTTTAGATGGGCATGTGGGGAATGGAGGGCATGGGTTACATGGAGGTAGATAAGTGATGATCTTGGTATCATGTTTGACACAGACATTGAGTGCCAATGAGGTATATGTTCTATGACTATGTTCCAATACCACAAGAAAAAAGTATAAGGAAAAAATCGAATCAAGGCCCTAATTATATTAAATACAAATAAAATATGGTAATCAAAAATCAAAGAAGAGTGAAAATAACCAAACTTTCGGGATGCTATAGTTTATAAACAGGGTTTTAAAAGAATTGGATGAAGAGTTGGACATGCCAAAACTTTCTAAATTTTTGAATTGCTGCCAAGGATTGATACATGTGGAAGGTGCTGAGACCCAGTGGTGGGCGGTATGAATTAGTGATACATCCAGGGGGCGCTGCACTGACAGCAGCCTCTGCCTGCAGCCCGTTTGTTTTTACATCTTTTTATCTGCTTTATTTTTAGTCCGTTAAAAGTCTGTCTTGGGGGGAAAACTTTAACTTTTATATGTGGGGGAGGGGGGTAGGGTAAGGGGGAAACTAACTCCCTGTCGCTTCCTGGCGGGGACGTGACTATTTCAACGAGTCGTGTCCTCGCCCCCCACCTCACGGCCTACCTCCTGGGTCCGAGCGACCTTTCCTACCGGGGACCGGGAACCGGATCAGAGCTGCAACAGCGGCGGTGCTGGAGTCACCCCGGAGCGGGCGATACCTACCTGGGTCGCCGTTGGAGCTCCGGAGCTTTGGGCCGCTGCTTCAACATCGTGGAGCTCTGGTTTGGAGAGCTCCCAACGCTGGCGGCGCTGAACTCCATGGAGTCCTGGGACCCTTTGCCGAGGGCCTCCAGCGTTGAATCTCCACCTGGCGCAGCCTGTGGACTTTGGGAGCCGCGGACTCCGGTAGGAGGTGGCCTACTCGAGGTCCAGGCCGCTGAGGACGTCCCCCAGCCCCGACGTCGGACTTGCATCACCCCGCCGAGGGGGCCTGAACATCGGGCTCCCCGTAGCGGCGACTGCGGAGGGCTCGGGGAGGCCCCGACCACGGGTGAACAGTGGGGAACATCAGGGGCAGAGATTGACTTTGGTGCCTTCCCTCACAGCGGGAGACTTTGATCCAGCTGTGAGGGGATGTTTTATGTTTCATGTTGAATTGCTACTCCATGTTGTGTTCTTTATTTTTTACTGTATGGCTGTATGGTGGTTTCAAGCCACAGTTGCCTAGCCAGATGCAACTAAATTTAAACTGGCACTTTCTTCCCAATAACCCTCTCTGGCTTAACCCCTCCCTTCACCACCTCCAGTTTAAATTCCAGTTGGAACATTTTGGAGGACCAAGTAACCAAGAACCAAGTGAGAGGTCTCGCATTTGTAGATTGTATCCAAGGTTCATCATTTTCCTTCTCTCTGATGTTTTTCTTTGTTATCGCCTCTGTGAAGTTTTCTCCTTCATTGTCCCAATGTGTAAAACAATAATAAGTTTTGTACCCGCAATAATAAGTTTTGTACTATTGTAGGTTAGTTACTGTTAGTATATTATAGCCATGTCTAGATATTTCTAGTTTTATCTTTTTTGGTATGCTTGTGGATGGGATTCTATACGTAGATGTGTGTGTCCACATCTGAGGAGGCTGGTGTAGCCACAGAGACTGGGATTCAGTTTAGCCTCGAGGGATGGTTGAGACAACAATTTTTTACCACTCTCACATGACTCTATACGACACGACGTGGAGGAAACAGTTAATAAGAATGAAACGTTACAATTTGTACTGGAATAAGAAATACTGGATATGAATTATTTCTTTGTTTTGCACTACTTCAATAAAAGACCAATTAATCAAGAAACAACGACTGGGAGATTTGTTCTTACTATCAGCTAGTGCGTAAGCTATATCTCTTCAACATCCCCCAGTAGTAATGGAAATTAAAAGATTGGACATTGAAAAGTTCAGAAATTGCCATTACAACTATTCCATTATTTAAGGATAGGACTGAGTTCTTGAAAAATGAATTGATCCAACAAGAGGGTGGGAAACTTGCTGAAATCTGTTGCCAGTTTAAGCCAGCATGGAACAATAAGTCTGAAGAAGGGTCTCGATCTGAAACGTCACCCGTTCCTTCTTCCTGTCCCGTTACTCCAGCATTCTGTGTCTATCTTCAGTGTAAACCAGCATCTGCAGTTCCTTCCTACACAGGAGTAAGTTGATGTACACTGAACTTGCCTGAAATTTAAAGAAGTACATTATATAGTATATTTGTCAGCTATCCCTGCAGAAGACATTCAATTGGATTTTTTTTACAAGAGAATGACGACAAAAGTGAAAGTGGATGGAATTGAATGTAACCTACTGACTTCAAAAGAAAATTTAGAAGGCATGAGATGCAGAGTTAGGATAATGAGCTTGCATTCACATTAACAGGATGTCTCTGGTAGCTTCCCCTAGGAATCAGTCCCAGGGCCTCAGCTTTTAACTCACTTAGAATCATTTGCACATCTAAGTTCACGAATAAAACTATGCTGTTAGCAGAATAGATCATGTAAATGAAGCAGAAATACAACAGCGACTGGTTACAAGGGGTGGAAAGAAACATTGTAGCTGCAGTTTAACATGGGGAAGCTCAATGCCATCCACTTTTGACCTAAAACAGAAATTTTAGAGAATTTTCTAAATTGCAAAAATGCCTACAAGATGAGTAAACCCATGAATTAAGAATATCAACAATTGATCAAACTGAGCTTCTCTTAAGGAAACTAAAATATTTGAAAAGGTAGCTAGAAAGTGACTACTTCTTAAAGTCATACAAAGCTCTTAGGCCCACCGAGGCCGTGCTAACCATAACCACTCATTTACATGAATCCTTCGCTAATCCCACTTTTCGTTCTCCCCACATCCCAATGGTCCAATAGTTCTTTACCTCCTCCCCCAGATTCCATCATCAAAATCTGCACATCGGCAGCAATTTACATTGGCCAATTAATCTACCAACCCACATGTCTTTGGGATGTGGCAGAAAACTGGAGTACCAAGAGGAAATCTAGAAGTCACAGGGAGAACATGCAAACAGCACCTTAAGGTCAAGGTTGAATGAACACTGAGGCTGTAAATCTACTAGCTGCATCACTTTACAACCCATTTGGAACAGTAGAGGTAGCATCAAACTAGAGCAAGACCAGTGAGGGGTAATGTACAGAAGGCACGTCACAGGTCTTGGAAATCTGGTACATACTTTCCAAAAACATCACGGAGCTAGGTCAGATTAATGAGCTACTCTTGTTCTTCTAAATATATTAGAATTTCATAAAAAGTAACATGTTTTCAGGCAATTTAGAATGTAAAGGAAGTTTACTGAAGCTTTTGTTTATTGTCTACTATTTTTATCTCTTCTTTGCCCAGAGCTATTTTTTCTCTTATTACCATTTCACACAAAGCAACAAATACATTATAGCATCAATTCAGTCTCCTGAGTGGAGCCGCACAGTTTTGATGATTTCCAATATTAAACTGGGCTCCTGAGTTGCGAAAGTCATTTATTTTTCTTACATAAGCATTGCATTTGCTGTCTTTTGTTAACACAAATTGATAAGGGTTCTACAGCATGGCACAAAAGTCTATCTATTCCATATTATCCACTCGGATCAAGGAATGTTACTTAGCTTTCGATGAGGTGATCCACAAATCATTGATAAAAAATGGTATTGTTTATGGGTAATCATAATACTTCATCATATATTCAGCATGGTAATTTAAACTATGCAAGTGAAAGCTATAAGGCTCAAGTTTACACCAACATAACAGAAAATATTTGATACATTATAAAATGTCACACGAACTAACGTTGATGGCCACTTACATAATTATTCTCTTTCTGAATTTTACAGTAACCATTTATTGCTGTGTTACCTCCACTGAAAGGAGAAGGATAATTAAAATTTCATGCCAGCTTTTGTACCTTTTCAAAGGCTAAATACTCTGAATAGATGATCGAGTTACTGGCAATTTTAAAAATTTCCCATGCAAAATTATTCATTTTTTAAAAGATTCTGGTAAAAAAGCTGTGAAGACATACATATCCACCCTGTACCAGGTAAAGTATAATTCATCATTTAGATTTTTAGACCACTGGGATCTCTTCTGGGGTAGGGGTGACCTGTACAAAAGGGACGGGTTACACCTTAACTGGAGGGGGGCCAACGCTCTGGCAGTCAGGATTGCTAGCGCAACATGCGTGGGTGTAAAGTAAATAGCGAGGAGGAAGGGTTGACAAACTAGGAGTATAAGGATGGAGTTAAAGGGGAAGTGAGTACAGGAAAAGTTACAAAAGACTCCCGAATTAATAGGAAGGAAAGTTCTAGAAGGGATAAGAGAGTAAAGTCAGAGGCAATAGAGAGGGGAGGTGAATACCGAAGTTAAAGTTTTGTATATGAATGTGCGAAGTATAAGGAATATTGCCATATTGCCATAGAGGGAGTGGAGCGAAGGTTCACCAGACTGATTCCTGGGATATCAGGACTGTCTTATGAACAAAGACTGCATAGACTCGGTTTATACTCTCTAGAATTTAGGAGATTGAGAGGGGATCTTATAGAAACTTACAAGATTCTTAAGGGGTTGGACAGGCTAGATGTAGGAAGATTGTTCCCGATGTTGGGGAGGTCCAGGACAAGGGGTCACAGCTTAAGGATAAGGGGGAAATCCTTTAGGACCGAGATGAGAAGGAATTTTTTCACACAGAGAGTGGTGGGTCTCTGGAACTCTCTGCCACAGAGGGTAGTTGAGGCCAGTTCATTGGCTATATTTAAGAGGGAGTTAGATGTGGCCCTTGTGGCTAAGGGGATCAGAGGGTATGGAGAGAAGGCAGGTACGGGATACTGAGTTGGATGATCAGCCATGATCATATTGAATGGCGGTGCAGGCTCGAAGGGCCGAATGGCCTACTCCTGCACCTAATTTCTATGTTTCTAATTTCTATGAATAAAGTGGATGAGTTTGAGGCTCAGATAGAGATTGGCAAGTTTTATGGTGTGGGAATTACAGAGACATGGCTACAAGAGGACCAGGGCTAGGAACTGAATATTCAGGGATATATGTCCTATTGAAAAGACAGACATGTGGGCAGAGGGGTGGGGTAGCTCTGTTGGTAATTAAAGAAATTCAGTCCCTTGCGAAGTGTGACATAGGATCAGAAAATGGAGTCAATATGGATAGAACTGAGGAATTGTAAGGGTAAAAAGACCCTAATGGAAGTTATCTCCAGGCCCCCAAACAGTAGCCTGGATATAGGGTGCAAGTTGAATCAGGAGTTAAAATTGGTAATGCTACGATAGTTTTGGGAGATTTCAACATGCAGGTAGGCACACTGGGAAAATCAGGTTGGTACTGGACCCCAAGAAAGGGAGTTTGTGGAGTGCCTCTGAGATGGATTCTTAGAGCAGCTTGTACTGGAGCCTACCAGGGAGAAGGCAATTCTGGATTTAGTGTTGTGTAATGAACTGGATTTGATAACAGAACTTAAGGTAAAGGAGTCATTAGGAGGTAGTGACCAAAATATGACGTTTTAATCTACAATCTGAGAGAGAGAGAGAAAGGAAAATCGGAAGTGTCAGTATTACAGTTGAGCAAAGGGGACTATGGAGGCATGAGGGAGGAGCTGGCCAAAGTTGACTGGAAAGATACCCTAGCAGGGATGACAGTGGAACAGCAATTGCAGGTATTTCTGGGAATAATACAGAAGATGCAGGATCAGTTCATTCCAAAGAGGAAGACAGATTCTAAGGGGAGTAAGAGGTGACTGTGGCTGACAAGGGAAGTCAAGGACAGTATAAAAATAAAAAAGAAGTATAACATAGCAAAAATAAGCAGGAAGCCAGACGGTTGGAAAACTATTAAAGAGCAACAGAAGATAACTAAAAAGGCAATACGGGGAGAAAAAATAAAGTATGAAGGTAAGCTAGCCAAGGAGGATAGTAAAAGCTTCTTTGGGTATGTGAAGAAGAAAAAATTAGTTAAGAATAATGTGGGTCCCTTGAAGACAGAAACAGGTGAATTTATCCTGGGGAACAAGGAAATGGCAGACAGGTTAAACAGGTACTTTGTATCTGTCTTCACTAAGGAAGACACAAACAATCTCCCAGATGTACTAGTGGCCAGAGGACCTAAGGTGACGGAGGAAATGAAGGAAATTCAAATTAGGTAGGAAATGGTGTTGGGTAGACTGATGGGACTAAAGGCTGATAAATCCCCAGGGCCTGATGGTCTGCATCCCAGGGCACTTAAGGAGGTGGCTCTAGAAATGGTGGATGCATTGGTGATCATTTTCCAATGTTCTATAGATTCAGGATCAGTTCCTGTGGATTGGAGGGTAGTTAATGTTATCCCACTTTTTAAGAAAGGAGGGAGAACGAAAACAGGGAATTATAGACCAGTTAGCCTGACATTGGTGGTGGTGAAGATGCTGGAGTCAATTATAAAAGATGAAATAGCGCCCCTTTTGGATAGTAGTGACAGGATTGGTTGGAGTCAGCATGTATTTACGAAGGGGAAATAATGCTTTGACTAATCTTCTGGAATATTTTTAGGATGTAACTAGGAAAATGAAAAGGGAGAGCCAGTGGATGTAGTGTACCTGGACTTTCAGAAAGCATTTGATAAGATCCAACATTGGAGATTAGCGGGGAAAAAATAGATCACATGGTATTGGGGGTAGGGTACAGACATGGATAGAAAATTGGTTGGCAGACAGGAAAATAGTATGGATTAACAGGTCCCTTTCAGTATGGCAGGCAGTGACTAGTGAGGTACCGCAAAGCTCGGTGCTGGGACCGTACCTATTTACAATATACATTAATGATTTAGATGAAGGGATTAAAAATAACATTAACAAATTTGCAGTTGACACAAAGCTGGGTGGCAGTGTGAACTGAGAAGAGGATGCAGGATGACAGGCAGGTTGGGTGAGTGGGCAGATGCATGGCAGATGCAGTTTAATGAGGATAAATGTGAGGTTATCCACTTTGGTGGCAAGAACAGGAAGGCAGATTATTTTCGGAATGGTGTCACGTTAGGAAAAGGGGAAGTACAATGAGATCTGGGTGTCCTTGTACATCAGTCACTGAAAGGAAGCATGCAGGTACAGCAGGCAGTGAAGAAAACTAATGACATGTTGGCTTTCATAACAAGAGGAGTTAAGTATAGGAGCAAAGAGTTGTATAGAGCCATGGTGAGGCCACACCTGGAGTATTGTGTGCAGTTTTGGTCTCCAAATTTGAGGAAGGACAGTCTTGCTTTTGAGGTGTTGCAGCATACATTCACGAGGTTAATTCCTGGGATGGCGGGACTGTCAAATGTTGACAGAATGGAGCGACTGGGCTTGTAAACACTGTAATTTTGGAGTATGAGGGAGGATTTTACTGAAACATATGTATTTATTGAAATTTATAAGATTATTAGTGAGCCTGTTCCACTTGGCGATATTTTAGGCAACTGCCAGCGACTGTCATAGTCATAGCAGGTCACCGAAAAACCGGCGACAACCTACGTCATCTTGGCGACAACCTATGACAGCACCTACATCAAGAGAAGTCAAGCTATGCTCATTGGCTTCAAACACAATGTCGTTGACAATGTTTCAACATGTTGAAAATTTAGCGGCGACCAGAAAGACACTACGATTTTCTCGCGACTGAGGAGACTACTCCTGGCGACCACCGGCGAACACGTGTCGCCAAACTAGTCGCCTGTAGTTGACTAAAAAATCGGCTAAGTGGGACAGGCCCATAAGGGATTGGACTCGCCAGTGGCAGGAAACATGTTTCCGATGTTGGGGGAGTCCAGAACCAGGGACCACAGTTTAAGAATAAGGGGTCGGCCATTTAGAATGGACATGAGGAAAAACCTTTTCACCCAGAGCTGTGGATCTGTGGAATTCTCTGCCTCAGAAGGCAGTAAAAACCGATTCTCTGGATGCATTCAAGAGAGAGTTAGATAGAGCTCTTAAAGATAGCGGAGTCAAGGGATATGGGGAGAAGGTAGGAACAGGGTACTGATTGTGGATGATCAGCCATGATCACAGTGAATTGCGGTGCTGGCTTGAAGGGCCGAATGGCCTAATCTTGCACTTATTGTCTATCATATACAACCACACAGAGCATAATTCTATTTTTATACACTCCAAACTTTCCGAGTTGACTGTGCCTGAACCCCTATGTCGGTGGATCACCAGCTTCCTGAGACAGGAAGCAGCATGTGAGGCTGGGAAAGCACATCTCGGACCCGCAAACACTCAGCATAGGAGCATCGTAAGGCTGCGTACTCTCTCCTCTCCTCCACTCTCTCTACACCAATGACTGCACCTCCACAGATATCTCTGTCAAGCTTCTCAAGTTTGCGGATGACACAACCCTGATTGGACTGATCCAGGATGGGGAGGAATCTGCCTACAGACAGGAAGTGTCACAGCTGGCATCCTGGTGCCGTAGCAACAACCTAGAGCTCAATGCTCTTAAGACAGTGGAATTGATTGTAGACTTTAGGAGAGCTCCCCCTCCCCTCACCCCACTCACCATCAACAACACCACAGTCACATCTGTCTTTTAAGTTGCTGGGAACCATCATCTCCAAGGACCTTAAGTGAGGGGCTACCATCGACTCCACAGTCAAAAAGGCACAACGGAGGATGTACTTCCTGCGGCAGCTGAGGAAGCACAATCTGCCATAGGCAATGATGGTCCAATTCTACACGGCCATCGTAGAGTCTGTTCTCACCTTCTCCATCATGGTCTGGTTTGGCTCAGCCACCAAGCATGACACCTGGAGGCTGCAGCGAATCGTCCGATCAGCAGAGAAGATTATTGGCTGGAACCTTCCCTCCATTGATTAACTGTACACTGCAAGGGCCAGGAAGCGAGCGGGTAAGATCATCTCTGACCCCTCTCACCCTGGCCACAAACTCTTTGAATCACTTCCCTCTGGAAGACGATTCTGGACTGTCAAAGCTGCCACAGCCAGACATAAAAACCGTTTTTATCCACAAATAGTTGCTCTACTCAACAACCAAAAATCTGTAGCCTCCCTTTGATCTGGTATTTTGTTGGTTCACATGCTTAATCAATGGTGTTTTATCATTAATGTTTTATTATTATTGTTTAGCGTTTTCTGAGTTATTCGTAACTGTCGCTGTATGTCATGTTGTTACTTGTAGGCGGAGCACCGAGGTAAATTCCTTGTATGTGAATACTTGGCCAATAAACTTACTTACTTACTTTTGAAGGAACAAGGAATGAGATTTATTTATTTTGTTGGTGCTCATCCAATGATTCTTTACTGAGTCAGTAGTGAAACATGAAATAAGATGGCTATGGAAGTGTTTACCATTTTAATTAGCCCCAGCAGTTTAAGCCAAAAAGGTATACTTTCTGAGTCATCTGCGATGAGAAAAAGTGTTCTGTCTAGAGTTTCCTACATTATAACAGATATTAAATTTTAAAGTGTTTTATTTAGAACATAGAACATAAGTACAGCACAGGAATGGGCCCTTCGGCCCACAATGTTTGTGCCAAACATGAAGCCAAGCAAAACTGATCTGAATTGAAAACTGACTGAATGGCAACGTAGACTTTGTAGGTCAATCACTATCAGCTGATTTGATCCATGTCTGCTTTTACTGTTGTACACCCGATCCGTAATCCAGTTCGGGTTTCTACTACGTCATCTAGTGTGCCGGTTCGGCTATTCTACAGAATCATCTAGGAGCTTAATCCGACAACAGTTATGTGTATTTACTCTATGTGTTCTGCTAATAAAGAACATATCCGAAGCTGAACGACTCGGTGTTTATACGTCTTCGTACAGACTTGTTCGGCCGAATGGCCTAATTCTGCTCCTATCACTTAAGACTTTATGATCTCATCTGCCTCTACATGATCCACATCCCTGTATTTGCAACACTTCCATGTGTCTGTCTAAAAGCCACTTAAATGCCACTATCAGATCTGTCTTCAACACCACTGCTGGCAATGGGTTCCAGGCTCCCACCGCTCTCCATGCAAAACCTTGCCTGCTCATCTCCATTCCACTTCTCACCTTATACCTCTGCCCTCTAGTGTTGGACATTTCCACCCTGGGAAAAAGGTTTTGATTGTCTACCCTTTCTATGCCTCTCATCATTTTATATCCTTCTAGCAAGTTTCCCTTCAACCTCTGAATTAGTCTCTGAAATATTATATATTTTTAGGAGAAAAGGCAGTTATTGCAAAACTTTTTTCAAATCATGGAGGTTGTAAAAAACATAACATAGGGCGTGTCTTTCTTTCAAGTAATTTCAAAGGATTTTCTGTTAGTTTTACATTATGGGCACCGACAAATTAAAGCATCTAACAGCCACATCCAAAAATAGAGATGCCGCTGTTAATGAAGCTATAGAAAAAAAGAGTATATTTTTAATTTACTAATAAAAGGAGCAAATTTGCATTTTTGCTTATACAAAAGTACAAAGGCAGCCAGGAGGTCTGAATGTGTTTAATTAGGTTTCTTTGTGATAAGAGCTTGTTCTTTCTGCATCCAGAGAGTGGGCAGTCTTCAAAATAGGTTTTATATTTCCTTCACAGCAGTACATCAATATCACATCCAGCAAACTAAAAACAGATCCAATGATCTTCAAAACTCCATTACTTCCCCAGACAGTCTTTGAGACTGTGCAAATTAATGTTGTTTTTCAAGGCACAGAACTATAAGCAGAACTCTGCTGTTCTGCCACATAAACAAGTGTCATTGTGAGAGCAGCTGAAGGTCTGTGGCTGCACAACTTAAAGACTCACCCAAGGAAATCTCATGGTTCTTTTGAAATAATTATCTTGCCTTACAGCAGTAATGTATGCTTATATCACTAATGCTAATTTGCAATGAAAATTAACCATTTTATCCTTAGTACAGAGGGATGATAAGAGAAAAAAAAATCTTAAAATTTTGAAACCCAATATATATATATATTTAGCCCATTCCTGGACAGGGTATCTGATCTAAACGGAGGGGAGGAAACTCACTTCAAACACCAATCCTGCACATTCTGCTGTGGTCATAAGGGTTGATTGACCCTGTTTGCAATGGCAAGTGCACTTCCAGCTAAGTGTGAGGTAGGTCTTACACACCAGATACCATGTGGATTGGGCAGAATAAGGCCTTCATCCGGGGCAAATGATCCAAGTAGACTGGAGACCACGCAGATACACACGTGAGTGCCCCTCAGCATATGCATACACACATATGGTCTTGGGCGCAAGTGGCCTTAATATCCACAACCTCCTTACGTTTACACCCCCATGTGACCACCCACCAGCCTCCTGACTTCAATCCCTGCATCTACTGCACCCCTTCATTTCTCTAGCAATTACCACTGGCTCCTACTTTCAATAAGCCTACAGCTCTGCACTCTCTGTACCTTCCCTCCTCCCACCTCACATCCCCGTTATCTCCGATCTCACTCCATATGCTTCCCTTATCCACCCATAGCCCCCTTCAATTAGATCACCCACCTCTTTCAGCAAAATGCAGGGTGACTAATGGCAGCAGCCTAGGATAGTGGAGCCAATGAGCAAGTCCAATCTTATGTCTTTTGCAGAAGCTACTGCAAGTCCCAATCGTGTGTCTTTTGCAGAAGCTACTGCAAGCACATACAGTGCAATGAATATTACGTTCAATGGATTATCCAACTTTAATAGAAATCACAAACAGGCATTGACCCATATCTCAACGTAATGGAACGGTTCCATCAGGGCACATCCAAACATAATTTGCCTTTCATTGCTCGGGAATTCAATGCTTTGACATTGACATTGCCACCCTGAGTGAGAGACGGCAGGTGGTGTAGGCCAGCTGAAAGAAGAAGGTGAAGGGCACATCTTTTCCTGGAATGGCAAACCAGTAAAGGGATACTGTCCACATGGGTTGAGCTTTGCCATCAAGAACGAGCTGGTCAGGCATCTCAACACCTTCCCATGTAGGAGAGGTGAACATCTCATGACTCTCCGAATCACTCTGATGTAGAACCAGGATGCTATAGTCATTAGTGAATTTGCCCTGATGAGCAACTGCAAAGATGTATACATTACCCTCACCGTTACAGGTATCAATGATGGCTGGGCTGACTATTGCTTAACCTGCTCTGTCATCTCCATCAGCAAACGTACAGCAGAAACACTGCCTCAAGAAAATCACAGTTGAAACAACACCTTAAAGACAATCTGTTAACTACCAATTTATAGCAAGAGACACATTGTAGGCACAAAATGCTCCACAATGGTGGGCTTTCCTGAGTCATCGATGCAGGCTGTGCATTGTTCTGTACATTACCATACCTCTAGTTTCCCTCTCTCGAACTCTCAGTCTGATGGAGGGTCTCGACCCGAAATGTCACATATTCCTCTTCTCCAGAGGTGCTGCCTGACATGTTGATTTACTCCAGCATTTTGTGTCTATCTTCATTGTAAACTAGCATCTACAGTTCCTTCTTACACAAGAGATGCTGCCTGTCCGCTATGCTTGGATCACCATGAAGTTCACATCCTGGCTTATCTATCACCAAAGCCAAAGACATTAGATGAGAATAACCAAAATTCACAGAGATATTAACCAAAAAACACAGTATATCTGGATTGGAAGCTCCAAACATCCTAAGAAAAGGGAAACAGCTTGAGGCAACTGAAGGCTCCAGCCCAACAAAAAGCAGGTGAGTAGAAGGGGAACCCCCAGGATGTCCTGCAACATTTGTGAATTCTTCAGCACGGCCAAGGCAACTTATGGCCCAAACAGCCACGGGTCCACCCCACGGAGAACCAACCATTCATCAAACTGTATCAAGGACAGACTGGCAGCCAGAAGTCACTGGAAGGAGCACTTTGAGGAAGTTCTCAATTGTGACTCTACCCTTGACCCACATTGCACACCAAGCTCTCTTGGCCAGTCTCAGCACTACCCCAGCCTAACAAGATGTTGAGAAATGAAGACACAAGAAACTGTAGATACTGGAATTTTGCATAGAACACAAAGTGTTAGAGTGGCTCAACAGGTCATGCACCATCTCTGGAGGACATGAGTAGGTGATGGATGTTCGGAAATTAAGCATGTCAACTGAGAAACATCAAGGCCTCAGGAGTAGATGATATAGCTACTGATTTTTTAAAACTTGGCAGCATGGGACTACATTCACAATCTCATCTCCCATGTCTGGGAAGAAATTAAAAAGAACTATCCAGCATTGGGACAATAATTATATTCCGTCAACTCTGAAGGCCATAATAGCATGCCTGACAACGGACTCCCAAATCAGATAAAGCAAGACAATACCAAGTATACAGATTCAATACCTTATGTTCTCTAATCCGCTTAAAAACATGTAACATTCCCACACATTTCCCGTGGTCCATGAACACTCAAAATAGGGAAGCAGAATGAGGGATGGAATTGGGAAGCTTGAGTTCCACTGTTGGAAGCACACAGAAGCTCAGTGAAGATGTTAGAAGCATCACATCACCTCCCAATTATCCAGCTGCCCATCAAGCTCCTTCTGTCACACCTGTAACGGAGGGCAGGTCCTCAGAACACACAGAACTGAATCCAGAGTCTCCTATAAAGACCCACAGCCATTGTTAATTCGAAGGTACAGTCCAAGAGACAAAATACTTTTTGGAAACTATTACATTTTGACACCTTGCTTTGCCAGAATGATCATAATGTTGAGGAAGGGATTGAAGTCACTGATTTACCTAAACAATCAATCTGTTCTGTTCCTTACTCAGAACTATCTGATTTACTTCAATGACACACCACTCAAAAGATTGTGCACTGAAGCTCGGCATTTCTCATTTGACAGTGATGATGAATATTACATGGATTGACCAACATGTCACACATATAGATGCCATGAACACAATTTGAATGCAATCTTCTTTTTGACAAAATATGTCATTTTGAAATGTATTTTGGCCCTATTGCCACAAGATGGAAAATACACAAGCAGTTCTTCAGTCAAGGGAAGAAAAAACATTGTGTTCAACAGATTTGTTTCTGTTTCTCACGATTTCTCTCTCTGTTACCTGGCCATTAATGCTTTGGTGCATAGCATGGGAAGGACCAATGTCCAGGGAATTGCAGCATTTCAGCAGAACTATTTCAAAAGTTTCACTAGCCATTTGAAAAGCCTAAATTCCGATAAAGGTGTTGTTCGGATGTGATCTTGTGGTATGGATGTCAGCATCAAGGTCGAATTTTGATTATTTTTTCTGAACAGGAATCATTGTTTACAGATCTATGTTGCTTGACATGCTGCTACAGTGCCCTGTGTGCATCAGATGCACCCCTCAATGGTTGGAAGGAGTTGAAGAACAGTCCTGTAAAGCACATCTTGAAAATCACAGCCCACTTTCACATTTCATTTTCGCTTCTTTTATGCTTTCCAAGCAGTGGTATGAGCTTAGATCTTTCTTTAGCTCAACATTCCCAATCCAGCTCCATGTTAACTATTCAATAAATTCCTTTGAATCCATTGCTACAATTAAGGTCATGCAGTGAAGTTGCTCAGCCTTCCGACGGAGTGACTGGGCTTGTATTCACTGGAATTTAGTAGGATGAGAAGGGATCTTATAGAAACATATACAATTATTCAGGGATTGGACACGCTAGATGCAGGAAATGTTCCCGATGTTGGGGAAGTCCAAACCAGGGGCCACATTTAAGAATAAGGGATAGGCCATTTAGAACTGAGATGAGGAAAAACTTTTTCACACAGAGAGTTGTGAATTTGTGGAATTCTCTGCCTCAAAAGGCAGCGGAGGCTGATTCACTGGATGCATTCAAAAGAGAGTTGGATAGAGCTCTTAGGGCTAGCGGAATCAAGGGGTATGGGGAGAAGGAAGAACGTGGTACTGATTGTGTATGATCAGCCATGCTCACATTGAATGGCGGTGCTGGCTCAAAGGGCTGAATTCCATCCCTGCTCCTGCACCAGACTCACAATTCCATCCCTATGGTGGTGGCCCGTCGGTAATGACGATGGCGGGCAGAGAAGAGGGCTGCACAAAAACCTATGCGTGAATGAGTTTAAGGTGGAGAAGCTGTTGCACTGTAACAACCCCACCCTCTCGGCCGCAGAAGTCAGGTATGAAAAATCATCATGGCTGGAAACTTCTTGGCTGCAGTGGATGGCCATGTCGTCTTTAGTGCACTGACTAGCCCTTCGCATTCCACAGTGCGTTGCCTTTCCAGCCATTGGTTCATAAAGATCTCTTCTGCCTGGTCCGCCATAGCAGACTCTCCATGAAGGATGAGCATGTCCCACAGGTTGAACTGGACTACATGGTACCAGTTGCAAGGCTACGCCTTGACCTGACAGCAAGAGCGGAACTCACTATAAAAACATGGAGGGGACGGGGGACACAAATTTTTGGTGGCCGCGCACTCACCCACACATGCCCCGCCCCCATTGCCTGCTTGACCGACGTCTCTCTCGTCCAATCGGCGCCCTCGATCATCAGTCCCACCTCCACTGTCTCACGGAAAGCGAGAATTTAAAACCCGGATTACAAAAACTTGGGGGGATGTCCCCCACCTCTCAAAACATGAAGGGGACGTGTCCCCTTTGCCCCCCCCCCCCCACCGCCTGACAGTACTACTCCTGCTCCTGCACCTATTGTCTATGCATCTATGTCAATTTTGGAACAAACAGATTTGATATACCGTCATGATACATTCGTAACAGATGCAACAGGTTCAATAATTTTTGTATGTCGGTAAAGAGGGCATTATTTAAGTAAATTTAGAGATTTAGTTTAGAGATACAGTGCGGAAACAGGCCCTTCCACGCTGACCAGCGATCCCCGCACACTAACACTATCCTAAACATACAAGAGACAATTTACAATTATACCAAGCCAATTAACCAAACCTATACGTCTGTAGAGTGTGGGAGGAAATCGGAGATCCCAGAGAAAACCCACGCAGGTCATGGGGAGAACGCACAAATTCTGTACAGACAGCACCCTTAGTCAGAATCGAACCAGAGTCTCTGGCTCTGTAAGGGAGCAACCCTACTGCTGCACCACCGTGCCATATAAGAAATAATATTCTGGTATTCACATAAATTCACTTCACATAAATTCATGAAACGAAACTGATGATGAATTAATTTGAGTGTGTTTGGGTCAGTTTCATTGAACAATAAGCCACTTACGAAGTTACTTGAGATATGATCAAGTGTGCTGAGTTAGGTTTTACTAAGAATCTCATTAAAGGATACTAAAGACACAGCTCCAACATCAGCATTCAATTTGCAGATTATTTCATCATTGTTAGACGAACAACAGTGGTCAATAGTCTGAGTAGAAGATGGAGATTGAAAATCTGATTAATTGGTGCCAGAACAACAATATTCCTCTCAAGGTCAACAAGACCAACAAGGTGATTGTTAATATCAGGAGGGGAAAGTATGAGATCCAAGAAATCTGTCTTCATTAACGGAACAGCAGTGGAAAGTCAAAAGCTTCAAGTTCCTGGACATGCATATCTCCTGCGCCCATCACATTGATGCGATCACAAAGAAACCTCATCAATGGCGCTATATCCATTAAAGATGGAGGAGATTTGATATGTCAACAAATACTTTATTAAACTTCTATAGGTAAGCGTTGAGAGCATCATGGTAGCATCATGGCCTGGTTTGGCAACTCAAATCTCCAGAGAATAGTAGACACTGCCTGCTCCACCATAGGCACTGACCTCCCCACCATTGAAAGTAGATACAGGAGGTACAGCCTCAAAAGGGCAACCAATATCAGCAAAGACTCAGACCACCCTGGCCATGTTCTTATTTTGCTTATATTTCTCATGGGGAAGAACTTACAGGAGCCTGAAAACTATGGCCACCAAATTCAAGAACAACTTCTTCCCAGCAACCATCAAGCTCGAACACCACACACTAACCTCAGCAACAATTAACTTCCATGGACTGTTTATTTGGTTGCACAATGGACTTTGGTCTTTGCAGTACTATAGTTACCATTGTTATTAATTTATTGTATTTTTGATTTTAATATGTTAAGTGTATATTATTGTTTTATAGACCTATTAAGCAATAATTTAATTGTTCCATTATGGGCACATATGACATTTAAACACCTGACAATAGTTATAGAGATTGGGCAAAAGAGTGGAGTCGATAGCCAAAACCATAATGAATGAGGCAGCAGGTTTGAGGGGCTGAACCTCTTCTTGATCTTAAACTCTTACATTTTCATTAATGTGCCCACACTGTCCTCTAGTGGCCAACCTCACAACTTACCAGCTCAATAATACCGAAATTACTACTGCTGCTCTTTCTCAATTGTGGATCCAGTTACTGGCAGTTTCTCATGCAGATGGCAATCGTGCATGCTGAGCTCAGAGTGTGAGTATTGGGGAACATGCAGAGGAAGCAAAATCCAGTCTTCTCATTACTGATTCCTATATCAGGTGACTGGGTAAATCCAGTAAAACTAATAGATCGATGCTTGTTGACTGTCAAGCTCAATCTTTGGATTTCACGTATCAAAGGTCAAAAACCCAAAGTGCCTGAGGAGCAGGTCGAACAGCAAGTATAGAGAGAAAATCGGAATTAATATTTCAAATTGATGATTCATCAAAAGCAGGAAATGGTAGAGTCCAATAGAGACACAAGGAACTGCAGAAGGGTCATGAAGAGAACTGAGGAAGGATCCCAACCCTTAATATTGTCTATTAATTCCCTCCACAGATATTGCCTGAGCTGTTCAGTTACTCCAGCACTTTGTGTTTTGCTCAGGCACCTGCAGATACTGGAACCTAAAACCAAACAGAAAGTGCTGGAGTCATACAGCTGTGGAGGGAATGGATAGGCGATTTGGGTTGGGAAACCTTTTCGGAGATCAAAGGTAAAGACCAAACTAAGTTGTTAAGAAGGGAGGGAATGAAGAGAAAAAAGGAGATGACTGTGGTGGATAATGGATGCTGATGACAGCACCTATTACACTCCAGCTGTACCATACCATCTACTTCTGATCGATTTCTAAATTTGCATTCCCTGCAGTGGAACTCACGGAAAGACAATTTGTATCAGGAAATGATGGTCCAGTGAGACTCCATACAAGTTTTTCAGATACTAGAGAAGAATTCGGAAACTATTTAACACTTTAATTAGCACAGACAGAAATTAGGTCAGCCTTTACCTCTAATATTTAGTGATAACTTTCTTGGTGCACTATTCTTCTAACGCTGACCAATGTCTGATCATGATTGTAAGTCATGTTCAAAGGATTTCTATCTGCTCCCTGAATCTGGCTTTCATGTGGGGCCCAATCATCCTTTTAATTACGGCTCAGATGGGGACAACACATAAAGCAAATCTTGTGCAGCAGTGGTGAGTTTCTCAAATAAGTCGGTTTATTCTCAGAGAAGTGCTCCAAGGAGAGGTCTCAAAAGTACTCCTCGGACACACAAACTTTTTCTGAGTTCAATTCTGGAATTAAGACCTTGTTTTGTTCTTCATCAAGTCTTTGTGTAAGACCTTGTTTCTGTAATTAAGATCTCGGCGCACTGTTATTCGGGTTTCAGAGTAATCTTGTCATCTGAGAATATAAAAAATGTACCAAAATCACACTGAGCTGATCAGCTTTGACTGGTCTCCTGGTGTGCACTACTTTCAATAAATCACCCGTTACTTCAAACACCACTTCGCTTGGCCTTTCCAATTCGCCCCTATGGGCATATGGAAGCATTCAAAGCCTATGATAGGTTTGAAAGCCAGATTAGCCAAAGGATGTGGCTAAATTACCTGTCGGTCTCTTTAAGCTGTTTTTTGATTGTAGCTTGTCTATCTACCCAGTGCAATAAGACCACACCATGCAACGGCTTGCTGCCACATGGCACACCATCATTTGGATTTCTGACTGCACTTAGCCACAAGCCAACATTGACAGATCTGCAAGAGGCAAATACAAACTCACCAACACCCTGCGGGTCAGAGTGCGCACAGGAGCCACCGTTGCAATTTCTGGCACAATGTCCATAAATTTCCTGAATTATGCTTATGTGGAAATTACCTTTAACATTGTCAATGGTTTCAATCCTGCATTCGTGGATCGGAAGTTGCACTGAAATGTCCTGCAGAGCTCATTTCCCAGAACGCATATTCTACTTATGTCCAAATTTAGCAACATCACTGAGGCTAATAGTGAGTGTACTTCTGTCATCTGCTGTGACTCCATATTTTCAAGAGCCTTTCAAGTATTTTACATTTCTTGCACCATTGGTGGCAGAACAAGGTATTGTGCTTTCATAAGAAGACTTATCCTTTCTTAATATTGATGCTTGGAACTTTGAATGATTGAGGCTTACATAAGTTTAATGCAGGTTTCAAAATAATGTATTTATTAGATATAAGTTGCTCTCAAACTTATGTTGCTTCAGGTCTGTGAAATGTAGATAACTTTTGGGCTGTGCGGAATAATTATTTGATTTTGTGAAAAATCTAGGTCAGCTTATTACTTACACATATTGAGAAATGCAAATGACCTAGTGTTGTGTATGATGAACATAACAACATGAATAACGGTCTTTTGATGGATATATATTTTTGAGAGACAGAGATGATCAAGAGATTCTTGTCTGTGATGTTTCAGTGGCAAACCTGCACTAATCAGTTACACTAAAAGTTATTCGGGGGGAGGGGTGGTATTAGTTTAGTGCAAGAGATGTCAAAGCCACAAGCTGCAAAACCAGGATGTCTGCTTGTTGTAAATGAATAACAAAAGATCAAAGCACTTTTTGTGTTAAATGTATCTAGCTTTTGCATTAAATTTAGGTGTAAATGCATTTGATATGGAAAGAAGAAATATTTTTTTTTGAACTTTCCGAATTTTGAAAATTCATAATTCAAGGTGGGGAAGTGTTTTTATATTTTGCAAGTCTAAATGTTAATTCAAATTAATTAATTGCAATCCTATTAAAAATCCTTGAAATAAATCTCTACTTGATTAGAATGCTCTAAACAATAACAGAGCCTGTTATGCACAAAATTAGGGAAACATCTGAGGCCTACATTTTAAATCCAAGCTGTCACAAATAATATGGTAATAGAGATTAAAAAAATTACATATTCAATTTTCTCCATTGATCCACTGTATTTCTGTGAAAGCCTATTATAAAACTAAGTGCCAGCTAGAGAGAAATTGGTTATTAGACAACTTTGCATTAATTATGGTCCCCGTTTACATCCGTAACTTTCAGTAGAAAAATGTAAACATACAAGGTTGAAGTATTATTCAGATGCTTGTTATTTTTGTCATGTGATATCCAAGGAGGATGTCAGAGTTTATGGAGCGAAGGCAAGAGAATGGGGTTTGGAGAGAGAGATAGATCAGCCATGATTGAATGGCAGAGTAGACATGGTGGGACAAATGGCCAAATTCTACTTCTATCACTTATGACATTTATAACCCTGATTATTTCTATACCACAGACAACTAACTTTAAGGAGTGGTCATCTATTGAAACTGCGTGTTATTCACGTTACATGCATAGAATTTAACTGGCCAGAGCAGTGCAAAGCTGCACTTGAGCCCTTTGGTAGATGTCTAAAGCAGTGTTTTTGATCTGTAAGTATGTACAGTAGTACCAGACCTTAAACCACACTCTCTTTACTGCACTTGTTTTATATGACTCAATCGAATGAAGATTATATCAACAGCGCAAATGCAAGTCTGTGATACAAGCAGATTGTGCAATTTAAAGATTTGAAAACCTTGCGTTTCTATTAAATTTCATAGAATGTTTTGTATAAAAATGCTGAAAATTTGAAGTTTTTATGATCATTAACACAGCACATCAACTTCCCCGTCTTCATTTTAATGGATTAAGAGAATATATCTCCTGTCTACATTCAGATGCTTTGAATCACACACTATTTTGCCCTCAGTAAATTGCCCCGTGTGTAGGGATTGGATGTGAAAAAGGTCTAACATAGAATTATTGTGATCAAATAATTGATGATAAGTGCAGACTCAGTGAGGTGAAGGGCCAGATCACCATGTTGTGTTTTTCAATCAAAATTTAACAGCAGGAAACACAACCATCCTGACCAACCTGTTTTACAGGTCCAATGCCAGAATTCATTTTGTACCCCAGCTTCTCTATCCACGTTGGACCATCAGGACAAACTACATAACTGCTGTCATCCTGAAATTGAAATAAACCAATTCAAAATTTGGATTATTTCTGACACCTCTCACCCATTTTTGATCTGTCTATCTCCATCACAGGGGACGAACTATTGACTGATGCCTATTAAAAACCAGACTCCTATAGTTATCTGGACTACACCTCCTCCCTCTCTGCCTCTTGCAAAGACACTATCTTCTACTCTCAATTTCTCTGTCTCCGCCGCATCTACTCCCAAGATGAGGCTTTCCATTCTTGTATGTCCGAGATGTCATTTTTCTTCAGCGAATGTGGTTTCCTCCTGCTGTCATAGATGGACCCCTCACCTGTTTCTCTTCTGTATCTATAATTCTGCTCTCGCTACCTCTCCCCCCTATGGAACAAAGATCCCCTGATCTTTATCTTTCACCTCATCATGATCCCACCACCAGTCACATCCTCTGATCCCCACCCCATTCCGCCTTCCAGAAGAGACCACTCTATCCACAAGTCCTTGGCTCACTCATCTCTTCCCATCCCCTCCCATCTACTTTCCCCTGGAACTGCAGGAAATGTAATTGCTGTCATATACCTCCTCCCACACATCCATCCAGGGACCTCAGTAGTCCTTCCAGGTGAGACAGAGGTTCAGGTGTACCTTCTGGGGTGGGAGATTGCAACCTTCACATGGTCCGTCCTGTTTCAATGAATGCAATCAACCTGGCATGCACAATCAAATAGAACAAGTTGTCCTACAACTTTAGGCTGTGCACGCCATACGCACGAAGAAGATGTACCTTCTCAAACAATATCTACAGCAATTAGTGTTCCCTATGTGGCCTCCTTTACATCAGTGAGATCAAGCGTAGACTCGGCGAGCATTTTGCCCAACACATGTGCTCGGTATGCCAAGGCCTGCTGGTTCTCCCAGTTGTTAATCATTTTAACTCCCCTTCCCTTTCCTCCACTGACCTTTCAATCCTGACAACAGGTGCCATCTGTACGTTTGTACATTGTGACCGCATTGGTTTTTCTTCGGGGCTTCAGTTTCCTCCCACACTCCAAAGATGTTCAGGTTGTAAGTTAATTGGCTTCAGTAAAATTGTAAATTGTCCCAAGAAGGCAGAATATTGTTAGCATACAGGGTGATCGCTGGTCGGCGTGGACTTGGGGGGCTGAAGGACCTGTTTCCGTGCTATATCTGTAAAATGAACTAAAAGTACTAAAGTCTTTTAAATGTTGCGATAGATTTAGATTAAGTGACAATTAATATATTCCTGCAAGCATGATTCCAACCTGCAGTGTGCTTTCCTATTAAATAACGACACTTTTACAAGGCCACACTCAGTCAAATGTGCCCTTGATGTCAGGCTCTGTCACCCTCATCTCACCTCCCGAATGCAGCTTCTTGATCCATGTTTGCTCTTGTGTGGCTGTCACTTAACATTGGCCTCCATCTGATGCACAATTAGCTGCAAACCTCACTGCATCACTCTCTACACAATTAATTGATGTGATGAACCACAGAGTATAACCCACTAATGCTAGCTACACATAGTGTGTAGCATTGTGTTACAGCGAGCCATTTGATGGCACTAAACTCAATTTTGAACTTACAATATTTTGTTGGAATTTTCCAGATTGCAGGCCACTTTTTCGCTATTACTAATCTCTATGATCAGGCAGGAAGCATCTGTTTTGCACCCAGCAGCGGTTTACTGGCCTCAATGATCACTTTATCCCATATGACCTTAATCCCAGTTTATGGACATGAACATTTCAGATTGAATCTGGACCACTGTCAAGTATTTTACAAGTATCATTATGAGGGCCTAGCTACATATTTATTCCACTGTGCACACCTCACAAACTTGATGTGATTTCTGGATGCATTCCAATATGAACAGCTGGCTGCCGCTGCAGAAATACATCTTGTTCCTCAATCATTCAAATCCTGGCCTACAGTATTGGTACCTTTTTAGACGTTTTCCACAACTATGAGTCTTTCTTTTGTATCATGGTCCTTGATGGCACCATTCTTCTAACCTCTACTTTCTCTGTTGTTTTAGATATCAAAAATTGTCTTCTCTTCCATTTTCACCAACAGATGCCAAGTACTTTGTAGTGCCTGAAAATAGCTGCCTGTGAGCATCAATTGAATCTCCTGTATGTTGTTTAGTTTCCTGAGCTAAGTTTAGGAAAGGCGGCCCAGTGGAGTTGCTGCATTACAGCGCCAGAGATCCGGATTAGATCGTGACCACGGGTGCTGTCTGAGTTTGTTCGTTCTGCCTGCGACCATGTGGGTTTTCTCCGGGTGCTCCGGTTTCCTCCCACGCTCCAAAGATGTACAGATTTGTAGGTTAATTGGCTTCGGTAAAATTGTAAATTGTCCCTAGTGTGTAGGATAGTGCTAGTGTACAGGGTGATCACTGGTCAGCAGGGAATCGGTGGCAGAAGGACCACTTTCCATGCTGTATCTCGAAACTAAACTAAAAATCTATCCTTTTTCCCCAGATTTAATGTAATCTCTACCGTGAGGTGTTCACCTCCATCTCTCTGCACATTCTATGTATTTTGAGCATTTGTTTTGAGGACTCAAGGTTCACATGATACAGAAGAAACGTTCAAGTTATAAACGTGAGCTGCATTCAAACTTTGTCCTCAACAACAAAAGAGAATTCTGACATGGACCCCCATCAACAATACAAACACACTTCAAGATTTTAATACCTCTGCAGGTATCAGAACCCACAGCAAATGGAAATAATTTCCAAACTGTCCTTTATGGCAGCAAAATATTTGAAACAATTATTGTTTGCTGTGCCCTTTGTTTCCAGTAAAATTAGAGCATTGTAGAAGAGACGTGCTGTAATAGAATGTGGACCTGGAGTTTCTAGTGCATGAGACACAAAGGTTTAGCAGGTAAGTAGTTAGGAGTGTTATCATTTACTAAAGAGATGTGAAATGCAGAAGTAGAAGAGTTTTGATGTAACTTTGCAGAGTACCGTTCAGATTACACCCAGATTACAGAAAACAGTTTTGGACTTATATTTGACTTATTACAGTTATAGTTATGGAAGAATATATTTGCATTGGAGGTAGTACACAGAAAGTTCATCAAATTAAGTGCTGAGATGAAAGCGTTGACACATGAGTACAGGTCGAGCTGAATAGACTTATACACACTGCATGAGGTCCTCATATTGATTCTTAAGGAATATTTACTTATGACAAGATGTTTCCATTATGGGGATATACATACTAGAGAGCAATGTTTCAGAATAAAGGGTTAACGCATTTAAGGTTGTGATAAGATGGAAATTCTTCTCTCAGAGATCTTTACTCTTTGGAATTCTCAATTAGACAACTGTGGAGGCAAAGTCATTGAATGTATTTCAAGGTGGAGACGAACAGATATTTGGACAACAAGGAAGTTAAGGAATATGGGGAGAGAAAGGTAAACAGATGTGAAACACGAAACAAGGCTGGAGGGCCGATCAGCTCATTCCTGGCACTGTTTTACATGTTCTTAGGCTCATGTGTAAAAATAACCTACTTAGCAATGTTGCTTACTTATTGCATCAAAGGATCCAAGGATCAAGACGGACAAATCTGGCAGGAGTGGATAATTTGGGAAGAGCACAACTCATTTATTAATTTATTTTCATTTTTTTCCAATTGAGACAGATCAACATTCTTGTATTGGCCTATATTTTGTCTTGAAGTGTGTTGTCATGGGAAACTTTCAGGAACTAATGAAATAATTATGTAATTTAAGGAAAATTTCAGTAATCGAAAGAAATGAAGTGTAATCAAGAGGTATTTATAGCATTAATCATCCATGGCTTAAATATGCAAAGTTATAAATGACCACTTAACAATGATATAAAACTTTATTGAGGGGTTATTATTGTACTTGAGAATAATACACGAAGAGATAATAATAGTATTAAATCTGTTGTATTTATCTATATGCAACACAGAAAATACTTATTTATAATGAAGGAAAGAGCACATAAAACAATTTGAAAGGAAATTCTTCTTGAAGTTTTGGTGGAGTGGGGGCTCATACTACTTTTCTATTTCCAACTGAAATCACTTGATAGTTCTGGTATTGTGGCGTTATGGTGGATCTGTAAAATCCATTACTGATGGCTTTGGATTACTAATACAAACCAATGATCAACACATTTTGAATTAGAACCAACAACACAGGGGCTGTTAAAAGACAATTGCCATTTGAACAACATGCTAAATTCCTCAAAACAAAATCAACTTTCTGACAAATGAAAATTGTCCATTGTACATCCATATTCTTTTATTACGAAAGTAAAAAAGATATACTTGGTACCATTTGTGTTTCATTGGTATTTTAATTGTTAAAATTTATATTATTATACAGTTACTGAGATGTAGTTTTAAATTTATCACAAGACTTACAAGTTTGGGTTTTCCATTCTTTGATTACAAAATTGAATAAAATTACATGGGACAGTTTTCGCTCCAGTGCTGTTTTATCTCCTTTCGGCACAGAAAACATTTGATACAAACCACTGAAGTAATCTGCTAACAATGGAAGGGATTCTTGTCTTCTTTTGTTTTCAAACTCTGGTTTCCCGGGCAGAGGTTTAAGGCGGTATTGACAAATGGAATGGTAACGAAAGGAACATATATTTTACCTTTTGCACTCAGAGGCTATACATTAGCGGTTATAAACTACCTTTTATTCTTGGTAGCTCATCACAAACACATTACAAAGAACATGAATTCTTTTTAACGGCTGACATGTTGCTGAATGAATTCCCCAACAATAGCTTTCCAGTATATAATGGTGAAAATCTCCAGCATCTAGTAATTCGAATAACCTTAATACTCACAGTTCTAATCAAAACCAGGAAAGCATTTTGCATCAGGATCAGATGCTATGATAAATTTAACTTCATGAGGTATTTTGACTTAAGTAACTGTACTGATTATTAACCATATATGCTGTAATTTGTTGCAATAGAAGTTACTGCTCTCTCACTGCCAGCCACTTGTGTTAAGGGTACACCACCAAAATGGTTGAAGATAGGCATGGATCTATAATCATTACATAGATCCAATTGCAAACAATTGCATTTCCATTTGTAATTTAATTCAAACTGGAACTAGGGAATAGTCCAGTTCACAGTTAGATTTCAGGGATAACCCTGGAAATCATAGCATTTTTAGTAATAAGCATATTGATGAATCTAGCCTAGAACACACACACAGTGGATCACCATCTGTTTGCCACAGCAAACATCTGCTTTTCATTGCAGGGTTTTGAAAGCTAGAGTTACATATCATCAGCTGAGGAAATAAAGCGTTTCTTACAAAATCAACACACATGCATATTTTCTACAAGCAAAAGGCTTTTTAGATTAATACAATCTATGTCCCAAAAATAAAAATTCCTAATTTATTCAACATGATATCAAATATAAAATTTAATAAGACTGTATCATTAATGTAACTTTTCAATATTTGTAAATTATTTTGCAGTATTTAGTCACTATTGCATTTTGAGTGACATTGTTGATTTTCAAAAACTAAAGATTCTAATGCTGATAGATTAGTGCAAGTTAATTATACCGGAAGGCTTTTTGGTCAATTCCTTATGAAAAAATCTGATTGAATATTTATTTGTTTAGGTTTTTTTTAATGAATTGTTTTTTGCCTGAAATACACACTTTATTACATGTCTAGCCAAAATTAATCATCATTATAATTTTATAATACACTAGAGTATGAAAAATCTTCAATTAGATGTAAAAAATCCTTCAATAGGAATCAGACTAAGACTTTCATTAAGTTACCAGTATGAATTGAGGTTTAGGGTAAATAGATTACTTGCATAACAGAAATGAATAGGTCTTTAAATGATTCAAAACAACAGTAATTTAATATCAAAAACAATGATATTTCTTTAGCAGTGCAAATCGGTGTTGTCATTTACACTGCAGAATACAAATTATGTTTCAGTACATCTTGTTTATTCATCTTCAACCATTGGCTATCAGGAGTTAACCCATTACTACAGACTTTGCAAAAAGAAAAAAAACTTTCAATTTCACAAAAAAACATCAGCATTGGCATATATAAAATGAGCCACACCCTGCTAATAAGCAGTTTGCATAAGTGGAATTTATAGGACACTCAAATGTCACATTTAAAATAACCAACAAAAAGAAAATAATCAATAAAGAACAATTAAACTTCCAAAGATTAAGTGCTTTATGCATTCACATTTTACTTCAGAAAAAAGGCGCGATTAGATATCCCTTAAAGAAAATAGCAAGAATATTGACCACCCTCCCCTCTACCAGGTAAAACATTGGAATTAATAACTTCCGTTGCTAAACCTGCCCTACAAACCTGAATATCTTTCCTGATCTGTCATAGTAAGCAGTCAGGAATGGAGTTCAAGTTCAAGTTCTGGTTTTATAAGAGTATATCTTGGATCCAGCCTTGGAATAAATCCCTTAAAGTCTCTTGAGGCATGTGTACCAAACACATCCAATGCCCTTCTGTTCATCAAAGCAAACCTGAGTGAAACAGAAATACAGAAATAAATGTGCAAGAACCGTCTGATGTTATGAAATGGTGGCACAATTGAAGAACAGAATGAATAGATGAGGATAGAGGGGAGGGAGACTGGGGTAAAGCACCTGTCCCACTTAGGACACCTGAACGGAAAACTCTGGAGACTTTGCGCCCCACCCAAGGTTTCCCTGCAGTTCCCGGAGGTTTTTGTCCTCCGGCAACCACCTTCAACTAGCATCGCAACCGGCTTTGACTAAAAAATGACCAATTTTTAAAACGGAAACCACTTTCGACCATTGGGAGACTGACAAAAACCTCCGGGAACCAGGAACACTTCACTCATTCTCGCTTGCTCTCAAACGCGTCACACCGACAGTGGCCAAAACAGGAAGAGCAGCAAGCTCAGCTACACTTTTAATTTTATGAAGTGGAAAGGAAGCCCTTGCCAGCATCGTTACAAAAACACAGGTCATTCTGGAAATGGGACCATCTATTGTGAATTGTTTACGTAAGTGTGAGTTTACACAAGTTGCCTATTACTTATATCAGGGAGTGGCTGTATGTTTAAAATCAAATTCAATAGATTTTGGGGTGAATGGATGTGGGGTTTGTGCAGAAAAGTGGGGTTGGTTTAAAAAGTAAACAAATATTTTTATTGAAAGGCAGGGAATACACGAACATCTGAGCAACTTGTTTTTATTTTAGGCTCTTACCTTTACTTTCTATTGTTAATGAACATGCTGTCAAACACTGACCTCCAGTGGTCAGAAAATGCCATGGCATGCAGGCATGAGCACCATTCCAGCATTTTACTTCTGTAGCTAATAACTGGCATTGTTAAAAGCAACTACCTTTTCAGTGTTTCAGACCTCCGTTTATCACAGTTATACCTTTACCCACAGCATGGAAACAGACCCTTTGGCCAAACCAATCCATAAGATGCACATCCTAGCTAATCCCATTTGTCTGCGTTTGGCCCATATCACTCTAAACCTTTCCTATCCATACACTTATCCAATTATCCTTTAAATGTTATTTAAATGTTACCACTTCCTCTAGTAGTTTGTGCCATATGGATACCACTCTAAATGAGAGAGGTTGTCCTTCAGGTTCCTATTAAATCTTTCTTTCTCACCTTTAGCCTTTGTCCTCTCGATCGTGATTACCCAACCCCAGGGAAAATACTGTATACCATCACCCTATCCATGCTTGTTGTGATTTTATATACCTCAATAAGACTCAACTTTTTAGTTTCCTATGCTGCAAGGAATAAATTACTACCCGACCCAACCTTCCCTGTAACTCAGTTCCTTGAGTCCCGACAACATCCTCGTAAATCTCTTCTGCATTCTTTCCAGCTCAATGGCATCTTTCCTCTTGCAGGGTGACCAAAATGAACACAATACTACAAGTGGGCTCGCAAATAAAATCTTGTACACTGCAAAGTAACATCCCAAATTATCTACTCAATGTCCTTATTGATGAAGGCCAAGCTGCCTGATGCATTCTTCACCACCCTGTCTTCTTGTGATGCCACCTTAAGAGAAGTATGTACTTGTATTCATAGCTTCCTCTGCGCTACAACATTCCCCAGAGCCCCAGTGTTCACTGTGAAGATCTTGCCATGGTTTGATTTCCAAAAATGTAACACCTTGCACTTATCTGAATTAAACTCCATTTGCCATGCCCCAGCCCACTTACTCAGTTGATTAAGATCCAGTTGTAATTCTTGATAACATTTCTTCACCGTCCATGATACCACTTATTTTAACGTCATCTGCAAACCTACCAACCATGGAGACACAAGAGACTGCAGGTGCTGGAATCTTGAGCAAAAGTGCTGATGGAACTGAGTGGTTCAGGCACCATCTGCAGAATGTATGGACAGACAACATTTTGGGTCGGAGCCCTTCTACAGACTGCCAGAAGGCGGTTCCAAAGGACAATCTCGACCCTAAATATTGTCTGTGCATTCCCTCAACAGATGCTGCCAGACCTACTGAGTTCCTCCAGCACTTTGTTTTTTGCTCAGTTTGCTAACCATGCATCTGTACATCCTCATCCAAATCATTGGTACAGGTGTGAATGGGCCCTGCACGGACCTCCTATCATCACTCTCTGCTTGCTACCATCGCCAATTATATATCTTTTTACATATCTCTCCATGGATCCCATGTGAAATGACCTCTTATTCCTCACCTTCACCCTGCAGGTCTCACTGGATGATCCCTCAGCAATCTTATCCCAGACCACCACCCGAATGCTCTCCCCAATCAAAAATGCGACTCCCTCTCCTCTCCTTCCAGCCCACCCGCAGCACCTGCACCCAGGAACACCGTACTGCCAGCAGTCCTATTCATCCGCTAGCCATTTATCAGCAATGGTTACAGTACCGCAGGCCCACATACCTATCCATGCCCTGAGTTAATCCACCTTACCTAACATACCACTTGCATTGAAATAAATACAATGTAATCCAACAGTCTTTCCACACATCCTGACCCTTACCATAATGGATGCTCAGCACTTTGAGTCTATATCACAAGAGGAAAACTGTCTACCATAGTTAAACCCACTTTATAGCTCCTGGTCATACCTTCCAGATTACAGGTTTAAAATGTTCCTCTTGGTATTTTAAAATGCATTGAGGATTTCTGTCTCCATCACTCTTTTGGGCAATGAATTTCTGACCAGCACCACTCTCTAATATTTGCATTGGTTTATTTAAGTCTATGCCTTCAGTTCATTCATCTTTTTGCCTTATTCTATTTTTTGCCTCATATTTTTGGACTGTTGCCTCAACCTCCTTTGCAGAAAAGAAAACAATACATTATCCATTTAAATATACATTTAAAAAGCTTAATCCCCTGACATCAGTCTGAAGAAGGGCCTCGATCCGAAACATCACCCATTCCTTCTCTCCAGAAATGCTGCCTGTCCCGCTGAGTTACTCCAGCATTTTGTGTCTATCTTCAATACATTATCCAATCTTTTTTTCATTTTCTTTCTCTCTGGTATTATGATATTCATTGTCTTAATGTGGTGCCTGGAACTCTACAGTGTCCTGGATGTGGTCTAAAGTGCATTTTTTAAACATTCCAGTAGAGTAATTTAAACTTCTATTTTATGTTTCAGGTAAAGTATTTTACACGTCTTTCCTTTTTAACATGCTTATGTATTAGAAACATAGAAACATAGAAAATAGGTGCAGGAGTAGGCCATTCGGCCCTTCGAGCCTGCACCGCCATTCAATGTGATCATGGCTGATCATCCAACTCCGTATCCCGTACCTGCCTTCTCTCCATACCCCCTGATCCCTTTAGCCACAAGTGCCACATCTAACGCCCTCTTAAATATAGCCAATGAACTGGCCTCAACTACCTTCTGTGGCAGAGAATTCCAGAGACTCACCACTCTCTGTGTAAAGAATGTTTTCCTCATTTTGGTCCTAAAGGAATTCCCCCTTATCCTTAGACTGTGACCCCTTGTTCTGGACTCCCCCAACATCGGGAACAATCTTCCAGCATCTAGCTTGTCCAACCCCTTAAGAATTTTGTAAGTTTCTATAAGATCCCCCCTCAATCTTCTAAATTCCAGCGAGTACAAGCCAAGTCTATCCAATCTTTCCTCATATGAAAGTCCTGACATCAGTCCAGGAATCAGTCTGGTGAATCTTCTCTGTACCCCCTCTATGGCAAGGATGTCTTTCCTCAGATTTGGAGACCAAAACTGTACACAATACTCCAGGTGTGGCCTCACCAAAACCCTGTACAACTGCAGTAGAACCTCCCTGCTCCTATACTCAAATCCTTTCGCTATGAATGCTAACATACCATTTGCTTTCTTCACTGCCTGCTGCACCTGCATGCCTACTTTCAATGACTGGTGTACCATGACACCCAGGTCTCATTGCATCTCCCCCTTTCCTAATCTGCCTCCATTCAGATAATAGTCTACCCTCATGTTTTAGTCACCAAAGTGGATAACCTCACATTTATCCACATTATACTGCATCTGCCATGCATCTGCCCATTCACTCAGCCTATCCAAATCACCCTGCAGCCTCCAAGCATCCTCCTCACACCTAACTATACCCCCCAGCTTGGTATCATCTGCAAATTTGGAGATGTTGCATTGAATTCCCTCGTCCAAATCATTAATATATATTGTAAATAGCTGGGGTCCCAGCACTGAGCCTTGCGGCACTCCACTAGTCACTGCCTGCCATTCTGAAAAGGACCCGTTTACTCCTACCCTTTGCCTCCTGTCTGCTAGCCAGTTCTCTATCCACATCAATACTGAACCCCCAATACCGTGTGCTTTAAATTTGTATGCTAATCTCTTATGCGGGACCTTGTCGAAAGCCTTCTGAAAGTCTAGATATAACACATCCACTGGTTCTCCCTTATCCACTCTACTAGTTACATCCTCAAAAAATTCTATCAGATTTGTCAGACATGATTTACCTTTCGTAAATCCATGCTGACTTTGTCCAATGATTTCACCACTTTCCAAATGCGCTGCTATCCCATCTTTAATAACTGACTCTAGCAGTTTCCCCACTACCGATGTTAGACTAACTGGTCTGTAATTCCCCGCTTTCTCTCTCCCTCCTTTTTTAAAAAGTGGGGTTACATTAGCTACCCTCCAATCCTCAGGAACTACTCCAGAATCTAAGGAATTTTGAAAAATTATCACTAATGCATCCACTATTTCTGTGGCTACCTCCTTGAGTACTCTGGGATGCAGACTATCTGGCCCTGGGGATTTATCGGCCTTCAATCCGTTCAATTTACCCAACACGGCCTCCCGGCTAACCTGGATTTCACTCAGTTCCTCCATCTTATTTGACCCCCGTTCCACTGCTATTTCCGGCAGATTATTTATGTCTTCCTTAGTGAAGACAGAACCAAAGTAGTTATTCAATTGGTCTGCCATGTCCTTGTTCCCCATGATCAATTCACCTGTTTCTGACTGCAAGGGACCAACATTTGTTTTAACTAGTCTCTTTCTCTTCACATATCTATAAAAACTTTTGCAGTCAGTTTTTATGTTCCCTGCCAGTTTCCTTTCATAATCTATTTTCCCTTTCCTAATTAAGCCCTTTGTCCTCCTCTGCTGCATTCTGAATTTCTCCCAGTCCTCCGGTAGGCTGCTTTTTCTGGCAAATTTGTATGCCTCATCTTTTGTTTTTATACTATCCCTGATTTCCCTTGTTATCCATGGATGCACCACCTTCCCCGATTTATTCTTTTGCCAAACTGGTATGAACAACTTTTGTACTTCATCCATGCAGTCTTTAAATACCTTCCATTGCACATCCACTGTCAACCCTTTATGAATCACCTGCCAGTCTATCTTGGCCAATTCACATCTCATACCTTCAAAGTTACCTTTGTTCAAGTTCAGAACCCTTGTTTCTGACTTAATTTTGTCACTCTCCATCCTAATGAAGAACTCAACCATATTATGGTCACTCTTGCCCAAGGGGCCACGCACAACAAGACTGCTAACTAACCCTTCCTCATTACTCAATACCCAGTCTAGAATAGCCTGCTCTCTCGTTGGTTCCTCCACATGTTGGTTGAGAAAACTATCCCGCATATATTTCAAGAAATCCTCTTCCTCAGCACCCCTGCCAATTTGATTCACCCATTGTATTGATTGTATTGACCTGCTAATTCTGATAGATGAGACAGTTCAGTCCGCTCCAATATGACTCCTCACAATTTTACTATTTATTGTGTCTAATGTCGCTTTGCTTGCTCGCCCCAATCTACAAGGCCAAATTGACCAAGCTGTTCCAAAAGAAACAGCTACTGTGCGGCATCTCAATGGTACGTGGGTCGTGACCTTCCACAAATTCCTTATATACTGGATAATATGTCTCTACAAACCTGTACCAACCAGATTTTATTTTATTTTGAATGTTCTAATTAGTTCATGCTTCAATGCTTTTCCTTGAAATTAAAAAAAAAAAGACTTAACAATTTTTTTGATCATTTAACATCATTTAAATAATATAAACAATTGAAACATCTCTGTCCGGTGATCTGGAAACACTGAGAAGCTCACTGGCATTAACGGGAAGTGAGGCTATTGTTATTGGTCATCATGGCATCCAAGGCAGGACCTTGGTGTTATGCAGGCTGAGACCTCATTGCAACTCCTTGCACCGTGCTGTCAATCTCTGGAATCAGGAGGGGAGATGAGTACTGCATCTGCATAATTGGAATAGGCTTGTGTGGCAGAGAAAGAGTCGCAAACAGGCTGAATCAAACACAATTTAAACCTTCATTTTGCAAATTACTCGAATGAATTCTATTTGGGTTTTTATTGCTTCCCTACCAGCTTCTTGTTATCTTCCTGCAATCTGTTATTCCTTTCTTCACTAACATCACAATGTCATTATCTTATAACATTTTGGCTTGTCAATTGTGCACCACACATTTAAATCGATATCACTGGTAATATCCTCAAAACTAAAGGACCTGACACTGATTGTTACAGAACCAACTGCAAACAATCTGCCAGCTGATTATTCTTCTCTGATTTCTGCCAATGAGCACGTTTTGCAATAAAATTTGGCATGTTCCCTTGGACTCAAGAGCTTAGATTTATCACCCGCCTTTCACATAGAACCTTTTTCTAAAGCCATGCGAAAATTCATGGCGACAATGTCAAATGCAGTACATCCTTCTAGTTACTTTGTCAAAACATTCAATCAATCACAAATGACAAAAATGAACTGGAACACTTACTTTCCCTTTGTAAGCCTCAGGAGAAATTTCCAATAGGAAGGTCGGAGGTTCTGAACTTCCATCACTGCCTAAATATGATGTGGGAAGTAAATCACGATTGTTTAAAAATTCTCAATAAAATGCAATGTGAAATACAAAATGAATGTATAAGACATATTACTGAATCATGCATTATTTATTATTTAATCCTACAGTAAAGTTTTTCAAACCTGCATTTCTGACAAGTGTATCCTACTCATTTTGTGAATTAGCCATTTAATGAATTCCAACTTTCATTATGTCCCAAGGGAACATTCCTGTTAACTATAATTGTCTTCTTAGTAATATTCAGTAAAAAGTATGAATTTGCAAATACATTAATGATGTGGATCTCACGTGCACTCATTGTAATAATCATTTTATTCTGTCACATTTTAGTTTAATTTAGCTTAGATACAGCGTGGAAACACACCATTCGGCCCACTGAGTCTGAGCCAACCATAAATAACCATACACTAGCTCTATCCTACACACTAAGGACAATTTACAGATGCCAATCAACCATGAAACCTGTGCATTTTTGGAATGTGGAAGGAAAATAGAGAATCCGGGGAAACCCACATGGTTATAGGAAGAATATACATCTCCGTACGGAAAGCAGCCAAGGTCAGGATCGAACCCAGGTCTCAGGTGCTATAAGGCAGGATCTTTACCGTTGTACCACTGTACTGCCTTGATTCATTTTCATTCCTTTATCTGTTCCTAGAGTATAGGCAGTCTCTATATTACGTAGTGCTACCATTATGTGAGTGCATCTCCCTACCAGATGGAACACTTTGTCCCATTCCCTGACAAATTGTTTAAACCCTTCCTGACAGCACAGGCAAACGTCCCTGTGGAGATGCTGGTCCTGTTCTCATTCAAGTGCAACCTGTCCAACTTTATAGGTCCCACCTTCTCCAGAAACAATCTCATTTCCATAAGATAGACACAAAATGCTGGAGTAACTTAGCGCGACAGGCACCATCTCTGAAGAGATGGAATGGGCAATCTTTTGGTTTAAGACCCTTCTTCAGACTGAGAAGTATGAAGAAGAGCCTCGACCCGAAACGTCACCAATTCCTTCTCTGCAGAGATGCTGCCTGTCCTGCTGTTACTCCACAGCATTTTGTGTTTATCCTCGGTATAAACCAGCATCTGCAGTTCCTTCCTACTCATTTCCATAACAATGTCCAATATTACACTGTGTCAGCTGAAGATCTCAGTTTCTGGAAAGCAAAGACGGTGGGCAATAAGTGGGTCATGGCAATGAACTTTGTAAGACTTAATTCCTCGGTATTCACAAATATTCAACAAATCATGAAGGTCGGTGCTCAATATGCCAAATATACACAATGCAGTTACAAAGCTTTTCAGTGGCCCTCCAGTAACCACACCTCCAATTCTATATTGATCAGCAGCCTTGTTTCGTGTCACTGACTTTTTAGTCATTTAACCAATACACATAAATAAATGTATCTATAAAACTAATACTTTAAATGAAACATATGAAGCAAAATTAGGCCTTAGTCCATCTTCAGCTAATCATATTAGTGTATTCAATCAGTGCTTATCTATCATGTTCCTTCATATGGCCTAATCCTTCACCCTGTGGTTGCTGAATGTCTGCAGAAAACTGCTGATTTTTAGCAGAAGAGATTGGAGGTGATGCATAAACATGTTTGAACACCTCTGGGCAGTGAGATGGGGATAGGAGTCAATTTCAGACACTGTGTATCTTTCCTTTAATCCACCTCACCATCTTGCGTAACTTGCCAGTGCTTTCTGAGTACGCTTGAACCTTTCCATCGCTTCCCCCAATTGGATGGTCCATAAATCATTGATCACTATCCCATGTGTACTGTCTCACAGTTTCCCAAGCTTCAACGACGTGAGATAGAGTAGGCTGATCATAAAAATTGCAGATTAGCTTTAAGCAACAGTAACTGCTCAGGACATTGGCTCTCAGTTGAAGAATCACCTAATGAGCAGCATTGGCTGGAGGTCTAAATCATTAAAATTAGCAGGCAGCTTAAGGTAGCTATCCTCTTGGTTACAAACGTGGGTGTGCTTGAGTGTTGCCAAGGTGCATAGAAAACTGCTTGGAAGACAGACAGAAAGTAATGTGTAGACACGTATTCATTTCACATCAACTGATATAATTGCAAGAGCCCATGAAACACGCGCAAGTCATCATAAAGGATCAGGGTATCTACATAATACCAAAATTGTGTTAAACTACTGAGTCGGTGCCATCCGAGATAAATAAAGCATCTCCCCTTGTTATGCCACAAAACCATCAATTTCTTTTGAACTGCATAATGGACAAAATCACAGTGAAGATTCATGTGTAGATTGCAGATTTTCCAAGAAAATCTTTGAAATGTTACTTCAATCAATTGTTTTTGTAGCACATACTCAAAAGTAATCTGGTAGCTCTATCTGATTAGAAAAGCAATGGGAGAAATTTCTAAATAAAAATCTACTCATAAATCAGACTTTTAGCTGGTACTTACCGCTTGAAAACATACAGCTGTGGAAATTGCATAGATGATGGTGTCTGCATGTGCAAAGTATGGACATTTTCCTGCTTCAATGCCTTTGAAATATAGTGTCTGCAAACAAAGATGAATATTAACTGATTAGACAAATCCAATCACCAATTTATTTTAATACCAGTTTATTCATAATACCAGAACATGGATTTCTTAATAACAGTGCTAATTAAACCCAATACCCTGCAATACTTTATGTATGTGAAATGTTGCTGATATTCCCTTTTTGTGATGAACAAAAAGAACAGCAATTTTCAAAATGATCATCCCATAGCATTTGACAATAGGAAAGCCACGGTTAATGTCATGAAGATGGAAGACTAAGGTCACCGTGTGGGTGGTTTCCTTGAAAACTCGCCATCTAAACATGAACATATAAACCTTTTACAACTTCATGGTCACATTTTTCTTTGACATTTGGTCTCAATATGCTGTGATAGGAAAAAGGGAATTATTTGGTTTCAGATAAGTGTATTGTCATCTTCACCATGCTGCAATGAAATTGCTTGTTCTCATGAAAGTCAAAGAGCACACAGTGTACATGGTAATGATAGCTACAACAAAAAATCCAACAATTAATGCAAAGCAGCAGAATGGTGCAAAGATTATAGTTCAAATATTATGGTGCAATCTGAAGTAGTGGGAAAAATAATCCTTGTGCAATCATGGAGTAACGGAATGAGATAGAGTTAAGAGTAAGAGTGAACGGGCTGTGAATGAGAGCTCCCACTCTCGATAGCTAATCTACCAGAAAAATCTATATGTAGATATTGAAAGCGAACCGAATAATACTCAGCTGGTGTGCTTCATAAAATAATAACCTCCTGACAATTATTTGTACGATAATCATACAAATTAATTGTGCACTCATTGGCACCAGAAACACTGAAAACATATCCAGCAATTTAAAAAAAAGAGAAAATTGGCAGAAAATAATTGCTGGAAAGAATACTTCATGGCTCATTTGAGCTGCTGCATGAACATAAATAACAGAAGGTGCAGTAAATTTAATTTTAAAATGTACTCATGTGTCTGGAAAGTATGAAACATAAATAAACCCATAAGCTCTCTCCACTGTTCAATACCTCCTCTATTTATGTGCCCAATCCTTTCATCCCATTGTACCATTAGATCCTGAAAATATTTCTGTCTCATTACAAAATAAGGAGATACAAGAAACTGAAGATGTTGAAATCCGGAATAATAATCAAATTGCCAGAAGAACTCAGTGAGTCAAGCAGCATCTGCAAAGGCAAGTGAATGGTCGATGTTTCAGTTCGAGGCCCTGCATCAGCACTGAGGGTGTAGGGTGTAGATTGGCGGTATATAGAAGTGAGAGCTATATTCCCATCATCCTCCCCTCATCACTGAAGATAGACTCAAAATGCTGGAGTAACTCAGCAGGGCAGGCAGCATCTCTGGAGATAAGGAATGGGTGATGTTTTGGGTTGAGACCCTTGACCAGTCTGAAGAAGGGTCTCGACCTGAAACGTCACGCATTCCTTCTCTCCAGAGATGCTGCCTGCCCCGCTGAGTTTCTCCAGCATTTTGTGTCTATCTTTGGTTGAAACCAGCATCCACAGATCCTTCTCCATTTAACACTAAGCAGCCTCTGTCTCGCCTCTGTCTCACCTCTTCCTATCACTTCTGTATGTTAGCACTCATTCCTTGACACCCTCAGGCCTGGTACAGGGACTGGACCCAAAACATTGAGAGCCCACTGACATAGAGAATTGCAAAGATTTACATATCTTGTGAAAAGTAATCTCTCTCCATCAAATGGCCAACCCTATAGCCTTCAGTATTTTCTTGTTGTATCCTATAAATTCTATTCAATATATATTTCAATATGATCATCTCTCATTTTTAATTTTGATATTTGATATATTCACTAGTTTATTTAAGATAAAAATGGAAATTATTATCTTTGGAGTATTAGGAGATGGAAACAAATTAAATATATCCCACATCTCATTTTTTAATTATGGTTTAATAATAGCGAAAAAACTCATACTCAAATTCTGGAAAAAGGCTACTATACCAACACTCAAAATGTGGATTGGTAATATGTTGGAATCGGCCCATTTGGAAGAAATGAGACTCCTCCTAATAGACAAAAAAAAGACCAATTCTTAACGAGTTGGTCTCCATTTATTGATCTTGTGGATTCATGGGGTGTAATAGCATCGTAAAATTAAAAATTCTGGGTTTGAGTGAAAAATAATTAAGAACATTAAAAAAATATCGACTTGTGACGTGTGAGAATCTCCTTTCTGCTTCACTTTCTGACTTATTTGTTTCTTTACACCACACTCACTAGACTATTCTTTACTCTTCACTACTTCTTTCTTTCTCATTTCTTTCTAAAAAAAATTAAAAAAAAGATTAACAAAGAATGTTTTAATAATTCTGGGAACCTGTAAAAAGGTACTATTAAAATGTAATGTACTTACTTCTAATAAATAAATAAAAAAATAGAAATAAATTTAAAAATCTCTCATTTTTATATATTGCAGTGAATATTGGTCTATCTTATTCTTCAACCCTGGAGGGAATTTAACAAATCTAGACTGCACAGCCGCTAGACATATCTGTCCTTTTCAGAGGCCAAATTCACAGTACACCGATGAAATTGTTCTCGTCCTATGAAACACCAATGCGACTTCATAAACTTTGCATTCAAACTCTCTGCTAATAACGTCCAGCATGTAATATCCACATTCCCAGCTGTGACAATATTTACTTCCTGCATCTCATGAACCATCATCCTTTTGTACAATTTCACCAGTTCTCACCATTTAAAATTATATTCTGATTTTCTATAGTGATTTATATTTACATATTGTACTGCTTCTGACAACTTTTTACCCATTCACTTATGTCTCCATCCCGTTGCAGACTCTATACCAGTAGAAAGTCCAATAAAATGTACACATAACTAGTATCCTTATTTGGTGTGGAGTAACCCAGCCTGAAAAAGTTAAAAAAACCCATGGAACCAGACGGCTCTACATGCATTAATTGTCAGAATGACATTTAGGTTGAGTGAATTTTGAGTGTCAGATGCTGGTGGGCTTTCATGTTCCAACCATTTCATCAGCGGTTGGACCAATTATTGAAGCATTCTACAGTTATTTAAAGGGGAATTAGATATGTATCTGATAAGAAAGAACGTAAAATATGAAAAAATGTCAGGGAGATTAAAGAATCTGTTCCTGTTGAAGAGATGCTACCTGCAAACGTACTGTGAACTGAATAGTCTCACTCCATGCTTTAATGAAAGGATTTATTGCCCAGAATGGAAAAATTTGTAATTTAGTTTGCTATTCGAACACAATCATAAATAGATGGGAACAGCAGAATAAAAAAGAGAAATCTAGCTATTCTTTATCCCCACTTCTCCCAAACCAAAAATGATCAGATTGGCACGGTCTATGTCTCAACAAGGCTTTAAAACAGAAGAGGAGATGTGTACATCATGGCTGGGACAAATGCTAACTGACTTTATATATCCATTGGAAACCTCTAGAGAATTTATGCCACTTATGCCACTTGGTTTCCCAGGTTTTGCTCCGTGTTCTACCTAGACTCAGTTCAAAAGAGGCCACGTCTACATCCAATATTTTCCTAAGTGTTCATTTGGTAAATTGATGGATTTTCGTGGGGATTCAATAAGCAATGAGGATGAGAGCTGCACTTCAAAGTCTTTTACTCTTCTATCGTTGGGAAAGGAGACCCCCCCCCAGCACATACAAGATGAAAACCTGCTCCATGTACCTGCTAGTCATAGAGTCATACAGAATAAAAACAGGTCTTCAGCCCACATGTTTGTGCTGACCATTAAGCACCCATTTACTAATCCCATTTTTTTCCTCCTGCAATCAACAACCCTCGGATTGTACTATCATGCACAATTTTCAATGGCTAATTTACTCATGACCCTGCATGTCTTTGGGATGTTGGAGGAACCTGAGGCACCTGGAATAAACACACTATCAGAGAAAGTGCAAACTCTACACATACAACGTCAGGATTGAACATGGATCACTGGAGCTGTGAAGCAGCAACTCGACCAATTGTGCCACTATGCCACCCAAAAGGAAAAAAAGGTAACAGCAATTACCCCAACATAACAAAACAAACACTAATTACATTGTTCACACTGTAAGATAAGAGCATCTAAATTGACATTTACAAAATGCAAAATTTATTTCACCTCCACAAGTTTGGAAGCCAGGTACGTAGAGATGCTTGTGCTTTTGTAAAACATCATTGACATTCCTGCTAAGAAACCTGCATAAAAAAATATGATTGTTGCACATTAATACAATGGATAGATTCTCACCAACAGCAATAGTAATCCAATTTAAAATGTTTAACTCTTCATTGAATAATATCTTGGATTGCACCATTTATGGTTTAATAATCAGCCTTTTTAGAAAAAGATTTGAACTATCGAAAGTATACTTTTACACTAAATTACATTATTGGAAGACACAAATTAATCAAAGCGAATGTGATAATAATTTCATACAGAGCTCTCCATGTGACATTGTATAAACTAGCCATTACCCAGATCATCATTTTGGTTTACACAACAGTATTTTAGATCTGTTTCAAAGATCAAGGGCACATGCCATTGTCATGTTCAAATTGTTACATAATAACCACCCCATACAAATTTCTTGTATTATGGAGCTGAATTCTACTAATATTCAGAACAATAAAATTAGAAAAGCATTTGGATGGACTTTAGTTAATTATTCTTCCTTTCTATTCTTTTCATCTCACGACTGGTCATCTCAGAGTTATATGTCAAACATTTTGGAAAAATGCTTGCAAAAAAAGAGCTAAAAAATTATTACTCTCACCAGCAATCAGTGCATGGAGTTCATCATCTAAATTTCTCACCCATCGGAGGAAGCAGCTAGTACCCTTAACATGAAATAAAAACACCAAGATTAAATAGCTTGTTCAGTAATATTGTAAATGCCTTTGTCAAATGGTATTCATTAAATGCCTTGATTATATATTGGAAAACCACGAAACATTTTGCTTAGTGAAAATGTTTAATGTCTGATGTTTAAAACAGAATTAAATAAAATTCAGAAATCACCCTATGTTGTGCCACAAATGTGTCCATTATTAATATATGAATCGGCCATTTTATTTAGGCGATTAAGAAATACTTTACATGTTGCAAATTTGCATTAAGGGCCTGTCCCACTGATGCGATTTTTCAGCAAACTGTCTGCAACCTTCAAGCTCGGGGGTACTCGCCTGAAAAACAGCGAGCTGGATCGACTGTCAGCGCTGAACACACACCAACACACACACAAGCACATCGCAAAGGCTGGGGGCCAGGGAAAGCGGGGAAGCACTGTCTGAAATTTACATGGTGCAAAGTCAAGGTGATACCCGCGATGAACAGGAAGGTTAAAGACGGCTGGCACAGTGTACGGTAAGTCCTTTAAAAGAGCGGGGGGGGGGGGGGCGGGGGGGGGGGGAAGTGGGGAAAAGGAGGGAGAAGGGGAGAGAAGGGGGGAGAAGGGGAGAGAGCGGGGGGAGAAGGAGTGGAGACACTTTTAAGAAGCCAGACAACTTTTAATTGATTCACAGCTGTGAAGTTCGGCGGGCATTTAACATTACTGGTCGGTTTTCCTTGGTTCTGAAAACTCTCCAATGTGCCAATTAAAATGCCCGGTCAGCAAAAGAGATTACCTACGGCTGCCTCGACTACCTACAACAACATGGGGACCCCACCACCACTGTACTACGAGTTCAAAAGTATCGATTTTCTCCATGCCGACCAATTTTTACTCGCAGAAAATGTTTAAGCTTGTTGAAACTGAGTGACCACTATGCGGGAACTCCTCTCAACCATGAAGAAGACTTACCAGTGACCACCTATGACCATGTGTCGACCATGCTGCGAGCTTGTGGCAAGTGCAAACTCTCCTAACCTCGCAAATAAGGTCGCCATAGTGGGACAGACCCTTTAGTTCCTACTCAATTTTCATGTGCTTCACACAAATTCCACCCTGAGGCCTTCCATTATTTTCTTTAAAAATGCTGGAGTTTCACATGGATTATCTACTGAGCTTATCACAAAAAAATATCTTGAGTAATTCATATTTCAAATCTGGTCTAACCCAATCTTGGTTAAATTACAAAATTGTAAAAGGATGGAAGCGAGTAAAGATAACTTACCTAGAAAGTTACTTCTGGGAAATGAAAAAAGTCACAGTACAAAAATGTGCTGGGCCTCTTAGATCAATCCATTGGTAACGACAACTTTTCACTAATACAGTGCATTCAGAAAGTATTCAGACCCCTTCACTTTTTCCACATTTTGTTACGTTACAGCCTTATTCTAAAATGGACTAAAATCTTTTTTTTTTATCATCAACCTACACACAATACCCCATAATAAAAAAGCGAAAACAGATGTTTAGAAATGTTTGCAAAGTAATTAAAAAGAAATAACTGAAATATCACATTTACATAAGTATTCAGACCCTTTAACGGCCTGTCCCACGTGATTGCGTGCGTTTGGCGCGACCAACCGGAAGCGGAGGTCAATGCGAAGTTCGTGCTACGTTCGCACGTGAGATCATTTACGCATATAAATCAAATCAGATGGGCATGAGGCGGGCCGACTGAATTTGGGCGTCACACAGTGACATCATCACGCAACGCCACGCGCTAGGTGTACGCCATCAAGACGCTGCATACGATGTCAAGACGCTGTGTGTGACCACAATGCGCCTGCGTGCGTACGTGGGTCGACAGACCGTTGGCGCGCAAAGACTTTGGTCACTGCAGGAATATCGGAGCCCCACGCGATGTCGGGGCCAGCCCCGCACAACTCCATACCCCTCAACGCTTCTAAGTGTGACCGGCCCCGCGCGGCCATACGGTGCCCATACACCTCAAGCGACCACGAGGTTGTGTAATTTGCGAGCCAAGGTCGCGTAAGTGGGACAGGCCCTTTACTCAGTACTTTATTATGGCACCTTTGGCAGCGATTACAGCCTCAAGTCTTCTTGGGTATGACGCTACAAGCTTGGCACACCTGTATTTGGGTAATTTCTCCCATTCTTCACTGCAGATCCTCTCAAGCTCTGTCAGGTTGGATGGGGAGCGCCGATGCACAACTATTTGCAGCTCCCTCCAGAGATGTTCGATTGGGTTCAGGTCCGGGCTCTGGCTGGGCCACTCAAGGACATTCACAGACCTGTCACAAAGCCATTCCTGCGTTGTCCTGGTTGTGTGCTTAGGGGTCATTGTCCTGTTGGAAGGTGAACTTCCGCCCCAGTCTGAGGTCCAGAACACTCTGGAGCACGTTTTCATCAAGGATCTCTCTGTACTTTGCTAAGTTCATCTTTCCCTTGATCCTGACTAGTCTCCCAGTGCCTGCCGCTGAAAAACATCCCCACAGCATGATGCTGCCACCACCATGCTTCACTGTAGGTATGATGGGCGGTGCCTGGTTTCCTCCAGACGTGACGCTTGGCATTCAGGCCAAACAGTTTAATCTTGTTTTCATCAGACCAGAGAATCGCATTTCTCATGCCTTTTGGCAAACTCCAAGCCGGCTGTCGTGTGCCTTTTACTGAGGAGTGGCTTCCGTCTGGCCACTCTGCCATAAAGGCCTGATTGGTGGAGTGGTGCAGATATAGTCGACCTTCTGGAAGGTTCTCCTATCTTCACAGAGGAACTCTGGAGCTCTGTCAGAGTGACAATTGGGTTCTTGGTCACCTCCCTCACCAAGACCCTTCTCCTCCGATTGCTCAGTTCGGCCGGGCAGCCAGCTCTATGAAGAGTCCTGGTGGTTTCAAAGTTCATGTAAATGTGATATTTCAGTTATTTATTTTTAATTACTTTGCAAAAATTTCTAAACACCTGTTTTCGCTTCTTCGTTCTGGGGTATTGTGTGTAGATTGATGATTAAATAAATAAATGTAATCCTTTTTTAAAATAAGGCTGTAACGTAACAAAATGTGGAAAAAGTGAAGGAGTCTGAATAGTTTGTGAATGCAGGTCGTAAGAGAATCAGGGCAGATTTGATGAATTAATGCAAAACAATAGGTTACAGGGGATAGTAAGATTGACGTGGTTGCTCTGAGAACCAGCAGACTCAATGAGAAAATACTTTCCCTCTTCTAGGTCATAAGAAAATGTGAGAAATCTCCCAAAAACTCCTGCAACATGTTTTCAGGGTGAGAGGGTCACCCAGACCTCCTTGCAGACAGCACATTGACCATCCTCCATAAATCTATGTGAATCATGGAGCATGTTCCTTTCTCCTGTGTAAACTACAGCCATTCCTCAAATTGCCCCATTTCATACAGTTGCAGAACTATTGCTTGGGTGATGTGTTTGTCCTGTAAGGATTGAGTTCCAGTTTCAGCTGCACAGTACTACAACAGAATGATTTGAGCAGGGTGCACTGAACATAGTAAACCACAGTTTCATGACCAAATCCAATAATGTTTTAATGAGATGGATTTGATATTGGCACTTTAGGAAATAACATTAGTTGGAATATGAAAACTTTATTGTCACATGACCAGGCACAGTGAAATTTGTTTGTATACCCAATGTATACAAATAGCAGCCACAAAGCTGCAAAGTACGCTGGCTCCTCCTTTTGTTCTCCCCCCCCCCCCACCGCAGTTCTCCCACACCGGGTCCTCCATTGTTCTTCCCCTCCCCCCTCACAGTTGGCCCCCGTCAAGACGATTCACTGCTCTCAATCAGGGGAGAATTTTATTTCATCATCTCTGTGGCAACTCTTCAGAAGAGTAACATCAAACATATTCCAAAGCTTTGTTTATCCCCTATTGCTTAGTGTTCATATTTGTTTAAAATATTTGCTTCAAATATCTCTTCCCCAAACCATGATCACAGTGAATGGCGGTGCTGGCTCGAAGGGCCGAATGGCCTACTCCTGCACCTATTGTTTATTGCGGGCAAATAGTTTTAACTTAAATTATTCCACCTAGCATAGCATAGCAATATATGAATACATTTCTCATCTCCTCTCCTCTTCCTGTAAGTCAGCGACATTTTAAAATGCATGATACATTTAACGCTTACAAAAAGAAAAGGGAATAGAATGCATGCAGAATGTTTTACAATACATTTCTAATAATTTTAAAATATCTCATTTGGTTTGGGAGACATTGGGGCCACATCCAGCGTTTTGGCCATAATCAATGAGGTATCTCATCCTCAAGTAGTTATACCATCATCCTTTGGAAATCACCAATGAAATGACTTTCCATGCTTTCAGGAACAGCAACAATATTTCGACAACGCTCTATGTGGAGTTAAAAATTCTCCCGTCCTTTCCGCACATTGTGTTGAAGATTTTCAGTCTATGGTTTTTAATTATTGGACCCGTTCACTTAAAGAAATAATTTTCCTCGACTCACCCAATTAAAGCCGACCACCTTGAAGACCTTAATTAAGGTGCCTCCAATCACTCTTTGTTGCAAATAAAACAGGCCTAACTCTTTATAACTGCTTTATATGCTTTCTGAAGCATTCATCCGTTTTACATTTCTGTGGCTTATATGTAGCAAAATACAATATTGTTTTGATTATTAAGTGACATTTCATTATTTATTTTTAACAAAATTAATGTAACATCTTAGCTTTCTGAAACATTCATGTGACATGTTTGCTTCTATTCTGTTAATAATTTTCTAGATATAAAACTTTTCTTTCATATGTTAATGTATTTTTAAAATTATGCTTATTCTTCAATCTATTACCAAATGACCTTGAATGTCTCCAAACCTACTTTTCCTGAAATATGCAATATATTCATTTCATTTTATTCGTGTTTAAATTTCACTAGAAAAGTGACATTCATATTTTTGTTGCAATATAATATACCCTCGTATAAGCTTGGGCGTTATTACCTTGTAAATACTGACAAAGGATCCTAGAAAAGCTCCAAGTTGAAAATTCTCTTTATTGTACAAAGCAGACAACAACCGAGATGGCTTTGTAAACAGGTGTCTAAATGCTGATGGAATACGAAGGCAGCACTGAATAAGGTAGCCAACACCGAACATCCGTATAAAACCCTGGAAGAAAGAGTTTTGTCAGTACTTTAGAAATAGCATGATATGGAAGCTTAATGGTTACATGTTCCAATTTTCTGGATTGAAGTTCCATCATAGTTTATTTAACTCAGTATTTTACGGACACTTTAAAAAACAAATCGCAAATGAAATGTGGCTGAATTAACTCTGACTTATAAAAGTGCAAGACATCCAATAGAGCAATGGTAATGCTACTCCACTATGATAAAAAGAATAAGAGTTCAAGTCCCTGCATGGCAATTTAAGTATTTGCATTCAGTTTTTAAACAAAAAAATTACAAATGAAATGACTCTCCAACAAATAGATTACGAAGCTAGCAGATTCTCTTAAAATTCAACTATTTCACTATTTCCCTTCAGGGAACAAACACTGCCATTCATTCCTGGTCTAGTTAATTAGAATCCCCATCCCCCACCAGCACTGTTGATTCATCTAATTCAGTTAGAATCCATTAAAAAAATCTTGAATTTCTTTACCAAGCGTTTGCTTTCATACCAAATATTAAAATAAAAATTAAAATGCTGAAAATGTAGGAAAAATGCACGACTGATAAGTCACTTCCAATTAAGGAATCACACATCCACACAACCACACAACCTGTCTTTTCTTGTCAAAAAATGTACTGTTTCTTTCTGAGTTTACGCAAATTATAGTGACTGACTTGGCTATATTCCTAAATGAACGGAAACATTTCAAGATAGTTGCTAATACAAATGTTGCATCATTAGGAGAGCACTATTCAGCTTTGACGTATTAGTGTATATGTTGAACAATGGAAAATGTATTTTAAATAGCTGATGAGAAAACTTTGTTAAAATTCTGATATACTACTGAGCCACTATTCCCATCTCCTTTTCACTCTATCCAGACTAGTTTTGGATTAAATGGAATACACCTATTTCTCTACCTTGGTGTACATTTCTTACACTGGCATCACCTATTGTAATCAACTGGAATAGTTGGTTACTTAATCCCAGGACTACTTTCTAAATGCAGCTATTCCTAATGTATTCTACCCTTCCAAAACATTTTTTTAAAGAAATAAAGACGGTATGCTTATGCATTTAATTGTAGATGTTGCAGTTTGATCAGAGGCAATTCAGTGCCTGATTCAGATATTAATGCTTTGCCTGGCCAGCTTCCAGAATTCCCGTTTGAGCAGCAAATCATGGGTCAAGGGGAGAAACTTGTCACTGATTTTCGCGCTGGTAAACAAAGGAAAGTTGCCATTCAATTAATCAGGAAACTTAAAACCTTTATGTGCGCTGGAAATATGAATGGCATGAGTTACACTCTTGGAATTAGGTTCAGATGGAAGAAGGCACCTTTATATTGTTCAGCACACTGAGATGATTCAGACCCAGAGGACTGTTTGCCTCATCTTTTGATTAGATTTGATGAAGCAAAAATATGATGACAATGAGAAAGAAAATAATTTGAAAACTAGGGGACTGCATTCTTTTCTCCCTTGAGGATAGAAAAATAAATGTCAATATAAAGAGAAACGACTGCCTGAGGAGGCGTTATTAAGGTTGTGTAAATTCGTGTTGACTGTTTTAAAGCGAGGTGTCTTTCATGATAGAAGATGTTGCCAGATATTGGAGCAGTCATTTAAAAACTGAAGTGTATTAGGAACTGCTTCTCACAGAGGTGGAATTCTCTACTCTAGAAGATTGTGGAGGCTACATCACTGGAGGTATTTAAAAGTGGAAATGGATAAATGTTTGACCAAAATAAAAAACAAGAATGGAATTATATGGAACTGGCAAAGGAGAGGATGTTGAGGCCTGTGGCAGATCAGTCATGACTCATTCAGAACAGGCTTGAGGGGGCAGGTGGTTTGCTCCTGCTCCCTTTTGTTAATCGCTATTGTATTTTCACGGTGAAAGCCTATTACTCCGTGTGTTCCACCATTCTGGAGCAAACACTCAAAATCAGGTAAGGGTTGGTAGGGGTAGGAGCAAAGTGCTTCACAAGAGAGGGGCTTGGGCAGCAGCAGGAGGATTAGGGGGAAGTTGGCATCTAGAGAAAAATCAGGGCTTTTTGAGTCATCTGCCAAGGATTATCACAAAGGAGTTATTTTGAGGCTGGGAGTTAACAGAAGTGGGGATCAAATGAGAGATCAACGGTCGGAGTGAAATTGAATCTAATGGCAAGGCTGATGTACTTGAAGGCTGCGTTGGAGACATACTGCCAACCAATGTTACACTGGTCCCCAATGCGTGGAGAATTGTCACAATATGCAGACCAGTTGATGGAAACAAACCTGAAGTGGGTTTCCAATTCCAGCAGCCCCTTTAAATAATACTAAGGCCAGCTCACAAGTACTGTTGAGGCCTGATTCTGAATAAGTGGCTTGCGCCATCTGCAGGACACATCTACATGACATGACCAGTAATGTCCATCTGCAGGACCCATCTACATGACCAGCAATACCTGGACTGTTCTAATCATTAGCAGGTCAGAAGGAATGAATGTGGTACTCAAAGTCCACCTTTTTCCATTGTGAATGTTCTGTCAATTGAATTGAATATTGTATTACTAACAGATATGGTGTTATCCAATTCTACATATGACATTATTTGATGTGGTAAAAAGCTCCGATAAGACAACAGGGATGAAGGTGAAAGTGACTCCTCAAAAACTTCACACAAATGTCAATTGCCTCTGTACAAGAAACAGACATATTGTACCGGAAGCTAACAGATTAAAATAATTTCTCAGCCAAGAGCCTACAACAATTAAATCCTATATCAGTGTTTCTGATTTTAGACTGTTGTTGCTTGAAGCTGTGGGCACTGTGTATGTAAAATGGCCTCGACATGTAAAATAATAAATCCATTGCTAGTTTCAATGGAAAATAATTACTCACTTTAACGCAGTAGGATATACAGTTGTCGTCATAATGCTTACAACATCTGTGTCTTGGGCCACGTTTGCAACTGAACAGAAAAAAAAAAAATTAACATCTATTCTTCCCATTTTAATAGTGCTCTTTTTGAAAAATATCTCAGATATACAAATCATAAAAGATAAAACAACTGTTTTTTTGTTATTTTACTGTTAATGGGAATGAAATGTACAATGTGTACTATATCACCAATCACTTATAACTAAAGGACTTACAGTTTAGACATTATTTTGATTAGTGATGAAATACAGTGGTGAGGCCAATACATACTATGCACTCGGCATCAGACATGCATTGTGCTCATTATTCATGGCCGGTTATTAAATACATGACAATTTAATACACCCCATAAAATAAAGTGAACGAGAAGCACTGTACCAGTCGACTTTCAACTGACAGCCATAATAAATTAAGTGTTGTGTGGGCATTAAATCAGGGAAGCAAAATATTAGGTCATACATCAGGTTACAAGCACCACATTCAGATGTTGTTTAAACTTCCAACTAAAAGATCGCATGCTTCACAATGCTAAATGATATCTTGATTTCAGCTTAATTGTCAAAGCCTTAGATTTCTTCTTATTGTTATATCAACGCTTGCATTACATATGTCAGGGAAGGCACCCTTTAGCACATTGTGATGCCATTCATCTTTTCAGAAATATTTTTAAAAAGTGTAGAATTAAGCAATAATGCTGCATTGCAACCTGTTGATCAAGCAATGGACCTTAGCAGTGGCACTATTTGCTTTATGTCAGTTGTCTTCTATAAAGTAAGTGGGGCCTATATGAAGTATGCAAAGCTTGCCCAAGTTTCATTAATTGCATGAAGACCAAGAGTATCAATTTTCTGGCTGTATGCAAGTTAGATCAGAATTTAAATTGCTTCTGGCCTGTGTTTTCAATGGGCTAACATCATTGGTTGCACATCCATTGTGCCTTTCTAGGCCATGCAGGAAGATAGTTGTCTTCAAGACATGAGCTTCATAGGATAAGGCAAAGGTGATTGAAGATTTTGACCCTATCACTGGCTGAGGAAACAGGATCGAGGGATGAGAAATTTGGAAAATTAAAAAATGCAGGAGTGAATACACGACTCCCGAGAAGGTTGCAAAGATAGCATGATGTAAGGTTGTAGAGAGACATGAAGATGGATATGTGACATTTTAAATCGCCACCATAAATATCACTAATCCCAAGTTTCAGAAATGTGTCATAGGAGTATAATTTAGAGTTTAAAATCAGAATGTAAAACCTGCAATAATATTAAAAAAGATACTTATAAAGGTGATAAAAGTACAATTAGCATTTTGATGACATTAAGCAACACAGAATGTGTACTTAAAACTCAGTTAAAGACAAAAATCATGTCCAAAGCAAGAAAATTAGCTTTTAAGTACAGAATGTCGAAGTGTGGATCTTTGAATGAGGTGTTAAATTGACCAAGGATGTTCTGATGAAGCGTCTTCAACAAGAAATGTGAACTCTGTCCACAGCTATTGCCTGACCTGCTGAGCATTTCCTACATTTTCTATGTCTGATTTATGTTAAATCAGTTTGTTAATCAGTATGTTCAAAATGAGCAGAGGACGTATCCCCACTGCATATTTATCTTTTAATCAACATTAAAATATAGATCTCGTCATAATTAAATTGCTGATTGTTGTCAGTTAAGTCTACAACATAATTAAAGTGACTGCAAATCAATATGTACCTTGTAGCGCCACAACCTAATCATTTCTAAGGTTCTATACAATACCCTGAAATATAGAATTATGTATTATGGTATTGCATTTATTAATTATACTTCCTCACAACATAAATGAGGATATTTAATCTATTGAGTGCCTGATGGTTATCAGAGCAGTTCCATTCCCTCATCCACCAACAGGTCCACCGGTCACCTACAGAGATAATTTATAATAAATAACAACCAACACATCTTTGGAACATCGGGGGAAACCAGAGCACTTATAGACAATAGGTGCAGGAATAGGTCATTCAGATCTTCAAGCCAGCACCACTATTCAATGTGATCATGGCTGATCATCCACAATCAGTACCCCGTTCCTGCCTTCTCCCCATATCCCCTGACTTTGCTTTTCTTCAAGAGCCCTATCTAGCTCTCTCTTGAAAGTATCCAGAGAACCGGCCTCCACTGCCCTCTGAGGCAGAGAATTCCACAGATTCACAACTCTTTGTGTGAAAAAGTGTTTCCTCATCTCCATTCTAAATGGCTTACCCCTTATTCTTAAACTGTGGCCCCTGGTTCTGGACTCCCCCAACATCGGGAACATGTTTCCTGCCTCTAACGTGTCCAAATCTTAATAATCTTATATGTTTCAATAAGATCCCCTCTCATCCTTCTAAATTCCTGAGTATACAAGGCCAGCCGCTCCATTCTCTCAGCATATGACAGTCACCCATCCCGAGAATTAACCTTGGGAATTAACTTAGGCAAAACCCATGCAATCATCGGGGGAAAACATGCAAATTCCACAGATAGCTTCTGGTGCTAGATTCAAACCTGGGAAAACTACCCTCCCTGCAACGTTACTGTGATACCAGACTTCCTCAATTATGTAACTCTGGGTCAATTAGAATTGTGAGAATGTCTTTCCCTGATATGTGCACTTTTCTTTTCTGGAGTTAAAATCCTACAGTATACAAGCTCTTCACTCCACTATGTCCCTGCTGAACATTGAACTCGACCCATTAACCTCCATTTGGTCCACAGATTTCTAGGCCTCAAATACCTTTCTGATTATCGTGAAAGTATGGTATGGTTGTGGTATGGTACTTTATTTAGTACTGAGTTACAGGGAAATTCATATTTATATACAGTTCAAGTATCACTATACATAAGCATTTAGATACATATTAGAAAAGCATCTTAGATACAGTTCATAGCAGTAGTACATCAATACAGTGACGACAGTTCGGCGCCATTTTCAAGTCACAGTTGGTGATCTTGATCTGACCATAAAGGTCCACTACCGGTGGTGTTACCAGGTCGGCCTGGCCATGCATAGCCGTGGAGTTCTCCTCCGCTGCTCCACCGCTGTAGGCTGCATCTGGTCCATATGCTCGGCCCCTGGGTGCGGCTCTGGTCCATCCGAACCCAAGGCTGCTGCAGGGCTTCCAACTGTCGAGGCCGTGCACTCCCTCCTGCAGCCGGTCTACTAACCGGCCTTCCAGACGGGTTCCCATGGGTCCTTGATCCAATGCGGTTCCAGTCTGTGGATCCTCTAACCGTGGAGGACACGTCCCTGGTCCACAGCGGGCGAGCCGGCGGTTTCTGGTTTCCGACGCGAGTTCATGGTTCCACCATCCGCGGCGGGCAGGTTGGGCCTACCGGGCGGTTTCCACCCCCTGGCGCGGGTCTTTCGTGGGTGAGTCGTGCCCACCGAGCGGGCGAGTCCTCAGTTTCAGGGACTGAGCTGGACCTTCCGTGCAGGTCCCCAATGTACGGACCGCGGTTCCCCGGGACACTCCCACTGACATGCAGCTTCCCTGGATTTCCTCCACCTTCTCCTTAGGCAACATGTTCAAAATTCCAACCACTCTCTATGTTAAACTATGCCACTAAGATACCCATTAAACTTCATAACGTTCATCTTACACCTCTGCCCTCACTCCCATCACAAGGAAAACAAGTCCACACTATCCATCTCCCCCATAATTGTATATAATCAGTTCACCCATCAGTGTTCTCTACTCCAAAGAAAATCATGTATAATCCTGACTCCAGGAGGACTATTGATTGGCTAAAAAAAGCTTGTGTATACACTGTCAAAATTCCAACCCATACCTCTGCATCAATGCAACCACAGAATTGAGGAAGTTAAAATCTCTCATTACTATAACCATATTGCTTTGATTTATCCAAATATCTGCTCTTCCATCTCCCATGAAGCTTTATTTATATTTCTCTATAATGGAAGACACTGGGGCAAATCTTGCTGGCTGTGCCTAGTGGGACCTGTCAGTGTATAGATAGCTGTCCCCAGGCAAGTCCCGACTAACATGCACTTATTGTAAGTACGCTAAATGCTGGGTAACGGATGCTACAGTTCCTCAACTTTACACTGGCCCAACATTGGTTGAAAAAAAGGAAGTAACTTAATTTTAATTATTTTATTATTTGTTAAAAAAATGTTTTATCTACAGCCATTCTAAATGTTTCTAAATCTAACTGAGATGCATTTAAAGAATTCTTAACTCAGCCAAATTTGAGAAGTGAGCCCTCCCTCCTACATACTGGTAATATGGCCTTAGTGGTAGAGGAACTGAGGATTACCCACCACCAACGAACTTACTACTGCTTGCCAGATATTACCTGAACATGCCAGGACCAGACCAGATAAAGCAAATACCAAAAGCTCAATACTGCTTGACTTGGTCTAATAGGTACATATTCTACCTCTCTGCTGCGTGTGGGAGTGCCAAATATTACAATAATGCCATGTAACGGCCTTTAATCAAGACAGATATAAATTATTCCTTGTGTTTGGGAATATGGAGCAAAGGCAGGTTAATATATCTATGTTCAAGATACCTCACATGCCCTTCATCCTTTTAATGAATTACGCTCGCCGAGCCCCCACTCCCTCATCTTTACTATGGATGTTCAGTCACTCTACTGCTCCATCCCCCACCAGGAAGGCCATTCAGTGCTACCTCCTGCACCCATGCAGAATTCATGGACTTTATCAACTTCACCACAAATTTCCATCCTGTACTCAAATTTACTTGGACAATCTCCGATACCTCCCTCCCCTTTCTTGATCTCACAGTCGCCATCACAGGAAATAGACTATCGACTGACGTCTATTACAATCCACTGACCCCCACAACTATCTCAACAACACTTTCCCCCACCCTGATTCCTGCAAAGACTCTATCCCCTACTCCCAATTCCGCCATCTACGCCGCATCTGCGCATAAGATGAGGTCCATACCAGGTCCGCATTCTTTAGGGAACAGGGGTTCCACTCTCTCATCAGAGATGAGGCCCTCCCTCATGTCTCCTCGGTTCCCCACAGCTCCACCCTTGCTTCCCCTCCCCCTAGTCTCAACTGAGACAGAGCCCCCTAGTCCTTACCTTCCACTCCATCAGCCGTCGCATACAACAAATAATTCCCAAAATTTCCGCCATCTCCAACGGGACGCTACCATTAGCCACATTTTCCCGTCACTACCCCTTTCTGCCTTCTGCATTTCCCTGGTTAATTCATCCCTTCCCACCCAAACCACCCTCTCCCCAAGTACCTTCCCTTGCAACTGCAGAAGATGCAACACCTTTTCCTACACCTCCTCCCTCGACACTGCCCAGAGACCCCAACAGTCCTTTCAGGTTAGGCAGAAATTCACTTGCACCTCCTCCAACCTCATCTATTGTATCCGCTGTTCAAGATATGGCCTCTTATACATCGGCGAAACCAAACGTAGACTGGGCGATCGTTTCACTGAACACCTTCAGTCTGCTTAAATCTACCTGATCTCCCAATTGCTAAACACTTTAATTCTCCTTCCCATTCCCACACAGACCTTTCTGTCCTAGGTCTCCGCCATTGTCAGAGTGAGGCTAAACGCAAGTTGGAGGAACAGCATCTCGTATTTCGTTTGGGCAGCTTGCAGCCCAGTGGTACGAAGATTGGTTTCTCCAACTTCAGGTAGCCCTGGCATTCCCTCTATCTCTATCCCTCCCCCACCCAAGTCGCACTAGCTTCTCATTTTCACCCAACAAACAGCTAACAATGGCCTGTTTCTTTTATCATCGTTACTTTTTTTCCATATCTTTCATTCATTGATCTTTTTATCTGTTTCTTAGTTTTTGTTTTTTTATTGGCAGCATTTGTACAAAAAAAAACTTGACAATTTTACAGCTTTGTGAGCAGCTTCAATTTTAACACTTTCCAAAAAGGACATTAAATTAAAAAGAGAGAGAAATGAGAAGGGAGTGGAAAAAGAAAAAACGGGTAATTTCGAATTTGTGTTCAAATATTGTGTTGTTCGAGAAAATCAATAAAAGGTGACCATATTTTTAAAAATTGTTTCAATTTATCATTCAAGGTAAACCTAATTCTCTCTAGATGTAATGTGTCCGTCATTTCTGCAATCCACATCTTCACTGGAGGAACTTCAGCATTTTTCCAGAATTTAAGTATGAGTTTTTTCCTGATATTAGTCCATAGCCAACAAAGCGTCACTGAAACACAGTCAATTTACTACATGCCTCTGATATTCCCAGTATTATCAATTTTGAGTCTGGCTCTAATGGGATTTTCAGTATGTTGGATAGGACGCTGAATACTTCCGTCCAAAAACTTTCTATTTTTGTAGAGTACAAAACTGTGGGTTAAAGTGGCTTCTTAGAACTGACACTCATCGCAAAGAGGGGAAACACTGGGGAAAATTTTGTTCAGTTTGGTTTTTGAGTAGTATAACCTATGCAGCACTTTGATCTGTATTATGCAATGTCTCGCATTTAAGGAGAAAATATGGATATATTGTAAGCTTTAGTCCCAGATAATTTGAGATTTGTTGACCCATCTCATCTTCCCATGCACGCCTGTAAACCTCAGATGATGGGGTGTTGATGTTTTGAAGAACATTGTAAATGTAGGATATCAACTTCTCTGTATCTGCATGTCTATTCAAACATTCACAAGTTTATCTGGACTTGCAGTGTTTCTTAGTTTTTTTCCGTTTAAAATCACTCTTCGGCTGCAGCTGAAAGGATGGGCGTACTATACTGTCTGTTGCCAGGTCACTGCAGTGACTGGAAAGGGAAATTACAATGTATGTTTCTGTTTTGTTCCTCTCTTTCCTACTCCTCTCCAGGGTCTTTTATTCTTTGTTATAGGCCTGCAGATGTGGAACTGTGTAAAGCAGGAATTAAATTTGATATCACCCACATCCTCTTTTATTATTTGAATCTTGAATCTTTCAGTAAAGGAGACACGCAGTTACTAAACCTGTACATGATTGCTACTCTGGTAACAAGTATATTGTATTTGTTTTTCCTGCCTTAAGCCAAGTTAGCCTCCCCATAGTAAACCCACTTCTGTGAAAGCTAACCAAAACAACTTTAGGATAAAGCAGGCTTGAGGCACAAAATGCCTGACTACTTCCCTTTTATATTTAAGACTTCAGTTCAAATCCAGGCCAAATTATATGAAGTAAGCCTGAATATTCTTAATTTGCTTTCTCATGGGTATGGTGTACACCACAAACCTGCCAGAAATGTCTGCAGCTTTTTAACTCTAAATTATGAATCTCGTTCAGGAATGGAATAGATTACATGAAACACAATAAAATTTGCAACAGGGATGTGCTCCAAGGTAGAGTGCAAGATACTGTCTCTGATCTAAGACCTTGTGACCAATACTAACTAATCTGTGAGGACCAAGCTGATGCTGGAAGTCCACAATAGAAAATTATCTTTCCATCAAAGCTTCCTTCCTTCACCTTAACGAGAAACAAACTAGTCACAAATTAAAAATATACATGGAAGGACATTTAGTTGCCCCAACTCTTTAGCTTTTTAAAAACTCCCTGGCTGATGGCATAATTTTTGCCCATGAAAATATTTTATTGTGGTAACTAATCAAAACTGATTGTAATGGAGTGATTTATTCCAATAGTGTACATATTAGTGAATGTATAAAAATATAAATGACAAAAGTAAAAACACAACAAAAAAGCAGGTATACAGCAATCCCAGATGTGAAGCAAAAAATATATAGAAACATTGAAAATTGGTGCAGGAGTAGGCCATTCGGCCCTTCGAGCCTGCACCGCCATTCAATATGATCATGGCTGATCATCCAACTCAGTATCCCCTACCTGCCTTCTCTCCATACCCCCTGATCCCTCTAGCCACAAGGGCCACACCTAACTCCCTCTCCGGAAGTGGCCGCGCTGGCTGGCAGCTGCGACTCACCTGCAGTCCGTCTGTTTTTTTCTTTTTTTTTGTGTTTTTTTTTAATTGTTTGGTAGAATTTTGTTTTATTAGGTTGTGTATGTGTGGGGTGTGGGGGGTGGGAGAAACAGAGTCTTAGTCCCTCCCTTCGGGGGGATGCGTGTCCCCCGTCACCGTCTGTGCTGAGGCCTAATGGCGGAGCTGTGGCGGCAGCCTGGTTCGGAGCTGCTGTGCTCCAGAGGTGGCGGTGGCCCGCAGACCTGCTGTGCTCCATCGCCGGCGGCAGCCTGGTTCGGAGCTGCGGTGCTCCAGCAGCGGTCCACTTAGAGCTGTGGTGCTCCAGCGGCGGCAGCCTGGTTTGGAGCTGCGGTGCTCCAGCGGCGGCGGCGGTCCACTTAGTGCTGTGGTCCTCCAGCGGCGGCGGCCTGGTTCGGAGCTGCTGTGCTCCAGCGGCGGCGGCGGCCTGGTTCGGAGCTGCGGTGCTCCAGCGGTGGCGGTGGCCTGCAGACCTGCTGTGCTCCACCGCCGGCGGCAGCCTCGTTCGGAGCTGCGGTGCTCCAGCGGCGGCGGCGGTCCACTTAGAGCTGTGGTGCTCCAGCGGCGGCGGCCTGGTTCGGAGCTGCGGTGCTCCAGCGGTGGCGGTGGCCCGCAGACCTGCTGTGCTCCATCGTCGGCGGCAGCCTCGTTCGGAGCTGCGGTGCTCCAGCGGCGGCGGCGGCCTGGTTCGGAGCTGCGGTGCTCCAGCGGCGGAGGCGGTCTGGTTCGGAGCTGCGGTGCTCCAGCGGCGGCGGCGGCCTGGATCGCCTCAGCGCAGAGGGAGAACTAGGAGGGAGGAAGACAGGGACTTAAGACTTTTGCCTTCCACCACAGTGAGGAGGTGCCTGGTGAACTCATTGTGGTGGATGTTGGATATGTGTTTATTGTGTGTTTTGTTTTTATTATATGTATGACTGTATGGTAACAATTTCGTTCAGACCGTAAGGTCTGAATGACAATAAAGGAATCTAATCTAATCTAATTAAATATAGCCAATGAACTGGCCTCAACTACCTTCTGTGGCAGAGAATTCCAGAGACTCACCACTCTCAGTGTGAAAAATGTTTTTCTCATCTCGGTCCCAAAAGATTTCCCCCTTATCCTTAAATTTTCCCCTTATCCTTAAACCTTTGACACTTGGAAACTGGTCTAATGTTCTAATTTGATTTAGAAGTGGTTTTAGGAGGCAAACAGTCCTTGCCTGGACTGTTGAAATGTTCTATATTCCCAAACAAACCTACAATTTTATCCATGCATCTGTCAGTAGCTTCCTAAAGCTGGTAAATAAAGTTAGAACAGCTGATAATAATAGAATATATTATTAATAATAATAGAAAATATTAACCCTTTGTCGACTACTGTAGGATCAGGTTAGCTGCTTCTGGTCGTAAGCCTCTCCCTCCTCATCAGATAGATGATCTTTGATGTACATTCAGCGTCCTCTTGTGTTTATTTCAGGTTTTCCAGAACCCGCGATGTTTTGTTTTTCAATTACTGAAAGTGATGGTCGATAGGCACTTGTTAACAGGCTCTGAGCACTCATTAACTTGCCGCCTGGAAGATACATAGTCACGATTTCCCAAGCAAGCTTGTTTTATCGTGCAGTTTAAACATTTAATATGACTATCAAACATTTATCCCAAAGGACGTGCTTCTCACTGATTTTCTAGGTTCTTATCAATTTTCCACTCAATATTTCTTCTTTAATTCAGTTATGTTTAGAGATACAGCACGGAAACAGGCCCTTTTGCCCATCGAGTCCGCACCAACCACGATCACCTTTACACTAGTTCTATCCTACACACATTGGGACAATTTACAGAAGCCAAGTAATCTACAAACCTGCATGTCTTTGGGATGTGGGAGGAAACCAGAGCACCCAGAAAAAACCCACATGGTCACAGGGCAAATGTAGAAACTCCATACAGACAGCACCTGTAGTCAGGATCGAACCCGGGTCGCTCACGCTGTAAGGCAGCTACTCTACCACTGTGCCACCCCAAAGTTCTTCTCCTTAAATAATATATCAATAACCTTTATTAAATATGATAAATAAATATCTTCACAGGAAGATGCATTTTTTGTTTATCATATAGTTTCCCTTATTAATTCAATTATCAGAGTGAAAGGACCAGTAACCATGAATTGAAATATTTCAGCTTACTTTGATTCCATATGTGTTTTAATATTCTTTACTCCTCTTATTATATTGAACCACTCCATGTTTTATTTCAATCTGAACCTCTTTACTCCTCGAGAAAATTAGAGGGGAAATTCCTTTGTCCAAATATGAATAGAAAATTCTTATTTTTCTTAAAATGTAGCTCATTTGTTTGACTATTAAAAACCCTTATACACCAAACAGCTAACAAAATAACAGTGGCCCATTTTATTAGACCCCAAGAACCATTGTTCCCAAGTGTACAATGTCTGTTAGTGTAGCTCCATCTAAAATAAAATAAAACGAGTCATTCACCCGCTCTAAATATTATACGCGGATTTTTTTCACCTAGACAGCAGGATAGTTTGGAATATTGATAGGCACATAAGCTAAAGTATGTCATATTATCCACAGAGGGCACAGCAATCTGAAATCGCCTCGGATTTGTCAGAGTATCCAAGTCATCAATACAATCACATAAATGGCCACGTTTTAGCTTCTCACCAGTTTCTGGTGACATTTGCTTTCAGAAGGTGAAACCCAACATTTGGGAATCAGTTATAGAGACAATACTTATCCTTGTTTTTTGTTAATCTATTACTCAGTAATGCTGTTAGTCAATGTATGAAATGTACAAAAAATCTGAGGAGAAATTAAAATGTTTCCTTACATTCTGGCAATAAGTTGTCTAGTCAATGCTATGAAAGATTTCTTGGTTTTCTTGGTTCGACCTTCTAGTGCCTGGTGCTCAGTGATATGGCCACTGGTTGTGCTGGGATTCCGGGGTTCTGCCACAACTGAATGTGTTGGAATTTCTTCTTTTCCAACAATAAATCTAACAGACAAGAATTAATAATGTAAAGATGAAATAAAATTCAATCAACCAACAACGTAAATTGTTTTTTAAATGGCTTCAATTTTAGACATTGAACCATGGCATTCCTTACAAAATAAAAATCAGTGATTTACTTTTGAATCCTTTGACTTTATAAAACATCCTGATAGCTTTCTGGATAATGTGTCTACACTTGCTCCAAATGTTGAAGGACTTGATTTTCAGCCCATCTTTAATTAGTTCATCTTAATGATGGTGGCAGTTGAGATATTAGTTTTCATGTTGACAAATGTTCGCTAAGCAGGGGATGAGTTCGTATCTGCTTCCAGCTTTCCATTACTACTCAGTGAGCCAAAGGAGAGTGAAAGTTTAATGAAGAACAAGTAATCTACCCATATTCAAGCTGTACATGTAGAACTACCATTTGTTTGAGGTATATGATAATGTTGGCAGGTTCAGGATTATTCCGCAGCGTGAATTAGTATTTCCAGTATGTGCAAGGGAAGAGGAAAAAAATTTTTTGAAAAGCATAGAAAAATAAAGATATAAATGAGATCCCAACAATGAACCAAACCATCTGAAAACTGGTGTTTTCGTAAACCAAAATACATTAGAAACATCTTGTTAATCACACAAGATTGTTGATTGATAACAATTATTGTGCCGTGGTTTGGCTTGGAATTAGTATTAGTTTATTATAGTTACGTATACTGAGATACAGTGAAAAATGTTGTTTTGCTTGCTCTCCAATAAATGACACCATACATGGTACACATCATCACCAGCGATCACTCCAAATCAGGTATGATTGTCCTCTATGGGTATTGAGATAGCTGGAGAGGCCCAGACTTTATTGCAGTGAGTTGTATTGGTGGTGAGATGTGATTGGACCATCTTGATGGCGTGTCTCTCCTTTCTTTGCTGCACTTGCGTTTTGCAGCCTTCCACTTACCTTCATGTGGAGTACAGCTCCTTTGTAAACAGTGATTTTCCATGTTGCTCCACCTGGTGCTAAGTCCTCCCAGTTGATGGGGCTTATATGGCGCTTTTTAACATAGAAACACACAAAAAAGATGCAGGAGTAGGCCATTCGGCCCTTCGAGCCTGCACTGCCATTCAATATGATCATGGCTGATCATCTAACTCAGTATCCTGTACCTGCCTTCTCTCCATACCCCCTGATCCCCTTAGCCACAAGGGCCACATCTAACTCCCACTTAAAGATAACCAATGAACTGGCCTCAACTACCTTCTGTGGCAGAGAATTCCACAGATTCACCACTTTCTGTGTGAAAAATGGTTTTCTCATCTCGGTCCTAAAATACTTCCCCCTTATCCTTAAACTGTGACCCTGTGTTCTGGACTTCCCCAACATCCGGAACAATCTTCCGGAACCATCTAGCCTGTCCAATCCCTTAAGAATTTTGTAAGTACAAGCCGAGTCTATCCAGTTTTTCTTCATATGAAAGTCCTGCCATCCCAGGAATCAGTCTGGTGAACCTTCTCTGTACTCCCTCTATGGCAAGAATGACGTTCCTCAGATTAGGAGACCAAAACTGTACGCAATACTCCAGGTGTGGTCTCACCAAAACCCTGTACAACTGCAGTAGAACCTCCCTGAATTATACTCAAATCCTTTTGCTAACACACCATTTGCTTTCTTCATTGCCTGCTGCACCTGCATGCCTACTTTCAATGACTGGTGTACCATGACACCCAGGTCTCCTTGCAAGTCTCCTTTTCCTAATCGGCCACCATTCAGATAATAGTCTACTTTCCTGTTTTTGCCACCAAAGTGGATAACCTCACATTTATGCACATTATACAGCATCAGCCATGCATTTGCCCTCCCACCCAACCTATCCAAGTCACCTTGCAGCCTCCTAGCATTCTGCTCACAGCTAACATTGCCCCCCAGCTTCGTGACATCCGCAAACTTGGAGATGTCGCATTCAATTCACTCATCCAGATCATGAATATATATTGTAAATAGCTGGGGTCCCAGCACTGAGCCTTGCGGTACCCCACAAATCACTGCCTGCCATTCTGAAAAGGACCCGTTTACTCCTACTCTTTGCTTCCTGTCTGCCAGCCAGTTCGCTATCCACGTCAATACTGAACCCCCAATACCATGTGCTTTAAGTTTGCATACTAATCCCTTATCCAGGGTTAGTTAGCAGTCTTGTTGTGCATGGCCCCTTTGGCAATCAAGTTGGCAAACAAACATTGAGGAAGTGCAGGCGCTGGTTGTTTTATGGGCTATGGTATTGACGTGGTTGTAGCAGGACAAGTTGTTGTTTATATTTACGCCTAGGAGCTTGAAGCTCTCAGCTGTCTCCATTTCAACACCACTGATGCAGATTGGGGCATGTACACCACCCCGCTTCCTGAAATCGTTGATGAGCTTTGTTTTCCTGACATTGAGGAAGACGTTGCTGTCTTGATGCCATGTTACCAAGCTCTCTATCTCCTTCCTGTACTCTGTCTCATCAATGTTCGAGATCCAGCCCACTATCGTGGTGTCATCTATAAACTTGTAAATAAGTTAGGGCAGAATTTTGGCCACACTGTCGTGAGGGTAAAGGGAGTATAGTAAGGGGCTAAGAACGCATCCTTGCAGGGCACCAGTGCTCAGAATTATCGTGGAGGACATTTTGTCACCTATCCTTACTAATTATGGTCTATGGGTCAGGAGGTCGAGGAGTGCCAAGACCTAGATACAGGGTTTGTTTGGAATTTGGGTGCTGTAGACAGATCTATGGTGAATAATAGTTGTGCATGGGTGGCCTTGTTATCCAGATGTTCCAAAGATTAGTGTAGGACCAGGGAAGTGGTGTCAGTCATGGACCTGCCTTGTGCCATTAGTGGTGCACATTTCAAGAAATTGGAAGTATCAGTGCCAAATTCTCGTACTTTAGCTTTCAAATCTCAAGTGTGTATAACGTCCTGCTTTGGACGTGACTGGCAATATGACAGTGCCTGATACATACCTACTCTATTTTAATTAGTATCAACCACCAAGGACCAAAACTCATAGAATCATGGATTTATTATAATAGTATACGAGTAGTATTGTCCCAAAGGACATACATTTTTTGTGAGCTTATAGAATATAGAAAAGTACAGTCCTAGAAATAGGCCTTTTATCCCAAAATATCTCTGGTGAACATGATGCCAAATTAAATTAATCCTTTCTGCCTGCATGTGATCCATATTCCTCCCCTGCCTGTTAAATGCCACAAGCTACCACCCCTGGCAGCACATTCCAGGCATCCACCATTCTGGGTGAAAAAAAGCACATCTCCTTTAAACTTTCCCCCTATCACCTTAATCTTGTATTTGACATTTCCCTCCTGGGTCAAAGATTATGACTGCCTGCCCTGACCTTAATGAAGATTGATTAGGGGATTCTTACCCGGAGATATCATTCTCTTGCCAAAATAAAGAAAACCTTTACTATACAATCAATCGTTATTATCAGATTGAAATTGCTTTCCAATTGACAATTTCTTCCATCATTCTATAATTAATAGTTAGTGAAGTTTATTTGGCACAGCTACTTTTATTTTCCTTTACTGTCTAATATTGCTGAAATAATGTCACAGCAAATTTAATTCTCATGGAAACTCAATCAAAATAAAATCATGTGCCAGTTGAGAAGTATATTTTGTTTCTGTTTCTTTGGTGTCACAGAACTCTATACCTATATATTTCTTGAGAGTTAAAGATAGATTTATCTGTTTTTTTCTTGATGCCAGCACTCGGAACAGCTCACTGCAACAAGCGAGGAAGTTTTGACAACCTCATAACAGCAACAAATATACATGTATGCTTTAAAATATAACGTTGCTGTAATTCATCGTGTGGCATCAGCAGGTATGAGAGTGTTGACTCCAAATTAGAAAACTGTCCATGATGGCTGTCTAGTTTTGAAACTGCAATGGACGATTAGGCTAATGTTTTGTCTGTAAAACGGACCTTAAACAAGTAAATATTATTTTAGAAAATTTGAATTATTATACTTACTTGAGTGCAGAGAAAGCAAATCCCTTGAGGCCATCTTTGCATCTGGAAAACAATTGCCGCAGGTCATGAATGATCTCAGAACTACAATTCCAGAAACTATACATAAAACACCAATGTCTGACAAACTTCAAGGTTTTACATAATACATTATGAGTGCAGAAACCCACAATTTGGCCTCACAAGTTCATATGGTGTTTTATGATCCTTCTACTCTCAGTCTAACCTTAGAACCGTATCTATTTCTTTCTCCCACATGTTAATCCAACCATACCTTAAATGTGTCATTGTAAGATGGTTATCTAGTGGCAACGAGCTCCACATTCTTACCACTCTTTCATTTAAGATTCTTCTAAATGCCCTGTTGGATTTATTAGTGGCATATTTATAGCTCCTAGTTGTGATTACCCTTACAAGTGAAAACATCTCTATGTCTACTCTATCAGGCCATTTAATAACCTTAAGGCCTCTTACCAGGAATAATAATGATAATAATTACAGTTCAAGATCTGATTAGCGGATAAGAACATCATCTACCCATAGAGCCAGAGGGTAATGCTGGAATAGTTAATAAGCACGTTCTACCAGCCTTCAACAAGGAAAAGAATGCTGCCACAATTTCAGTGGAGATAATGGATGGGATGAAAACTGATCTTATAAGAAAAAATCACCATGCATAAAGTAAGAAATTCACTAGGATTGGGTAGAAAGTATACTAATGGATATATATGCTAAAGAAGTTGTGGAGGCTTGCTCTAATCTTCTAATCCTCTGGATTCATAAAGACTTTACGGAAATCACACCAGATTGCTAATAAAATTGTGGCGACTTGCTGTAATCAAATAATCCTCTGGATTCCAGAACATTCCTGGGCAGATTTCACTAGAACAGGCATGGCAGGCTAAATGACAATCTTCCGTATTAAATCATTTTGTAATTTTAACCGCAGATTCAAATTGCAGCATTTCTGTATTGAATCCTTCCGTAATTTTAACCTCACTTTATAACTCTTTGCTTTGGTACTTTTGTTTCTGAATGTAAGAGCTTCCTGTACATCCTTTGTCCATTTGTTGAATCAGGTCACTTTTCCCTCAATGTTGTTGCATTTTGCTTTCAAATCTCTCTAAACTATAGTATAATACTGCTAACTTTAAAAAGATTCAACTATTGTCTCCAACAATACCCCTGCAGGTCTGCTGAGCTTCAGCTTCAGATCATTGAAATCACATCTCAACATTGCCAGTCGATAACTTGCATTTGCAGTTTCATGGAAAGGTTATCCCTTCTTGTGAAAAAAAAAATGGTCGTTTTAAAAACTCTTCTCACCTATGGAAAGTATAAAACCCCTAGTTCCTTAAAGGGACTGTCCCTCTAATCTGTGAGTTTAGAAGAGTGTACTTGATCTTCAAACTCGCAGCATGGTCGACACGCGGTCCTAGGAGGTCGCTGGAACTCTCCTTCATGCTCGAGGGAAGTTCCCGAATAGGCCTCAGCTAGGTCGCCGAAAAATTTTCAGCATGTTGAAACATTTTCCACAAGGAAAATTTGGTCGGCATGGTTCTTATTTTTGACTCGTAGTGCAGTGGTGTGGAGTCGTTATTTAGTTACAGGCAGTCGAGGGCAGCCGTAGGCAATCTCCTTCGATGAACAGACCAAGGAAAACCGACCGGTAGGTAAAATGCCCGCTAAACTTTATTGTACTTCTTAAAAGCGTCTCCACTCCTTCTCCCCCCCCCCTCCGCTCTCTGAAGGACTTACCGTACACTGTGGCAGCTGTTTAACTTCCCCTTCATCACGCAGACAGTGCTCCCCCGCTTTCCCTGGCCCCTGCCTTCGCAGTGTGTGTGTGTGTGTGTGTGTGTGTGTGTGTGTGTGTGTGTGTGTGTGTGTGTGTGTGTGTGTGTGTGTGTGTGTGTTTTTTGTGGATGGTCAATCCAGCTCGTTGATGGTTTCAACGCTGACGGTCGATCCAGCTCGAGGCTTTCCAGGCAAGTGGCCTCGAGCTTGATGGTCCAAGACACTCTTCTTAACTTGCGGATTAGGTCGCCCAAGTGGGACATCCCCTTAAGCTAATTTGGTACCCAACTACTTACAAATTCTGATAAATGACCTGAATTTCAGACAAGAGCTACTGCCCATATTCTGTGCACATGTTTTTTATGTCACATAGGTTGGACAGGTCCATGGATAGGAAACGTTTAGAGGGATATGGGCAAAACAAGGGCAAATGGGACTAGCTCAATCAAATAAGATCAAATAGAACAAGTTGCCCTACAACTTTAGGCTGTGGACGCCATACGCAAGAATTATGCAAGGACTAGCTTCGATGGGACATCTTGATCGCCATGGATGAGTTGGGCCAAAGGGCCTGTTCTCATGATGTATGACTCTATAACTTAACTTGGCCATATCCTACAGGCTAATGTCGCTATCCAACATGATCATGCTGCTGAATAAAAATCCCTCTCAAAGTCTTTGACAGCTCGCAAAATAAAACCACCGCTTTGCTAGCTGCCATAACTATTAACATTTGCTATATGTTTCTGACTGTCTCTGATATTCAGGAATGTCTACTATTTTTAAAAAGTAAATAATTAAAATTAAAAATTCTTTTTAAACATTAAAAACAAAAAAACATAAAATAATGAAATATTTTACAAAGACTATACAAAAGAAAATTAAAAATGTAACTGGCTTTATTTTCTTTTGGCTTTCCCAAGTCCTCCATACAGATTCTGCATGAGGTTTAACATGGAGAACAGTGGCTATGTGCACCAGCAAAATGGATTGGTGCATTCCAGCAAGGTGTTTGAGACTTCTGCACTTGCCCAGGAATCCTGAAACGTTATCAGCACTTTTTGCTGTGAAAGGCTGGCAATCATAAGTGTAACCCTGTGGAGAGAAGGAAGGGGTGACGTTTCTGGTCAAGACCCTTCTTCTCTCCAGAGATGCTGCCTGTTCCGCTAAGTTAAGGGGCTGTCCCCCTTGGGCAACCTAATTGGCGAGTTTAGAAGAGTTTGAAAAAAATGACATGTTGAAGACCTCCTTCAACTATGTAGAAGACCTCCTTCGACTATGTTGAAGACCAGCTTCGACTAGCTACGACTAACTTCGGGAAAATTGGACACCGAATAGTGGAGAGTGACGACGACCTATTTCGATCATGATGAAGACTATCTACGACTAACTTCCACTACCATCGAGTAACCTTGATTACCTACGACTAACATGCCGACCTACTACGACTAAACCTACGAGTAATAAAAGCATTGATTTTTTCCATGATGACCCTTTTTTACTTGCGAGCATTTTTTAACATATTGAATAAAACGCCGCAACCTAGCTGATGCCTTGAGTACACGGAGACTACTCTCGACCATGAAGGAGAGTTACAAAGACCTCCTATGACCTCCTGTCGATCATACTGCGAGTATGAGTCGAGGGCAAACTCACCAGAACTCGCGGATTAGGTCGCCCAAGTGGGACAGGCCCTTTACTCCAGCATTTTGTGTCTATTTTCGGTTTAAACCAGCATCTGCAGTTCCTTCCTACACCTAAGTGTAACCCTTGTATTTCCTCAGAAATATCCAGGCTATTGTCTTATTTCCCTGATCAATAATGAGGTTGCGCACATGGCTCAAGACCAGCGTACTAGGTACTAGAATACCTATTACTAGAGTAATTCTCCTCAAACGTCTCAAAACACCAGATATCACATACAAAATTAAAGTTGGAATTTCATCTACCCAAACTTTTATTACCACGTTTGAACTTAGCATTTTTCCTAAATTTATGTTTTATTGCAGTACTTAAAGATGTCTGGAGAGGTCCCCATTTAACAATTTTTCTTATTTAATTCATTCTTCAACCACAAATTAGGATCATATTCAATGAAGTCAATGTTGGGTTTATTTATTCAAGAAACAAAATGTATAGTCCTTTCCAATGTTACATGTTACCTGTCAGAGTAATCTCGTTGAATAGAAAAGGAAGGCTTACCAATACTTTCTTTCAGTCAAGTCAAGTCACAGTCAAGTCAAACAAACTTTATTGTCATTTAGAAATACATCGATATATGCAATTCCAAACAAAATTACGTTGCATTTGGCTCCCTGTGCAACACGATAATTAACAGAAGGATAAACATGGATAAAAAGGATAAAAAGGATAAAAGGATAAATAGACAATGGTGGCAGCCCATTACGTGGCATTCAGGAGTCTGATGGCTCGTGGGAAGAAGCTGTTGCAGAACCTTGATGTTCTGCTCCTTATGCTACGATATCTTTTGCCCGAGGGCAGCAGAGTGAACAATCCGTGATGGAGATGTGTGGGGTCTTTTATAATACTGCTGGCCTTAGACACGCAACGTTTGATCGCAATATCCCCGATTGAGGGGAGAGAGGTCCCGATGATTTTTTCCGCTGTCCTCACCACTCTCTGCACGGACTTCCAGTCAGAGGCTTTACAGTCCCCAAACCAGACAGAGATACAGCTGGTCAAAATACTCTCTATGGTGCCCCTGTAGAAAGTGGTGACGATGGGATGGGGGAGGTGAGCTCTTCTCATCCAGCGCAGAAAGTGCAACCGCTGCTGCACTCTCTTAACTGTTGATGAGATGTTATTTGACCAGGTCAGACTGTTAGTGATCTGCACCCCCAGGAACTTAATGCTACTGAGCACCTCCACATCGCTGTCATTGATGTGAAGTGGTATGGGACTGTGCCGGTTTTTCCTGTAGTCGACGATGACCTCCGTTCATAAAGTAGGAAAGTAAACTTGTATCAATATTAGTACAGGTTTTTCAGTAATAATACATAAAATGAAGATTAAAACAAATGCCAGCATTAAAAGGTGCACCCCCTCTTTTTGCCCAAAAACTGATGGCCAAATTTTTGAAAGTACCTCGTCCAAACTATGATATCTCTACCCTAAATCTCCTTATTTCTTTTTCCCTTTTAAAATCCTCCTTGAATTTTGTTCCTTCTGTGAAGCACCTTCGACATTTTTCCTCATGTAATAAGAGTAAGTTTTCGTTGCTGGATCTTTACCTATTTTGCCTCTTAGGCAGACCTATGAAATTAAGGATGACTTCCTTTCACTATGTGTTTGTGTATTCTGAGGAAAGTAATGGGATAATATGTGAAATGCAGACTCTGCCAGGTATGTCGTAGGAGACGGCTGATGGGACAGGCGCATGGCTAGTTTGAGAAGTGGTGTAATCTTTCTGCTGCTTATGCATGGCTTCTGTGTGACATGATGCACAGACTCAACCAAATGTTTCTTCATCTCCATCTTCATGAGCAGTTATGGATCAGAAATTTACAGCACATCATCGAGTCTTTCCGCTATAATGGGCCTGTCCCACTTAAGCGATTTTTCAGCGGTCTGCCGGCGACTGTCAAGTTGCCGGCAGTTGCCTGAAAGACCGGGTATTGGAACGGCGACTGCCAGAGTGGAACACACACATACATACAAACACACACACACACAAAAACATTGCTTCCTTCACCAGCCCGTGTGAATTTTTTAGACATCGATCCCCCCGCTTGCCCTGTCTAAAAAAAAAAATCACACAATGCAAAGCCAAGGTGATACAGACACACACCGCGATGAATAGGAAGGATGGCTAACGCACAGTGTACATTAAGTCCTTTAAAAAGGGGGTGGGAGAGAGGGGGGAGAAGGGGGGGGAGAGAAGGAGTGGAGACAACTTTTAAGAAGTCAGAGATACACGGCTGTGAAGCTCGGCGGACATATAACATTACCGGTTGGTTATCCTCGGTTCTGAAAACTACTGCTTACCTTTTTTTTCCAATGAGCCAATGAAATTCAGCAGTCAGCACCGGTTCCAACCTACGAGAACCTCAGAGAACTTTCGACCTCCTGGAAACCCAGTAGGACCTCCTGCTGACCCACCTACGGCTCGAGAATTCTCGCTACTCTCCATGGTGGCTTCATTCTAGTTGCTGCTAATTTTTCAACATGTTGAAAAATTCACAGCGACCATAATGAGGCCGCGACTAGTTCCCAGAATGCGGGAACTCCTCACGACCATGAAGGCGACTCCCCAGCAACCACCCATGAACATGTGGCGAATGCTTAGTCCCCTGCAGTCGCCTAAGTGGGACATTACCACATGATACTCTCCTCCCAAGACTCAGAACAGAGTGCCTGTTTCGGGAGTCTTGTGAACAAGATCACCATCCTAATATAGTCAAGTAAGAGTAACACAGGCCTCGATGCTGCGGATATTAGCCTGTTAGAGGACACTGATTTTGGTTTACTTGTCCTTCCTGTCAATTTGAAAGACAGGATAGGTGTTTTTCACTGGCTTTGAGATGCATACTCATCAACATTTGGTAGGGCAGGGATCACTTCTGCTCGGTATGAGTAGGGAAGACCAATAAATGACAAAATGGTCAGTGCATGGCAATGGCAACACCCTAAATTCACGCACAGGTTCCTGATAAGATACAAGTGAAGAACTACAGACATTTGCATCCACCCTCACCGTGACAGGGACTGATGACAGAACTGACCACAAGTGCACCATTCTATTATCTCCATTAACCTAGGTTCAAAACTTTAGTGCCAACAAAAGCGGTGCCTTAGAAACCAATGTTGAAGCTTTCAGAGACCCCTGAAAGGCATCTGTTCTCAGATATAATCTCACCGACAATTTGCCAATTCCCTTACATCAGTGGTGGGAAAGTTAATTGAGGGAATTTTGAGAGGCAGGATTTATTTGCATTTGAAAAGGCAAAGTCTGATTAACGATAATTAGCATGAGTTTGTGCATGGAATATCATATCTCATTCATTTGATTTTTGTTTTGTTTTTTTAAAGTGGTGACCAAGAAGATTTACAAGTGCAGGGCAGTAGATGTTGTCTACATTTAGGAAAGCATTTGACAAAGTCCGGCATGAAAGGTTAGTCCAGGAGGTTAGACCATATGAGATACACAATTAGCTTGGTGGTAAGAGACAGTGGGTGGTAGTGGTGGATTGTATTTCAGATTGGAGACTAGTGCCCAGTGGGATATCATAACAATTGTTTATCACATATATTAATGATTTGGATGAGAACACTGGTGGCATAATTAGTACGTCTAAAGATGACACCAAAATTGGTGGTATTGTGGACACTGTAGAAGTTTTTTAAGGCTAGGATAGGATTCAGATCAACTGGGAAAATGGGACTTAAAATTTAACTTGTACAAATGTTGAATGATGCATTTTGGAAAGTTAAACTAGGGTAGGACGTACACGTTGACTGGCAGGTAATGTTGTTGAATAAAGTGACTGAAGGCTACAAGTGCATAGTTCCCTGAAAGTGATAACACAAGTAGACAGGGTGGTGAAGCATGCTTGCCTTCACCAACCGAAGCACTGAGTACAAACATTAGCTGGTTGTGATTAAGCTAGGTGGGTGCAGAAAAGATTCATAAGGACATTACGTGCTGGGATAATTCAGCAGGTCAGGCAGCATCTCTGCTGTCACTTATCTATGTTCGCGAGAGATGCTGCCTGACCTACTGAATTACTCCAGCACTCAGTGTCCTTTTGTGTACTAACCAGCATCTGCAGTTCTTTGTTTCCACTTCTTCAGAAGGATATTACCTGGATTGGAAGGTTTGAGTTGAAAGGAAAAACTTAAGAGTGAATCAGTTTTCCCTGGAACAAAGGTGGCTGAGAACTGACATAATATAGGTATATCAAATTATGAGAGGCATAGTTAGGATAGATAGCCAGAGTCTGTTCCCATGATAAAGATCTCTAAAACTGGAGGGCACAGTTTTCAGGTGAGAGGGAGGAGGGTTAAAGAGAATCTCGGGGATCATTTTCTTCATGTGCATAGTAATTGTTATCTGGAAATAATCTGCCAGGTGGAAGCATGAACAGCATGGACAGGTATTTAAACAAGTAAGGCAGAGGGAAGTATGGAATTAATGTGGATTAATGATATTAGTATAGATGGATATGGCAGTTAGTATTGAACTTGATGGGCTGAAGGGTCTGTTTCTATGCTGTGCATCTCTATGACAAGATCTGCAAAGTGTCACAGCTTAATGCTGCCCTAAAGTTTGCTGTAATTGGCACTTGGGAAGAGACTCTTGGCGTATCTGCCAAGAAACACAATGGGGCTGGTTTGATCAGAATGACATGGGACTTATCAACTACAACCACGTAGACTGGACTGGACTGGAATCTCCATATTTATTCAATGGAAAAAGGAAGTTCTTTACACACCTTAAAGAGGTTGTCACACTTGGGCGACCTAGTCCGCGAGTATCTTGGACCTTCAAGCTCGAGGGCACTCGCCTGGAAAGCCTCGAGCTGGATCGACGTCCACGTTGAAACCGCAAGCTGGATCGACCGACCGCGCACACACACAAACACATCGCAAAAGTGGGGGCCAGGGTAAGCGGGGAAGCGCTGTCTGAAATTCACACACGCGATGAGGAGGAAGGGAAACCGGCTGCACAGTAAGTCCTTTAGAGAGCGCGGGGAGGGGGAGAAGGGGAGAGAGGGGGAGAGAAGGGCAGAGAAGGGCGGAGAAGGGCGGAGAAGGGGGGAGAAGGGGGGAGAAGGGGGGAGAAGGGGGGAGAAGGGGGGAGAAGGGGGGAGAAGGGGGGAGAAGGGGGAGAAGGGGAGAGAAGGGGAGAGAAGGGGAGAGAAGGGGAGAGAAGGGGAGAGAAGGGGAGAGAAGGGGAGAGAAGGAGAGAGAAGGGGAGAGAAGGGGAGAGAAGGGGAGAGAAGGGGAGGGAGAAGGAAGAGAAGGGGAGAGAAGGGGAGAGAAGGGGAGAGAAGGGGAGAGAAGGGGAGAGAAGGGGGGGATAAGGGGGGGATAAGGGGGGGGGGGATAAGGGGGGGAGAAGGACTGGAGACACCTTTAAGAAGTCAGACAATGTTTAATAAAGTTTAGCAGGCATTTTACCTACCGGTAGGTTTTCCTTGATCTTCAAAACGCCAATGAGCCAATCAAAATGGTCAGCAAAGGCGATTGCCTACGGCTGCCCTCGACTGCCTGTAACTAAATAGCGACCCCACTCCACTGCACTACGAGTTCAAATGAACCATGCCGATCAAATTTTTCCCAGACCTAGTTGAGGCCACGAGTATTTGGAAACTTCCCTCGAGCATGAAGGCGAGTTCTAGCGACCTCATAGGACCTCCTAGGACCACGTGTCGACCATGCTGCGAGTTTAAAGGTCGAAGACACTCTTCTAAACTCGCAGATTAGGTCGCCCAAGTGTGATAGCCCCTAAAAGCAACAAAACAAACATGACATAAAGAACATTGTGAAAGAGCGCAGGAACTCAGTAATCTTTGAGAGTGTATTTTATTATTTTATTACACAGCTGGCGTCCTGGTGCCTTCGTAACAACCTGGAGTACAATGCTCTTAAGACAGTGGAATTGATAGTAGACTTAAGGAGAGCCCCCCCCCCTCCCCTCCCCCCACTCACCATCAACAACACCACAGTCACATCTGTGGAATCCTTTAAGTTCCATGGGACCATCATCTCCAAGGACCTTAAATGGGGGGGGCACCATCAACTCCACAGTAAAAAACTTCCTGTGGCAGCTGAGGAAACACAATCTGCCACAGGCAATGATGGTCTAATTCTATATGGCCATCATAGAGTCTGTCCTCACCTTCTCCATCATGGTTTGGTTTGGCTCAGCTACTAAACACGACATCCGGAGTCTACAGCGAATCGTTCGATCAGCTGAGAAGGTTGTTGGCTGCAACCTTCCCCCCATGGACAAACTGTACACTGCAAGAGCCAGGAAACGAGCGGGCAAGATCATCTCTGACCCCTCTCACCCTGGCCACAAACTCTTTGAATCACTTCCCTCTGGAAGGCGATCCCGGACCGTCAACGCCACCACAGCCAGACATAAAAACAGCTATTTTCCACGAGCAGTAGCTCTACTCAATAACCAAAAGTCTGTAGCCTCCCTCAGCTCTGGTATTTTATTTCATTCACATGTTTACATTATAATGTTTTATTCTTAATGTTTTATGTTTTATTCTTAATTGTTTACTGTATGTCGTATTGTTACTTGCGAGCGGAGCACCAAGGCAAATTCATTGTATGTGCACATACTTGGCCAATAAACGTATTCATTCATTCATTAACCAATGCTTCTTTCTGCAATTGTTTCAATATTTTCTCTATTTGTATTCAATAAGAATAATATCCGTAAATTTGGTTACATTATTTGGCAACTTACAGATTTGTTAACATGAAATGTAAGGGAGAATAGTAAGATTGAACGAGAACTTACCAAGTTTGAAGGTTGATCTTTATTTCATGAGGAGTTGCGGTGAGGGATTTCGTGAAGAGCCCGCCGGCACGCATGCGCGACATTCTTCAAAGCAGCAGTGTGGAATCACAGAAACAACAACAGAAATGACTTGGCATAGTAAGATTTAAAGAGACTCTGATTACCAGCTGAAGATGATCGAGGGTTGGGAGCGGAGGGCACGAAATCCCTCACCGCAACTCCTCATGAAATAAAGATCAACCTTCAAACTTGGTAAGTTCTCGTTCAATCTTACTATTTCATTTCGGAGTCACGTGAGTGACTTCGTGAAGACTTCAAAGCTTCTGTGATTACACGCCCTGGACAACGTCCATGCGGACACACCACTAGCAAGGATGGATTGGAGGAAACAAGTTGACGAAACGAGGTTATACTGAAACAAAAAGAAGATTTGTTAATAACACAACAAATAACGCCCTTTTAATCAGGGACATCCCCACGTTCACACCCGGCGTTCAGCACGGCCTCTGCGAACTGAAGGGGAGCAGCAACAGGCTTATTATAGAATCGCTGGAACACAGCTTCATTCACCCATCCTGCTGTGGCGAGGATATGGTCCATGGGTACCTCCATGACTCTCGCCGCCGACGTAGATGCAGCCCTGGTGGAGTGGGATGTAAACACATTAGTGTCAATACCTGCCTTATTCAGGACGATCCGGAGCCACCTGGATATCGTCTGGACTGTCACTCGATGGTGAGATCTTTTGTGAGTGACAAGCAGGTACAACTCCATTCCTCTGATGCTCCTCGTCACCTTGATGTAGTAACGGATGTGAGTGGCTAAACATAGCCGAGCATCTGCAGGGTATGCCGGGAACTTCAGCTGCAGCCCTGTGCACCCAGGTCTATGCTGCTTAAGTAGCTCATCGACGAAAAAGACTACTTCTCCAGGGGTCGACGTCATCCTGGCAATACGTAGTTTGTGGAGCTACTGTGCTGAAGTCAGCGCTAGTAACATCACCAATTTCATAGTGAGTTGGTCCAGCTGTAACCCTTCCATGGGTGACCACGACCTGAGCAGGGTAAGCACATCCCTGACATCCCAGGTGATGTTGTAGCGTGGTGTAGGCGGATTCAGATTGAATATTCCCCGCATAAGCCTGGACACTAGCCTGTTCGATCCAACCTCGATGTTGAGGTAGAATGATAGCGCACTCCTGGCGCTGTTGATGGCACGATAACTCAAGTGCTCATCATGGTGCAACCCCGCGAGGAATTCCAGGACGTCGGCTATGGAGACATCGTCATAGGTGATGTGAGAGCGACTGCAGTAGGCTTCCCACTTGGTGATGTGGGAGAGATATCTCCGCCTGGTTGACCCTCGACATGATGCTCCAATGGTGTTCATGGTCCGGGTGGTAAGGCCATACTGCATCCATGGCCTGGTCAGAACCTGCAAGCCAGTAATTTTAGATACGCATGGCAGGGGTGTAACTCCCCTGAGACAGGGTGAGAAACCACATGCGGGCAACCCTCTAGAGGGACCCAAGGTTGACTAATCATGTCAGAGACCACCGGATACCAAGGCTGCGTAGGCCAGTCGGGTATGACAAGAATGCCTCTGGCAGAATCCATCCTGATTTTTTGTAATACCCGACTGATGAGGCAAAACGGGGGGAATGCATAGAAAAACCACTTCCCCCAGTCTAGCGAGAATGCATCAATCGCTAATGCCCCAGGGTCTGGTTCCCATGACACATATGTCGGTACCTGATGGTTCAACCGGGACGCAAAAAGGTCGATATCCGGTTGGCCAAATTTGGCTGTAATTTGGGCAAATATTTGAGGATGCAGCATCCACTCAATACTATCATTGAATTTGCGTGACCTGGTGTCTGCCACAGTATTAAGCCTACCTGGCAAATAGGTGGCTGAAATCCAAATATCTCGATCAATACACCAGCACCAAATAGTATTAGCCAATTTGTCACAAGAGACTGACCTGGTACCGCCCATATGGTTTAAATATGCCACCGCTGTGGTGTTGTCTATTTGGAGACGGACATGAGTACCACTAAGATGAGCACAATATGCCCGCAGTCCGTGAAATGCTGCAAACCTAGAGAGCTTGCGTCAGTTTGCAAATATACCACCGGATTGGGCACAACAATGGGTTTGAATGCCCTGCCAATATTGGACACCCACCATTGGAGCTCAACCTTAGCATCAGAAGGCAGCTCCATAGGTCTGTCAAAATGACCAGCGTTCTTTTTTAACGCAATAATTTTGGCCCTTTGCAGGTTTTGAGAATGCAAAGGCCCAAACCGGGCTGCCGGAAATAAAGCTACGATTTTCCCAATTATCTTAGCTGTATGCCGAATAGATGGTATACTGGCGGATGCGAGATCCTGACATGCAAGGGAGACATCCTCCACCTTGTGAAATGGAATGGTGGCCCTCATTTGAATAGAGTCCACCGTGAAACCCAAATAATCCATAACCTGGGGTGGGTGAAACTTCGATTTTTCTGGATGAACTATAAACCCCAGTTGCTGAAATATAGTAACAGTTGCTAAAACAGCGCTTTCAGCTGCTTCCAGAGTATTGCCAATAATCAGAATATCATCCAAATAAGCCATTACAATATGATGTTCTATGCGTAATTTGGCCATAATAGGTTTAAGTAATTTAGTAAAGAGCCTAGGGGCAGTAGTAAGCCCATTTGGTAAGGCTCGATATTGCCAGAGCTGATCCATCCAGACAAATTTCAAAAAGTTCCGGTGATGTTTCCGGATGGACACTGAATAGCATGCATCTTTTAAATCAATACATGCCATAAAGCAACCATGCGAAATCAGTGATTTGGCTGTCTCAAAGGTGTCCATTTTGAAATGTGTATATGGTACAAAGGTATTCAACTGGGTCAAATCAATAATCACCCGACAACCTCCATCCTTTTTTGGTCTAGTAAATATATTGGAGACGAATTCAATGGGCTCGTGAATAGTTTTCTCTATCACGCCTTTTTGTCCCAAACGAAAAAATTTCAGCCGTGCCTGCTGCCTGCTCAACAGCAGACAGCGTAAACTGCCGTTTAGGCATATGCTGGGATGGAGGAACGTTGCCGTGAATAAATTCAATAGAATGACCCCGAATATTTTGTAAAACAAATTTATCTGAAGTAACTGGTACCCAAGCTTTAGCACAGAACCGGAGTCGCCCTCCCACATGTGAGATTAAAGGGGCAGGGGAAAGAAACCCAGACCGCGTTACCTCCATGGTCACCGGCGGTCCCTGACATACTTGGGTGGCCGAGGAGGTGCTGGGCTGGGCTGACGATAAGATGGCTTCATCTTCCACTGGGGTCGCTGTGTGCCTGACCCTTTAAAAGACCGCTGCTGCTGGCCCTGTTGGTAGTAGTGCTGAGTAGTAGCATATGGTCTTGATGCTGATGCGACCGGACCTCGCGGTCGAGCAGGGGGAGCTTTTGGCACCATCGGTCTGGGGGCGATCTGAGATCGCATAAGTCCCACCATTTTGGCTACCTCGTCCAGCTCCTTGACCCTCTTCGGAAGGTCTTCCCCGAAGAGTTGTCGGGGCGGTGGGGGCGGCGGTGGCTTACACAATCCTGCAAATTGTGGGTTGATAGACGGACGGATGCTGTTCTTCCGGAAATCGTTGATTTCATGCTGGGTGGCACATAATAGTGCTAACGCATCCTCCTGATCCAATGACAGGTCCGTTCCATCGACCGACCGCGCAAAGGCGGTAATACCGGCCGTGAGGAGTTTGAGGATCCGCTGGAGTGTAACCTCCTGATGGCGGACAGCCACGCCGATGTTGCCCCATATGGGCGTATTGACCAGTGGCACGTTGAGGGCATTACAGTTGGACGGGGCCTTGTGGCGCTGAGTGGCCTGTGAAAGTACTTCCTCCTGCAACCGATGATTCGTGAGAAAGTCCACTGTTGCTGCCAGCTTTGGCTGGAGCGGAAGTCCAGTTGTAATTGGTGCAGCAAATTTGGCTGCCACGTCCAGTAACTCAGCTGTCGGTGGCTCCGACGGTGTTGGGGTGGGGTCAAACCCTTCTACCCCTTGTGGCTCGCTGATGAGGGAAACCGGCGAGGCGGCCCTGTGCCTGACGATATCCGTGGGTGCGTACTGCTGTTGATTATGGAGTACCAGCTCCAGCAGCCGCTCGATGCGGTCAATACGCCCCCCATCCTGAACACTCGGATGGTCGGAGTCCTCCGGCTCAGAAAACATGCCGGGGCTCCTATCATCGGCCCGCACCTCAGAGAAGTGATCTCGGTGCCGGAATGGATCGCTTTCGGCCGCCGCAGCGAAACCGTGCGAGTCCCGTGCGGGCAGGGTGTCCAACCGCCTCTCCTTGGCAGGAGTAGAAGCCGTTGCCACAAAGGGCCCTGACGGCTTGGGGTCGACTCCAGCAGAAGCATGGAGCGACGCCCGCACAGGCTTGCCGGCTGTCCGCATTTCGGACGGTGCCGACGCATGGTCTCGTCCTCCCATCCATGGGGGACTCGGCGACCGAGGCGGGACCGTACCCAAGCCCCCTGTCCCGGCGGCGGGGGTTGGGAGTTGGGTAGCAGACCTTAACGACCCAGGTCCCGCCGTTGCACCAGACCGCTCCATGGCGGCTGGTGGAGCCTTGGCCCGGACCGGGTTAGGCATACGGGCGCCTCTGCTGCCTTTTAATGAAGGGCTAGCGGAGGGGGGTCGGGCCGCAGCACGACCCCTTCCCCGTTGTCGCCAAAGGCGAACTTGTGGCAGGGTCCACCCTTTCAGGAGGCACCCCGACGACCTCCTCCACGCACTCCTCCTCGGAGCTGTGGCGACTCAGCGGGTCGCAACCTGCAGCAGCAGACGGCAGTGACTTCCCCGCCTTCTTCCCGGCCCCAGGTGGAAACGATGAGGGCGCCGGGCCACGACTTCTTCGTCCAGACATTCTGAACACTCCAATCCGCACCCTTGCTGAAAGACAAAACCGACAGCAAGGGCCAACCAACTTAAGGTGAGTTTAACTTACCTAAGCGGCTCCTTTGGAAGGGCTGGCGAGGAGCGCGCCCCACCGCCAGCTGTCGGCAGCAATGCGTTGCGACGATATGTCGCGCATGCGTGCCGGCGGGCTCTTCACGAAGTCACTCACGTGACTCCGAAATGAAATCACTGATGAAATGAAATAACATTGAGAAAAACTCAATATTTTCATATTCAAAACGTTCATATTTTCCATTATGGGAAATTAGCGAATAACATTCAAAGTGAATGAGATTGCATTAGTGTGTCATATTTTATGTTCACGCTCAAGAAAGTTCAAAGAATTTGAACAATATTGGCGTTTTAATCATCCTGTAGTGAAGAACAACTTGCATGTACTCCAAATTTAATTTTTGGTGGCTGGGCAACAAACATCCTAAACTTTTTTTTTAAAGGAAGGTAAAGGCTGATTTCTATCCAACAATCACAATACTTTCATCCTGATGGAGAGGAAAATAATCAAGTATATTTTCTTTATGCATGTTGAAGACTGTAAAACATTTTCTGCTTGGCAAAGAACACAAATCTTGATCATTCAGGATTTCATTGTAATGAATTGAAGACATTACCACAAAAAACCAACTGCCCTCTGGACATGTCTAAGCTACATCCTTACATTTATTTTAGTCATCAAACCACATAAAACAGAATCAAAGTACTTTAGGTTATAGCATTAGTATTTCTTTCCAAATCAGCAGAATATAAGGAAAATTAAAAAGAATTCTTAATCCCAGTAGAAATGTGCCTGTTCCTTCCTGTTTTTTACATCCAGACATTAGGCGTGTATTCTTCCTCTCTCATTAACCCCTGTGGCCTTTGTGTGAAGAATTCTTTTCACATTACTGATCGTAACAAGGTTCTTTTGTAAGCATTTACTATTTCAATTGCCATGTATCCAAAATGCCTACAGGCATCAAGGATCACAATTTTCTCATAACACCGGACTGGCAGAATTGATGGGGAAAATCTCTGACAATACATAACAACTGAACATCTATGAACAGCTCTCCCAGTAGTTCAGATGCCAAGCACATCTCCCAATGTGACGACAGGCAAGAAGATCGGAAAGTTAACATGGTGAAATCCTCCAACCCCGATTTCTGTTGAGTAGCTTGATCAAGATAATGCAGTGGTAGAGACACCATGATTGAAAAATTGTTGTAGCAAATCATTAGGATAACATTCCACTTTTTCCTCCACACAAGGAAAATGTCAGGTCAAGGTTATCTATGTACTTTGTGGTGGGAGACATCAGAATGCTGTTGATCAAGCCTATCAGTGCATGAGGCAATAGCCATGAATGAGAGTTCCATTGTGCTGAATTTGAGATGGGGGCAGAGTGGAGCAATGTAATCAAGTGAAGAAGCGAAAGGTACATTAAAGGTATACAAGGTCAAAATGGGACTTACCTTAATTGAGTCCCTAGTCCAATGTCACACGATGAGAATACAGTTAACCCATTAGTGACCAATGGTGGTCATTGCTGGAACAAAGCGGTATGATATTTTCCCCCATCAAAAACAGTGTTTTGCAAGTAATGGCCTAACTTGATGAATGCCCGATACAAAATTTACCTTAGATGTGCAAGCTTAACTCATGCTGGTAAATGCCCAATGAAAATTATGGTTTGCAGCAAAATGGCCGAGAAATAGTCATTAACTCATTTCATTCTATGCAAACTACACTGTTAATTCCATAGCACTGAAATAAACAGTGTTGATATAATCATATTTCGTGTACTAAAATTATTCCATTTTATATTTCTCCAATTTAACTTGTTTCCTCAATTAGAATTTTATTCTGATTACACATTTTAACTTGCTTACTAGCTGAAAAACTCCTATATATTTTACTTAAATCCACACTAATCTCACCTCTATTTTATTTTTTTTTTGTACTTGGCTTCTTTACAATTACACCAGGGCTTCCGCTCGGATTTAAGAAAATAAATGAACAGTACACCTTAAATAAGAACAGAAAATTTTGGAAATACTTAGCTAGTCAGGCAACATTTGTGGAAAGTGAAAACGTCTTGAAACATTAACTCTTTTTTTCCCTTTCTACAGTTGTTGCCTGATCCACACGTTTCCAACATTTTGCTCTTAATTTAAGCATTTCTGCATCAGAAGTATTTTAACTTTCTACCATGTACTTGTTACACTAAAACCTACTATAAAGTATGTGCAGACCTAAGCTGAAGACAATCAGATATATACAATTAGTCATACATGCATTCAAATAGCATCTTACCAAAACACCTTGCTGTGTTCTGCAAAATAACTTCAGAAATGCAGTGACTGAGACATGGGATACATAGATTAACAAGAGGAGGATTTGTTTCAAACCAGAGCGCTGGTATGTAGCAATTTGTCTGCATATCTTAGGAAACAAATGACCAATAAAGCAATCTAAAATCTGTTGCTAAAACTAATGATAGATTCTTGACAACACTTTCCGAACAAAAGCATTCTATTCCAGCGTTGGTCTGCACACTTAAGTGTGCGGAAAAAAAGGTAAAAGTATATTCTGTCCTAGAATCAGATGTATGATGGTGGAGAGGCAATTTACAGAGGCCAATTAACCTACAAACCCACTCGTCTTTGGGATGCGGGAGGAAATGCAGCACCTGGAAGAAGCCCACGTGGCCACAAGGGGAACATGCAAACTTCTCACAGACAGCATCCCAGGTTCAGGCTTGAGCCTGGATCTCTGAAAGAAAAACTAAAAAACTTCAACTCCTTTATGCATTCAATTATCCTTTTAGATCTGACCTCCAACTGTGCCTCTTTACATCAGATGAAAGGAGGATTGCACAGCCCATGCTAATAAATAATAATTGTCGATGTTCTTCTTTCGGCCTCCAATTACTATCTGTGAACCCAAAACCACTGGAAGCTACTGAGGAACAACTGAGATGCCCACAGCTGATACACAGCAGCTACCATTAACTTGACCCGTCCCTTCCTGAAAACAAAAACTTTGCTTGATTTCTCAAACCACCAGCCACTAACATTGCTCGCCAAGGATTTTAGAAAACAACCTATGCCGTGCTGTGCTCTAAAAGGTGATCTGCCCCTCAGAAAATACAGAGGAAACAAAAAACACATTGGTAATTAGTTGGTATGTGTTATGAAACAGAGATAAGCCTTGCAAGGTCGTATGGACTGGAAGCAATTAATACCTGACTTGGCATCCAACATTTAAATACAGAATGTGTACGAAGGAACTGCAGATGCTGATTTAAACCGAAGATAGACATAAAAAGCTGGAGTAACAGCAGGACAGGCAGCATCTCTGGAGAGAAGGACTGGGTGACATTTCGGGTCGAGATCCTTCTTCAGACTCTATTTGCATGATATATTTGAACAAAGGCCATGCAGCAAAACTCAGTTATTGTAAAGTTAATGGTTTTCAGGCACCATTCTGACACCATTCAATTAATTTCTATATTTATTCATGTGTACATCCTCAAATGTTGTTGCCTTGGCACTTCTGGATTGATAATTGGCTGGAGAAGTATTATTTAATTATATTAACAGCAATTTTTACAAATCATTATATCAGATCCTCACCACAAACTCAATTTTGTCATTGCTGATGTCATCTTCCAACTGACCACTGAATCAGATAGTTATAACCTCAATTCCAGATTTTCACCTTCAGGTGAGGTTTCCATTCATTCCATCACAGAGATTCCTTTCTTTCTAAGAGGGAATTTTACAAAAATATGAAGAAAACATCTGCAAGGTTATGGAGGTAGGACCAGAGGAGGTACCAGAGAGTTGCTATGATAGGGGCTAGTGCAGACAAGATGGCTGAATGGCCATCCCCTATCTGTTACCATTCTATGATTTAATTATCCAAAGAGCACCTAGCTCCACTCCAACAATGTTGGACTGATACGCTTAACCGTGATTATGTCCATTATTTCATTCGTTTCCAAAATATCCTCACCATCTCAGCTCACTGTGAACTTCACCCAAACCTACACCACACCAAACCCATATGCAACTCAGCACACTGCCTTCTCTATCTTGGCTCCTTGATTATTTCTCAAGTCTCTCAAACATTTTGTTTTTTACCTTTGTATTTATTTTAGCTTTCGCCTATTAGTAAAAACTTAGCCAGCATGCAAATAACTATCACATCACCCGACTCGCTCTCCTTTTCCCATTTCCCTCTCCCTCTACTCTCTGTCTTCCAGTGCTTCAGCCCACCTACTGTCACAACGTTTTTTTTTTAGCCCAATACAGATGGTTGTAACATTCAAATGGCTGGTCTCCCTATACCAGAAATGTCTTATTTTACCATTGTAAAGCCTGCAGACTTTAAAAAAATATATAATTGTCACCTTATATAATGAAAGTTATTACTGTATTGCCAAAAGTTTGTGGTATCCTGTTTAGACTGACTGTTCCAGACGCACTTCAACTCTAATCTGCTTGAAGCTGAATTCTGGCATGTGCACCCCACATAGGAGAATTATTTCTTCCTGCTGGGACTCCTTTAGCTTAGAATCGGTATATGTACAGCATGAGAAACAAAGTAGGTTTGTGCAGAGGACAGATGTATTCTGATTACACAATCCGAGTTCAACCCAGCAGCCTAAATGATTACTCACCAAGGAATATGGAGAGCAAATTTTCATGAAATTGTACAAGGATCCCCAATTGTGCCCCTTTAAAAATAGGATCCTGTTTAAAAAGAACAGTTAGCAAATCCCCTCAGGTATTTTCTCTCTCCACAAAGAGCCTGATGGTTGAGTTCTATTTGACTTCCAATGGAAGAAGTACATAAACAGCCTACAATTAGTTATTTTCCCCCACTGGGCATCTGATGGCTGAGTGATTGCAATGCAAGGCAAACAATTGCAAAAATAAGTCTGAATACAATTGCTCTTACAAATATATAGTAATCAAAGCAGACTGCACAAATCTAAAGGGAAAACAAAAAAATATGGAACTCAATAACTCAGTTTAAGAATAATATAGTTGAATATACAATGCCATGCCTTCATACTTAATGGTTCAGAATTCTTGAACATGCTATTTAACAACACTGTGGGAGTACCTTCATCATGAAAACCGCATAGGGTAATTTAGAATGGATAATAAATGGTAATCTAACTGCTGACACGCACATTTATATTTAGAAGGAAGTCAGTTTCTAGTGACAGGTGTTTATAAAACGTGGATATAATCAGATCAAGTGTTAATAGAATCAACCATACAGGAAATATTAGTCATAGTTTAATAACAATTAAATTAGATGTCATTTATGTATGATCTGGTAAAAGAAAATGTGTAGCAAGGTCTACAATTTTTAAAGTACACTCTAACAATACTTGTCAAATTGAACAAAATAGCCTGTCACTACTAATTTTGCTTCTAATAAATCAAACAACAAAGGTGCTTTGGGTGCTGAGAAACATCTGTTAACTTAGCAGAATACAAATGTCAAACTCATACTGGTCTGAAACCAATTTATTTACAAGCACCACAGAATCTCCCAGCATGCTTTCTTTTTACTCGCAAGTGAAACAAAAGAATATATCATGTAAACAAAAATGGGAAGACAGTTCAGAACACGATAAACCTTGCACTCTTGGAAAAAAAACACCCACTCAGCTGTATTTTCAAATTAAAGGTTTAAGAATTAAGAATTCTTCCTGTGACTTTCTTGTATTCCATCTCAGCCCAACAAGGAAATGATTTGGTATGTCATCGAATAGTCTCTCAAACCTCTATAGGTATACAGTGGAGAGCATATTGACTGGTTGCATCATGGCCTGGTTTGGCAACTCGAACGCCCAGGAACGAAGAAGATAGCAAAAAGTGGTGAACGTCACGGGTCCTGCTCCTCACCATCAAAGGGATCAACAAGGGTCGCTGCCTCAAAAAGGCAGCCAGCATCATCAGAGACCCACACTACCCTGGCCACACTCTAATTTCACCCCTATAACCATCATTCTATAAAAACTACAACCTTCTAACAAGCTCCAAACTACACAGATATGTGAACATTTTTTTGGCTTTGCATTATATATACATATATATTTATACACACACATATATATACATACATATATACAAATACAGGGGGGAGAGGGGGGGAGAGAGGGGGGAGAGAGGAGAAAGGTTTATCCAAATGGAGGAAGGGTATATTGGATAGTATTAAGAATCCCAGTCATAAATGAGGGACGCACAAAAGCCCTGCGTAAGCAGTGCAAAGAGCGCACTACCTCCTAAACGACCCTCCAAGTGTTTAGTCTGCCACCACTTTCCCTCTGCGATTCTCACCTTGCCTCAATACCTTCCTGAAAACTCTCAAAACTAGGAGTGGATTCAGCTATCCTTAGTTCCAAGGGGCAGCCCAAGAAGAAATTTAAAATTTCAATTATTTTTGTAATGGCCTTGCCAATACTGCTCTCTGCTGTCATCGTGTTCCAGACAATGTAATTAATTACACTTTATATGTCCACTCTTTTAAACTTTTAGTTATGCGATGGACGATGAGACATGTTACAAAGTTAAAAGTGTTATTTAAGTACATTATTGTTGGCCCATCTTCAACTCTGCCCTTGGACCTTTCCAAATCAAAAAGGGAAATTCAATTTTCTTTTATACTTCTGCCATTCGGCCCATCAGGTTTATGCCAATTCTCATAGCATTCCCGTCGATTCCATTTCCCCACTAATATCCCAACAGCCTAATTTCCTTTGAATGTCCACCAATTCCCACTGGTTTTACTATTACTAATCTACCATATGGCTAACTTACAGTAGCCACATAACATATCTTTGCCTTGGGGTGGAAAACTGGAAATCCCATTAAAAATTCACATGGTCACCAGTAGAGCATGCAAACTCCACATAGACAACACCCGATGTTGCAGAGCATCAGTGTACCATCCATGAATCGATTGATAATTATTGCAAATCCACCAACACGTCTTTATAGAATATGTAACCAGAATTTAAAAGTAGAGAATCTGGAGCTGGGAGGAGCTATATAAAAGTAATTGCTGTAATTGAGAGGTTTAGCAAATATGTAAATCAAACTGACAGAAGTACAATAAAGATGTAAAAATAAAAATATATTGAGACTAAATTAAAGAACTCAACGGAATTTCTTCAAGAAACTGTAGTCGAGAAAAAATTGCTTACAATAACAGCTAAAATAGTTGGGATGAGAATTAAGATTTGTACCCTTTTTGCCTAAGTAGTGCAATTTCATGGACAATGGATATGTTATATTAATTACAGTTATAACATTAAAAAGAAACAAAAAGGCGCCAAAGTAATGGCTATATGAGTTCTGTTATTTAAAACTATTAGTCTAGGAAGCTTAGAACAGTTCACCCTATCAATTAACTCAGATAGTGATCCAACAAATCACATCAGTAGCGTCTTTAACCTGAATCAACTGCTAAAATGATTTGTGTTGTGTATTCATTGTCAAGGAGTTGCAGTGACTCATTCAGGCATTAACTGGAACATTTCCAGCATTAAATCTTCAATGTTCATTCAACATCTCCCCTCAAACAAATATCTTTACAACCCCACTCATGTCGCTCTTCCTGTCACTCCTATATTCAGGCACTTCCAAAGAAATGTTCTTGCATACACTGGTGAAACACAAATCATGACTTGACATGATTCTATAGAGAACAGAATAGTAACAAAGTGGATTCTAGGAAGGTTGCATGGGAGAACAGTCTAAACCTGACAGAAAGCAGTTTGGTATCATCTGACACCAGGGCTTACTGGACGGATTCCAAGCCTTAAAATTATATTTCTCTCCAACACTACACTAGCTTATAGCAAAAGATAAATACTTGCTGCAGCACTTGCTCAGGGGCGGGGGGGGGGAGGCCTAGAAGGGGGGGGGGGGGGGGGGGGGGAAGGGATGGGAGCGAGGGTGAGGAAGGCTGAAAGGTAAGGAGAGAAGTGATGGGGGACAGGGAGGGAAGGAAGGAAGTAAGGTAGGAATATAGTTAAGGCATTGTCGTCTGAAGGCACAGCCATCAATGGTGAATCAATAAAATCCAAGGTTTTAAATGGCACAAAGTTGCACGGCACGGGTCCTACTTAAGCTTGATCTTAACTGCATAGAGTTTGCGCACACACACCACACGAGTGATCTCACTTCTATACTCAGACTCATCCCCATCAGTGATATGTCCCACAACAGTGGTGTCGTCGGCGAACTTGATGATGGAGTTCGCACTATGACCAACTACGCAGTCATGGGTATAGAGCGAGTACAGCAGGGGGCTGAGCACGCAGCCTTGAGGTGCTCCAGTGCTGATTGTTATCGAGGCTGACACATTTCCACCAATACGAACAGACTGTGGTCTGTGAATGAGGAAGTCGAGGATCCAATTGCAGAGGGATGCGCAGAGACCCAGTTCTGTGAGTTTGGTAACCAGCTTGGAGGGGATGATTGTGTTAAATGCTGAGCTGTAATCAATGAATAACGACCTGACATATGAGTTTTTGTTGTCCAAGTGGTCCAGAGAGGAGTGGAGGGCCAGCGAGATCGCATCTGTTGTGGCAGTAAGCGAACTGCAGTGGGTCCAGGTTTTTGTCGAGGAAGGAGTTGATTTGATCCATGATCAACCTCTCAAAGCACTTCATCACCACAGGCTTTAGTGCCACTGGTCGATAGTCAAAGTATCATCAAGATGTTTTAAGTTTTTATAAAGGGGTACAAAAATATAGACTTGTGGAATACCATTCCTTTATTTTGCATGATTTTCCTCAGTCAAAGAGCAAGGAGAATTTTTATTCATGTGATGATATTTGGAACAGCTTTCTTCCCTAGCTCCACTGGCTAAGAGTGCAGAAATAAATTATTTATGAGGAACCCAGAAGAGGGAATGGTTCTTTATGGTCAATGTTAAAAGTAAATTTGTTGCGAATAAATTCTAATATTCATACTGAAGGCACTTCAAGTGGATTTCTAAAACAATTTTGACATCAAGGAAATATACGACAGATGACTTAAAGGTTGATCAAGGAGATTGGTTTCAAGAAATACCCTCAGAGACAGTGGTTAAGGGAGGGAATTTAAAGACTTTGACATACTTATCTTACAACTAACAAGCACAATACAAATATTGTGGAATGCTCGAAATGCCCAACAGAACAAAAATGATGATAGCTACCCACATTCACGCAACTTCCACTGTAAGAAAGGAGATTTCTTATGGCTTTCTCCACTGCTGTTATGTGCAGTCAATCAGTGATATTGGTGACAGGTAGATATACCAAATGAGTTTCAGAGGTATGCTGACACCTGCCTGGGGGCAGCCAACAGTTTAGGCTATTTAAAGCAATCTTGCTGCAAAAGCAGATTTAATACTGTTTAGACTGACTTTTGACAGTCTTATGTGGGATCTTTGCACAGTGCAGCTATATGAAAACAAAGCAGATATTAAATGGGTTTCACGCGGAATGTAGAAGGCCAGAATATGACCTTTCATGGACTATGCAACCTTCCTTATTTGTTCCTCTGTTTGACAGGAGTTCACCACAACACCATTATACTACTCCTGTTAAAACAAGTAGAACTGGCAATTTGAAACTGTTTTAAATGCTAGAATATATCTCAAAAAAATCTTGCATACAGAACATAAAGCCCTTCAGAACTCTGTGCCTTAACTAGCACGGTAAACCAGCACTTTTTTAGGTGTGGAAAATTTAAGCATTAACCTAGGGGTGACAAGCGCAGGAAATTGATCTGCATGGGGATTTCAGACCCTACAGGATTTGTGTGTCTATCTACAGGATTTAGCTTGTCCCATTGTTCGTACCACATCCTGGATAAAATGCTAATGAAACCCAACCAAAACATTTTTATATTATACGCATACATGACAGCTAAATATACTTCAAAAAATACTCCAAAGGTTTAAACAAACTAACTTGTATGTTTTAATATTTTCTCATACATGAAGCAAATGATTGCTTCCCTAAATTTTGAAATAACGTTATTCTGTCCAAACAGCACAGATAACAATCATCTATACAATTCCAACAGATCTGATTTTCTCCATCTAATGGCATTGTCACTTAGCATTTTAAATTACACTTTAATATGGAAAATAAACCAAAGCATCAGAGAAATTAACAGATAAAGAAAACGAATGATGAAAATAACATCAAGATACTGTAGGGAATTAAAAGATGGAACTGTTTGAATACCATAACTGGAAACTGGAAACTTTAATAAAAAGGAAAAGAACCTGAAAACCTGCTTCGCTTATATGAAAAAAAAAATAGTTTAGAGGCATTTGGGCCTTCGTGAAATGTTATTACTGCATTCTATGGATGCAGCAATAAAAGGTGTAAATAGATTTTGGATGCACACATTGATACATATGAGTCTGTCTGTTCCTGGACATATATTTTTTATACAATGCGATTTTTCTCCATGTCACTTCTCCGTCCCCCTAACATCGTGTAGTAGTGCGGCTATCCTGGAGTCCGGCCCGGAGCTTCAAGCCGCGGGCGTGGTGTGGACTTACCAACGCGGAGCCTAGGATCCTTTGCCGCGGATCGCCAGTGAAGGAGCTCTGACCGCGGGGCCTGCGGTCTCCGGTAAGAAAAGGCCGACTCGGGAGCTCCATGCCACTCCGATCCATCCCGATCCATCCTGACGCCGGAGTTTTGATCGTCCCGGCGAGAGGGCTTGAACAGCAGAACGTCGGCAGCGGCAAGTGCGGAGGGTTCAAGGCCCCGACCACGGGTGAACAATGAGGAAAATGTCTGAACCTTATTGCCTTCCATCACAGTGAAGAATGTTGATTCCACTGTGGTGGATGTTTATGTTAAACTTTATTTTATGTGCTGTGTGTATTTTTGATTTTTCACTTAGTATGGCTATATGGTAACTCAAATATCACTGTACCTCAATTGGAGCATATAACAATAAACGCAAAATTGTACTTGAACTTTACTTAGCCACCAAAATCTGCTTCATTAAAGCAGAAGAGATACGTAATCTTCGGTAAATTTATTGCACAGGACCTTTTAGCTCTTAAACTATTTCTCTGTAAATTTACCATCTATTCATAACTAAAAATCTGATCTTGTGCTCTTCAGTTTGCACGGTCTTTCTATTTGCGCAAAAATGGTATGCGATAGCGCTAAGATCTTTCGCCAGCTCACTCACCGTTCTCCTGTGCTGCGAGTGCACCAAGTTTCATTCCGATCGGTGGTCTATTTTAAAAGCTAGCGAGGTTTAAAAATCTTTAAAAACGCGCGTGCGCAGATCGATCTCCTCTCCTGCCAGTCAGCGCCGCGTCGATTGGTCTCTTCTCCTGTCACTCCGCGGGACGGTCCGCCACTTCCTGTGCCATCGCGTCTTTACTGGAGCTGAGGGAGGCCGGCGGAGGTTTCCAATTTTCGGAGGGATCATAAGCGGCACGGGGGATGTCACCAAACAGAAAGCGGAGAATCTGATCCCGGCGGAGGAGAAAGTCCAGCGACCAGCGCCCGCTGTGAGTCCCGATCACACCGCCAGCTCCAGCCCCTTTCCCTCTGGTCCCCCTCACTCACTCCTGCCCCCTCCCCCTCCCCCTCCCCCATGATACCCCCCTCCCACGTGAAACCCCCCTCTCCCCCACAATCTCATCTTTTCTCCAAGCTCTCTCCCCCCCGCCCACAAACCCCCCCACAACCCCCCCCCCCCACATACCCCTCCATCCCACACCCCTCCCCTCCCACACACTCCCCCCTCCCTCCACACCCCCCCGGGAGGTAGTTGGGGCAGGTACCATAGCAAAATTTAAGATGCATTTAGACAGGTACATAGATAGGATAGGTTTGGAGGGATAAGGGCCAAAGGAACCGTTTCCATGTTATACGACTATGACTCCCCACTCCCATCAGGTAGATGACACAAAAGCTTGAAATCATATGCCACCAGTTTAACAAACAGCTTTTTCCCTGTTGTTATCAGGCTCTGGAACTGACCTCCTATTTTAAGTGGAAGACGGACACAAAAAAGCAGGAGTAGCACAATGGGTCAGGCAGCATCTCTGGAGAAAAGGAATAGATGACGTTTCTGGTCAAGATCCTTCTTCAGACCCTATTTTAAGGGTGTATTCCTGATCTAATCTACCTCGGTGTAGCCCTTGCACTTTCTTAAATCTTCATTTTCCCTGTAGCTGTCACATTGTATTCTGCACTCCTTTTTCCTTTATCATTTTTCTCGCTGTACTTATGTACAGTATGGCTATGCTCATGTATGGCAATGATGTACCTAGATAGCATATGCAGCACACAAAACAACATTTTTCACTGTGTCTGGGTACACATGACAATATTAAACCAACACCAATATCAAAGATCAATATCAATATCAATATGCACCCTTGCTTCAGTTTCACTATGTGAAAAATATAAAGAAAATAATTTTGAGAGTAATTGGATGAACTATGTAAATAGCAAAGATCTCTGGTTCATCACTCCTTTGTGCTGAGAAAGATTTTAATAGAATCTGAGATGCTTTCATCTTTTTTACCTGGCCTGAAGACTTGTTGCAATTCCCTGGTGTTAACATGCTCTCTAGTTTCTGGTTGGGCAAGACAGATTACTTACAAAGTTCTGGAATAACTCAGCGGGTAAGGCAGCATCTCTGGAGAACATGGATCGGTGATGTTTTGTGTTGGAACACTTCTTCAGACTCATTGTGATGGGGGGGGGGTAAGAAAGCAGAATGAGAGGAGGGGCAGGACAAAGCCTGGCAGGTTATAGGTTGATGCAGATGGGGGGGGGGGGGGTGTTTGAAATGCAGATGGTTGGTCAAGGCCAAGGATGGAAAAGCAGAAGGCATGAGACAGAAGAGCTCACCAACCCCTTTACTTTCTCTGAAGCCTGAGGAGATTCAGCATGTCGCCGAATACTCTATCGAACCTCTACAGGTGTATGGTAGAGAGCATACCAATTAGTTGCAACACTGCCTGTTCAGTAACTTGAATACCCAAGAATGAAAGAGGCTGCAGAATGTGATGGATATTTCCTGGTCCATCAGATATTGACCTCCCCACCATCAAAGGGATCTACATGAAGCATTGCCTCAAGAAAGCAACTGAAATCATCATAAACACTTCACAAATTAGTCTTTCCGTACACTCTGTTTACTTCCATGAAAAAAAATAATAACTATATTCATCACTAAAGAAGGGTCCCGACCTGAAATTTACCTTTCCATGTTTTCCAGGGATGCTGACTGAACTGCTAAGTTACTCCAGCGCTTTGTGTCTTTTTTAACATTAATTTTTTAACATTAATCTAAGGATAAGGGGGAATTCCTTTAGGACCGAGATGAGGAAAACATTCTTTACACAGAGCGTGGTGAGTCTCTGGAATTCTCTGCCACAGAAGGTAGTTGAGGCCAGTTCATTGGCTATATTTAAGAGGGCGTTAGATGTGGCACTTGTGGCTAAAGGGATCAGGTGGTATGGAGAGAAGGCAGGTACGGGATACTGAGTTGGATGATCAGCCATGATCACATTGAATGGCGGTGCAGGCTCGAAGGGCCGAATGGCCTACTACTGCACCTATTTTTCTATGTTTCTATGTTTCTAATTATAATGATTAAAAAAAAATAATGATGCTAAAGATCACAGGCAAAATTTATTAACAAATGAGTGCTGTGTAAAATCCAAGTTGTGAAGAATTCTTTGAATATTATTCAAATTATTTATACGTGATTCACGTATTGAACATTAGATTAATACAATGGATAATTACAGTGAAGGCAAAATACATTAACATCAGCTCATAATCAGAAGACAGACACAAAAAGTTGGAATAACAGCGGGACAGGCAGCATCTCTGGAGAGAAGGAATGGGTGACGTTTCGGGTCGAAGCCCTTCTTCAGCGAAACAATTGCCCAGTCTGCGTTTGGTCTCGCCGATGTATAACATTTCACATCTTGAACAACGGATACAGTACATGAGGTTGGAGAAGGTGCAAATGAACTCACGATGTGGACTCTTATACATTGGTGAGCCCTCCTCCATCCTCATCTACTGTATCCTTTGTTCAAGATGTGGAACAACCAACATGCAACTCCATGCAGTGAGCGCGACCAAACTGGAAGCTGGGGCCGCGCGGATGTCGAGTGATCCCCGTACAGGGCCGGTCCCACCAGCATGCGACTCCATGCGGCGAGCGCGACCAAACCGGCAGCTGGGGCTGCGCAGAGGTTGGGTGAGTGGCGCGAAGTTGGTGGAGGAGACCGTACACAATACAGGAAACTGCACACAATACTCCAGGTGTGGTCTCACCAAGGCCCTGTACAACTGCAACAGAACCTCCCTGCTCCTATATTCAATTCCTTTCGTTATGAATGCTGACATACCATTCACTTTCTTCACAGCCTGCTGCACCTACATGCCTACTTTCAATGACTGGTGTACCATGACACCCAGGTTTCGTTGCATCTCCCCTTTTCATAATCATCCACCATTCAGATAATAGTCTACTTTCCTGTTCTTGCCACCAAAGTGGATACCCTCACATTTATCCACATTATACTGCATCTGTCATGCATTTGCCCACTCACCCAACCTATCCAAGTCACCTTGCAGCCTCCTAGCATCTACCTCATAGCTAACACTGCCCCCCCCCAGCTTCGTGTCATCCGCAAACTTGGAGATGTTCCATTCAATTCCCTCGTCCAAATCATTAATATATATTGTAAATAGCTGGGGTCCCAGCACTGAGCCTTGTAGTACCCCACTAGTCACTGCCTGCCATTCTGAAAAGGACCCGTTTACTCCTACTCTTTGCTTCCTGTCTGCCAGCCAGTTCTCTATCCACATCAATACTGAACCCCCAATACCGTGCGATTTAAGTTTGCATACTAATTTACTATTTGATTTCCATTTTTATTACTAGCCACACATTACTGTCCAGTCCAAGGTGCTGATGAAACCAGATTTCAAAACTTACACTCAAATTCTGGAAAAACGCAGACGCCAACGTTCAAAATGTGGATTTCAAATGTCGGAAACGCTACATCTTGAAGAAATGAAATTCCTCCTACTAGGCAAAGTAGACCAATTCTTAAAGACTTGGTCTCCTTTTATCAACTTTTTACAAGCATGTGGTGCAACATAACATAACCTTAGAAATTAAATGGTTCAGAATCGGGTGATGGATGGGCAAAAATACGAAATAGGTATATCTCTCCTAATTTCTCTTTTCTCTACTCTCTTTTTCTTTCAATCTTTTTAGCTTTTCATCTCTGTTCTTTATTACTTTCGCTATCTGTTTCTACTTGCTTGTCTATCTATTCCGACTCTATTTTTTCTTTCACTGTTCTTTTATTATTAAATTAAAAATACAAAGTTGTACAAGAATGGAAATATGTATGTATGTAGTAGGTACTCAAGTACCGCACTATTGTACTTTCTTCTAACAAAAATTAAAAATTAAAACCAGCCCTGTGAGGACTCTGCTAGCAAGGCAGAATCTCCAGAAATGGTGCACCTTTTTCCATGAAGATGGAGTCATCATCAATTCAATACTGAATCAACACTGGACAAAATGAGGAAGGAACATACAGGAGCATCAGAACCCTACTATGGATTGTCTGTGGGAAAACCAAGGCATCACAACTGACCAGAAGTAGCTGGAGTTACCGACGATTGAGAACCAGCTGGTCTCTGTAGTCTCTTTGGATTCACCATCGGGGCAAAGCCAGAAAAAAGTTGTCAAATAGCTGGATCAGCTATGGAAGGACTCTGCTAGCAAGGCAGAATCTAAGGATTCTAAGGATAAGGGGGAATTCCTTTAGAACCGAGATGAGGAAAACATTCTTTACACAGAGAGTGGCGAGTCTCTGGAATTCTCTGCCACAGAAGGTAGTTGAGGCCAGTTCATTGGCTATCAATTTAAGAGGGCGTTAGATGTGGCACTTGTGGCTAAAGGGATCAGGGGGTATGGAGAGGAGGCAGGTACGGGATACTGAGTTGGATGATCAGCCATGATCATATTGAATGGCGGTGCAGGCTCGAAGGGCCAAATGGCCTACTCCTGCACCTATTTTTCTATGTTTCTAAAAGTAAAATTAAAAAAAAAAGAAACCAGACTTCAAATATTCCAAGCGCATTGTCCAGCAGCTGCCAACACTGCATGAAAGTAACAAATTAGATAGCTTTCAACATTTGGGATCTTGTAAATTCGTGATTGGGGTAACATGGCAACTACTCTGAATCAAAATTCATTAATCTGCGCAAAATGCTTTTGGATAAAATGTATTGAGTATATGGAATTCAAATTTGTCTTTCAAGCATAAAAAAGAACTTTCAAAGTACACGCATTGATCATTTTCAAATCAGGCTATGAAAATCCTCTAATGGGCCTGTCCCACTTAGGCGACTTTTTGTAGACTGCAGGAGACTCCACGGTCGCCAAATGTTAATGTTAATGCCGGTGGTTGCCGGGGAGTCGCCTTCATCATCGTGACGAGTTCCCACATTCTGGGACCTAGTCGCGACCTTATTATGTTCGCCCCAAAATTTTCAACATGTTAAAAAATTAGCGGCGAGCAGAATGAAGCTGCCATGGAGAGTAAAGAGAATTCTCGTGCTGTAGGTGGGTCGCCAGGTGGTCCTAGTGGGTTGCCAGGTCAAAGGTTCTCACAGGTTCTCGTAGGTTGTAGCCGGTGCTGACTGGTGAATTTCATTGGCTCATTGGGAAAAAAAAATGTGTGTACATGTGCGTGCGTCCCATTACTCTTCACTTTAAACATTTCACAACAGAGTGGTAAATACATTAAAAAAAACCCATTTCATCTTACAATCAGAAAAGCAGCCTTCGTTCACAGGGAGAATGCTAAACATAGTCAATTGGTCTCAACAAACAGCAATGCATATGATCTGACATTGTGCATAAGAATTGAATTATTCACATTGTTTAAAAAGTCACATAGTCCAACCTGCTTTATTCCTGCTGTAGGTTTCTAATTTATTTTTCTTTTTGAAAATGCAATTCCAGACTGCACTTTGGACAGGTAAAGTTAACAAGCTCTTAAGGATTTGGTGGAGTCAAAAGAACAAAAAAAGAATCTGTCTTTGCTTGGAAGCTGTCATAGAAATTTGAAATAAAACACACTTTCTTTCAAGTTTCCTAAAGAGTAGTTGACATATCAGCTACCTTTTGTGTGCTTCTCAACATATCTCACTACACCTAACAGCAGCTATATATAATATGCAAACACACTGTAATGTATATTTTTACCAGCCCAGAATCAGGGCAATCTGCTCAGTAGGTCCATGTTTGTTTTTGTTAGTTTAGTTTAGAGATACAGGGTGCAAACAGGCCCTTCAGCCCATGAGACCGCGCCGACCAACAATCACACGTAAACTTGTTCAATGTTATCCCAGTTTTGCATTCTACAAATCTGCACTTCTTTGAAATGATGGAGGAAACTGGAGCACCCAGAGAAAACCCACGTACAGAGGGAGAATGTACAAACTCCATACAGATAGCACCCATAGTGAGGATCGAACCCAGAACTCTGGAGCTGTAAGACAGCAACTCCACCGCTGCGCCATTTATCCGCTCTTAAGGGCCTGTCCCACTTTGCGATTTTTTCAGCGACTGCAAACGGCAGTGACTGACGCCCTAAAAACCTTCAAGTTGTACGACACTCTGCATCACCGTCACGTCATGCTACGACATCACCCGCCTTCACAACACAAGAAGGTTACAGCAAAGTATAATAATCACATTGGAAATGAACGTATCTACAATAATTCTAAGGACCAATAACTTTTTAATGGATAAGTCGGCGCTTTCACCCCGCGTCACGCACCAACCACGCCGCGACAAGCTCTTTTCAGGTTGTCGCTGAAAATGTCGCCCAAGTGTGACAGGCCATTTATGCTCCACACAAGTTTCCTCCAACATTTTCATCTAAACGCATCAATATCTCCTTCTATTCCATTTCCCTTCTTGTGCAATTCTTGGCTACCTGTGGAAGTGTGTCCCATATTCGAGCCATTCAGTTTATAAAGCTATTCTTGATTAAAAGACATAAAGTGTTGGAATAATGCAGCAGGTCAGGCCGCATCTCTGGAAAACATGGATTTGTGACGTTTTAGCTCAGGACCCTTCTTCAGATTTTGTAGACCAGACCACGCTGACTTTGAAGACGTTCTCCTTGCCTACCTTGATTGGATTTCTGTGTTATATTTATGGTCCTTATTCTGATCTCAGTAAGAAGTGGAAACCTTTTTCTCTAATCCTACATTTTCAATCCTTTTCAGGCCATTTCAATCTATCCTGTCTGGTGCAACTTCACAGTTGCATTATAATTCTTGCAATTTTCTTTTTCACATTCAGTACAACTTCTCCAATACTCTCATGACATTGGGATCAAAGCTGTCCACTGTCCAGTGTGATCTAAATTAGATGGTACACAATTACAGAGGAATTGTGGGGAATGGTGGATGCCTGGAACACACTGTCAAGGGTGGTGGCAGAGGCAAATACAATAGTAGCATTTATGATGATTTTAGATGGGTATATGGATATGTACAGGAACTGGATTATGTGCAGGCAATGGAGATTAGTTCAAATTGGCATCATGTTTCTATATGGGTATTGTGAACCAATGGGCCTGTTCCTGTGTTGTGCTTGGTTTTGACTGATGGGTTGGAGCAAGATAAATTAATTCTAGTTTCTGGGGCTTCTGGAAATAGAGGATATGGCATTAAAAATTAGAAGTGAAAGTCTCTAGAGAGAAATTAAAAAGTACTACATTTTTGCATTGATTTATGGGGGTTTGAACTCTCTTCTCCAAAATAAAAGTTAATGCTCAAGTCATCGTTAATTTTCATTCTGTGTCCCAGAGATTTTTATCAAGCAACAGTGGATATCTGGTAAATGTTCTTTGGAATATCTATGATTTTTTTCAAAAGCAAAACCGACTCAAAGGCCTAAATAACTCTTCCTGCTCCCGTTTCCTTGTGTTTTGTCAGTTCATTTCTGTATTTACTATTTTGATATTTTGTAGAATTTTTAAGATGAACCTAAACCTAAATCTTAAACACAAACCTTATATTTAAATAGCAAACATTACATTTTTCAATATCAGTCCTTCTGAAACATTATTTCTAAACATCTGCTCTTTCACATTACTCTGTTTGTGGCCAGCTTCCACGTGTAACCTGACCACATGTACTGGCCTTAGTTTATGCAGTTCCATATTGAATACCTTTAAGAAATTCAAGTGTATTATATCCATTACATTACCATCCTCCACCTGGTTACTTCTTCAAATAATAGTATAAGACCTTTCTTTTTGGAATTAATGCATCTACATTTTCAGTTTTTAGATGATTTTCTGTATGATCTTTTGGTTAGGATACTAATATGTTCCCAACCAATAATATTATATGACTGTGGTCCTCTGGACGTTCTATCTGTTTTTAAATGCAGGAATGAAAATAGCTGTACACCAATTATTTTGCATTATTCTCTCTTCTGACTGATTTGTCTTTAGATATAGGGTCTCTATATCCCTTCCATATTTTTTCCGCTAACCAGCTCTATTGGATGAAATATGATACCACATCCCTGAAGTATAGTCCTGATAATTATATAAACTGTCACTAACATTTTGCAGCCTAAACTTGCTGGAGGATGTCAAGGCCTTGGACAGGATGCAGAGGAGATTTATTGGAATAACTGCACACATGAGGAACCTCATTTACTTGGCAGTAACTAGAGAAGCTGGATTGTTTTCCTTAGGGTAGAGATGGTTATGAAACTGATGTAATAGACGCATTCAAAACCATGAGGGGATTGACAGCCAATGAGGAAAAACAGTTTCCACTGGCAAAAAGAACTGTAACCAAAGGTCAAAGATTTAAGGCAAAACATTTTAGAGATGAGGAACTGTTTTTTAAAAACACAAAGTTCTTAATCCCAACATGCACCAGATGACATACTCGTGGATGAGATTCAATACCAGATTTCAACAAGGAATTGGATTTCTACTTGGTGGAAAGAAAATTGCAGACTAAACAAAAAACAGGGAAATAGTATTAATTGGCCATTTTTTAATAGTGTAACAAGCTGAATGGCTGCCACTTTTGCAATAAGATTCTATTTTTAAAATTACCTAAAGAAAAGTTGAACAATTGCACAGGTCGTAACAAAGTCAATGTGAAACACCAATTATTGAAAAGGGTAAAATCATAAAAGATAAGAACCTCACTGAGAGTTTCAATCCTATAGATGTGGGAAAGATTGTATCACTTTGGAGAAAAGGCAAAATATTGAGGGGAAGGGTATTGAAAGTGGGATTGCAGATGGGAAAATAGTTTTCCAGATCACAGAGGTCAAGTACCATGATGTAGTTAGGCCGTGATGACTACAGTTTTGAAAGGAAAGGAAAGAATGGAAAGGATATTTCCAATTAACTGACAAACACATAAAAATGTAAACTGTACATAAACTACACAGAAAATTCACATTAAAATGAAAAGAGTGCAAAAAAAAAATTAGTGGAAAACACAATTAGAAAATAAACATGACCGTGGTGGTCTGTAGTCAAGGTAAGATCAGAATTGTGCAGAAGAATCTGATTATTGTAGGAAAATAGCTGTTCCTCGTTGGCAGTGTGTGACTTCAGGCTTCTATGCCTCCTGCCTGTTGGTAACAGTGAGAAGAGACCATGGTCCAGATGGTGAGAATCCTTGATCTGTCCTTCTTTCCCTTAATTCCACAAATCTATCAATTTCTGTTTTGAATACAATCAATGACTAAGCCCCCACATCCCTCCGGAGGGAGGAAACTTCAAAGAATAAACTTACTTTAAGTGTAGTAAATTGTTATAATTGCAGTCCTGAATAGCCTACTCTTAATTTGAGAGGCAATAGGAGATACAAAATCTCAATAGACTCATGACTAGTCACATCCATGGACGCACAGCAGCAAACCCAATGGAAATTAAAACACAAACAAAAATGACTGACAATAAATCAGAGCAGATTACGAGGAAACTGCATAGTGTTATCATCAAATAATATACAACATCTAGATACAGTTAATTAAGCCCTGAAGGTTACACAATGAACAGTTACAAAGCTACATTATCAGTAAAGATAAGACAGATCTGGGTTTTCAATATAAAAGTTGAATACCCAGGAAGTAACTATAAAGTTTCATAAGATGGTAAATTGGTAGGAAGAGATAAATCTGGAACATTGTTTTAAACAGTGATATAAATAGTAAATTGAATAAAATTACTTTTCTAACGTGGAAAATATTTCAAATCGTTAGCAAATAATTGTACAGAATGATTAGGGGGTTGTGAGACTCAATCTATTCATGCCTTTGCAGGAAGGATGTGAGGGCTTTTTAAAGGTTGCTGCAGATGTATACCAGGATGCGACCAGGATTAGATGGTACTAGCAATGAGGAGAGGTTGTACAAACATGGATTGTTTTATTTCTTTCTAAGTTCGGAGGTGGGAAGTTTAAAGGAGATGGGTATGGATCAGGGAGATGTGCTGGGTGGTGTTGAATGCAGATTCCATAGTGGTGTTTAAGAGCGCTTTAGGTAATCGCATTAATATGAAAGAGATGGTGGCAAATTGATCAGATGCAGGCAGAAGAGATTAGTTTAATTTGCCATTATGTTTGGCACAGACATTGTTAGCCGAGGGGCCTGTTTCTGTGCTGCACTGTTCTGAATGTCCTAAGAGTTTCAAATGGGCTACAACAACTAGTATGTAGCAAAGATTATAGAGGAGCTGGAATGTAGTCTGAACAAAATAAATAAGATCTGGATATTCTGCACTCGACCATTATTATTTAAGAAATAGAATGGAAATAATATATTTTCTTTAGAATAATGCAGATATCTAATGTTATGAAAACATGGAATTAGTTAAGAGATCAAAAAATGCCCTTGTTATAATATTAATAGAACAGGAAAACATATTTTCCAGACAGTTATAATGCTCTGAAATATACTCCTGAAATGAGTGACTGAGCAGGACCATATTGAAAATCAAAACATTATTGCAGCTGATGGAGGTAAACAGGTTGAATGGATCTTGGAATAGATTGGGTAACTGTGAACAGAAGTATTCTACTAGCAAGCAGAATAAATGGAACAGACAGTTTGGGAAAACTGCCTGTTTCTATTGGCAATCTCAAAGCTACCCATCCATAATGTGGAAATCATCAATGTGAAATAAAGATCTTGCCACTGACAGCACTTGGAAGAACATGTATTTGATGAATTGAAGAAAAAAATCTTCATGTTGCAATTAGTTATCAATAATTATTTTTTGGGGAAATGAGGGGGGAGTGTGGGAACATATCAGAGGGCGAGGAAAAAGTAGTAACTGGGAATAAGCGCAAACATGAGGAGGGAAACAATGGGTAGTGGAGGAAGAGTGGGCAAATGTGGGCAGAAGAGGTTGAAATGGGCCTGGAGGTCAAGTATTGGGTATGTTTGGCAGGAGTATAGTTGTTATGACAAGTAAGATGAGGGATGGATGGTGGTGGCTGGTGAAAAGAGTTGAGTGTAGGCACCAATGGTCGGAGAGAACACAGGTTAGAGTGAGAGACAGAGTGTGTTTGGGGACAGGGAGAGAGAGAGAGAGCCCGTAGTGAGGGCAGGGAGGCAAGTGAGATCACAGGAACAAAGTTAAAAACCGTTAGAACACAAGACAGCAGGAGAAAAAGAGAGACATGGTGAAAGGAAGAAACAGAAAATAAACCTAGTGAGCGCAAACACCATGTGACGTTAAATGCTGAAATCAAGGAAAAACACAATTAAATTTAAAGACGGTATTTAAAGCACCTTTTCACTGTTAACATCGAAAAGTTTAAATGTTATTGTCGCAATAAATTGCAATCAAGTTTCATGCATAATGAAAAATTGCTAGCTTCAGGAATTGAGAAGATGTCAATGAAAATACTTTAATGATGATTATAAAACAGATAAATAACCTTATCAGAATAGGGATTTTGTGTCTTAATTACTTCCTTCCATTGGATATTATTCATAAATCTTTTTTAAAAATACTATAAATATATCTGGCCCTCTGCAACATCAGCATGTTGCCTCCAAATACTGTTCAACCCATTATAGAGACATCTAGTGACCTTAACATCTATAGTTGGAAAGTCACTAGAGAGTATTCTGAGGGATAGGTTGCACAGGCATTTGGATGGGCAAGGTCTGATTAGGGATAGTCAGCATGGTTTTGTATGTGGGAGGTCGTGTCTCACAAATCTGATTGATTTTTTTGAAGACGTGACCAAAAAGGTCAATGAGGGCAGAGCTGTAGATGTTGTGTACATGGATTTCAGTAAGGCATTCAACAAGGTTTCGCATGATAGGCTACTCTGGAAGGTTAGATCGCATTGGATCCAAGGAGAGATAGCTGAATGGATAGCAAATTGGCTCCATGGAAGGAAGCAGAGGGTGTTGGTGGAAGGTTGCTTCTCCGACCGGAGGCCTGTGACTTGTGGTGTGCCTCAGGGTTCGGTACTGGGCCCGTTCCTGTTTGTCATCTACATCAATGATTTGGATGAGAACATACAGGGCAAGATTGGCAGGTTTGCTGATGATACAAAAGTAAGTGATTTTGCAGATAGTGAAGATGGCTGCAGCAGGATCTGGATCGATTGGCCAGGTGGGTGGAGGAATGATTGATGGAATTTAATACAGAGAAGTGTGAAGTGTTGCATTCTGGGATGTCGAGCAAGGGCAGGACCCACACAGTAAATGGTAGGCCTTTGGGTACAGTTGCAGAGCAGAGGGATCTAGGAGTACAGGTGCACGGTTCCTTAAAAGTCGAGTCGCAGGTAGATAAGGTGGTCAAGAAGGCTATTGGCATTTTGGCCTACATCAGTCAGGGTATTGAGTATAGAAGTTGGGAGGTCATGTTGCAGTTGTATAAGATGTTGGTGAGACCACATCTAGAATACTGTGTTCAGTTCTGGGAACCAGGTTATAGGAAAGATATTGTCAAGCTTGAGAGGGTTCAGAAAAGATTTACGAGAATGTTGCCAGGACTAGACAGTGTGAGCAATAGGGAGAGGTTGAGTAGGCTGGGTCTCTATTCCATGGAGCGCTGGAGGATGAGGGGGGATCTTATAGAGGTGTGCAAAATCATGAGAGGAATAGATCGGGTAAATGCTCAGAGTCTCTAGCCCAGAGTAGGCGAATCGAGGACCAGAGGACAAAGGATCAAGGTGAAGGGGAAAAGATTTTATAGGAATTCGAGGGGTAACTGTTTCACACAAAGGGTGGTGGGTGTATGGAACAAGCTGCCAGAGGAGGTAGTTGAGGCTGGGACTATCCCATCATTTAAGAGACAGTTAGACAGGTACATGGATTGGACAAGTTTGGAGGAATATGAACAAGCACAGGCAAGTGGGCCAAGTGCAGCTAGGACATTGTGGGCAAGTTGGGCCAAAGGGCCTGTTTCCACACTGTATAACTCCATGACTATGACTCTTTTTAAGTCTATTTCTCAGAAGCTTTTATTTTAAGTACAGTCATAATAATTACTACTACATCAGCCCTGGGCCAGTCCATGGCATTTTACCTCTGTACTAGAAAACTGTTACGTTCCATTCCAAAATTGAGTACACAAAAAATCTAGGCTCACACATTCAATCAAAAATCTTTTCATGGGACGAGCAGGCATTTGAATTATTCCCAGTCTCCAGGTCATTATTTATCACTTAATTGACATAGCTACATCAAATGATCTGGTCTTTGTTACGTTGATCATGGTGGAATCACACTGTTCACAAATTGGATGATACCACAGTAACTATACTTTAATTACGCTTCACTGACCAAGTTGAGAAAGATGGACAAGGTAGTAAAAAATAAATAAGAGGAAAGAAAACAATTATTCTGAAATCAACAATTTTTCATCATCATTTTGTTTAAGAAGGTGGATTATATCAAACGGTACTTGTAAAACAGATCAGAAGTAAAATATGCAAAACTTAACTTCTTCCACATCTTTTAGCTTGTGGTATCACTAAACTGGAACAGTACAAAAGCTGAAGCCAGTTGACACAGTACGTTTTAGCCATCTAACCCCAAGAGGAAACATTCCGGCACAGCTGGGACACGGAGGTCCCTGCAGCAACAAGCAACTTATTATCCATGGCCTGAGAACCACACAGTCACTTTCCCTATTTGGGCTGCCAGATGACAGGAACATGATAAACAGCCAAGACATAGTAACATCAATGAGCTTCCATGACAAAGAGGCTTTGAGATTGACAGAAGGAGCTTCTGGGAGGGTCCCCTTCTTTCCTTCCTCAAGGGATGCCTCTATACAGAGATGTCTGAAATTTTAGACATTAAAAGCCTCTCCTATTACCATCCACTCACCTAGCTGGGAAACACGTTCCTGATTCACTATATTACCATCATAGAACTGAAACCAAACACCAAAGGAAAACAGATAATGGCAATCAAAAACATTTGGTTCTGTTGTGCAGCTGTAATTTATGCAATACTTGTCCAAAGGCTAAGTATTTCTCTCTCAAACTGTCTTAACAATTAGTTCTTAATGCATGAAAAGTGATCATCATTTAGGCAATAGACATGTATTTTTTGCAGCAAGTAGAGGGCACCTTTATATTACTTCTCAATCATTTGAAACAATTGTTTGCCTGAGAAAGATAGAACAAACTTAAAACGTATCATTTAGTATGCTCTATTAATTGGAAGTTTCTGATGACTAATGGGATGAATAAAATTGAATTTTGAACATGTGAACCAAGATTTTTTTTGTGATATTGTTACAGTTTATAAGACTCAAATCCCACTAATAAAATTGAATATAAAGCTATTATAGAGTTTTACAAATGAGATTTTAGTATTCAATGAGATTCAAAATTCATTGTTGTTAAACAACATTAATGTTCTCATTTAACTTTAAATAACTAATAGGGGTAATAAATGGAGCAGAAATTCAGGCAGAACAGCGGCAGACGGAATTTTAACTGGACATGTGCAGGGTAATGTACTTTGGGAGATCAAATTCTGGTAGGACATATGGAGTGAACGTCAGGGGGCAAAGAAGCATGAATGTACAGAGAGACCTTGGGTGCAAGCCCGTAATTCCGTAAACATGGCGACACAATCGGAAAGGGTATTAATAAAGGCATTTTTTATGCTTGCCTTCCAATGGCTGACACATTGAGTGTAGGAGTAGGCACATGGTGCAATTTCACAAAACAGTGGTTAGACTGCACTTGTGGTATTGTGTCCAGTTCTGCTTGTCACATGACAAGGAGGATGGGGTGCCAAGAGGGAGATCAGGTATTTAGATAGGAAATAAATAGAGAGATGTGGAACCTAATGTGGAAAATTGGATTTGTGTAGATAGGCAGCACAGTCAGCATGAACAATGTGGGCTATTAGGGTCTGTTTCGATGCTGTGCTTTTATATGATTTAAATAAATTGCTTAAAACTGCAAGAAACAATCAAGTCAAGTCACATTTATTTACATAGCACATTTAAAAAACAACTCTCGTTGACCAAAGTGCTTTACATTTGTGATTCTCTTTCAAGTATAATAGAGAGATAATTAGGATCTTTCGTTCACACACTTCACTTCAACCATCCATCAAGATCTCAAAAGTCTTTCTGTAGGTCTCTATCCAATCATCACTCGCACCTTTCCTCAGCAAACTATCTGCTCAGCAGTTATAACCCTTCCCTGCTGCTTTCCACGAATATCAGAGTCAGCTTTCCAGAGTGCTGCTTTCCACGAATATCAGTGTTTTAAGTAACTGAAGTTACCATGGTAAAATAAAAGCATGCAAAACATGGTGAATTAATGTTTTGAAATGTTGTGGTAAGTTGTTTCAGGAAATTTGTTGATAAAATTGTAGACTTATGGAATAAAGAAAAGTAGCAGATATAGAAAAACATTTTGGTGGCTTAAAATGTTGGGATAAAATATTTTGGAGAAATATTGGACATAGCCGAAGTATCAACACTGAAGCTACATTTCTTCTGAATATTTACAGATTAACTACTTAATTTGATCAATTCTTGGGGTTCACACAAAAGATCAAAGTAAAAACAAACAAGTGAACAAATTTACATTATATATACAATACAGATGGTCCTGATTATATTATGATAAAAGATTGTGTACCGCTACATATACTCACCATTCAATGATAAGTGTCAACCAAAGTTGGGATGGAAGTGGTGTAACTGATACAAGGGGAGTCGTGGGAAAGAGTTAAATGGTGCCCCATGAAATGACAGAAATCGTGCCCCATGTAAGTGAAATGAAAGAGAATCATTTTGTGAACACCCATCTATATTTGGCCACAACAGTTCGTCCTGCTCTTGGGGGTGGCAGCGGGGAAGGGAGCAGAGGTAGAGGTTCAGAAGATTAGGGAGCAAGAGCCTGGATTGGAATGGGTAAGAGCAATAACACTATAGCAACAATGATGAGTGGGATTGGTCTGGAAAGGGCTACAATTAAACTGAGCAAGCATCTTTTAAAGGAAATGTGGAATCATAATGTGTACAGTGTAGAATTACCTCAGAATATGCCCTCATTATTTGCTCCAAAACCTAGACCAAGGGGAGAATAATAATCACATAATTATACCATCTGATTCAGAAATACATGATCGACAAAGCATCAGGTCTGTGCAGACTGAATTATGGATAAACACTTTAAGCGAGAATATGGGTGGCAACAGATGAAGGAAATGGGACATGTTGGGTATTTGTAGGCAGCAGGTATTGTTCAGAGGGTACAGCAATGGGGGGGGGGGGCTGGAGATTACAGACAGGGCCACAGAAGTTGTAACAACAGAGGGGTTGAGGAGCACAGGGACTGCAGTAATGGAGTAAGAGTGAGCACTGCTAGGTCTGGTGCATGATGTAACTAGTACTGGAAATTAAGTGCATTATGAGGGGTATTGACTAGGGAGCTCAACTACTCCCGATAAAGTTACATGTTCAAGGTGAGTATTTTTGGATTACTAAATATTGGAGTGTTATACCTCTTATTTAGTTAATGTAGTTCAACATATTGCACACAAGAGATTTGCCAAAAAAGATGTTGCTCGTGTAACTACAGCTTCAAATTTATCACTCTTAGTTACTGGCTCTGTGCTGAATTGCTAACCAAACCCCACAAAATCAGGTTTACATAGAAACATAGAAATTAGGTGCAGGAGTAGGCCATTCGGACCTTCGAGCCTGCACCGCCATTCAATATGATCATGGCTGATCATCCAACTCAGTATCCCGTACCTACCTTCTCTCCATACCCTCTGATCCCCTTAGCTACAAGGGCCACATCTAACTCCCTCTTAAATATAGCCAATTAACTGGCCTCAACTACCCTCTGTGGCAGAGAGTTCCAGAGACCCACCATTCTCTGTGAAAAAAGTCCTTCTCATCTCGGTCCTAAAGGATTTCCCCCTTATCCTTAAGCTGTGACCCCTTGTCCTGGACCTCCCCAACATCGGGAACAATTTTCCTGCATCTAGCCTGTCCAACCCCTTAAGAATTTTGTAAGTTTCTATAAGATCCCCTCTCAATCTCCTAATAGCTGCAGAGGGTTAAGGAGAAGATGTAATATTTTATTTTTAATAGTTTCAAACTGGAATCACTTTTTCAGCTTTGATTCATTTGGTTTGGAGGCCTAATCTCAAATTAGTTTCAAGCAAAATCAGCACAAAGGTTTCATTATCATTATTTAATTTAATAGATGAAAATAAATCACATCCATTCATCAGAGTAAACGGGACAGAGGAGGTAACTGTACTTTGATCTTTTGAGAAAGGTGAGAAGCATGGAGTATGAAAATAAAGTGGTCACAATTCTTTCGTCTCCATTCATTCATACATTTGTAAAAGGGAATGCAATTAAAAGAAATCAAATATCTCTATAGAGGCTACTGAATTATAAATAACAGGCTCTATTGAATTGATAGCACCTGCAGATTTATGAAAAAGGTTCCAGCTATCAATAGATATAGTGTATGAATGATGTTAGCAATAGTAGATGTAAGGAAAATGAAAAGGCAGGCCCATAAGAATAAGTTTCTTAGTATTGGTGCACAAAAGAGAAATCCTATTGTTTAAACCCCATCTGATTGTCAAACACGATGAAATTACAAACTTTGAACGGTGGTACATTTGCACTTCACAAAGACTTATCCTGTTAAATCAAGTTTGTTTTGAATTGGAACATTTTTTAAATTAAAACCCTGTTTACAATCACAAGTTGGATCCAAAATAATCTTCTATACAAATAAGTGCAAGTATTTATTATAACCTTCAGAATCTAACATTTACCACTCAGCACCAATCAGCAAGCACCTGCTGCTTCAATGCACTGCCTCAGCCAGATTAAGAAGCATTTGTATGACCAACTGGATATATGGGAGAATAATCAGTGTACAAAGAAAAACTAGTCACATTTGATAAACTCATTAATACTGAACAAAATGTGTTTCTGTGATCAAACGGAATCAAGTCAAGATATTAATGGCTGTGCATGCATGATTCCTGAAATGTTTAATTTATAATGTCCTTTTCTTTGCAGTATTACAGTATAAGCCACAAGGGCCCCGATGCTGGCCATGGATGGCTAGTATTTGAAATAATTTTAAAAAGCTTCAGTTACCTTGGGCAAAGAAGGTGGTGATGGAATTTGTGAAGTGGTAGTAAAAACAAATAAAAATAAATCAGTTAACCACTCCAGTTACATCCTGTGCACATTATCCAAGTGTGGACACACAATGAAAACAAGATTGGTTTACCACAGACAAACATCTTATCAATATATTCTAAGTCTGAAGAAGCGGCAGTGCCTCTTAGAAAGGTTAAAATACAGACTCGGAGCAGAAAACAAACTTTATTAAACTATGGTGCTTCTTGGCCTTTTGGCCAAGATCAAGTGAAGTATCTGTTCTTATCACTTTAATATGTGATACGTGGTGCGGCATGGTGGCGCAGCGGTTTGATCCTGACTACGGTGCAGTCAGTACGGAGTTTGTATGTTTTCCCTGTGACGTGCATGGGTTTTTGCCAGGATCACTGGATTCCTCTGACACTCCAAATAAGTACAGGTTTGTATGTTAATTGGCTTTGGTATAAATTGTAAATTGTCCCTAGTGTATGTAGGATATTGTTAATGTTCGGGGATCGCTGGTCGGCAGGGACTTGGTGGGCTGGAGAGCCGGATTCCACGCAGTATCTCTAAGCTGAACTATAAAGAATGAGAACTTTGCTGAAGTATCAGACACGGTAGAATCTAAATATTTTGTCGTTACTTGTATCCTCTAGTGAGATCTTTTTACCACAATTTATTTTTCAATTTCTATTTCTTTCCTATTCCTTCAGTGTGCAGAAATTTGTGCAAAAGCTGACAGTTGATGCATAGAGTAATCTTAAAAGTACTTCTTACATTGTACTTGATAATTCAGTCAAGGTGAAATTCCATGCAAAAGAGAGAGACCTTCTATAGTTGTGGTTTGTGTAAATTAAACAGCCATTTGAAAACTATTTTAGACATCGATTTGGTGCTCAATTAAAAGGTTGTCCAAAAACTAAAAATTAAAATAGATAAATAATAAAATAGATAAATAAAATAGAGCAGCACAGCTCTTCCAAGAAAACATTCCTCCAATTAATCTATAAATCTTGAACATTTCTAGCTCAGAATCACTAGAGATGCTTTGGAACAAGAGACAGGAAGTGGCACCTGTTTGTGCTCCCTGCTCACACCTGAAAGAACAATTTAAGATTAGAAAGGAGTTAGTTTAATCAAGGGCATGTACAGAAATGAAGAATGAAGGTCCACTGTTGTTTTTCCTAATCAATATGCAAAATTATTTCATACCAGCAAAAATAAGAAAAAAAGCTGGCCAAAGAGAAGAGAGGATAAAGGGTCATTTTACAAGGTTCTATGATAAAGTCAGTAACCACTGTCCTTTATAAGAAGGATCAAGAGTACCAAATGGTATGTATGTCGCATGCCTAGCGCTAGGGAGAGGTTCATTTTTAATCAATGAGAGGATTTTTGGCACATTGGGAAAAGATCCATTTTGAGATCAACAGCATAGATAAATTGTCCTGTTTGTAGCATATCAGTATTTCAAGCATTATAACCAGGTTTTGGACCACCATTTTTCCACATGCTTTAGTTTAGTTTAGTTTGGTTTGGTTAGGTTTGGTTTGGTTTGGTTTAGTTTAGTTTAGTTCAGAGATATGGCACGGAACCAGGTCCTTCGGCCTACTGAGTCCTTTCCAACCAGCAATCCTCGTACACCAGCACTATCTTACACACTAGGGACAATTTACAATTTTTACCAAAGCCAAATTAATCTACAAACCTGTACAAACCTTTGGAGTGTGGGTGGAAACCAGAGCACCCAGGAAAACCCACGCGGTCATAAGGAGCACGTACAATCTTCGTACAGTCAGGTTCAAACCCGGGTCTCTAGCGCTGTAAGGCAGCAACTTTACTGCTGTGCCACCATTCCGCCCCAGATACATTGATACAAATTGAAACATCGATAAACTGAACTCAATGTTGAAAGACTGAAATCATAATGAGCATCTCCACTTCAAGGGATTCTAGAACAGGAAATATCTGGTTAAGATCCATTATCTAGCTATGATGTAGAAGAATGCATAGTGTCAGGAAACATGAGGCAAGGACGTACAATGAACTTTGCTATTTGGGCTAGGTAGGGAGTAGATTAAAGCTGAATTTGTGCTGAGTAATCAGAAAGAGAAAACATTGGCAGATCAATGCATGACATTAATGTGATATGGAACCTAAGGAGATTAGCGCCAACATAAAATTAAAAGGAAAAATATTTTTGGATGGTAAGAGCATCAATGGGGTTAGGACAAGAAAGTGGCTTTGACATATGAGATCAGCCACAATCTTGTTAAATAGCAGTGCAGTGTGACCGGCCAAATGGTCTGCTTGTGTTTCTATGTCTTATGCTCACAGAGACATAGCTAACCTAAATGAATATGCTATGCTGTCAAAGACTTTATCAGCATGTATGCAGAAGACTGCATACGAAAGAAGACAACGCGCGTGTTCCCCAACCGGAAACCATGAATGGTGAGGTCCACTTCCAGGTGAAATCCAAGTCTGCAGCATTCAAGTCAAATGATCCCGAATGGCACGAGAAATCCTTCAACGACCTTCAGAGTGCCATTAAGAATGCCAAGTGGGAACAGGCTGAACTCGAGGCAATGACACGGATACCCACAGATTGTGGTAAGACTTGCACATTATAATGGGTTATAAAACAAAGGCAAATAGAGTCAAAGAGTCTTACAGTGTGGAAATGAGTCCTTCGGTCCAACTTGACCACAGTGGCCAACACAACCTAGGATCAGCCTCCCTGAGGGCGATCCACGGAAGGCAAATGACCCGGATGAAGTCTCTGGTCACATCCTCAGGACCTGTGCAGATCAGCTAGCAGACATTTTTACAAACATCTTTAACCTTCACTACTCCATTCTGAGGTCCTCACTTGATTCAGAAAAAACACCATCATCCCGATATCAAAGAATGCAGGGTGACTTGGGATAGGTTGGGTGAGTGGGCAGATGCATGGCAGATGCAGTATAATGTCAGTACATGTGAGGCTATCCACTTCGGCGGCAGATTATTATTTGAATGGTATCAGATTAGGAAAAGGGGAGGTGCAACAAGACCTGGGTGTGCTTGTACATCAGTCACTGAAAGTAAACAAGCAGGTACAGCAGGCAGTGAAGAAAGCTAATGGAATGTTGGCCTTTATTGCGAGCGGATTTGAGTTTCGGAGCAGGGAGGTCCTACTGCAGTTGTACAGGGCCCTGGTGAGAACACACCTGGAATATTATGTGCAATTTTGGTCTCCTAATTTGAGGAAGGACATTATTGCTATTGAGGGAATGCAGCGTAGGCTCACCAGGTTAATTCCCAGGATGGTGAGACTGATGTATGATGAAAGAGTGGGTCAACTGTGCTAGTAATCACTGGAATTTAGGCGGATGAGAGGGGATCTTATAGAAACATATAAAAGTATTAAAGGATTGGACAGGCTAGATGCAGGAAAACATTTCCCGATGTTGGGGGAGTCCAGAACCAGGGGTCACTGTTTAAGAATAAAGGGTAGGCCATTTCGGACTGAGATGAGGAAAAACATTTTCACCCAGAGTTGTGAATCTGTGGAATTCTCTGCTTCAGTAGGCAGTGGAGACCGATTCACTGGATGTTTTCAAGAGAAAGTTATATTTAGCTCTTAGGGCTAATGGAATCAAGGGATATGGTGAAAAAGCAGGAACAGGATGCTGATTTTTGATGATCAGCCATGTTCGAATGGCCGAATGGTCTACTCCTGCAGTTATCTTTCAATGTTTCCAACAACCCGATATAAAAGAAAGGTAGGATAGCATGCCTCAATGAGTACCATCCAGTGGCTCTGACATCCACCATCATGAAGTGCTTTGAGAGACTGGTGATGACAGACTTTAACTCTACCCTCCCAGCCAACCTTGATCCACTGCAGTTTGCATACTGTCACAACAGGTTCAGGGCAGGCGCCATCTCCCTGGCCGTAAACTCACCTCTGGGACACCTAGACAACAGGACCGACTACAGCTCCACGCTGTTAGAAGGTTTTAGAGAATGCTGTTCAATTTTCTACTTGCTAATATGACAATATGATGTTAGAAACAGAATTAATCAGTAACATAAAAAGGAACACTGCAACCAGTTAAATGAAAATAATTCAAAGAGTTTCAGGGAAATGTTTCATCTTCCAGGAACAGGCACAGACAAAATTGCCTCCTTCTGTATTGCAATGATTCCTTACACTGCCATCCTGCATTATCTCTAGATCAACCCTGATCCTTATGATCAGTTTGGCTGAGCTACTTATTTGCAAAACCAATTTAATTTCAGATGAGCTGCACATATCTTATATCTGGAAATATGTTTTTTTTTTAAAACTATAAAATTAGAATTAAAAGCTGTTGCTTTATCAACATGAAGCATATTGATGGGTCGCCTCCCATTGCTCAGTTCAACCCACTGCAGCTGCTGTGTGGATTTATCAGCAACAGCTTTATCTGCTTCCCCTTCTTGCTCTCCGTCCCACTGCAGGTAAAATACCTTGTATCTGCTCTGTCTAATAGTACAAAACAAAAAACATGCCAAGATGGAAAATACCATCAAAAATAATGGTTGGTGTGTGAACATCAATTTAACTTCATTTGGTCACAATTTTAATTCATTATCTCCATATGCTATAAAGGGGAACGTCATTTCACAAAATCTGAACTTCTGAAGAGACCTATTATACAAGGCTCCATTTAAATTGATATCATAGGCCACACTTGCCCAAATGCAATTTGTTTTAGATTATTAAACATTCACTTTACTTCTCTAAACATCTGTCGTAATTCAACTAAACTGCTAGTACATATTGGATTCGTCAAAAGTACTTTAATTTACATAACACTGCAGAATGTCAATGTATTCCACAACTCAGGAGCTAATTTTGAACTGTACTCGAGTAATTTGCTTAATATTTTGCCTGATCTGCTCTTAGCCAACCTCCACAGATAAATCATCAAAGATTTCCAGATATGTATATGGAGATGAGCTTTGGAACCAAGGATAAAAGAGTATTTTAATTGCAAAGTCCATCAACCTAGCACAATTGGAAATGGACTCAAGATTTTCAGGCGTGTATAGCACAACAACATTACCTTTATCAAATCTGCCCTTAACAAAATCTATAGAAGCTTCTTTCAAATCCATTGTAGGTTATTGATCTTCGCAAAAATTACCTAATCAAACAGTCGGAACACCTTTTGAAAAAACGTTCACAATTCTCATAGAAACAATTTAATTTCAGCTTGCTTTGTCAAATTAATCAAGAAATTACTTTCTTCAAGGAACAAAAGAATAGCTGCAAAAAACAAAGGTTTTTCAATTTAACGAAGAAGTAATAAACGCACAACTAAAAGTGATTTTCATTTCAGATCCAAGTAATCTATCAAATTTTACACATGCTGAAGGCACAATATAGGTTTATTCACCTTCTAAAAGATGCAAAATAAGTAGTTTTGTGTCTGGTGCCTAAATATCTCCAAGTGAATTACATGACTGCTAACTTATACCTTGTATTTTAATTGCAGGTATTCACCCGAGGATTGGGTATTTAGATCAGATGAATTGTAATACAACCTCTTTTGTGATGGACAATTGAGAAGTAGGATTAATCACCATGGCAACCTGAATTCTGCTTTCTGATCACAACATTTTCAAACAGATTGCTAAATCAATCTCAGGTAAATTTCAGAACACAGAACCCTTCCCCTCGCGTCATCTTAACACACAAGATTTTAGCAGCTAATTGAATGTTTCTCCAAAGTACTCCATTTATTTTTGTGGACTACATTTTTAAATTGAGTATGATTACGCAGCATAAAGATGTATAAATAACATGAATCACATTGAGATTTCTCATTTCCATCAAACAATGATTGTACAAAAGTGATTAATAGTCATCTAAAACTGTCAGTGCTACATCTTTCTGCTTGAACATTATCGTGTCAATGTTCTTTGTGGTTTACCATTGAACCGTGACTTGTGTTTCTCTGTGTCATGTCTTGTTCATCCACCAGACTACTCCAAATAGTTTTGTTCCGAAGAAAAATGGGCTGACCTATGGTGCCATTCTATCTGGTTGGCTCAGCCCAAGTCTTTTGCAAATGCATTCAAACGCATTGCTCTGACCTAAGGGGCTCAAAGAAGTGACAAGGCTTCAAAGCTTTGTCTGCACTTTTCATGGACTGCAATAAAACTTCAGCAAACCTCCAAATAAGTGGTAAGCTTTAGATCAGCGAGGCATAAGGCTACAGAGGGCAGCAAAGACAGTAATTAAAGAGAACTGAGAAGTAAAGAGGCCATACACTTACCTAAAGAAGAACATGTACAGGGCCGCAGTGAAGCAAAACAACAGGACCTGCGGAGAACAGATACAAGGACAATTATTTTGAAAGCATAGGTAATTATTCTTCTTCCCTCGAAAGAATGGGTCACATGTTTACATTGCACGTCTGAAGTGGTTTTTTTAAAAATCAGATTGTAAATCCACAGCAACGCTACCCAAACATTTTTCCACGCATCTATTTCTTTATTACAATTAGTTATGTACTTTAGATTAAAACTCAAAAGTTATTGCAAAACTTTATTTTAAAATCATAAGTCTTCATATTGCACACAAAAAAAAGTAACAGTTTTCTGGGGGAGTCTGACCGTCCGCGCTGCCAAGGTCGGCTGCGGGAAGCGCTCCCCGAGAAAATCGCTGAAGAGGGCTGTTCGAGGAGAGGGACAGAGGTTCGCAGGATGACCGGAATGGAGATGACGGTGGCAAAGGACCTTTGAGGCCCGTTGCAGCTGGGACTGTAAAATGGCACCTCAATGGTGTCTCTTACATATACTTTCAGTGGGCTGCTCTGCACCTTCTGTACTAACCAGGGGATTGTGCTCATGTATGATGATAGTCTTGCTAATCTGTGTATAAAATAAGTATTTCACAGTACTTGATAGTAAAGAAACCATTGATCCCTTGAAGGTCCAAGTCAGGAGCATGATGGATGATTCAATACCAACCACTTTCAAGAAACGTCTTTCAACACCCTCCAGGCCAAATAACACACTTAATTGGTAATGGACACAAAATGCTGGAGTAACTCAGCGAGTCAGGCAGCATTTTCCTTCCTACACATTTTATCTGCTCCACTGCGAAAGCTCCTCAAGGTTTGCCTACTTTGAAGAAGTTTTCTTCCTTCCTAATTGGCACTCTTTTAACCTTCTTAGCCATTCATTCCATTCTCCAGTCATGCATAATGACCACGATGTATTCCATTTATAAAATGCACTACCATTATTTGTCTAAGTTATTTCAACAGCATCTCCCAAACCAGCAACAGCCAAAAAGAAAAAGGGAAACTGATGCATGGGACTAATACCACCTTCAGGTTCCCTCCAAATTGCAAGTAATCCTAACCTGGAAATATGTTATCAATAGTTCATCATTGGGTCTAAGCACAGAATTCCCCTAAATGACTGGAATTATTTAAGACTGCTCACCATCCATCACCTTCTCAATTAATGATGGACAATGAAGCCTTACCACTGACACCAATATCCCAAATGAATTAAAAAAATAAAATGAATGGAGGCCATACTTCTCATGTTTTCAGTTCAGACGAAAAATCATTGGCCCTACAATTGACTATCTTTCTCTCGCCAAGATGCTGCCTTTATCTGCTAACACCTTTTGCTTTCATTTTGGATTTCAGTATCTGCAATTTTCTTGCTCGAGTTACTATTTGTGGTCCTGTTGAGTTTCCAGTCAATTGAGAGCCGCAGAATAACACCAGTGGGGAACTCGGTAAATATTTTCCATTTGGCTGTATGCTGAGATTTAAATATTCAGACTTAACTAACAATTTAAATTTTAACACAACTATTATGATTTTGAAAGTAATTTGGGTTGTTGATTGTATGCAAAGCAGATATTCTACTTCAAACTGTGGCACAAATTGACCCTTATAAAATTGAAGACACAGCTAAGCTTTGAAAGAATATAAGAATATAACAATGATTAATGTGCAAGGGAAATCAAACGCCATAAGCATGCTGAAATAAATGAGGCAAACATCAGAAAGACAGTGGTTGGTTAAACTGAAAAACTACACATAGTTACCACAAACAAAATGCACGCATGCCAGCTACATTTTATTAGTAAAGTTTAATTGCTTCAGCTACTTGCAATAATCACAAATAGTGCTAGGGACATGCTCTGAATATTCAAATGTAGAGAATATTTTTCAGGTGAGATCACTCAAATCAACTGCATGAAACTATCGAACAAGTATAACAGAGAGAAATGTTTAGTGCTTACTTACGGGGCAGAACTGAAACCTGAACTAAATATGTCTAACTTCCTGTTAAAAATCCAGCTGTAGAAAAGAAGCAATTTCTTGTACAAATAAAGAGAACCAGAGGAAAAATAAATTCCTTGGAACTAATTCACCAATTATTGAGATTTACGAGGATGCTGCCAGGAACGGAAAATTTTAGCTACGAGGAAAGCTTGGAAAAGCTAGGATTGTTTTCTTTGGAACAGAGGAGGCTGAGGAGAGACTTTAATGATGTGTATGAAATTATTTGAGGGGCCTAGACAGAGTAAATAGGAAGAACCTATTTCCCTTAGCTAAGGTCTCCAACACCAAAGGTTTTTAAGTAATTGGATAAAGGATTAAATGGTCGGTGAAAAAAAAATATTTCCATCTCGAGCGTGGCAGGGATCTGGAATTTACTACCTGAAAGGGTGGCAGAGGCAGAAACCCTCATTGTATTTTTCAAAATATCCTGGAATTCTTCAAGAATGATAACCTGCAGAGGTACAGACCAAGTTCTCTGGAAGGCAGGATCGGGCTGCACATCTATTTTCTGACTATCACAAACATGACGAATCCTATTAATCTCTGATTGGAAAACCAAATATGTCATACTGCAAATTAATTTCATCACTAGGTTGGAAATAAGGGAGCCAACAGGTCAGACTTTAATAGAGTTGCAAGATTGATCGTGGTGTTCAGTTACCCAACCTTCACATGTCATACAAGACGATGGGAAACCAAATTTAGCAAATTCTCCACATTATGCTGGAAAAAACTGAAATATCTGAAGAAATGGGCAAGCTTTTTGCTGCTGAGTTCCATTGGCATTTTGCCCACTTCAGACTTTCAACTACAACTTATGGGGAGAGAATGGTACTGAATAAATCAGGAACATATATCAATTGACAATAACTTAACCCACCTCACCATGACTCCCCCCCCCCCCCCCCCCCCCCTCCCCCTTTAACAGTTTTGTTAGTTATCTTGTATAATGTAAATAAATCCAGCTTTATTAACAACCCTTCCCCCCCTCCTCCCCCCCCACATGCACACACACATGCACACCATTTTGTCAACCCTCACCACTTGTATCAATTTATTTAAAACCAGCAATGGATGGATTTAAAGTAGTTTCAGTTGCTGATCCAGTTTTATTTTTTCATTTTAATCATTGGCACCACACTAACTTACCCAATTTTGGGTGTCAATATTTAGTGAATCAGCAAATCAGTGCTTCCAATTCCACGTCTTTAGGGTTAAGATGGAATGTTTATTCATAGTGCTCTACATCTTTATAAAAAATCATATTGATTTTTAGGAAAATAGTTTTCCTGCAGATTCTACAACATAACATTAACCCAGAAAAAACGCAAGCTAGATCAGTTAGCTTTGACTCTGGAGTGGTTCTCAGACTAGGGTGACCACAATTATTTATCGTAGAAGCCAGTCCAGAGTGTACAGTTACGCTTAGCAGAAGACAATGTTATGAAATCTTCAACTTCCAGTTAGACAGATAATAGTTCAATCTAAATAATGGAAATGTGCCATTCCTTTTGTGGTATACCAGAATATGGTGCAGTGGGACTTGAATCCAATAACAGATGACCCAGATGCAAAATGGGAAAATATGTAAAAATGACAACTCTCATGAGCTTCCCTTTAAAGTGGAATGCTAACTGAATTTTTCAATCAGTTGCACAGGGAACAAATATTGCTCCACTGTTGTAGATAATGAAGATCCTTCAATGTTCTGCAACTATGTGAAAATCTGTTTAAGCATTCCTTGCATTCTTTTTTTTAATGTTTACTCGATCTCTGATTGTCTTTAGCCATTTTTTGCATCTAATTTGCCACTTCCTTGAATGCAATGTTAACACAAAAACATGAAGTGTAGGAGTAACTCAGCGAATCAGGTAGTATCTGTGGAGAGAATGGATAAGCGATGTTTCAGGTTGGAACCCTTTTTCGCATGAAATGTTGCCTATCCATTCCCTCCACATATGCTTCCTGACCCACTGAGTTTCTCCCGCACTCTGTGTTGTGCTTAAGATTCCAGCATCTGCAGTTCCTTGTGTCTCCGCAATGTTTAGATATTCAGTTTCACTTGCTCTCCAGCAGCCAGTAGAGACAGTAATAAAGCAAAGTTCATTGTAAGCTGTGCTTTTATGCACATTGGCCTTCTGCCATTCAGAAAAGGAAGGAATTGCAGACGATATTTCACAGATAGTAATATAACTCACTGCATCTCCCCTTTCAGTCATTGGTAGTTAGAATCTGAGTCCTGTAGTCAGGCATGCATGCACATTAGGAAGTGTTTGAAAAGCACACTGAACTTAAATGACTTCAGCCAAGGCAGAGTAAACAACAACCAGGATTAGCCTAATCTTCTCCATTTTAGGAGAGGGCCCATTGGAGATTTGATTTAATCATTATAACATCTTGATTGGTTGGCCATGGATAATTATTGATCAATACACCCAAAATTAAATATAATAATTTTATATTTTGATCATCGTACACAGATTGACCACATGAAAGAGACAATAACAACTAAAGAGTATTGTGGTTTTCATGGGTTGTTAGCATTAGAAAAGAACAGGAAACAGGAGAAGACTAAAAAAAGGTTGTGTTGAAAGGAGGGATTGGCAGAAGGGTGGCAAGGGGAGGAAACAAAATTGCCCAGCTGCTTTACGTCAAGACAAATTGTTTGAGTTGAAACATCACATATCTCTCCCTTGGCAGATAGTCAAGCTTCTTTCATCACAAATTATCTCTTGGTCACTTAGAAATGCACAGATACAATTTGCAGAAGTTTGCACTCTACAAAGGTTAAGATCATTAATGTCAGTCAAACTTTTTTCATTTAAATTGTGAATGTGAATAATCAATGTATAAAACTACCCAATTTCTAATTTTGTATAGCATATGTTAGCAGTGAACAAAGAAAACTCACACAACTTTTGCTTTCTGGACCAGCAACAGGGGAAAATTTTACTCCTAATTCTACTGCACAAGAGTATAATTGAATAACATTAACTTGTTTACACAGTTCCCAATTAAGGGAACAGCAGGAAATCAACTGAATAAGACTTAAGTGCCAACCCATAATTAGCTTGAAAGAAACATCCCTGGGAGTTTGTGCTGTAAAATGTGCACATATAAAGTGAACAACTTTAGAACTTTTAGTAACCCTCTAGCAGTTTTACACAATTCATTTTTATGCTGATAGATTAGCATGATTTTTATGCTATTTTTTATTGTGATAGATGATCAGCTATGTTATGTTCAATGGCAGGGTAGGCTCAACAAAACCAAATGCTGATTCCAGCTCCTATTTTACTCTCCTCTCTGCATATCCCCCAGCTTCCTAGTTGAAATCAATGTGAAACCTTTATACCAAGCAGACTTAAATAAAATGTTGCCGATTCCTTCTCTTTCCATTAGTCTCCCCTCCTACTTAAGGGCCTGTCCCACTGTACGAGGTAATTCTCCCGAGTTTTCCCCTGAATCGAACTCGGAGAATGTCTGTAGCGGGTCCGGACAGAGTTCGTGGATGTCCCGTAGCGGCTCATAATGCTAACAGTAGGTACTCGGGAAATCGGGTAAACTCGTGACGTTTTTCAACATGGTGAAAAATGTCCACGAGTAAAAAAATGCTTGTGATCAAAACATTTTTTACTTTTTACTCGTATGAGCCGCTACGAGACATCCACAAACTCCTACGGACCCGCTATGGACATTCTCCGAGTTCGAATCAGGGGAAAACGCGGGAGAACTCTTGAATTATCTCGTACAGTGGGACAGGCCCTTTAGGAGTTACTAATCCAAAAATCCCTCCAGTACCTTCCCAGCATAAGTCTACAGAATGTGTTCCACCTTTGAAACAATTTCATGCGAAGCCTATTGTCAATGTAGATTTTCAATATGCATTGGCATAAAGAATATATTTGTTTAATCAGTTTTGTAGTGCGCGGCATGTGGATTACATATTTATTCAAGTTGCTACACTGTAGGTGTATGATAGAAAGTTCAAAGAAATTACATGAAGCTAAGCACAATTGGCAATATCCAAACATTAGCAGTCTTAAATGTTTCTGACCACAATTTCTTCTTCAGCAGTCCCTTGGGATCAACGATGTCTTGCTTCCATACTGTTTTGTGGGTTCTAGGATGGCTAATGAGGTTGATTTGAGAAGAGCAGACTCTTCCACAGAGAGGCCAGGAGGTGGCTAACAAGTCAAGCAAGTAGTTAGGTAGTTAAGGGCCTGTCCCACCAGCATGCAACTCTATGAGATTAGCGCGACCTAACGTGGTCGCTTGAGCCATCTGGCGTCGCGGGGTCGGTCCCACTTCGATCGCCGGAGCCGTGCGGAGTTGTGTGGAGTTCGTCCCGACACCGCGCGGGGCTCCGAAAAACCGACTATGTCCAAAAATCCCGCGCGGCAAAGGCTTGTCGGCTCGCAGTCGCCTCGACATTTACACACCGCCCCGCCATCGTGCCTCCGTGACCCTCTCGGTAGGTGCCTCCATGACCCTCTATGTGTGTGGCTCCGTGGCCCTGTGTGTGTGTGTGTGTGTGCCTCGGTGCCCCTCTATGTGTGCCCCTCTCTGTCCTGGCGAACTTACCTTGGACTTCGCTCCAAGTTCGCCTCACTTTGCGCCGCGTTGCGCCACTCACCCGACCTCCGCGCGACCCCTACTGCCGGTTTGGTTGTGCTTGCCGCATGCAGGCGCATGCTGGTGGGAACGGCCCTGTACAGGGGATCACCCGACCTCCGCGCGGCCCCCGCTTCTAGTTCGGTCGCGTTCATCGCATAGAGTTGCATGCTTGTGGGACAGGCCCTTTAGTGACCTGCGGCACTCCTTCCATTAATGATGCAGTGCTTCTCTACTTCTCTTTGTTCCTGATGCCTGCATATGCTCTCTCTACTTTAAGCAGGCGACAGCCAAAGCTTCCAGGAGTTAGTCGGGATGTTGGACTTCTTCTTGAAGCGCATCCTTAGATATTTTTCGGTCTGCCAGGTAACCTCCTCTCATGAAAGAGCCTGGAATTGAATGTCTGTTTTGAGACTCTGGTATTGGGCACCTGATCAACGTGATCTGCCCAACACTCACCTAGTTACTCAAGTCTCAACAAATTTGTTTAAAGGGACGATGGCACAGGCATCAGAATGGATATTTTTCCTAATATCACCCAGAAATCATCTTCTTATTGAAGCTCAGCTGTGCGCAATCACCGAAAGAAAAATCATGCACCCTGCTTGGTGCCCTGAATAACCTATCTGTCCTTATCTTGCAGTCTTCAGGTTTGCAATTTAATAACAGGGACTGCAACTTACATTTCAGCTAAGGTTGGATAAGATAAGGTACAAAATTCTCCAGGTAATTTTCGAACAATGTGGCTAAATTTCAAGATAATGAATGGAGCTTCCAGATTATTAACATGTTGATATTGACCTACTAATCAACTGTGTGGGGATCCCCCGTAACCGTCTCTGCTTGCCAGATACTCCTGTTTATTCCCACATCCCATCTGCTGGCTGGTAGGCTAATTGGTCACTACAAATTGAACTTTGCGAAAGTGGGTAATTGGGGAATCAAAGTGAAGTTGATGTATATGTGAAAGAGAATAGATTATAGTACATAGTGTACTGGCAGACACTTCCCGATATCCATCGTCATCCTCTGAGTGAAAGATGTGCATATCCATGGCCATGCAAAATAGCATGCAATGATAATCAGGCTTTACTTGCACAAATTCATAACGTACATTGCTAAACATGTCTTAACTGGAGGATTGAGACCCATAGAGCGTACAATAGTATACTGTTATAGTGGAGGAGGCTCACCTCCTCCACTATAACACTGAACACCGGCGTGCCACAGGGCTGTGTGCTCAGCCCTCTCCTCTACTCCCTCTTCACGCATGACTGCATCCCCAAGTATGGCTCCAACGCCATCATAAAATTTGCCGATGACACCACGGTGGTAGGACTGATCAGTGATAATGACGAATCAGCCTACAGGGAGGAGGTCCAGCACCTGACTACCTGGTGTGCCAACAATAACCTCGTCCTCAACTCCCAGAAGACGAAGGAAATAATTGTTGACTTTCGGAAGAACAGAGGGGGCAGACACACCCCCATCCATATAAACGGGACTGAGATGGAGCGGGTCTCCAACTACAAATTCCTCGGGGTACACATCTCGGAGGATCTGTCCTGGTCCCTCAACACCTCAAAGCTAATCAAAAAGGCACAGCAGCGCCTTTACTTTCTGAGGAGGCTCAAAAAAGCCCACCTGTCCCCCCAGATCCTGACGAACTTCTACCGCTGCACCATCGAAAGCATCCTGACCACCTGCTTTACGGTATGGTACAGCAGTTGCACCGTGGCAGACAGGAAGGCACTACAACGGGTGGTGAAAACCGCCCAGTACATCATCGGTGCCCCGCTCCCTGCCTTGGATGCCCTCCACCGAAAACGGTGCCTGAAGCGGGCCGGGAAGATCATCAAGGACCCCTCACACCCTAATCATGGACTGTTTGCCCTCCTCCCATCAGGGAGGCGGTACAGGAGCCTCAAGTCCCGCACCAGTAGGACGAAGAACAGCTTCTTCAACTACACCATCCGACTGCTGAACTCGGAGCCCAGCTGATAGACTTGTCTGTACCCTGTATTTATTTATTTTCCATATTGCTACCACTGCACTCTGTATTTATTTTTCTATATCGCTATCACTAAGAACGACGCTAAACTGCATTTCGTTGTACCTATACTTGTATTTGTGCAATGACATTAAACTTGAATTGAATTGAATTGAATACATCCATCTGCTTCAGATAGATGACTTCAATTCTTAATAGTTCCTCAGCTCCTACCCAGTTCATTTCCTTGACCCCTTTCCATCTCCTGAACGACCATTCACACTAAGATCATTTTGGATTCTCTGTTCCTCTTCCAATCAATGCACTCCCATACAGCTGCAAAGAGCATTTGCATTCAACACCTATGTGGAAGGAGTACTTACGCAACTAATTCAACTCTATTAACACAAACATTCACATGCGGATGAATTGTGATCTTCATTCTGAAATTATACATTAGATGATAATTACTAGCAGTTAAAACATTTTATCAATTTCCACACTTCTGCTGAAACACATAAGAAACCCTTTCAAATGGATAGCGTGCGCACAAAATAAAATATTTTATCAAAAGAAAAGCAGATGCACAAATGTACTAAGAATGGAGTTTATAAACACTGATTTTCCTTTGTAGTTGATACAGCTTAAGTGTGAAGCAAAATTCAGAAACAAACCATCAGACAAAATAATAAACATTTTTTTCTCTAAAAGTCAATTTGGCGAATTGTGTGCCTCTAATTATGGATCACTTTTGCTGCCACGGGCACTCTTATCTACTTGCTGATAGAGTAAAACAATGACAGGTTAATACATCTGTGCAGCCAGGGCTCTCACTTAACTTTTTTCCTCTGTTGTCAGCCAGGCAACCTTGGCAGCTTTATAGGTTACCAAATTACAGTTTAGGTGGTCATCTAAGACGGCTTGCATGACACGTGCGATAATGTGCTCGGACGAAGTGCGTAGTTACCAGTCGGAATTATGCTCAATGAAGCATTCACATATTATTTATGCTTCAAAATCTCGACAAGACCAAGCGCAGGCTTGGCGATCACTTCACACAACACCTCCACTCAGTTCGCAATAACCAACCTGATCTCCCGGTGGCTCAGCACTTCAACTCCCCCTCCCATTCCGAATCCGACCTTTCTGTCCTGGGCCTCCTCCATGGCCAGAGTGAGGCCCACCGTAAATTGGAAGAGCAGCACCTCATATTCTCAGAGAGAGTACAGAGGAGATTTACTGGAATGTTGCCTGGGTTCCAGCAACTAAGTTACAGAGAAAGGTTGAACAAGTTAGGTCTTTATTCTTTGGAGCGCAGAAGGTTAAGGGGGGACTTGATTGAGGTCTTTAAAATGATGAAAGGGATAGACAGAGTTGACGTGGATAAGCTTTTCCCATTGAGGGTAGGGAAGATTCAAACAAGAGGGTATGACATGAGAATTAAGGGACAGAGGTTTAGGGGTAACATGAGGGGGAACTTCTTTACTCAGAGAGTGGTGGCTGTGTGGAATGATCTTCCAGCAGAAGTGGTGGAGGCAGGATCGATTTTAACATTTAAAAGTAAAGTGGATAGGTATATGGACGGGAAGAGAATGGAGGGGTATGGTCTAAGTGCAAGTAGATGGGACTAGGGGAAAATAAATGGTCGGCACGGACTGGAAGGGCCGAGAAGGCCTGTTTCCGTGCTGTAATTGTTATATGGTTATATGGTTATATTTCACTTGGGCAGTTTACACCCCAGTGGTATGAACATTGACTTCTCCAATTTCAGGTATTTCCTGCTTTCTCCTCCCCTTCCCATCTCTCTCTCAGCCCACTCTTCCTTTCTTCTTCCCGTACCCCCCCCCCAACCTCATATTAGTCTGAAGAAGGGTCTCGACCCGAAACGTCGCCTATTTCCTTCGCTCCTTAGATGCTGCCTCACCCGCTGAGTTTCTCCAGCTTTTTTGTTTACCCGTTCACACAAGTTCTGTTATCCCACTTTCCTCACCCACTCCCTACACATTAGGGGCAATTTTACAGAGACAAGTTAACCTACAAAGCCAATGCATCTTTGGGATGTGGGAGGAAACCCACACAATTGCAGGGAGAATGTGTAAATTCAACACAGACAGTGCCCGAGGACAGGATCAAACACAGATCTCTGGCGTGTGAGGCAGCAAGTCTACCAGCTGTGCCACGATATTTTGTTTTCCATCACACAAAAAATTATACGTTGATAACTTTGGTTACTAAAAAAAAGAAACTATCCATTTTCAGTCTTAAATCTCTAATTAAGTCACGCTATGTCCCCCTTTTACAGCTACTGTATGTTTTAATTCAGTTCAAGACTATGGGGCAGTACATTGGCCATAAAGTTGCTGCCTAAAAGTGCCAGAGACCCTGAATTAATCCTGAATATGGTTGCTGTCTGTATGGAGTTTGCTCCTTTTCCCTTTGATCGCATGGGTTTTCTCTGAGTGCTCTTGTTTCCTTCCACATTCCAAAGGTGCGCAGGAACCTATTTCAGACCCAACACAAAACGTAATATTTTCCTTTTGTCCAAAGATTCTGTCTGACCTATTGAGTTACTCCAGCTTTTTGTGTTTATCTTCAGTTTAAACCAGCATCGGCAGTTCCTTCCTACACACACGATACTATATGATAGAACTTTATTAATCCCAGGAGGGAAATTGTGTGTGTGTGGGTATATATATTACACACACACACACATATATATATTTCTATAGATATATATTAATATATAAATATACACTGTTTTGTTTTCTCATCTATAACATTGTTTACAGAGTACTATGTTTACATATTCTGTTGTGCTGCTGCAAGTAAGGATTTCATTGTTCTAACTGGGACGTGAGAGAATAAAACACTCGACTCTTGACTTACGTTGCTAACGTGTGGGATAGAACCAGTGTACGCGTGAACGGTGGTCGGCGTGGACTCGGTGGGCCGGACGGCCTGTTTCCACGCTGTATCTTTAAATTAAACTAAAAACACTAAAACCAGAGGGAGTCCAAGAAGGGTCTCTACCCGAAACGTCACCCAATTTCTTCTATCCAGAGATGCTGGCAGCTCCATGGAGTTCCCCCGCACAATTAAAGCATGGAATAGTCTTCACCCTACCATAGTTACCCAACCAGATGCAACAAAATATAAGGTAGCTCTTTTACCCCAAGAGCCCTTTTTTGCTTAAGTCCAAGTCAAGAGTCAAGAGAGTTTTATTGCCATGTGTCCCAGATAGGACAATGAAATTCTTGCTTGTTGCAGCACAACAGAGTATGTAAACATAATACAGAACAGGAGATAAAAGTTCAGTGTGTTTGTATACCATAGACCATATATATACACAATAAATAAACAGATAAAGTGCAATAGGCTGTTATTGTTCAGAGTTCGGGGTTTGGTGATGGACCCTCCACCACCTCCAGTTTAAATTCCATTTAGAATATTTTTGGAGGACCAGGAAACCAAGAAGCAAGAGTTACTCCAGCTCCAGGGAGTGATTCTGCGTTGGTTTTCATTGGTCGTGTCGAGGCAGCGACTGGACAGCAATGGCGACAAGATCTCCCACAATGCAAAGGGAGGGAGAACGTGCCCGGTACCCACCAGTTGCCATGGCAGCGCGCATGTGTAGGGCGGCCGATGATGTGCTGGCCATGGTTGTGCGCATGTGCAGGGGGAGAATGTGCTGGCCGTGGCAGTGCGCATGTGCAAGGCAGCTGACCGTGCCGGGGGATGAGCAGCGGCCGGAGAGCGGAGACCCAGACACGGATGGAGGGCAGAGACGGAGAGCGTTGAACGACAGGTGTCCCGGGTGCTTGCCAAGCCGGGCAAAATGACACAACATTTAGGTTGCCCCGCGGGACATTAGGTGGCCATTGGCACCTGGGCAACCGTTAATTTCAAGCCCTGGCAGCTTCTTCAAGACAAAAACAAATGCTGATGGAATACACATGCAGTTTTGTTGTCCATTATCAAACACTTCACAGTTAATATTTTAATTTCCAAAGTAAACCGTGCTTTCAGAGTTTCAATCGATTTGTTCACTGTAGGAAATACAATTTTCCAAAGATATATATATTTATTTTTTCAATTAACTTTCACAAATATTTATTGACATCTTTGATTGCCTATGAATTGGAAGCCAGGTGGGGTTCAAGCAATTTATTTGATTACAATCAAAATACATTTACTACAAATTTTCTATTTAAAAGATATTCACTAATAACCGGAGAGATCCGGTCATCACACCATGGACCACGATGACCGGATCTCTCTGGTTATTAGTGAATCAATAACGTAAGTAGAATGAGGAAATAAGTTCTGCTACAGGAATTTCAGCAGCTGGGTACCAAATTACCAAGAAGATAATTATCTCTGGATTGCTACCTGAGCCGCATGCAAATTGGCAGAAGGTTGAGAGGATAAAAGAGTTGAATGTGTGGCACAAAGACTGGTATGGAAGAAGTGGGTTTGAATTTGTGGGACAATGGCATCAGTATTGGGGAAGGAGGGAACTGTACCGATGGGACGGACTCCACTTGAACCCGACTGGAACTACCCTCCTGTCAAACCGTATAATTAGGGTTGTAGATGGAGCTTTAAACTAAATAATGGGGCCATGGGGTCAGCAAATTGGAAATGTAAGGTTGGAGTTAAAGGAGAAGAGAGTACATGAAATGTTGCAGAAGTCTCCCAAATTAATGGGACAGAAAGTTCAAGAAGGGGTAAGAGAGTACGGTTGGATAAAATCGGGACCGGTGTCAGAAGGGAGGTGAATACGGAATTAAAAGTGTTGTATTTGAATGCACACAATATGCGTATAAGAAACAAAGTGGATGAGCTTGCAGCACAGTTAGAGATTGCTATGTACGATATTGTGGAAATTACAGAGATGTGGCTGCAAGAGGATCGGAGCTGGAAGCTGTATATTCAGGGTTATACGTCATATCGGAATGACAGGAAGATGGGCAGAGGGGGTGGGGTAGCTTTGTTGGTTCGGAATGAAATTCAGTGCTTAGCAAAGGGTGACATAGGATCATATGATTAGAGTCATTGTGGATAGAGCTGAGAATTATAAGGGTAAAAGACCCTAATGAGATTTCTTTACAGGGCCGCAAACAGTAGCCAGGACATAGGGTGCAAGTTACATAAGGCGATAAAATTGGCATGTAAAAAAGGCAATGCTTCGGTGATCATGGGAGATTTCAATATGCAGGTAGACTGGGAAAATCAGGTTGGTATTGGACCCCAAGAAAGGGAATTTGTAGAGTGGCTCCGAGACAGATTCTTAGAGCAGCTTGTAGTGGCGCCTACCAGGGAAAAGGCAATTTTGGATTTAGTTTTATGTAATGAACTGGATTTCATAAGGGAACTCAAAGTAAAGGAACCATTAGGAGGTAGCAACCACAATATGATAAATTTTGATCTGCAGTCCAGGGTAAGTTTACAAGAATGATCCAGGGATGAGTAGGTTAACCTGTGAGGAGTGTTTGTCAGCACTGGGCCTGTACTCACTGGAATTTAGAAGAATGAGGGGGGATCTCATTGAAACATGTAGAATAGTGAAAGGTTTGGATAGAGTGGATGTGGAGAGGATGTTTCCACTAATGGGAGAGTCTAGGACTAGAGGTCATAGACATAAAAACAGTTTTTATCCACGAGTAGTTGCTCTACTCAACAGCCAAAACTCTACTCTGTAGCCTCCCTATGATCTGGTATTTTGTTGGTTCACATGCTTGATCAATGGTGTTTCATCATTAATGTATCATTATTATGAATGTTTAGTGTTTTCTGAGTCATTTGTAACTGTCACTGTATGTCATGTTGTTACTTGTGGGCGGAGCACCAAGGCAAATTTCTTGTATGTGAATATTTGGCCAATAAACTTACTTAGCCTCAGAATTATAGGATGTTCTTATAGGAAGGAGATGAGGAGAAATGTCTTTAGTCAGAGGGTGGTGAATCTGTGGAAGTCTTTGCAACAGAAGGCTGTGAAGGCCGTCAGTGGATATTTTAAAGACTGAATTCTTGATTCGTACAAGTGTCAAATGTTATGGGGAGAAGGCAGGAGAATGTGATTAGGAAGGAGATATAGATTACCCATGATTGAATGACGGAGTAGACTTGATGGGCCGAATGGCCTAATTCTACTCCTATTCCTTGTGACCTTATGACATAATTAACTGTGTCACACACACATGACAAACTGCAGCAAAACCAGGTAAAAGCATGGAAATACAAATAGCTACAAATGCTGGTTTACCAAAGAAAGACACAAAATGCTGGAGTAACTCAGCGAAAGAAGAGCATGAAGATCCTGACCCGAAACAACACCTATCCATGTTCTCCAGACTTGCTGCCTGACCCGCTGAGTTACCCCAGCATTTTGAGTCATTCTACAAAGCATGGAAATGTTTCCAGCACGCTGAAGTGAATGGAGAATAGTAACACAACACACATCTCACAGAAAAAGTCAATCCTTGTCATTTAAGCAAATCATGCCTCCATCTATTATTGAAGGGGAAACAGCCCCATAATCTCCATTCTGACAGCCATCAATACTGCTGCCCTCTTCCTCTTCCTGCTGTGGGGCAGTTCTCCAAGCACTGATCATCCTTCAGTGTAATGTATTAGTGTCTATTATTCATCCATGAACCTTAGCTATCAATTGATCTGCAGTAGACATCACAACTGAGGCAATCCTATCCTCATCTGATATCCATCATTATTGAGCAAAACATCCCCCACCCCTACCCCCATGAATGTAAGAATGCTACCACAAGTCATAACATATCCAGCCCTAGTTTAACGGAGGTCAAGTAACCGGACTCCATGAGGGCCAAACCTGGACGATTCCTGATCATTACTTAAACAAAGAAGGAATGTACTACTCTAACTCCTAACATAAACTAATGGTTGGATGATTTACCTGGTGCATGCCAATTTAAGAGCATTGAGCTGAATCACACAGACTGCGGCATGCAATTCTAAAGGGAGCTGCCAGCATACAGCTATTCGAACAGCATTAAGTCCTGGACTAACCAGAATACACTGTAAACTCAAGATTTACTAATGGATTTGAGTGCTGGATGTGTTACTGTGTTCTTCCGCTGGACCCTACATAGAGCGTTATACAGGAGTAAGAACAACTGCAGTGTGAAAACCTTTAAGTAAACTGATTTAATTTGCAGCTCCAAAGCCTAATGTTTCCCTACATTTTCAATTGCAGCAAACTTCCCTATTTTCCTAAACAATAACTGAGAGTACAAATTTATTAGAATTTACACTGGAATTGAACCCAAAAGAGAAAGCAAGACATATAGAAAAAAATCCTACAACTGAATGGATATTTAGTTTTATTTATTTTGGGTAGCTAATAATACTTCAACTATTTTTCAACCTTTGCTATTCCGGTTGTTTTTAATTTGTAACATCTGCAACATGCGTACCCAATTTCACAGTTCATTTCTGATTATAAGCTGGTCCGTGGTATTACATTCATTCTAGTTCACAGCAAGTTAGATTTGGCCACCCTGACCCCTACCCCTAACCCTAAGGGCATTCTCACATGACACTTCACATGAATCAATCAAATTAGTACTTGTATTGTTGCAGAGCCCGTTGTGGAACGAGAAAAAAAAATTGGTAGTTAGACTTATTTAAGAGATTAAAACTATTTCAAAAAGCATTTGTAACGTTTTTTTCCAAACCATGGTGTCAATATTCATAAGAGAACCGATGTTATCATCTTTATTTCTTATAAATACTTACAGGTAGATTCCATTGCACATCTTGGAACATTAAGATGGTACATAACGTTACAGTAGGCATCTTTAAGCATAAATAGTACACAGATTTTAGTAATCTGTAATAATATGCCTATTATTAATATTTAATAATAGGCAAATGTATTTTGTTTTCAAATCTATTTCAGGATACAATCTAAATTTCTCAAGAAGTAACTCAGATAATGTGTATACTTCTCAAAACTAATGTATGTTTTTAAAAATACATGGATTGCCACCCAAAATATAAAATAATACTCTCTTTCCCCTTTTTGATTCTTTCTATGTACAGAAATGCTCTGCCCAAATATTACCATCACCATATCATTGTATTCAACAGAAACATGGGATACAAGCTCCCATTCTCTGTTGTGCTGCTTACTACAAGTAGATCAAAACACATATGAACAATAAATAAAATTCCCCTGGCTGCACACTAGAGTGTGCACAAATGCTGTTCTTGTATTTAATTTATTAGCCTTTTTTATGTACCCTCATACTGAATTGCCAAAATTCAACAATCAGTGGCAAATTAAGATACACAGTTGAAAAAATGTACAAAAATAATAAGAATTTACTGTTCTCTAAAACACCTACTACTGTGAGTGAAGAAAATTAATTTATGTTAAAACTATATATGTTTTCCAGTGAAAAGGAAAAAAAATACTACCTGTCCTGAATACAATGCATTCTGATTTATTAAACCTGGCTTTTATCTACAGTTGTGATTTAAAACCTTCCATGAAACAATGTCTTGTAAACAAATTAATGGAAAAAAATCTAACCTCTGGACAAATTCCACATGGGGAAAAGATCCACATTCCAATGCTTCAATGCGATTGAAGGATTGAAAAAAATAACAAGTATTTGGTGCCTTTCATGACCTCATGATGTTCAAAATAACTCTATAGTTCTGTTTGTTCATTTTTCAAATGTAGATGTAATGGGCTGGCCAACCAACCTGTGCCGAGTAAGGGCCTACAAACAGCAAGGAGTCAAAAGGCTAATTAAATTAGCTTATTAGTGTAGGTTAAGAGTAAACGTTCACCATAATACCAAGAGAATTCCTAAGCTCTTCATGTTCTTCCAGTATCATGGAAATTGTAACATCTCCCAAAAGGACAAATGAGACATTGAATTACAGGGCAGATCTTCTGATACAGGCTAAGAGCTCATGCCTACCATCCACCTCTGCCCAACATTCTTCTTACCAATGTCCAGTCTCTGGAAAACAAGATGGATGATCTCAGGGAGCTGATTAGATTCCAGCGGGACACAAGTGACTGTAACATCTTTTGACTGACGGAGACATGGCTGGTGCCGGATCAAGAGTCCTCTGTTTTTCATTCGGATAGAAAGGAAGAATCGGGAAAATCAAAGGGTGGAGGAGTTTGCTTCATGACCAACAACAATTGGTGCAACCCTAAGAATATTAAGAGGCTTTCTCGTTCCTGCTCGCCGGACCTGGAGCATCTGACGATCTCATGCCATCTATTCTACCTTCCCCGGGAGTTCAGCTCAGTGATCATCACAGCCGTCTACATACCACTCCATGCGGAAACCGATGCGGCACTATCGGTCCTACACGATGTGTTATGTCGGCATCAGAACAAGCATCCTGAAGCTGCTATGGTGGTGGCTGGGGATTTTAATAAGGCAAACCTAAAAAAGTTATGTCTAACTTCTGCCAACACATCACGTGTGTCACTAGGGGGGAAAGAACTTTGGAGCACTGTTACACGCCATTCAGGAAGCGGTACAAGGCCATTTTTCTCCCTCCTTTTGGAAAATCTGACCACGCCGCCATTTTCCGGCTGACAGAATATAAACAATGGATAATACAGGAAGCGGCAGTGACAACGGACGCAAAGCGGTGGGCTGACCATTCAGAGGCCATGCTACAGGATGCACTGGAATATGTTCCAATCAAGTTCCAGATATGTCAGTGAGTTTGCGGAAGCGGTCATGGACTTCTAAGCAACAATAGCCGACAACATCATCCTCACGGTAAGGGTTAGCCTCTTTCCTAACCAAAAACCCTGGGTGGACAGGTCCATTCGCGTTGCTTTGAATGTTCGCACCACTGCTTACAACTCCAGACTGGCATCCGGTAACATGGATGACTACAAGAGTCCTATACACTGCGAAGGGCGGTGATAGACGTAAAAAGGAGGTACAGGCACGGGACGGAGTTGCAGATGGAGCAGCGGGACACCAGATGCCTTTGACAGGGGCTACGGACTATAACAAATTACCAGAGCAGCCCGGGAGTGCCGGGAGTCAACCGGGAGTGCCGGCACCTCCTTCACTGATTACCTTAAATTTTTCTATGCACGATTTGAGACGGGCACCAATACCCCTAGCTCCCCTAATAATATCGTCAGCACACTGGCTAGCAAGGCTGGAGGGAGTTCCACCGCTGGGGATTGCACACATCAATCCCTGCCTCAATCCATCCATTCCGCACCGATTGCCTTCTCAACCCCTCCCACCATCTATCCATCCCGCACTGATTCACACACACACACCCCTCCGACCCTATTGTGCTGGAAATGTTTTCAGAGCGAACATTAACTATGTTTGATAACAGAATGCAATCAAATGTGTTTTAATTCCCAATGTTATTATTTGTTTTAATCCATAGAGATGGATTAAATAAATTGTGAACATGTGAAACATTAAAAGCGCAGTGTTCGATTGTCACTGCTACCGTTGACACGTTATTACAGAATTCATTTTAACATAGAAAATAGGTGCAAGAGTAGGCCAATCGGCCCTTCGAGCCTGCACTGCCATTCAATATGATCATGGCTGATCATCCAACTCAGTATCCCGTACCTGCCTTCTCTCCATGCCCCCTGATCCCCTTAGCCACAAGGGCCACATCTAACTCTCTCTTAAATATAGCCAATGAACTGGCCTCAACTACCTTCTGTGGCAGATAATTTCACAGATTCACCACTCTCTGTGTGAAAAATGTTTTTCTCATCTCGGTCCTAAAAGACTTCCCCCTTATCCTTAAACTGTGACCCCTTGTTCTGGACTTCCCCCAACATCGGGAACAATCTTCCTGCATCTAGCCTGTCCAACGCCTTAAGAATTTTGTAAGTTTCTATAAGATCCCCCCTTAATCTTCTAAATTCTAGCGAGTACATGCCGAGTCTATCTAGTCGTTCTTCATATGAAAGTCCTGACATCCCAGGAATCAGTCTGGTGAACCTTCTCTGTACTCCCTCTATGGCAAGAATGTCTTTCCTCAGATTAGGAGAACAAAACTGTACGCAATCAACGGCAAATCAATGCTCTTAATATGTATCAGTATCAGTACTGTAGTTATTTAATGAGCAACATTCACAACTATACGTTGGATTTATCCAAGTTTTACTTCTACAGTCAGTCATATACATCACGAATTTGGTCAGAGGATTTTTAGTTGAAATTTTAACGTTAATTCTGAAGTGGGAATGATGGAAACAGCGTTTATCAATAATTTAAAATCTGGTGCGTACAAATTGGGTATCTTCATTGCTGTTCATAACACATACCTCTGATCTGAATGTCCCGTAATGTGGTGTTTTGACACCTTTAAACATTTTGCCAAAAGAACATTTATTGCAGTTATGTCCTTTGGCCATCTCTTAGTCACCTGTCAGATGGGTATAGTCAGTTTTAACAGCTATTATCATAAAATTCCTTTAGAAATTTCCTTGCAACCTGTATATTTTGTTGTGGATAAATTATGTGGGAAGCAAGAATGTTTCTGTACCAATAGCAATAACGACCCATACTATGGCCATGTCATGATAATTTTTAGTCATTCACAGAAAACATGCTAGCATCAACCTGTAGTGTGCATGGTTAAGCATATATGTTACCATGGTCCAGGATTTATTGACACAGGTTGATCATACGCTGAATAATCCAACCACATTTTTGTTTGGAAGTGGAAAGAAATAATAGAATTGCATTAATTGCAATGTGTAAAACGAGTTGAGATACTTATTATAAGGTATTATAATTTTGCTGCATATCATTGTGGTATATATCATGTCTTGATTGGTGAATATGTTTAGTTTGTGATTTTATTTGAAGCAGAAATAATATGTAAATACTTCATTGAGCATAATTCCGACTGATAACTATGCACTTCGTCCGAGCACATTATCACACGTGTCATGCAAGCCGTCTTAAATGACCACCTAAACTGTCATTTGGCAACCTAAAAAGCTGCCTAGGTTGCCCAGCTGGCAACAGGGAAAAAAAGTTAAGTGAGAGCCCTGGAATGCCTATCCAGCCTGCTTGAAAGACTACCAACTGGTAGCCCTCACCTCAGTGGTCATGAAATGCTTCGAGAAGCTGATCAAGAACTGCATCTGCGTCTTCCTCCCTCGCACCATGGATCCACTGCAGTTCGCATACTGTCCTTCTGACTAAACAAATTCCTCCTCATCTTCTTTCTAAAGGCACGTCGTTTTATTCTGAGGCTGTGGCCTCTGGGCCTAGACTCCCACTGGCGGAAACATCCTCTCCACCCCACTCTGTCCAAGCCTTTCACTAATCGATAAGTTTCAATGAGGTCCTCCCACATCTTTCTAAACTCCAACGAGTACAGGCCCAGTGCCTTCAAATGCTCATTATATGTTAAACCAATCATTCCTGGGATTATTCTCGTAAACCTCCTCTGCACCTCCTCATTTAGAAAATAGTCTGCATTCCTATTACCAAAATGCGTGACTGCACATTTTGCTACACTGTGCTCCATCTGCCACTTCTCAGCCCACTCTCCCAACCTGTCCAAGTCCTCTGCAGAGTCACCTGCCTTCTCCTCCACCTATCTTCATATCACCTGAAAACTTGGCCACATAGCCTTCAATTCCCTCATAAAAATCATTGAAACATATCACAAAGAGTTGCAGCCTCAGCACCAACCCCTACGGAACTCCACTAGTTACTGGCAGCCAACCAGAAAAAGCCCCTTTATTTGCCATTGTTTGCCTTTTGCCATCCAGCCAACCTGTTATTCATGCTAGTTTCTTCCCTCTGATACCATGGGCTCTCATCTTCTTCAGCAGCCTCATGGACTGCAACTTATCAAAGGCCTGAAAATTCAGGTAAATCACATCCGCTGACTCTCTTTTGTCCATCCTGCTGTTTACTTCCACAAAGAATTCCAGGAGGTGCGTCAGGCAATATATCCCTTTCAGAAACCACGCTGACTGGCCTATTTTATCATGTGCTTCTAAGTACTCCGAAACCTCATCCTTTATAATGGAATCTAAAATCATACCAACCACTGAAGTCATGTTAACCAGCCTATAGTTTCCACTCTTCTGCTTCACTCCCTTCACTCCCTTCAACAGCAGATAAATATTTGCAATATTTGAATAGTAATATTTGCAATTTGTTGTCATGGATCCCTAAGCCCAGATTAGAGGCCCAGGGATGAATATTACTATTTAGAATGTGATTGCCCTGCATCCAACATTTCCATTCATTAAAATCAACTCACATTAATCCTCACTTGTGGCTCTTTACATAAGCAATAGCGTCCACCAAAGGGTACACAAAAGGCTGGAGAAACTCAGAGGGTGCTGCAGCATCTAAGGAGCAAAGGAGGTAGGCAACGTTTCGGGCCGAAACCCTTCTTCAGACTGATGGGAGGGGGGGCGGGGAGAAGAAAGGAAAAAGGAGGAGGAGGAGCCCGATGGCTGGGGGAGAAGTGGAAAGGGGAGGAGACAGCAAGGGTTAACAGAATTGAGAAAAATCAATGTTCAAGCCCAGAGGATGCAGACTCCCCAAGCGGAATATGAGGTGCTGTTCCTCCAATTTGCGGTGTTGCTCACTCTGGCCGTGGAGGAGGCCCAGGACAGAGAGGTCGGATACGGAATGAGAGGGGGAGTTGAAGTGCTGAGCCTCCGGGAGGTAGGGTCGGTTATTGCAGACCGAGCGGAGGTGTTCGGCGAAACGATCGCCAAGCCTCCGCTCGGTCTCACCGATATAGATCAGCTGGCATCTAGAGCAGTGGATGCAGTAGATGAGGTTGGAGGAGGTGCAGGTGAACCTCTGTTGGACCTGGAAGGACTGCTTGGGTCCCTGAAAGGAGTGGAGGGGGGAGGTAAAGGGACAAGTGTAGCATCTCTTGCGGTTGCAAGGGAAAGTGCCCGGGGAAGGGGTGGAGCGGGAGGGAAGGGTAGAATTGACAAGGGAAGCGGGAGGGATGGGTAGAATTGACAAGGGAGACAATTGACAAGTGTACACCAAAGGTACAGTTCAACATTTGAACCTACCCCCATTTATCATGGCAGGAAGCATGTGCTCTCAAGATACCTACCGGCTGACATCAATATCTGTGCCGCATGTAGTCTCTGGAAACCCAACTACGATCACCAACTGAGGTGGCACAGTGGCGTGGAGGTTCAGCTACTGCCTTACAGCACCAGAGACTCGGGTTCAATCATGACTACGGGTGCCTATCTTTATGGAGTGGGTCCATTCACCCACTCTCCCATTGACCTGCATGGGTTTTCTCCGAGATCTTCAGTTTCCTCCCACATTCCAAGGACGCAGGGGTTTGTAGGTTAATTGACTTGGCATAAATGTAAATTGTCCCTAGTAAGTGTAGGACTAGTGTTAGTGTGCGGGGATCGCTTGTCGGTGCGGGCTCAGTGGGCGGAATGGCCTGCTTCCGCACTGTATCTCTAAACTATACTAAACTAAACCAACTGTGATGCTTGAGATCGTACAAAAGATGGTTTCATTCCATTGTTTCACTACTGCCTGGATCGCCAGCAGCAGAGGACATATGCCATCCAAGAACCAGGAGTTTCAGCTAGGATTCAGAAGATATGCATAATTGATGCCTAAAATCATTTACCTACCTTTTGATAAGAAAAGCCTATGAGCACATGACAAAACATGGCCCATGCTGCATCTGAACATGGAACTTGTGACTCAAAATGGGGGAACGCTTCTCCTGTGCTGCAGCTGACACCTAAAACAGTATTCATAAAGCAAGGCACTGAAAAACATTGCATAGTTTAAATACAAGGCAGATGTCAGTGCTTGATATTACAGTAAATTAATGGAAAATGGTAGTTTTAAAAAGTCTACAGCACAGTAGAAAGCAAGATACTAGTCACAAACGATATCCTTGCTCATGGAAGAACAAACGGGATTCTAATAACTACCTTAATTTCAGAAGAAAATAATTAAGAACTATATTTACTCAACAACCAGTTATTTGAGTGACCTGCAGAAAATATTTGTCAATACATCTGAGCTAATAATGCCATGATTACACCAATGGGATCCTGACAGAACAAGAAAAATGGGTTACTGTATGAATGGAAGCAGTTTTGCAAAAATTCCACTCTGATAATTAAGTGAAGTTCTTTGTCTTTTGTCGACAGGCAGGAAGCACTAAATAACCTAGCAGTTTGTGCACAATTACATTCTGGCCTGTTTCCTGTAAGTTTTCAGAATGTTTTCCTGTAAATTTTTGCTTAGTCCCAGAACTCTCTTTTCTCGAGTCATGTATAAAGTATATTACAAATTTTGTAAACATTTGATCCAAAGGATTAAAGCAAACTTTTTTGGAGGAAGGGTTTCATATTTTCCTGGCATTCTAATAAAATCCTTCAGTGTGGTATCTTACACTATAGGTTTGTTTTCAAATGAATTCTTTAACTCACAAGGCTTCCAGAGAACCCAACTACTTTTTCCATGGATCTCCCCTGTGTAATCCTCTACTTAAGCATAAATACTGAGCAGCAACATTTAATGTTTAGCTTGTCATTTCCTCTGTAGCACAAGAAAATGGCCAGGAATCACAAATCTGATCTTTCTTCACTTTCAAAAAGTTGGTATTCCTTCCCATTGACCATCACTAATTATTGAGCTTAAAACCATTAAAAGTTGACAAAGGCAAAAACCAAACAACCTTCACAAAAAACATTGTTTCATATAAAAATAAATAGCCATATAGTGTTTTGCAATGCAAACAAATAATATACCCAAAATACTGAGAGGGGAAGAAAAAAATCAAGAAATAAAATTGGTAGAATATCTCCAGGATTCTAGTGAATGTATTTCCTTGAAGAAATTGTACATTGACATCATATGATTTGAACACTAATAAAGATCACAATTATTTGATTTTTGACTCCAAAGTAAAAAACAAATTGAGCCGATCAACAAGACCAACACTCCTATATCCCCTTCATTCAAAGACACAAGGAACAACAGATGCTGTTTTTTCCCAGCTCTTCGCGAGTGTTTTTAATTCAAATTTGATTCCTCTTTCAACTCTCACTGTTCAGTTTGGCATTGCAACAGATTTCTCACTGTGCATTTGATTTTATTGGGATGGTTCTCTACTTGCTCAATTCTTCATCTGAGCCCAAAGTTTATTCATCACCTAAAAACCGTCAAGTTGCAAACACGGTGAGGGGGTCAGATAGTCAATGCCAATACTACAGTCATGATGTTCACTAACATCCAACTCACAAACAGAGTCACTAGAAAATAATCAGCAAAAATTCTCACCTATTTCCTCTCTCTCGAATGTACACTCTGCTCAGAGATTTCTAGTGGGGATTTCAACCTCATCCAAGTCTGGTTTTGGAACACATGTTCTTAAAAGAACCTGGAACATCTTGATCCATCTGGTACTTATACCAAAGCATTTAAATTTACCCAGGGGGGAAGCCCATAATATATTTTAGACAATAGATGGCAGCACACAAACAAAAAAATAATTTATGACTGTAAAGACTATCTGATCAATAAGCACACTAAAATAAAAGCATAAACTAAAATAAAATACAATGAAAAGTGAGATTAAATCTAAATATATTCAATGTCACATTATAAGTTTCTTCCACAGAAACTTTTTGCTTCTTCAATTAATGATTCTTTATTTCCTGTGGTCAGTACATTTTCCATGTGGAATACTTTATGTTTATCAGCGTGAAAGTTAATCCACAGATGAGCAACCTTACCAACAAAAGCCACACAAAGGTACATTAGCTAAAGTAAGCAATATTCATATGTGTCATTCAGACCTGTTTATTACATTTGTGGAAGCAATCTGTTCCAAAAGCACAAAATAACTAAATGTTAATACTCAATGTAAACTACAAGAGTTTATATTTATGCAGCTTCTATGATAATTCCTTCGTATGAATATCATTTAAAAAAAACTGGTTTTTATGTAAGGACAATATTATAAGAAAATAGGAACTGCTATAACTGATCCACAAAATGTGTTATTTGATCTCTATATAATAGGAACAATTTTCCACTTCCTATTTTTAGCATAAATGTCCCAGTTTTACGTCAAAAATAAATTGACCATTCATCATTGTGGGCCACCCAATGCATTTTTCAGACGAGCCTCAATTCATGTATCTAATGGTTCCTGTGTAAGCATCAAGATACTAATTAGTATGTTACAATGGGCTCCTTATGATGGCGGAATAATTCAGATTTTCTACAGGCCACCACTATCTACAGTTTGAGGGGGTAATGGGTTAAATGAAAGGAAAGGACAGGGTAGGAAATGGACAGACTAATGAGATAATGGTGAGGGGGGGAGGGGGAAGTTAAGGAAGGGGTACAGAAGGAGAGGGTTGAGTGATGGTGGGGAGAGACAAGATCAGGAGAAGAAGGAAATGATTAGGTAAGGCTAAAAAAGAGGGAGAATAGAGAATAGGTAAGGAGAGATGCAGAAAGGTGGAAAGAAAGGGCCTTCTTTGATGCTGTAACTGACAACTGAAAAATGGTGGTGGGCAGTATTCGCTACTATTGGCAATCTTCTTCGAGTTGCTGTAGACCTGCGAAGATAAAATGCTGGCAAAGAAGAAACTCCCTAAGAGGAAATGGCTGGCTGTTATACTGATGGCCAGTAACAACACTACACCTTTTGGTTTAATTTAGTATTAGTTTCGAGGTACAGCATTGAAACAGGCACTTCAGCCCACTGGGTACACGCCACCACTGATCACCCGTTAACACTAGTTCTACATTATCCCAATTTCTCATCCACTCCTTACACAATGGGGACAATTTAGAGAGACCAATAGACCTACAAACCCTCACAGACCCTCACAGATTCTTTGGAATCTGGGAGGAAATTGGAGCACCCAGTGAAAACCCACGTATTTGCATGGAGAACGTGCAAACTCCATGCAGACAGTACCCAAGTCTACCCAAACCTAAGTCTCTGGTGTGGTGAGGCAGCAACTCTACCAGCTGCACCACTACACTACCCATTTACAATCTTTCAGTTCTGGAGCAATGTAATTATATTGGAATGCAGATCAAGTACATCATCATGCACACAGATTCTGTTTTTGAAATGTGTAGCAAACAGGAGACATCACTGGCACTCGGCCGCTACAGCAATCAGGGCATTTGAAACAAAAGTCAACAACTCTCTGTTTACTTGGCTGGGGTCACGTGGAACTAAATAAATGTAAACATGTGACCAAACAGGACATCTCTGATCTCGACTGCAGCAGAATTGTTGATTGACTAATGTTGCCAAAGGCCAACATGAAAACATTTGATAAATCAAAGTTAAATGCCATTGTTAGTCATGTCGCCACAGAGAATACGTAACCCTGATGAAAAAAGGAACCATTCCTGCTTGTGTTATCTTTGTCAGTCTTGAAGGCAATTGCAGCTTTTTCCCCAAATACCATAGACAGGAAAAGTCCAGACAAATCCCATCGTGTAGCTCTCTGTAGTTTGAACATTGCTTGTTTTCCTGGCGTTCATCCTTACCCTTTACATTCCATAAATCTACTTGCAGAGCTCAATCAATAACTTCTCTGCACAGATCTCCCTTTTTCAAACTGCTTCACAAAGTACCTTTGCTGCTGCATTCAACAAAACTCTAAGGTAGTTTAAAATAACTCCCAGTCCATATACTGGAAGAAAACTTGTGATTTATTCATTCCATTTTCATCTTAATGCATGAAAATATAAATACACTTTAATTGCTGCGAATCAATTAAAAAAACATGAGATGCAGGAAATCAAAAGTAAAACAGAAAATGCTTAGTCAGGCCACAGCTACGGGGAATGAAACAAAAAGGTCTAAATTAAATTAAATACTAAATTAAACTGGGTCTCCTTCCCAGTGCCGCTAAAGGGTCTTCGACCTGAAACATTAAGTCTGTTTCTCTTCTCACAGATGTAGTCTGACCAGCTGAGTATTTCTAGCATTTTGTGTCTTCATTTTTAATGCATGTCATGTTCCCAGCTGGCAGATCAAGCTAGAGGTTGTGGTGTCCATTCTTAAGGACAAGGTTTCATCAGACAACCTAATTATGTTACCAGGCTGCTTGAACGTTGGCATATGTTTTAAATGTTTTTATGTTGCCATAAAATGCATGGTTTATACCAATGGCATCACATTGTCATCTTATGATCTCCTTTTTCATTACATAGCTCTAAGGATTTATATAGAGAAAATTACATTTCTGTTCTGACTCACATGACAGAATAGAACAATTGGGCAATTGTTGATCCATCAAATTTCAATGGGAAGTTTCCTTGAAAAAAGAGATTTTGAGCTCATACTATTCAGAAATCTAATGCAGGGAATAAACAAAAATCAGTGAGCCAACGTATGCAGCAGCATAATACATCTGCAGAAAACAAACTTTAATTGGCTACATTTAATTAGAATACAAGCTTCCGCAAAGCTATTGATATAGTGTATGTTCTAGCTTCTTCAGAAAGAATGCTAAATATTTAAGAGCAAATTATAAATATTTACTCCATTACATCAACTTTTGTGCATGCATAGCAGAATCTGTTCTCCAGCTCACAATGTAAAATATTTCAAGGAATAGCTCTATATCTAATGTCTGTGAAAAAGCATTGAAATCTATAGAATTGATTTTTCATTTGAATGAATCCCAAAGGCCAAATTACATTATAACAGTGGAGAGTAAGTTGTTTGAATGCCTATCAACAGAATTCATCCAAATGTAAAATACCTTTAAATCACACGAATACCTTCAGGTCAAATGCGGTAAACATGTTCCTTCAATGCGTTTGTATGAAATTCTATAGTAGGATGAAGATACAGAATCCTACTGAATATTAAAGAGCCTTTCAACATGAACAGAAACAAAAGGAAGGTCACCAAGAAAAAACAAATCAAGAAAAACCATCCTGATTAGAAACTGCAACTGGAGCAGAACACTTACAGGTAGTTCAAGTATGTGCAGGAAGTACTTTGATCTCAGATTGTCAAATCCATGACAAATGTGCAAGAGATAAACTTTCTCCGGTGGTATTAAATTTATTGAAGACTAACTGTACAACAAGTTATTCACCACACGGGGATAAACAATAAACGGTCAAATTAATCATTCTGCTAATCATCACTCCCTGTCAAAATTCGCCTCTCGGCATAACAGATCATCAGCAGACCATAATCAGTATGAACTGGCAATCCTTGATAATTATCAGTACAAGAGCATCCACAGGCTGTATGCTCAGACACGTGCTTTACTCTCTCCAGACACAGCTGTCGGGCCATGTTTAAATTTGCAGATGATACCATCGATTTTGGATTAATAATGCGTAACAGTGAGTCAGAGTAGAGGAGGGAGATCGAAAGTATGACTGAATGGTAACAGAACAACAATCGTGGTCTCAATGCTAGCAAGACCAAGGAGCTGATTGTTGATTTTAGGAGGGGAAAGCAGATCCATGACCATTGGGATGGCGCTGGAGAGTGTCAACAGATTCAAGTTCCTGTGCATGCATATCTCTGAAGATTTGTCCTGGGACCAGCACATTGACACATTCGCAAAGAAAATGCATCAATGTCTCTACTTCCTTAAATAATTCAGGATATTCACTGTGCTGCAGATTACGCTATCACACATTTGCAGATATATGGCAGAGAGCATGCTGACTGGTTGCATCACAGCCTAGTTCTGTAACTCCAACACCCAGGAACAAAATAAAACTGCAAAACATGCTAGATATTGTCTGTCACAAGTAGTGACTCCTCACTATTGAAGGCCCCACACCACCTTCTCATCTTGCTACCACCAGCAGCAAGGTAGTACGAAATCACGCGAACTGTGACCTCCAGGTTCGTGAACAGCTTCTTCCTAGCAACTATCATGCTCTTGAACACTGAACAACACTAGCCACTACCTTAGCATCTTCAATCATCTTTATTTTAGTTGCACTGCAGACTTTGGGTTTGCACTATCATGGTCTGCATACCTAGTATTACTGATTATTAATTCATGTTGTATTGATCATAGTATATTTATAGTACATCATTATACTATAGTGTTATTGAGTTGATGGGCCTGTAAAGCTGCAGCAAGCAAGAATTTCACATTTCTGTTGCACGAACAAATGACAATTAAACACTCCTGACTATTGAAGAAACCATTTGCGTCTATGCTCAACATCTGACAGGCTAACACAAATAACCTAGTCTTCTGGGAGATTGGGTTAACCATGCTCAACACATGACATCCATTCAATCCTATAATTTAAAGACAAATAACTATGTTTATTTTCCTCCACCTTTCTTCCTCCTTGCATGAAAATGGTACACACCAGACACACCAGACGGGTATACAGCTTGAGAGATCATTACTGAATTGAATTGAAGAGACAGCTTAGAAACTGGTCCTTCGGCCAACTGAGTCCACCGTTCACACGAGTTCTACGTTATCCCACCTCCTCATCTCACTCCCTGCACACTAGGGGCAAATTACAGAGGCCAATTAACTTCCATACCCATAACTCTTTGGGATGTTTGAGGAGACCAGAACACCCGGAGGAAACCCGTACGGTCACAGGGAGAACTTGCAAGCTCCACACTGAAAGCACCCACGGTCAGGATTCAATCTGGTCTCCGTCACCAGCTCCACCAGCTGCACCAAGGTGTTGCCCTCAGAAAAGGTGCTGTAACATTGTTCCCCAGTATCTCAGTTCTGCTTTCCACAAGAGTAATTTTACAAATTTAGCAATTAATTGGGTAGAAATCTGTACAGGTACATTATACAAATGCCCATGCTTTACAATTATTAAGCTAAACATAGAAGGGCTGTGCACAACATAATTTTTAATTGAAGTCTTGACAGACAAGTACCATGCCAAGCAAAGGGTGGTGTAGAGGACAAATTTATAACGAGCCTGCTCAATATTGCCGACTAATCTGCTGCAGAGGAAATCAGACATAGAAAAAAAAAAATAGGTGCAGGAGTAGGCCATTCGGCCCTTCGAGCCTGCACCGCCATTCAATGTGATCATGGCTGATCATCCAACTCAGTATCCCGTACCTGCCTTCTCTCCATACCCCCTGATCCCTTTAGCCACAAGTGCCACATCTAACGCCCTCTTAAATATAGCCAATGAACTGGCCTCAACTACCTTCTGTGGCAGAGAATTCCAGAGACTCACCACTCTCTGTGTAAAGAATGTTTTCCTCATTTCGGTCCTAAAGGAATTCCCCCTTATCCTTAGACTGTGACCCCTTGTTCTGGACTCCCCCAACATCGGGAACAATCTTCCAGCATCTAGCTTGTCCAACCCCTTAAGAATTTTGTAGGTTTCTATAAGATCCCCCCTCAATCTTCTAAATTCCATCGAGTACAAACCGAGTCTATCCAATCTTTCCTCATATGAAAGTCCTGACATCCCAGGAATCAGTCTGGTGAATCTTCTCTGTACCCCCTCTATGGCAAGGATGTCTTTCCTCAGATTTGGAGACCAAAACTGTACGCAGTACTCCAGGTGCTTCATACTTCATATAAAACTGTTATCAAAGGCTATCAAATTGTATTCAGGAGAGAAAATACTCATAATCTACTGTAACCATTTTGGTTACAGGATTTGGTATCAGGATTTTCGCAATGACATAGGCTAATCATATAAAGTGCATAAACATAAACTGGAGACCTCTCCAGATAATACAGCTGGAAGCAAGTGACAGTGGTGCATTTATCAAATGAAGGAGTGGGAGGAAAGAAAGCAGGAACTCTGGTAATTTTCTGTTGCCTAACCCAAGATGCTGAGAATAACTGCAGCACCTAAAATTGTTGCCGGCTAAGTGAGAAGTATAAGGAATATGCTTACATTAGATTTAAGTTAGTGATGTGAAGCAATTAACTTTATGCAAACCTTGAATAGTAAGAAAGGAGGAGAACACATGATAAAAGTATAAGGGATCTTCAACAGCAGAATAGGAGTGATTTTTAAGACAAATCACACATAGTATAGGACTTTGGACACACCAGCTTCAAGGTTGCTGAATCTTGGTGGTCAGTGGTGATATTTACTTCTTGTTTAATACTTTATTGCCAGCCAGGTGATGGGACAGGAGGTGGCTGAAATTAAATTATAATTTAAAGAAAGTAGGAAAGAAAGTAAATCCTGCTGGAGATTCAAAGTGATTCTGAGTTCAAAATACCTCAAGTAAAGAAGAACAGTCTAAACCATCGTTAAGATAATGAAATAGAATGATTCAAGTGATCCAAGTTTCTCAAGTAAATGCTAAACCTTCTGTCAAGTACCAGGATGTGTATTAATTTGATGCTGTGACTGCTTCCTTGATATTAGTTTACTAATGAATGGTTGATTTACCATTGTTTCAATTATGTTCAATGTTAATTGGAATAGTACGATTAGTTGAACCACAAATTAAAAACATCTTTCAGGACAAAGTAATTTTAAAGAAAGAAGTACTCTGGGCAATCAACTGAAATTGGTAATTTTGAGTGTTTCCTGATTTTAACACACTTTCAATTTATACCTGTGGGCTGAGCAGCGCAAGATGACATTTAATATTGTAGACAGTTTCATTGGCCTAATGTGTCACTCTATTCAGTTGTGGGTAATGATTGAGGAATTTGGAATCTTTCTTTCGAAAATGTTTTAAAATATGTCATCAAGCTTCGGAAAGCTCTTCCAAAAATAGTTAAAAATCCTTGGAGCATTAATGCCATGTCATTCTCCCGTTTTGCCCTCCTGATTTGCTTCTTAAATATATTCCTGCATCCCTCATTACTCCTCGAGGGGTCCACTTGATCCCAGCTGCTTATAACTGATCCATGTCTTCATTCATCTGACCAGAGCCTCAATATCGCTTATCCAAGTTCCACTACTCCTGACATCCTTGCCCATCGCTCTAACAGAAACATACAGACTTTGAATTCTGTGATCTCACTTTTAAAAACCTCCCACTTGCCACATCTCCACTTGCCCACAAACAGCCCACTCCAATCAACTTTTGCAAGTTTGTATCCAATAATGACAAAATTCACCACGCTCCCAATATTGAATATGAATGTGTGGATCAGTACATCCTTTTGAGTAACTATTACAAAAGGATGGTTGCTGATCCCAAATGCTCACTCTCTGTGACATATTTGTCACTTATCCTGCCCTATTTCCCTACAGTAGGTCAAGCTCTGATTCCCCCAATATCTCTGGTAGCCCTTTCGGCTATATTAACCACACTCTGTATAAAAAAGCTACCCCTTACCTTAAATCTTTGACCTCCTGGATTTAATATCCCTCGCAAGAGAAAGGGATTTTGACAACCTATTATGCTTCATAATTAGCTATTCATCTAAAAATCACAAACTTCTATCAGGTCACCCTTAGCCGCGTTTGCTCCAGTGAAAACAACCCAACTGTTCTATAGTCCCTTTCAACTGCAGTTAAAGGCTTTAGTGGGGTTGAAAAAGACCATATATAGTCACTATTGCTACTTCGGCATTTTTCTTGGAGTTACATAGAAACATAGAATATAGGTGCAGGAGGAGGCCATTCAGCCCTTCGAGCCAGCACCGCCATTCATTGTGATCATGGGTGATCATCCCCAATCAATAGCCCATGCCGCCTTCTCCCCATATCCCTTGATTCCACTAGCCCCTAGAGCTCTATCCAACTCTCTCTTAAATCCATCCACTGATTTGGCCTCCTCTACCCTCTGTGGCAGGGAATTCCACAAATTCACAACTCTCTGGGCGAAAAGACGGTGCCCCTGGTTCTGGACTCGCCCAACATTGGGAACATTTTTCCTGCATCTAGCCTGTCCAGTCCTTATATAATTTTATATGTATATATAAGATATCGCCTCATCCTTCTAAACTCCAGTGAATACAAGCCTAGTCTTTTCAATCTTTCCACATATGACAGTCTCACCATCCCAGGGATCAATCTCGTGAACCTACGCTGCACTGCCTCAATCACAAGGATGTCCCACCTCAAATTATGAGACCAATACTGTACGCAATACTTCAGATGTGGTCCTATACAACTGCAGAAGAACCTCTCTACTCCTATACTTAAATTCTCTTGTTATGAAGGCCAACATTCGATTAGCTTTCTTCACTGTCTGCTGTACCTGCACACCAACTTTCAGTGACCGGTGTACAAGGACACAAAGGTCTTGCTGTACCTCCCCCTTACTGAACCTAAACCCATTGAGGTAATAATCTGCCCCCTTGTTATTGCCACCAAAGTGGATAACCTCACATTAATCTATATTATACTGCATCTGCCACGCATCTGCCCACTCACTCAACCTGTTCAGGTCACCGTGCAACCTCCTAACATCCTCTTCACAGTTCACACTGCCACCCAGCTTTGTGTCATCCACAAACTTGCTAGTGCCGCTTCTAATTCCCTCTTCCAAATCATTAATATATATGGTAAACAGAGAGCCTTGCGGCACTCCACTTGCCACTGCCTGCCATTCTGAAAAGGACCAGTTCACTCCTACTCTTTGCTTCCTTTCTGCCAACCAATTTTCTATCCACGTCAACACCTTACCCCCAATACCATGCTTTCTAATTTTAGTCACCAGTCTCCCGTGCAGGACCTTAGCAAAGACTTTCTGAAAACGTAGATACACTATATCCACTGGCTCCCCTTCATCCATTTTGCTTGTCACATCCTCAAACGATTCCAGAAGATTAGTCAAGCATGATTTTCCTTTCATAAATCCATGTTGACTTGGACTAATCATTTTACTGCTATCCAAATGCCCCATTATTACCTCTTTAATAATTGACTTCAGCATCTTTCCCACCACCGAAGTCAGGCTAACTGGTCTGCAATTCCCCGTTTTCTCTCTCGCTCCTTTCTTGAAAAGTGGGATAACATTAGCTATCCTCCAATCCACATGAACTGATCCTGAATCTATTGAACATTGGAAAATGACCACCATTGCGTCCCCTATTTTTAGAGCCACCTTCCTGAGGACCCTGGGATGCAGTCCATCAGGCCCCGGAGATTTATCATCCTTCAGTCTCATTAGCCTACCCAATACTATTTCTTGCCTAATGAAAATTTCTTTCAGTTCCTCGACCCCCTTAGATCTTCTTTCCTCCAGTACTTCTGGGAGATTGTTTGTGTCTTCCTTAGTGAAGACAGATCCGAAGTACCTGTTCAACTCTTCTGCCATTTCCTTGTTCCCCATATTAATTTCACCCGTGTCTGCCTTCAAGGGACCCACATTTGACTTTGCTACTCTTTTTCCCTTAACATATCTAAAGAAGCGTTTACTGTCCTTCTTTATAATCCTGGCCAGCTTCCCTTCGTACTTCATCTTTTCAACCCGTATTGCCTGTTTTGTTTCCTTCTGTTGTCCTATGAAAGTTTCCCAATCCTCTGGATTCCGGCTACTCTTTGTTGTGTTATACATCTTTTCTTTTAGTTTTATTCTATCCCTAACTTCTCTTGTTCAGCCACGGTTGCCTCCTAATCCCTTTAGAATCTGTCTTCTTTTTTGCAATGGAGTGATCCTGTGTCTTCCGGATTATGCCCAGAAATTCCTGCCATTGCTGTTCCACCGTCATTCCTGCTAGTATCCCTTTCCAGCCTACCTTGGCCAGCTCCTCTCTCATGCCTTAAAAATCCCCTTTGTTCAGCTGCATCACTGCCACTTCCGATTTAACCTTCTCCTTCTCAAATTGCAGATTAAAACTAATCATATATTATGATCACTACCTCCAAGCGATTCCTTTACCTCGTGTTCTCTTATCAAATTTGGTTCATTGGACAACACTAAATCCAGAGTTGCCAGCCAGTGTACAACAGGTAGCCAATGTAACCCGTTTTCATGCTGTATGACTATGACTAAACCAAGACGTCAAAATCTAAACCACACAATGATCATGGGATTTCCATAAAGCAATTGCAAAAACAAGTTTTCATTCAGGTTTGCGTTTTAAGGTCGAAATAAATAAACGGAAAGTACTTTGCGGCAAAATAATGTGCAGATATAGGAAAGCAGGGTTAATTGTTTGGTCTTCTAAGCAAAGAAAGGTTGCATTGATTTAAATGGGTTCAGTTCCACCACATGTTCACTTGCAGCCTGAAAATAAAACACATTAATGAGCCTGAATTCCAAATCAATGGCAGAAGGAATGTGCTTGGTGCTAGCCTTGAAGAAAGCTGCCCACAAAGATTTAGCAGCCTCTGATGCATGGAATTCCTCCTTCCCAACATTATTTATAATCAAGTGCCATCTACAAGGGATTGTGGCTTTAAGGAACCTGAACACATAATTACATTGAAAACTTCTCATAAACAGTAAAACTGGGAAGTAAAAAAAAGACACAAATTTTAAAGACTGTTTGCAAAGACTGCAACTGAGCAACCTCTGAAAGAACAACATAGCTAGCTATTTCAAGGTTTCTATACTTAATCCAGAAACTGCTGTAATTTGAAAAATTGTCATAACCAAGCTTTTCCAGCATTACCATCACAAATTGTACACCAACCATAGAAACAAAGAATTGCAGAATGTTATTTTCAACATTTTCTCTCTTTTGTGAAGTCAGATGCAAAATATTGATTAAAACCTTCACAAAGTTTTCTTCTCATTTCTTATCTCCAATAAGCTGCATACTTTCATTTGTTAGCTTCTCCCCCCCCCCCTCACCCCACCCCGCAGATGTATTCACAAAATATCTTAGCTCTTCACACATTCTCATCTGAATGTCCACAGACTGGAAGCCGCAGACTAGAAGACAAACACTGCATCTTCAATTAAAGACATTTAAAAAGTAGATTTATCATTGTGGTCCTAATTATCATATAAAGAGATATTGAACACACACGTGTCACCTCAAAACTATGAAATTAACACAAGATAAATTACTCAAAGAACCCATAAAGTACATATTCTGGCCTAATTTTAGAGACATAAAACTTAAGGAAAATTCTGATAAAATATTTTTACCTATCTATTATCTATCATTGTTTAGAAATATTTACTGCACAAAACAGTTCAAAATATGTAAAGATTGATTTACTTTATGATTTACTAAACTGATGGTGTCACTCGTAGCACGAGCAACACGGCAGCAAGCAGACCCATTATGACGTAATCAGGAAAAGACAGCCGTTTTTTTTCCAACGTTTTTTCAAATTTTTGAATATTTTTATTAATAGCTCGAGAAATAAAGACTGAAATTTCAGATAAGGAGATTTTTGACTCCAGGGGAAAAATCTCTACCGGGATATGTAAAGATGTTACCGTTAGCGGCTCATTTTTTCGAGGAGATGTGATCACACACAAACATATAAACACACACACACATCCACATACAAGATCAGACTATTAATAGTTACTCGACCAAGTGGGACCTGTTGGGTCCCTGTCACATGGGAAGCCTGGTCCCCCAACGCAACCTGTTCCCCAACGCAATATTCCACCACTCATCCATAGCCCCCATGGGAGGCCAGGTCCCCCAACGAAACCCGTTCCTGAATGCAATATTCCACCACTCACCTATAGCTGACAACTGCGCAGGGGCTGCTCATTTTGCCTTATACACACTCCCTCAATTTTAAACTTTAAAAAAATGCATTTGCACTTGTTAGCTAGGAGAGGAGACCTCTCCTCTCCATCTCCCCCGCCCGATCGTCTGTCACGTTGGTGAGTGTACTGCCGGCCCTCCGCTGTTTTTCACAGTCCTCAAACCACCCCTCCCCACTCTCTCCCCCCCTCCCCCCCCTCTGTCCCCCTCCAGCCCTTCTTCTCCCCCTCACTCCCCCACCCCTCTCACCCCCCCTCAACCCCTCCCCTCTCAACACCTCCTCTCAACACCTCCCCCCTCACATCCCCCTTACCACTGTTTGGCAGGATGGTTAGTGTGTGTGTGACGTTGCAGGCCCTCCCCCCCCCCCCCCCCCCCACAACCGCGCGTTGACTCCTTTAAAGCTCCAGTGATCCGGTTCCGCTCTCTTCGAACTCACCAGAGGCATGAACCCGGTGATCTCTTTACTGAGTTCTGTGGAAAATTAATTATATTACTGCATAACATTAGAGAAAGTATCTCGGACTATTTATAGATCCAATAGTCTAGAAAATTGAATTAAATTGAATTGAATTACCTTTATGGTCATTCAGACCTTTCGGTCTGAACAAAATTTCATGCCTGCAGTCATACTTGTATAAAAAATACCAAAAACCACACAATAAACACAAATTTAACATCTACCACAGTGAGATAACCAAACACCTCCTCACTGTGGTGGAAGGCAAAAGTCTTAGAGTCTATGTCTTCTTCCCTCCTTATTCTCCCTCTGCGCTGAGAAGATCCAGGCCTCCGATGCTGCCGTCCACCAGGCCCGTGGCCAAGCCTCCGAAACCGGGCCACCGCCGGAACACCGGAACACCGCCACAGGGCCCGCCACCGGAACGCTGGAGCAACGCAGCTCCAAAGCCAGGTCGTCAGTGGAACGTCGCTGGAGCACCACAGCCCCGCAGCCAGGTCGCCGCTGGAGCACTGTAGCTCCGAAAGTCAGGTCGCCACTGAAGCTCCGAAGCCATGCCGCCGCCACTGGAAGCCCGCCAGCTCCGCCATTAGGGCCTCAGCACAGACGGAGGCAGTGACGGGGGACACGACAAGAAAAGTCGCATCCCCCCGAAGGGAGAGACTAAAACCCCGTTTCTCCCACCCTCCCCCCCCACAACCCTAATAAACCAAAAATAATCGAATAAAATAAAAAACATACGGACTGCAGGTGAGCCGCTGCTGCCAAGCGGCACCGCCACTTCTGGATATGCTAGCTAGGAGAGGAGACCTCCTCGCCTCTCCATCTCCCCTGCCCGATTGTCTGTCACGCTGGTGAGTGCCACCAGCTGGCCGGATTCCGCCACTTACAAATCTGCTAGCCTGGCACCACCAACAGCCCAGGCTTGCCAGATTAACAGAGTTTTACTGTGGCTCACTCCAAAATATTTTTTAAATTCCATCTACTGATTTTCAGATTTAGAAGGCAACTTACACCTTCTCAGAAGTATAAGCTGTTCTGATGTTCTTTTATTCAGTGCACTAACATTTCCTTATAAAGCATTGTCTTATACTAATAAACAGGAGAACAAATGGAAAATTATGCAACTTGACTCAAATAAAGAGAACTTTTGTGTCCAAGTTAGAAAGAGTATGCTGAATCTACACAAGCCAAAATGCTTGGAAAACATTTCAAATTTAATTAAGGTGTAAGAGAAAGTCTATAAAGATCGAGTTACTGCAACATTCAGATGTTTATGTCTGATACAGATATTTTCACTGTACGCTTTAATTTGGTTATTTTTTTATCAAAGCAAAGCCATATTACTCGTGATATCAAATGGGCTTCGGTAAATTTTATATTTTTCTTGACATTTAGTGACACATCATGGAAACAGGCCCTTCGGCCCACCCAGTCTATGCCGATCACCCATTCATGCCAGTTCTATGTTATTATACATACTAGGGGTAATTTACAGAGGCCATTTAACATTCATACCTGCAGGGCTTTCGGATGTCAGAGGAAACCGGGGCACCTAGAGGATAGCCTACTGAATGGGAGATACACAGGGAGAATGTGTACGGGGAGAATGTCCACACAGAAGGCACCTGAGGTCAGGATCGAACTCGGGTCTCTAGCACCATGGGGCAGCTGCTCTACCAGGTGCCACTGTGCCGCCCTCAATGAAGTGTGACATATATTTAAAATCCTTATTTATTGCCACACACATTATAACTCATGCTTCTAATTATGCTTCTAATTTAATTAACAGAAGAATCATAAAAATTAATCAATTTGCAAAAAAATACTAACGTTTTCCTGTGGTCAGTCAGTATGTTAAGCATTTCAACACAGTGTTTGGGTAAATAACAGGAAGAGTCATTCTGAGGCCATTTAAAGCCCTGTCAAAGTGACATATCTAAGGGTTGGGAACAGCTTAGCATACTTCTTGGTTGACATGTTTATCGAGGGAGAACAGAAGGCAAGGTATTTAAATCCCAGTAAAAATAAATAAATTATTATTACTGGAAATACAAGGAACTGCAGGGACTGGAATCTGCAGGAAAAAACAAACTCCTAGAGGAATTCATTGGGCCATGCAGCATATGTGGTGGGGGCAATGAATTGTCAACCTTTTGTATCGAGACCCTGCATCAAGATTGATCTGGAGAGAGATGATTACATCCATAAATGGAAGAAGGGGAGGGGTGAGGCTGGGGCTGGGAGGTGAAAGTTGGATGGAGGAGGAATAAAGGATAAATAGTATATGCAACTAGATCGGGGAGAGGAGAGGGGGGCAGCGTTGGGAGACAGAAGTAGCTGCAGGATGGGTGATAGGTGGGGACACAAAATAAAAAGCAGATGAAATCAGGTGGGGGTGGGGTGGAATGAAGATGCAAGTAGCTCATGGAGTGTGAGAAGCGGGGACACAAAGACTACCAGTGCTGAAATCTGACAAGTGCAAAATGTCGTAATGAGAAGTGTTAAGGGAGAGATGAAGGGCAGGTGAAGGCAGATTTGGCAATGGGGAGAGGGAATCCTGTGGATGAAATCTATGTGTTGTAAATGGATGGAACCAGTAGGGGGATAGAGGGAAACAAAAATGTATGATGGAAAAAGGGGTGGGTGGGGTGGGGGTGGAGGGTCACTAGGGAAAAAGCATGGGAAAGGGGACAAAAATGGAAGGACCCAAAGGGAAGAGAAGGGAACATAGGAGATGAGGATTTCCAGAAATTGGAGAATTCAATGTACATACCATGGGGTTGTAGACTACCCAGGTGGAATAGAAGGTGCTGTTCATCTAATTTGCACTTGGCCACACACTGGCAGTGGAGAAGGTTGAGGATGGAATGGTCAATATGGGAATGGGAAGTGACATGCAACTGAGTGCTTTTGATTGCACTACGGTCAGAGGCCAGATGCTTTCCATGTCTGCGCTCGATCTCATCAAAACTCAAATTTACTGTTCCTTAATTGGATAAGTGACAATAAATGCGAACTTGAACCTGCATGCAGTAGCAAGGTTGGGGAAAGTGCACATGGATCTTTGCCTCACCTGGAATAGCTGTTTAGATCTCTGGATGGCGATATGGGAGAAGATTAACTAACAAGTGTTGCACCTCTGACCAACTTGGCCAGACAAACAAACTGCAACTTCTGCCTAGCAGGCAGGGGAAAGTACCAGGGATCAGGTAGGGGTAGCTGGGGACCAGGCAGAGGGTCACCCCCTGAATTAGGTGGAAAGTGGCGGGAAGGGAAGTAAGTGGCAAATGATGAGATCTCATTGCAGCCGGCCAAAATTACAAACAACGATTAGGTGGTTGCTAGTAGGGTAAAAGGTGGGGACTTTTTATTGCTATATGGACACGAAAATATACTGAAATAAATAGTCATGTAAAGATGTATATTCAATTTCATCAGTTCAGCTACGTTGAGATAAAAGATAAATCGGGTCTTGGCATTCAGCACAAATGCTGCATGATTAATGGTATAATTTTACAGATGAGATAGTGTGCTGAATTTACTGACCAGAGCAATATTCAGAGCTTAAAGACACAAATTGTCAAAAATGTGAGAATTATCCCACTATGATTCAATTGCTCTTTACACCTCACTGCTGTAGGGAAATTGGCAGCACCAATAAAAATGCATTGACATGGAACTTTGCTGACCTCCCAGCAGAGCGAGATGTCCGTCTGGGAATGTTGCCGACTGGCCCGCTGCAGACTGCAGGAGTACATGCTGAGAGACGCAATGAAGTTTGGAGCAACCAATGCCAAGGCTCTGTTGGGGAGGACCACAGTCTAGGGTCCTTCCGCTGCTAGACATGGGGGGCAGGGGGTGGAGGAGACGCCCCTCAAAAATAAGGGAAGGGATTCCACGCCAGTGGGCCACATGAGTAGCAACGATGGGAGATAAAGTTATGTAATTTGTGTAAACAGTATTTAATGTATGTATAGCCTCCGAGAATGTTGGATGGAGTCTTGTGATCATATTGGATATATTTATTTCTCGAATAAAGTATATTTTGAAAAAAAAAATCTATATTTGTCTGCAATGTACAGTGGCTTGCAAAAGTTTATTAACCCTTGAACGTTTTCACATTTTGTCACGTTACAACCACAAACGTACATGTATTTTATTGGGATTTTATGTGATAGACCAACACAAAGTGGCGCATAATTGTGAAGTGGAAGGAAAATGATACATGGTTTTCAAATTTTTTTACAAATAAAAAACTGAAACGTGTGGCATGCAAAGGTATTCAGCCCCCTTTACTCTGATACCCCTAAATAAAATCCAGGGCAAATGATTACCTTCAGAAGTCACCTAATTAGTAAACAGAGTCCACTTGTGTGTAATCTAATCTCAGTATAAATACAGCTGCTCTGTGAAGGCCTCAGAGGTTTGTTAGAGAACATTAGTGAACAAACAGCATCATGAAGCCCAAGGAACGCACCAGACAGGTCAGGGATAAAGTTGTGGAGAAGTTTAAAGCAGGGTTAGGTTATAAAAAAATATCCCAAGCTTTCAACATCTCACGGAGCACTGTTCAATCCATCATCCGAAAATGGAAAGAGTGTTGCACAACTGCAAACCTACCAAGACGTGGCTGTCCACCTAAACTGACAGGCCGGGCAAGGAGAGCATTGATCAGAGAAGAAGCCAAGAGGCCCATGGTAACTCTGGAGGACCTGCAGAGATCCACAGCTCAGGTGGGAGAATCAGTCCACAGGACAACTATTAGTCGTGCACTCCACAAATCAGGCCTTTATGGAACAGTGGCAAGAAGAAAGCCATTGTTGAAATAAAGTCATAAGAAGTCCCGTTTGCAGTTTGCCACAAGCCTTGTGGGGGGGTGGGGGGGGGGGGGGGGGGGACAGCAAAAATGTGGAGGAAGGTGCTCTGGTCTGATGAGACCAAAATTGAAGTTTTTGGCCTAAATGCAAAACGCTATGTGTGGCGGAAAACTAACACTGCAAAAGACTTGAGACTGGGGTGGAGGTTCACCTTCCAGCAGGACAATGACCCTAAACATACAGCCAGAGCTACAATGGAATGGTTTGGATTAAAGCATATTCATGTGTTAGAATGGCTCAGTCAAAGTCCAGATCTAAATCCAATTGAGAATCTCTGGCAAGACTTGAAAATTGCTGTTCACAGATGCTCTCCATCCGATCTGACTGAGCTTGAGCTATTTTGCAAAGAAGAATGGGCAAAAATTTCAGTCTCTGGATGTGCAAAGCTGGTAGAGACATACCCCAAAAGACTTGCAGCTGTAATTGCAGCGAAAGGTGGTTCTACAAAGTATTGACTCAGGGGGGCAGAATACTTTTGCATGCCACACTTTTCAGTTTTTATTTGTAATAAAATTTGGAAACCATGTATCATTTTCCTTCCACTTCACAATTATGCACCACTTTGTGTTGGTCTATCACATAAAATCCCAATAAAATACATTTACATTTGTGGTTGTAACATGACAAAATGTGGAAAAGTTAAAGTGGTATGAAAACTTTTGCAAGCCACTGTATATGCCATAAAATTCATCTTTTCCCTATTCAATGCCAATGCAAGGACTTTGGATAGAAATATTTTTAAACACAATGTTAAATGATATGTATTAAATTGCATTTCCAAAGCCAATCTAGTGTCCATTCTTAAGGATTAATAGTTTCTCAAAAATAAGATACAACATGGCAATTGAGGTTTGTAACTGTGCTGTATTTTGCCATTGCATTCTACAATGAAAGGAAACACTAATAGATCTAAGCTTTGTTCTGTGGGTAACTGAGCAAGTTTAAGATATTTTGACAGTAATCTGAAAAGATACTGCCTTCCATATGTAACAAAGCACAGTTAAGCACTGAGGAATTTCAATGTCTATGGAAAACATTACTTCTAAAATCAAATTTTGTATCTATGGTTTTTGACGTAGTGGTAAATCTGACAATATCAACAAATCCTGTTTATCCTGTAGTGGTTATTGTCATAAGCAATGATTGTGCTTGGAGATGAACACACACTTGTAAAATGCACGGATCAAGTACACTCCCACAAGATCATTAATCTGAGCTGCATTTCTTCTGTTTATATGTCGGTTTCAACTCCTTAAAAGTTTAGAACTTGGCTTATTACTTTAAGAGACTAATGAATCATCCCCAAATAACTTCCAGACTCAGCAATTTTAAAGAAATTAAAAGGATTGAAACTATTTAAAAACTCAGTAAAGTAAGTGGTGCTGGACTGAAATACAGTGGGAGAATAATCTTCAATCGTCTTCATGATAGCTGGGATACAAAACTCGAGGAATTATTATATTTTTGTTATGTAAAGCTTTTTCAAAATTCAGCTAAGACCCAGCTCCCTGCTTTAAAAGGCTTGGAAAGCCCTGTTGCAATTACCACAACTGATAATCATGTACATTAATGATTAAAAAACATCTGAATCTATTGTTGGATGGGATTTTGATAGGGAAAATAGTACACCAAAAAGGTTTGGGAGACTAGAGCTACAGCTGCCATTGGGGTCACTGAACGGTTGATGGGTGGTCAGAAGCATGATTGTAACAAGGGTGAACATTATATTTATGTTTGCCTGCTGGGCAGATGTTGCAGCTTGTTTGTAGAGACAAGTAGGTCAGAGGTGTCGAAGCAGGGAACAGTTTGACACAAGACTACGGCAGAAGTTGCATTTTCCTGCCCCTTCACAATCAACTCCATTTGATGGGAAAAGCCTGTCGATAATTCAACTCCTACATAGTGCAGTAATTTATAAAAGTAAGCCTATGATTGACTTTCTGTTAATACAAGGTCTTAACGCAATGGGTGGCTATCAGGAAGTTACAGTGTCCTCCATAATGTTTGGGACAAAGACCTATCATTTATTTATTTGCCTCTATACTCTACAATTTGAGAATGGTGATAGAAAAAAGTCACATGTGGTTAAAGTGCACATTGTCAGATTTTAATAAAGGCCATTTTTATATATTTTGGTTTCACCATGTAGACCATGTGTTTATACATAGTCCCCCCATTTCATGGCACCATAATGTTTCGGACACATGGTTTTGCAGGTGTTTGTAATTGCTCAGGTGTGTTTCATTGGCACAACATGAGGACCAAAGTTGTGCCAATGAAAATCAAAGGAACCATTATGAGACTGAGAAACAAGAATAAAACTGTTAGAGACATCAGCCAAACCTTAGGCTTAACAAAATCAACTAAAATAATGAACATCATTTAGAAGAAAGAGAGTACTGGTGAGCTTATTAATCGCAAAGGGACTGGCAGGCCAAGGAAGACCTCCACTGCTGATGACAGAAGAATTCTATTACCAACATTACCAAAAGTCTGGTCTTGACCACTTCCTGGTGTTCTGTATATTGATTTTAGAAAAAACGCTGCCACTTACAGCTGTGATTCTTGGCCATCTTACTCAGAGTCCCCCTCTGCTGCGCAGGACAAGAGGATTTTTCCCATCGATGAAAAATAAAAGAATTATTAGTGTTTAAAAAATGCTGAGATTCTCTCTCCTGAAGGCCACGCCCCTTCCGGAGGGACTATAAAACCCGGAGGTGTTGAATGCCTCAGTCAATCTCTGTAAGATGGGGGGGGGGGGCGAGAGGGTCACGTCTCTCAGTCTGAGCTGTGAATAACACTGAACACATGTCTACTAAACTGTGAGTGGTTTTATTGACCTGTCAGTGCCCTTATTGTGGATTGATAATATAGTTTGGAAATGCTAAAGCAGTGTTGTCTTTGGTTTGGAAATGCTAAAGCTGTGTTGCCTTTGGTTTGGAAATGCTAAAGCTGTGTTGCCTTTGGTTTAGAACTGCTAAAGCTGTGTTGGCTTTGGTTTGGAAATGCTAAAGTTGCCTTGCTTAATTAAAGTTGCCTTGCCCAATTAAAGTTGCCTTGCCTTCTATATAATTAAAAGTCTAATCTTGACCACTTTCTGTTTGCGCTTTATTGATTTTAGAAAAAACGCTACCACGTATGGCTGTGATTTTTTGGCCATCTTACTCAGAGACCCCCTCCGCTCATCAGGTGCCAAGGATTTTTCCCATTGATTAAAAATAAAAGTTATTAGTGTTTAAAAAATGTTGAGATTTACTCTCCTGTCAATCACGCCTTGAAGGTCACGCCCCTTCTGGTAGGAGGGGGAGGGCTATAAAACCCTAAAACGTGGTTTAACTTACGGAGGTACTGACCCAGATAACGGACGTTGTGACAATGGACACAAAGCACAACTACCTTTACGGGATCTTTACTGCACTATTACCTTTATGTTACTGTATATTTCGCTTAATATAGATGAAGATATTTCCCTAGACCACTATCAAAACGTATATGGATGAGGGGCCATATGAAGTTTATTATGAATTAAATAATCATGACTAAATGTGGCAGAGTTTTTAATGTCACACTTTTGGTGTCCAAAACGGTGGGAAAAACAATGAAAATTTGTCTATTATGAAAAAAGGTTTTTGACTTTCGGTCTTGAAGTTATCTAAGTTATATTTGCTATTTATAAGGTTTCACATGATGGGTACATTTTTGTTAAGAACAGTGTATTTGTATAAAAAATTGAATCCTAATCTTGTTTGTCCAAAAAAAACACAAAAAAGACACAAATGCAACAAAAACCTAAACATAACTACTTTTATTTACATGACATTGCTGTGTCCCAAACATTATAGTGCCTGAAATGGGGGGACTATGTATAAACAGTGCTGTAATTTCTTATGCTGAAACCAAAATGTATAAAAATGGCCTTTATCAAAATCTGACAATGTGCACTTTAACCGCATGTGATTTTTATTCTATTACAAATCTCAAATTGTGGAGTACAGAGGCAAATAAATAAATGATGGGATTTGTCCCAAACGTTATGGAGGGCACTGTAAAAGGCAAATATTAAGACAAACTACAAGCGACCCCAAACAATAAGTGTAAGCAAACTGTGATTTATATAAATATTCTTAGCTTAGCCACATGTGTTCAAATATTTTTCTGACTATAAAGGAGCTGCATTTCTCATCCCTGGGATCAAATTTATTACATACTGATGAAAGCCCTTAATTATAATTTTAAAAGCACTCAAAGGAGTAATTTTTCGCAACTTCAATCGAATTCCAAGAAGGAAAGTGTTCCAAAATAATGATGATGATATTTATCAAGCAGCTTTCTCAGTAAGAGAAACTACTGTGGCTATCGCAGTACATCTCACTGAATCGCATGGCGTCAGTGTACATATCGTTCATTAATGGGGTTAACCAATTGCTGGGCCATCCTCAAATTTGATTTAATACTAGACTTAAGTGGGACCCGTTGAGTCCCATGTTCACATGGGAGGGGTGGTTCCCCCAACGCAGTATTTCACCTCGCCACCAATTCCAATATTGGCGGCCAGTGGGGGGGGGGGGGGGGGGGGGGGGGCTTTCTGGAGCAACAGTATGGGTGTTGTGGGCCGAAGGGACTGGCTTCCAGACGGCTAGTATGGACATTGTGGGCCAAATGGAAACTTGGACTCACAGTTCAATCACTCATGGCTGGTGGACTCACAGTTCAGTCACTCACAGCTGGTGGACTTACAGTTCAGTCACTCACAGCTGGTAGACTCACAGTTCACACATGGCTGGTGGACTCACTGTTGACTCACGCATGGCTAGTGGACTCACAGTTGACTCACTCACGGCTGGTGGGCAGGCAGTTGACTCACTCACGGCTGGTGGGCTGGCAGTTGACTCACTCACGGCCGGTGGGCAGGCAGTTGACTCACTCACGGCTGATGGGTTGGCAGTTGACTCATTCACGACTGGTGGGCTGGCAGTTAAGTCACTCACAACTGGTGGGCTGGAAGTTCACTTACTCACCGCTGGTGGACTGGCAGTTCATTCACTCACGGCTGGTGGGCTGGCAGTTCATTCACTCACGGCTGGTGGGCTGGCAGTTCATTCACTCACGGCTGGTGGGCTGGCAGTTCATTCACTCATGGCTGGCGGGCTCGCGCACATACACACACACACACCCCATCTCTCTCACACGCGCACACACACACACACACCCTCCATCTCTCACATACACACTCACACTCTCCATCACTTACACACTCCATCACACACATACACACCATCTCTCACACACACTCACACCCTCCATCACTAACACGCTCCATCACTCACACCCTCCATCATTCACACACACTTACTCACTCACACACTTACTCACACACACACACAACATATATATGACCGTAAAACTCTCTTGAATCTACTCAACGCGGCTGAGCGCGGCCTCTGGACTGAGCAGGACTTCCAGAGTGAACGGGACTTCCGGAATGAGCGCAACTTCTCCACTGAGCGCGACTTCCAGAGTGAGCGGGACTTCCGGAGTGAGCGGGACCTTTGGACTTAGCACGGCGCAGACTCACAATTCAGTTCAATCAGCAGAGTGCAGACTAACAGTTCAGGTCACTCACGGTGCAGACACACAGTTCAGTTCACTCACGGCGTAGACTCACAGTTCTGGACTCAACTGTCACTCACTGGCCCCCGGAAGGGGCGTTACCTTCATCATGGTGACTGACAGGCGAGAAGGCCAATCTGCTGATCTCACGATTTTTTAGACATTCATATTATTTCACTGATCGGAAAAATCCTTGGGGCGCTTGGAAAGGAGGAAGCTGAATAAGATGGCAAAAAAATCATAGCGATATAGGGTAGCATTTTTGCAACGTAGGCTGGAAGTAGTCAAGATGAGACTTTTAGTAATAGCATAGATAGATTGAATACCTAGTATTTGGAATATTTTGCTGTTGATCTTCTGTAGAATGGGGGAAATAATATACTTTTCACGTACTAACAAACCTCATTTGAGCACATAATTCATTACAACCAGAAACAAAAAAATAGATTTTCCTTCGACAATTATTTTTAAAAACTAATTTACTAATCATATGTTCTGCAGAATGGCCCTAATTTATTCTAACTGATGGAAGCTTGTTCATTATTAAGTATAATTTGATCAAAACATTTGTTATCGCCAGGGGAAGTGGGACTTGAAAGAAAAGATGGTTTTCACCTGAATTGGAATGAGATCAATATAATCAGAGGGAGTTTTGCAATTACTACTTGGGACATTTCAAACTTGCATGGCAGGAGGATGGCAACAGATCAGCAAGTGGAAAGCTTGAGGGGAAGATGCAGGTTTACATCAAGTAACTCTGAAGAAGACAGGCAGGGCCAGGTTAATGAACATGGTGGGACTGAGGGCTAAAGTCTATTTACAGTATTTCAATGCAAGGAGTATTAGGCGTAAGCCAGACGGAATTGTGTATGGAACTACATGTCGGGGCCTTTATAGAGACTTGCGTGAGAGAAAGGCAAGACTGGTAGCTTGTATTGTTTCAAAATTAGATGCTTCTGATGCAATAGAGACGGATTTAATAGAACAGGACAATTCAGCACAGAAACAGTCCTATGGCCCACAATGTCAGCACCAACCACAATGCCAAGTTAAACTAATCCTATCACCCTGCACAAAAACCATTTCCCTCCATTCCATAATTGTTCATTGCCTGTCAAGACGTACCCCACTTGTCACTGCCTGCCATTCTGAATGGGACCCATTATTTCCTGCTCTTTGTTACCTGTCTGCCAACCACTTCTCTATCCATGTCAGCACTCTACCCCCAATACCATGTACCCTAATTTTGCCCATTAATCTCCTATGTGGAACCTTATCAAATGCTTTCTGAAAGTCCAGATACACTACATCCACTGGCTCTCCCTTGTCCATTTTCCTAGTTAACTTCTTCAAAAAATTCCAGAAGATTAGTCAAGCATGATTTCCCCTTTGTAAATCCATGCCGACTCGCACAGATCCTGTTACTGCTATCCAAATGTTCGGCTATCTCATCTTTTATAATTGACTCCAGCATCTTCCCCACCACCAATTTCAGGCTAACTGGTCTATAATTCCCTGTTTTCTCTCTCCCGCCTTTCTTAAAAAGTTGGATAACATTAGCTACCATCCAATCCACAGGAACTGATCCCGAGTCTATAGGACATTGGAAAATTATCACCAATGCATCCACGATTTCTAGAGTCACTTCCTTAAGTACCCTACGATGCAGAACATCAGGCCCTGGTGATTTATCAGCCTTCAGTCCCATCAGTCTATCCAACACCATTTCCTGCCTATTATGGATTTCCTTCAGTTCCTCCTTCACCCCAGATCCTCTGGCTCACTAATATATCAGGAAGATTGTTTGTGTCCTCCTTTGTGAAGACAGATCCAAAGTACCTGTTCAACTCATCTGCCATTTCCTTGTTCCCCATAATAAATTCACCTTTTTCGGTCTTCAAGGGTCCAATTTTGGTCTTAACAAATCTTTTCCTCTTCACATACCTAAAGAAGCTTTTACTAACCTGTTTTATATTCTTGGCTAGCTTACCTTCATACCTCATCTTTTCTCCCTGTATTGTCTTTTTGGTTATCTTCTGGTGTTCTTTAAACATTACCCAATCCTCTTGCTTCCCGCTCATCTTTCCTGCGTTGTACTTCTTCGCTTTAATTTTTATACTGTCCCTGACGACCCTTGTCAGTGGACAAGGGGACATGGTCGTCCCTTTCTCCCATTGCAATCTTTCTTCCTCCTAGGAATGAACTGGTGCTGCACCTTCAGTATTATTCCTAGAAACACCTGCCATTTTTGTTCCACTGTCATTCCTGCTAGTGTATCTTTCCAGTCAACTTTGACAAGCTCCTCCCACATGGCCCCATAGTCCCCTTTATTCAACTGCAACATTTACACCTCCGATCTACTCTTCTACTCTCCAATTGTAGGTTAAACCTGACCATGTTATGGTCACTGCCTCCTAATGGCTCATTAACCTCAAGGTCTTTTATCAAATCCGTTTCATTACATAACACTAAATCCAGAATTGTCTTCTCCCTGGTAGGCTCCAATACAAGCTGTTTTAAGAATCCACCACAAAGGCACTCTGCAAAGTCCCTTTCTTGGAGTCCTGTACCAACCCGATTTTCCCAGTCTACCTGCATTTTGAAATCTCCCATAACAACTACAGCATTACTTTTGCTACATGCCAATTTTAACTCCTAATTTTGCTTCGGAGTCACGTGAGTGACTACGTGAAGAACCCCGCCAGGCGCATGCTCGTCATTACGTCGACGCATGTGGCACCGACAGGGTGGAGAGCGCAGCTCTCACCAGTGGTAAGTTTAACCCGCAGGTAAGTTACTGTTGAACTTTCTTGCGGGTGTTTTTAAACTCTGTCAGTCTGCAGAGTCAGCTAGAGTGTTCATTTATTTTGGAACTGAAACCGCAGTTTCCGATTTAGATCGGATCGGGAGATAAGGCTGCTTTAAAAGCCAGTTCTCGCTATTTAGATCGGGTTTGGAGATAACGGCTGCGCTAAATGCCGGCTCCAAATACCCACAATTTGTAAAATAAAGTCTGCTCTGAGTATATGTTATCAGATGCAGTTTTCCTTTATGGAAATGTATATAACCCTGTGTGATACTGAGGTTAATACAAATATTCTGCAATCAAAATGTGCCTGTCAGAATTACAATTTTAAACATATATGGTTTATGCACAAATACAAAACAGTAAAGAAAGTAACTCTCCTCCAAGGGAGGACAAGAATGTGGGGAAGGCTGGAAATGGAGAAAATGCGCCACACTTGACTTAGTCAAGGGTTCTAAGACCCATGTATGTCTTCCTGTAAGGGAAGCTCCAAAGGACTTTCCATACGCTGAGTATGGTGCCTATGAAAATGGGATTCTGATTCTCCAGTACCTTGGTTAGGTCTGGATGAGGTCCCTAGAGCAAGGTAAAATGCTCCAAACTCTAATCAGTCAAGGGTTCTAAAGACCCATGAGATTCTAAGATAGGCTCCGAAGGAGTTTCCATACACTGAGTATGGTGCCTATAAAGAATGAGAACCTCATTCACCAGTGCCTTGCATTGGTCTGGATGAAGTCCTTAGAGCAAGATAAAATGCTCAAAACTTTAAACATTCAAGGGTTCTAAGACCCATGAGATTCTAAGGCAGGCTCCGAGGGAGTTTCCATACACTGAGTATGGTGCCTGTGAAGAATGAGAATCGCCAGTGCCTTGCATAGGTCTGGGTGAAGTCTCCCTAGAGCAAGACTCGGGAGTACCAGGGCAGGAAGAAACTGACCCTGAAGCTGGTGTCCCTACTTATGTGTATACACCAGAGCACAATAGAAATGCTCCGGGTGTTCCCGATGTAGCACCAAGTTTTGATATATCGGTATGGACTGGTGAGGCTATGGATGAACCTGGCGGCCAACGTTATTTGGTTTATCACTTACTCAAAGAAACTGTTATGACTGAAACAGTAAAAAATATATAAAATATATAAAACATCCGTCTATTGTGCCTCGCTCAGGGTTTAAACAGTAACTCAGTAATTGGGCTCCCATGAGTAAAATGATGCGAGGACAGGAAATGTGTTCCAGTATGTCCTCTAGCTGATATTCAGTTGGCATCATTTGTATTTGGGGAAGACATACATGGGTCGATAATGTCCAATACTTTTAAGACATGCCTGCGTTACTCTGCAATGCATATTCAAACCCAATTGGATGATGCAAATTGCCATTTGGCTAACATTATACCCAAAAAATGCAGGATTATGTGGGCAAGCTATAACCAGATTTATGATTGATGGAAAACTGCCCAAACAATTAAGGATATTTTCCTTATAAAACTTCTCCTCCCTGTTTTGAGAAAAACAAATAGGTTGAATGCGAACCCCTCTATTAAGAGAAGGGATCTTCTGGTTCATTTACGGAAGTACAGAAACGTCATTCCATCACACATGGAGTTTCTGGGAAACAACCTCTAGTTGGTTGTTAGATTACAATTGTTTTGTAATTCTGCATTAAATCTGATCAGCTTGGTGTTTGAATGTACCAGGAACTCGTCAGGTAGAGTTAATATATCCCAGACACAAGTATGGGGGTTGCAGAGTCATTCTGGGACTCACAAACTTAAATTGAACTGAACTTATAGTTCAGTATAGGCATTTAAAAAAGTACACTTCAACACTGTAATTAAGTTTTATCACAAGGCTGCTATATGGCTATTATTAGACCTAAAAAAGATGCCTTATTATTCAGGTACTTCAATTAATTGGATGGGTCAGCTGAAGGAATTACCTAGTGGGTTAAATTCAGTCCTCAGATTGCTCACACAATTATTGAAACCAGCACTGGTGTTAATGAGGGCTCAGAATCACATTGTAATGACTTATCTAGAGGATATGTTAATTGTAAATGGGAGACAGCTGAAGAACTGGGTTCAGCAACCATAAGCCTATTGAAAGGCTAAGGTTCTGTACATCCAAACAACATGTAAGTTACAGGCATCCCAAACAATTGATTATTTGGGGTTTGTCTTTAATACAGTTGATATGTCAGTAACTTTACCAACAATTATGGTTGGGGATGTTACAAATGCCTGTATTTGTCTTGGTGAAAAACATTATCCCACCATCCAAGAAGTAGCTATGGTTACTGGTAAAGTGATAGCAGCATTCCTGCTGTCGAATTGGGATCCCTGCATGATCAAAGTCTGCAAAGACCAGAGTATAAGTGTAAAAAGCGTGCAGGTCATTGATTAGGTCCATGCAGTTACCAACTAAAAAGGTTAAGCTGAATTGCAATGATGGATTCTCAGTGTTGCACAAGTTACTAGAAGTAAAAATGTGCTTGTTCAGCAGTCTTCAGTGTTATTACAGACTGTTGGGAGTGCTCTCGGATGGGGAGCCGAGGACAGCGATACCAGTTGTGGTGGTCGATGGACTGTCCAAGACTATTTAATTCTCCAAGCACATGGTATGAATGATTCGGAGTTATTGGGGGCATTTTTTATGCATTGATAGCTGTTTGTTCTACAATAAAGAACTTACATGTTCAATTACGAGTAGACAATACCACAACTGTGGGAGAAGACAATATTGTGGTAAGACAACAGATCACGAAAGTTCAATGACAATACAGAATGAATGTTAAAAGTCAAAAAGTTTCAAATAGATTGTCAGACAGTATGAGTACCAAATGTTGCTCTGTTGCGTCTGGATTAAATCTCCAGTGGTCTAAATGTGTCTCGTGGGAGCCAGATCCAGGAGCATTAGCAGTGGATGCATTCTCGCTACATTGGGGAAGTATAGTATTTTATGTTTTCCCCATTTTTGCCTGATTAGCCAATGTGTCACCAAAATAGAGCAAGTCTTCGCCGCAGGCGTTTGGTGGTTCCAAACTGGTATCGCTTCTCGGCCTTTTGGCTAAGATCAAGGTAGTATCTATTCTTATCAGTTAAATATCCGATACGTCCCATATCTAGGGACCATTACTACACAGCCATTGATCCCTTTGGTGCTCAGAATGATGATTCATGACAAATCCCAGGTGCAGTAATTGTTGCTACATCCAGTAACAGCAGAAGTCATCCATTACATGACCGTATTTTGTTAATCTGCAGGTTCTGATGGAATGTCAGATAGGACCATGGATGTCATAACTGCAGCTTGGAGAGATAGCACTAAGAAACAATATGTTTCATATTAGGAATGGGAAATCTTTTGTATACAGTCAGATATATTTTATCATACTGCAAATATATCGGATGTATTGGAGTTCCTTGCTATGTTGCTCCTGAGTTATAGTACCATGAATGGAGCTCGGAGTGTTTTGTCCTCCTATTTAGGACAATTTCAGAACGACAATTTATCGGGTCTCATCCGTTTATATCCCGATTTATGAGAGGAATTTTAATAAAATCCTACCAAACGCAGATATACAGAAATCTGGGATGTCAGTATAGTTCTCACATTGATTCAGCAATGGACTCCAATTACGTCACTGTCTTTTCAGAAGTTAATACTTAAAATGGTTATGCTCATGCCATTAATATCAGCACAATGAGTACAAACATTACAAATGTTGTGGTTAGATTGTATGCAGTTGTCTGTAGATAAAATAACGTTTTATGTCAATGATCTAAGCAAGCCAAGAAAGGCTGGAACCAATGTAATTTTTAAGACATACTCTGTCAATTAAACATTGTGTGTGGTTAAGCATCTGACTTAATATATATTGAATTAAGAGTCTCCAAGATTGTGAGACACCAATGTTCATTACCCACGAGAAACATATAAAAAGTGACAGTACAAACTATTCTAGATGGATAAACAGGTTCTGGACTAACTGGAGTAGACACTGATGTGTTAAATCTCACTTCACAAGGGCGGTATTAATGTCCGCGATGAATGTGCAGGACGTGCCGCTCGATCAAATTCTGGAGATCGCAGGATGGTCAAAAGAAGAAACTTTCCTAGATTTATGATAAACCTGTTGTTACAGTGCCAGGGTTGCACATGCTGTGTTGGGTTCTGTTCAAAATTGTTTCCTTTGTTGCATATAATTTGTTGGTATTTCCCCTGGGATAGAGGGGTTATTATTTTTCTTTTTATTATTATTATAAAAATATTAAAATATTTATTGCATAATTTCAAGTAATATATTATTTCCTCACTACTGTGTAAACTGAAGCAGTGTGTCGTATGGAATGATCTACGGCATGAAAATCACAGAGCTTTAAAATCTTCACGTAGTCACTCACGTGACTCCGAAGTAAAATAGTAAGATTAAACGAGAATTTACCTGTTCGAAGTTTGATCTTTATTTTATGAGGCGTTACGATGAGGGATTACGTGCCCTCCACTCCCGATCCTCATAATGTAAAAGATCATCTGGCAGTTCTAGTCTTGTGTGAGCCTTACTGTCTTACTTTGGCTATTGGTTCTGTGTTTTTCACGCCGCTGCTTTGAAGTATGCCGAGCATGCATCTGGCGGGGTCTTCTTCACGTAATCCCTCATCGTAACTCCTCATAAAATAAAGATCAAACTTCGAACAGGTAAGTTCTCGTTTAATCTTACTATTCAACTTGTGCCCTATGTCCAGGCTACTGTTTGGGGGCCTGTAGATTAGTCCCATTAGGGTATTTTTATTATTACAATTCCTTAGTTCTATCCATACTGACTCCACATCTCCTGTTTCAATGTCATGCCTTGCAAGGGACTGAATTTCATTCCTCACCAACAGGGCAACCCCTCCCCCTCTGCCCACTTGTCTGTCTTTTCGATAGGAGGTATACCCTTGAATATTCAGTTCCCAGCCCTGGTTCTCTTGCAGCCATGTCTCAGTAATTCCCACAACATCATACTTGCCAGTTTCTAACTGAGCCTCAAGCTCATCCACTTTATTCCTTATACTTTGCGCATTCATATACAGCACTTTGACCTCCGTATTCACTTCCCCCCTCGCAATTAGCCCTGACCTTACTCTGTTGTTCATTCTCGAGCTTTTCTTCCCATTAATTCGAGAATCTTTGTAATTTTTCCTGCAGCCACTTAAACTCCATCTTTATACTCCCAATTTGTCAACCCCCCCCCCCCCCCCCCCCCCACTATTTAGTTTAAACCCACACGTGTAGCCCTAGCAAATCTGCCTGCCAGAATGTCGGTCCCCCCACAGTTAAGGTGTAACCCGTCCCTTTTGTACAGGTCATCTCTACCCCAGAAGAGATCCCAGTGGTCTATAAATCTAAATCCTTGCTCCCTGCTCCAGCCCCTCAGCCACACATCAGATCCCCTATCTCCCTGTTCCTGCCCTCACTAGCACGAGGTACGGGGAGCAATCCAGGGATAACCACCCTAGAAGTCCGGCATTTCAGTCTTCTTCACATCTCTCTGAAGTCATGTTGGAGAACCTCATTCCTCTTTCTTATCAATGTCATTTGTGCCTACGTGCACAACTATTGCCAGTTGTTCACCTTCTCTCTTGAGGATATTCTGAATTAGGCTACTGACATCCTGAACCTTGGCACCAGGGAGGCAACAGACCATCTTTGCATCTCGTCTGCCGCCACAGAATCTTCTTGTCCGCTCCTTGGGCAATGAAGTCACCCACCACTAGGGCTCTGCCCGGCATCGGTCTCGCCGGTCGAGTTCCATCTCTAGGATTGGAGCCACTGACGTGTCCGCCGCTCGGACTGGAAACATCATCTCCCCGACAGTTCCCAAGAGAGCGTACCTGTTTTTATTAGGCACAGCCACCAGGGTCTTCAGCACTCCACAATTTCCACCATTTCTCTCCGTCACACACCTTGGTTCTTCCCGTATCCTCGGCATGATTACCTCACTGTAGGTCCTGTCCAGCAAAATTTTGTTTTCCCCGGATCGCCTCCGAGGTCATCCAGCTGCTTATCCAGTGCCCCAACACAGTTCTTTAGGAGCTGAAGCTGGACGCACTTGCCACAGTTGTAGCAGCCAGAAGCTCCATCCGTGTTCATAGAAACATAGAAAATAGGTGCAGGAGTAGGCCATTCGGCCCTCCGAGCCTGCACCGCCATTCAATATGTTCCTGGGCTGCCACATTCTGCAAGCCTCACACTGTCTCATCTGCCCCAACATGTGTTCACTGCGTTCCGTCCTCTCGAGCTTTATGCGTAGCCTCCTCTCCTCAGCCTCCTCGCCGAAGACTCTCGAGCCAAAGACTCACACTTTGCTCACAAGGCCGCTCCCTAAGAGCCATCTTGCTTATATTGACTGATAAATTGACAATTTACCAATTTACAACCAAATTCCTCAGTTTTAAACTGTTTTCCCCCTCTGACTCACTTCTAACTCCTCCCACTCGTGCTGGAGCCAATCACTGCTTTTTCCTGCTTCTTTTTGCTGCTGTTTCTTCAAAATCCATGGGAGCTCTGAGTTAATCTATGGCGATCACAATCACAATAATACTTCATTAGCCAAGTATGTTCTGCCACATTCTCAGAATTTCATTTGCCAAGTCAGTCATACAGATAAAAAGCAACGGAACATACAAAACACATTTTAACATAAACATCCATCACAGAGCTCCACATTCCTCTTTGTGATGGAAGGTGAAAAAATGTTAAATCTCTTCCAATTATTCCCCCACGGTGGGGAGCCTCAAGCCCTCCGTTGACGGGATGATCTTGACTCCCGTGGCCGGCAGCGGGAGGCGATCTGTTCCTGCATCAGGGGGATGTCAGCTCCCCCGCTCTGGACGATCGAACCTCGCATCGGTGCTGGTCCAACCTTCCACAATATAGGAGCTCCCGACATCCATGGCCTCTCCCGAGACTGCGAGCTCCCGATGTAAAGACCGCAGGCTGCGGTTGGAACGATCCCAGGCAAGGGATCAACACCTATGTAAGTCCATGTCCCGCGGAGGGGCCCAAGGTCAGTCCAAGGAGGCCTCCAGCTCCATCGATGGTAGGCGAAAATTAATCGCATCTCCGGCAAGGTAAGAAACTGAAAAAAAGTTTCCCCCGACCCCGACCCCCACATAAAACAAATCAGAAGACATTTACACAAATTTTTATTTAACACACACTAAAAATTAATAAAGACGAAAAAACAGACTGTTGGCGGGGCTGCCAATCGTACGCCGCCCCTGGTGGTGTCAATGCAAATCTAAATGTAACTACTAGGGGGAGAGAGAGGGGGGGAGAGAGAGAGGGGGGGGGGGGGAGAGAGAGAGGGGGGGAGAGAGAGAGGGGGGGAGAGAGAGGGGGGGGGAGAGAGAGAGGGGGGAGAGAGAGGGGGGGAGAGAGAGGGGGGGGAGAGAGAGGGGACAGAGAGAAGCGGGGGGAGAGAGGAGGGGGGAGAAAGAGGAGACGAGAGAGAGAGGAGGATGGGGAGAGAGGGAGGAGCGAGGGGGATGGGAGAGGGAGAGAGGAGGGGGCAGGGTGAGAGGAGGGGGCAGGGGAGAGGAGGGGGCAGGGGAGAGGAGCGGGTGGGAGAGGTGGGGAGTGAGAGGGCTGCGTCTTTTGAATAATGGGGGAGGAGCGAAAGGTGGGGGAGGGACATCACTCGCAGCGCACAGATCCAAGACGGCATCCCGCAGATCCATTGTTATGTCATCAGCCGTTTTTTTTCCAATGTTTTTTCAGATTTGTGAACATTTTGATTAATAACTCTAGAAAGATCATAGCTCGTGTGCCTCCCCAGCACCGGAGTTGAAAAAAAAATCAATCCCCAATTGCAATACCAATTGACCCTCCCCCTCCTGTCCTGCCTAGACCTATGATGACAACATTGTTGCAAATATCGGGTGCACTTGCTTTGAGCTGCCATTGAGCTGAAAAGTTCAGTGTTGCTGGCAATGTTCCTGTCTTGCAACTTTGTATCATAGTGTGTTGGAAGCTCTAAGGAATGATTTTATAGTAAAAACCAATTTACATTCAAAGTATTTTTTAAACATTTTCTTTAATAACTCGAGAAATAAAGCATGAATTTTTCAGATAAGGCGATTGTGGACTGCATGGAAAAAATCTCTATCGGAATATGTTAAAAATTTACTGTTAGTGCGTTGTTTTTTCAAGAAGATGTATAACTCACAATCAAACGCACATACACACAAATGAATACACGTCCAAGATCAGACCTGTAGATCAGATCAGGCACTAGACCAAGTGCAGACTCATTGGTCTGCTCCCCAAAATGCACCCGTCCCCTACCCGTAACCCCCACGGGAGGCATGGTCCTCCAACGCAACCTGTTGCCGAAGGTAAGATTTGAGCACTCCTCAGCAAAGATCATACCTTGTGAGCTCCCCCAGCACTGGAGTTGAAAATAAATCCCAATAGCATCTTCCCAATTGCAATACCAATTGACCATCCCCCCTCCTGCCAGGAGCTATGATGGCAAACATTGTTGCAAATCGGCACTTGCTATGAGATGCCATTGAGCTGAAAAGTTCAGTGTTGCGAAAAAGGAGCCGAGAGAAAGCCACGAGAGAAAGCAATGCCCGAGCATCTTTTGGAATAATGGGGGGGGGGGGGGGGGGGGGGGTGACGTCACTCGCAGCGTGAGCAGGACAATTGCAGCGCGAACAGGACAATCACAGCGTGAGCAGATGGCAGGCAGGCAAATGCATTGTGCCATCTTATTTTCTACGTTTTATCGGGTTTGTGAACATTTTCACTTATAACTCAAAAAATAAAGGACAACATTTTCAGGTAAGGCGATTTCGGACTCCAGGGGTAAATCTTTACCCGAATATGTAAAAGAATTTACCGTTTGAACGTCGTTTTTTCAAGAAGATGTGACAACACACAAACAAATAAATACACACACACACATCCTGGATAGATGGATAGATGAATAGTTGAATAGACACACACACACAAAACAAACAATAGTAGTGCAATAATAACAATAATAGTCTATTGTAGTTCAGAGCTTATTTGAGGTTCTAGTTTTTAATAGCCTGGTGGTTGTAGGGAAGATGTTGTTCCTGAACCTGGATGTTACAGTTTTCATGCTCCTCTACCTTCTTTCCGATGACAGGAGTGAAATGAGTGATGGCCAGGATGGTGTGGGTCTCTGATGATGCTGGCTATTTTTGAGTCAGTGACTCCGGTAAATCCCTTCGATGGTGGGGAGCTCGGAGCCGGTGATGGAATGGGCAGTGTTCACAACATTTTACAGTCTTTTTCGTTCAAGTTGCCGAACCAGGCCGTGATGCAACCAGTCAATATGCTCTCTACTGTGCACCTGTAGAAGTTCAAGAGAATCCTCGCTGACATACCGAATCTCCATAATCTTCTCAGGAAATAGAGACGTTGATGTGCTTTCTTTATAACTGCATCAGTGTGCTGGGTCCAGGAAAGATCTTCGGAAATATGCACGCCCAGGAAGTTTTTTACTCTCTCAACCATCCTGTTGATATAAACAGGATTGTGGGTCCTCATCCTTCCTCTTCCAAAGTCCACAATCACTTCATTGGTTTTACTGATATTGAGAGCCAGGTTGTTATGCTGGCACCATTTGGTCAATCGGTCAATCTCATATCTTTTATTTTAATTTTTTTTTATATAACTTTATTTTTGGTTTTCAAGTTATAAACATAAATTTGCACAGAACACCAACAAACAGTACAAAACAGTACAAAACGTATATACCCCCTCTCCATCTCCAAGGCTCAAATAAGAGAAAGAGAAGGACAAAAAAAAATAATAATAATAAAAATAAAAGGCAGATTCTTTGTGTTCAGATGCTACATGTTAACAAAAACAACACACAATTATAAATAAATTATTATAACTGTGTATACAATATTTTCAGTTAAAGGAAAAATCTTTAATAAAGATTCCAGGTCAGAGCGAAGTTTCTGCGGGCCTTGCACCGTTTGTACCTGATCTTTTCCAAGGGTAAAAAGGAGAGCAACTCCTTTAACCACTGCAAAAAAGATGGAGCTTTTTTTGACTTTCCGTTGAAAAGGTTCATTGGTTTTACTGATATTGAGAGCCAGGTTGTTGTGCGGGGACCATTTGATCGATCGGTCAATCTCACTTCTATACTCTGACTCATCACCATCTGTAATTCTTCCAACAACGGTGGTGTTGTCGGCAAACTTGAAGATGGAGTTTGCACTATGTCTGCTACACAGTCATGAATATAGAGTGAGTAGAGCAGGGGGCTGAGCACGCAGCCTTGAGGTGCTCCCGTCCTGATTGTTAATGAGGAAGAAGTGTTTCTGCCAATTCAAACAGACTCTGGTCTGTGGATGAGGAAGTCGAGGATCCAATTGCAGAGGGATGCGCAGACCCAGTTCCGTGAGCTAGGAAAACCAACTTGGAGGGTATTGAAAGCTGAGCTATAGTCTATAAACAACGGCCTGCCGTAAGTGTTTTTATTGTCCAAGTGGTCCAGTGTGGGGTGGAGAGCCAGTGAGATCGCATCCTCCGTTGAGCTGTTGTGACGGTAGGCTAACTGTAGTTGGTTGAGGTTCTTGTTGAGGTAGGAGTTGATATGCTCCGTAACCAACTTCTCAAAGCACTTCATCACCACAGACGGTAGTGCCACTGGTCGATAGTCATTGAGCCTTACTCTTCTTGGGCACCGGTATTATTGATGCCTTCTTAAAGTAGGTGGGAACCTCAGTAATAAGAGGTTGTAAATGTCCGCAAAAACTCCAGCCAGTTGGTCTGCACAGGTTTTGAGAACTTCACCGGGTATACCATCAGGTCCAGACACTTTCCGAGGGTTCACCCTCCTGAAGAATCTTATGACGTCGGCCTCTGTAACTGTGACTGTAATACCATCGGGGTGTATGGGGGCTCAGGAAGGCACAGCAGTGTTCTCAATATCAAAGCGTGCTTAGAATGCATTAAGCTCGCCAGGGAATGATGCTTCGCTGTCGCTTGAGCTGCCTCCTGATTTCGCCTTGTAGGAGGTGATGGCATTCAAGCCCTGCCACAGTTACCAAACATCCGCCTCATCAGCTTGGAACAAAAGTCCCTTTTGGCCTTTTTGATGGCCTTGTCAAGGTCCTATCTGGACCTTGCCACAGTTGTGTGTAGGGAGTAGAGTTAGAAACTGAGCACACAACCCCGAGGCATGCCAATGTTAAAGGTCACGTTGTGACCAATTCTAACTGACTAAGGTCTGATGGTCAGGAAATTCAGATGCCAGTTGCAGATGGAGGCCTCAAGGCCAAGGTGCAGATGTTTTGGGATGAGTTTATTCAGTATAACAGTGTTGAAGGCTGAGATTTAGTCAATGAATAGCATCCTAGTGTAGGTTCTTATTGCCACGGTGATCTTGAGGTGAATGTTGTGCAAGATAGATGGCATCCTCTGTAGACCTATTTTTCTTGTACACAAATTGCAAGACTGGCACAAATGTGGACTATTACCAGTGTGCCAAAGCACTTGATTATTATCGATCCTAGAGCTACTAGGGGGTAGTCATTGAAACAAACCACCATATATTTCTAGGTGATTCAAATGACGGTGGTTTCCTTGAAGTAGATGAGGACAGTAGATGTTGAAGTGAGAGGCTGAAGACGCCGGAAAAGCATATAGCCAGTTGATTAGCACACAATTTCAGAACCCATCGAGGCCGACCACTTTCCAAGAGATTCACAGATCAAATCTCTGCCACAAAGATGTGTGGGACAGAGCCACGAGGGGACAGGGGAAATGCCTGTGGAACTTTCCTTGCCTATTCAAAATAGGCGTAAAAGGCTTTGAGCTCATCCAGTGGCAATACATCATTGTCTGGGATCTCACCTGATTTCACCTCAACAGCTTCCTCTGGCAGCTCACTGCATATACGCACCACCTTCTGCACGAGGAAAGTACAGCTCAGGTCCCTGTTAAATGTTTCTCTTCTCACCTTAAACATATGCCCTCTAGTTCTGGACTGATTTATCCTTGAAACAAACATGACCATTGCTTTTATGCATCACATGATTTTGGATACTTCTGCAAGGTCACCCCACAGCTTATTTCGTCCATGGGAAAAGTCTATCCAGTCTCTCCTTATAACTCAAGCCTTCAAGGCTCGGTAACATGCTGGTGAACTATATACACCTTTCCTTACACTACAAATGCCTCTCTGAATTCATATTTCTTTCACATTACTCCTACTCAGAATATTTATCCCATTGACTTGGTACAAGTACTTACACACCCTCCCTTTTTGAGCTACATTGCAACTTATCATCTGATGAAACTCAACAAAAATATGAGAAACATTGAATGTGAGCAGGTTGCCCAAAGTTGTGCAAAGGGAGAAATTAGTTCACTGTTAAACATGTAGCCAAAACTCTAACATGATTACTTCCAGCAAATATTCAGCATTCACTTCTACCAGAGGTCAATCAACAAACTATATATATATATTTTTTTGAAATATGCATTTTCCAGCATTTTCATTTTGAATGGATGTATCCCAAGAGTGTATAGTTTCATTCAAAGCTGAGCCTTTCAGTCTACAACACAGAGTTACCGAGGATGAACAATTCATTCCGTTTTTTCCCCTGCTCATATATAACTGAAGTTGTAAACCAAAGCTCTGGGGCATTTCATAAATGTACTTTTCTTTGGTTCCTGGTACGTTCATATTTTCTTTCTTCCACAGGAAGCATGTTAGTTTACCATGAGTGACAATTTACAGTATATTCTATATTCAAAGGTTAAACTCTAGCAAGACATACACTTCAGTTTGATATATAGCTGGACCTACCTTCCACAGAATACAACCAAGACTCTACCCCAGGGACCTAATATACAAGAAATTATCCAAAAGGGAATAAAAGACTAGAAATTAGAGACACCTCACAGGGTATTGGAAAAGAACTTTTGAACCCTTTGCAATAATAACATCTTTGTAAGTTGAAGGCGAGGGAAAATTGTATGGCTGGTATCACATCACTATTCTCAACATTATATGTCTGTGAGTGATTATGCCTGGCATACCCATAGGCTGAAATCATTGGAAGTAATAGCAACCAAATGACACTAATTGTATTGAAAATGGAAGATCAAGGTTTTACATCTCATTTTGGCCTATCACCCCTTCTTTCAGACATTGTTTGTGTAATGTACATTATGAATCTTTGCTGTTCGGCTGACAATGTAATGCATTCAATAATTAGAAAAATAAACAAAATTCTACCAAACTTTAAAGGTTAAAAGCCTTTTACTTCTAGTGTCACAAGCACTTTCAGTAAAACTCAAGGATTTATGATTTTCAAGTTATCCACAAAAAAAATCAGGAATAACCAAGTAATAAACTATTATATTTGGAAATCAGCAAATATATTTTCATTCACCTTTATAACCAATGGATTTAAAAACAATGGCTTACCGTGCCCTCCATAATATTTGGGACAAAGACCCATCATTTACTTATTTGACTGTACTCCACAATTTGTCAATTGTAACATTAAAAAATCACATGTGGTTTAAGCGCACATTGTCAGATTTTATTAAAGGCCATTTTTACACATTTTGGTTTAAAAATTACAGCTGTGTTTATACATAGTCCCCCCATTTTGGGGCACCATAATGTTTGGGACACATGGCTTCACAGGTGTTTGTAACTGCTCAGGTGTGTTTAATTGCCTCCTTAATGCAGGTATAAGAGAACTCTCAGCACCGAGTCTTTCCTTCAGTCTTTCCATCACCTTTGGAAACTTTTATTGCTGTTTATCAAAATGAGGACCAAAGTTGTGCCAATTAAAGTCAAATAAGCCATATGAGACTGAGAAACAAGAATAAAACTGTTAGAGACATCAGCTAAAATTTAGGTTTATCAAAATCAACTGTTTGAAACATAATTAAGACGAAAGAGAGCACTGGTAAGCTTACTAATCGCAAAGGGACAAGCAGGTCAAGGAAGATCTCCACAGCTGATGACATGAATTCCATTATAATAAAGAAAAATCCCCGAACACCTGTCCGACAGATCAGAAACACTCTTCAGGAGTCAGGTGTGGATTTGTCAATGACCACTGTCCGCAGAAGACATCATGAACAGAAATACAGAGGCCACACTACAAGATGCAAACCACTGGTTAGCCACAAAAATAGGATGGCCGGGCTATAGTTTGCCAAGAAGTACTTAAAAGAGCAACCTTTTATACAAGCAGCCAGGACACAGAGGTATGCAGGATGAAATTTGCAGGACATGTACTCAGACTGTCACCAGAACGTGCACCTAAGATAGCAATGACATGGCAACCTTACGGAAGAAGGAAAAGAGGTCGACCAAAACTCACGTGGAGACGAACATTCCAGACGGATTTGGAAGCCCGGGACGTAAGCCTATAGAGGATGGAAGATGTCGCACATAACCTAACAGAATATGGGGTGACGCGACTCATGTTGCAGCGGCCCCTGCAGCCTGTCTGTCTTTTTTTTTTGTCTAGTTAAATGTAGTTGTTCGTGTTTTTTTTTGGTACTGTTTCTAACTGTGTATATGTGGGGGGTGGGGGGGGAGGGGGAAACTTTTAAAATCTCTTCTCTGCACGGGAGACCCGACTTTTTCCCTGTTGGGTCTCCATTGTCATTGGGGCCTAGCACCGCGGAGCGGCCTCCGACCGGGACGACCTGGGGGCTCCAGTCACGGAGCCTGCGGAGCTGCGGACTTACCATCGTGGGACTGACCGGCCTCGGAGTGTGTGGAGCGGTGGTGGCTCACTGCTGCGGCCCGACTCCGGAGCTCCAGCTCCAGCCCCAGCTTCGGCCCAACTCCGGAGCTCCAGCTCTAGATTACTGCCGGTGGACTGTGATATCGGGAGCTCGCGGGTCCGGGTGAGAGACTGCTTCCCGGAGCTCCACAACACAACTTCTCCTGCCCGTGTCGCGGGATCGGAACGACCCGGAGCAGGGCCATACATCGCCCGTCGCGGCTTTAAATGGCCACGGGACATTCCAGCGCCCGCCGGGGCCTCCAGCTTTGTGACTTTTGGGCCTGGAGCGGGGCCCTACATCTCCAGGCGCTGCGACATCGGGAGATAAATGGTGCGGGGGAGAGAGAAGAGCTTTGCCTTCTATCACAGTGAGGAGGAGATTCACTGTGATGGATGTTTGTGTAAATTGAATTGTTTGTGTGTTTTCTTTTTATGAATTGTTCTGTTTGTATGGCTTGTAGAAACGGAGTTTCGTTTGAGCCTCTCTGAGGTTCGGATGACAAGGAATAAAATCTAATCTAATCTAAGAATGGCGAAAAGTTGCTACCCAATGCACTCAACAGTGTGGGAGGAACTAAGTCTAAGTAATTTTTTGTCACAAACATTATGGAGGGCACTGTATATGCTGTCAACTGATGGCTGGAGTAGGATTCCTATCATCAACATACAAATACTATTTTTTTTAAAATCACAATATGTTGTTTTTACAACTATATTGTGAAAATTACTTCTGAAATCTTGGAAAAAAAATTACATTTGAACCCTTATCAGAAAGGCTTAATAATGACTATTTATGAGTTGATTTTGAAATTACAAATAGATACATTTGATAAAATTAAGAATGACTCTAAACTCTACATTTCTCTATCTATAGAGAAATGGGAGAGGATTCTTCAATTAGTTAATACTTCCTCAATGTCTGCAAGACATGCTTTGATACAATTCAAGGTTGTTCACAGAGTTTATATGTCAAAAGATAAGTTAGCTCATTTTTATGGTCATAAATCCTACCTGTGGCAGATGTAATTCTGAAGTGGCCTCATTGACCCATATGTTTTGGTCCTGCCCACTTCTTGAAAAATATTGGAAATAAATCTTTGATACTATTTCTGTAGTTTTAGGTATTGATTTACAACCTCATCCTATTACTGCGATTTTTGGGCTACCCATGTTAGATTCTATTCATTTGTCCCGTTCCGCCCATCGGCTGATTGCTTTTACAATATTAATTGCCAGAAGATCTATTTTATTTAAATGGAAAGACTCTAACCCTCCAACCACACTCCATTGGTACTCTGAAACAATATCATGTTTAAATTTAGAAAAAAATCAGGAGTGACATTGTTGAACCCTTGGTTAAATTTGATAGGACTTGGGGAAGATTTATTCAACATTTTCACACAACATAAGTTGTCCCCTGTCCAACCGTTATAAAAATTATTTTACCTTTATACGGTGGAACGGACTTGACAACAAACAGGGACTTAAATTGTTGAGGGTTACACAAAAAGCTGGAGAAACTCAGCGGGTGCAGCAGCATCTAAGGAGCGAAGGAGATAGGCGACGTTTCGGGTCGAGACCCTTCTTCAGACTTAAATTGTTGAAATTCTTTGCAGCCCAGATTCTGGTTTGCTTTTTTAATTTAATTTTTCTAGTTTAGGGGGGGTTTTGTTGTGTTTTTTTTTAATATATAAGTTTTCTTTTAAACATTTAACTATATTTACATAGAGACCGGGAAGTTTATATTCAATGTGTATTTTGACACTGGACTCATATTTAGGTTATACATGTAATTAATGTAATCCTGATCCCTATGTATCAATATCATTGTTATGTTTATCATTATTCTTTTTTTTTGTTTTGTTTTTGTTTTTGGAAAAAAAAGCTAATAAAAAGATTTTAAAATAAAGAAAGAAAAATATGCACTGAATAACTCCAAATATTAAAGTGGAGAAGCACCTATCGCACTATGTAGTTATGGCAATACCACACAACGATGCGATGTAGAGAAACCCAAGAAGACTACTCAGTCCCCTGTGCCTATCCGGCCAATTAATCCATCATGGCTACTTTTTACCTCAACTCCATTTACTGGTCATTGTTACATGTCCCTCACTGACCGCACCTGAACAAAAACCCATTGATGTAATTGTTGCAGTCTCAACAGATCCAACGTCTACCTTTTGTGGTGGGGACAAAGGGTTCAACTACCGTTTGTCTAGAAATGCCTATTTAGAGAAAACTGCAACGGTTAAGAAAATAGCTTCAAGTAATTAAGAATATTTATTTTAAAAATACACGATTTCTTGTTTACTCATCGATTAAAAGCATCCAGAAAGCAAACATTCAATGGTTATACTCAATGTAATGTTCACAATCACAATTCACTCAAGCAAAAAACTGAAACAAGAACAACGAAGTAAGCTAAAGCTACAGAGAAACAAAAATTGTTAAGAGTATTCATTTGCATCTCACAAACAGGATTTTGTGAGATTACCGTTAACATTCATCCTTGTGGTAAGTTTATTCAAAACTATCTAACTTTACTTGAGCGAAAGAATGGCTGGCAATTAACTCGCACATCTAAATGGCAAAATTTATTGAAAATTCTGACAGCAATAGATTAAACTTTTCATAACATTAATCTGAAACATTAACTGTTTTTAATCCACAGATTCTGCCTGGCAAGGCGAGTATTTTTGGCTGTCTCTATCTTTATTTCAATTTAAAGCTACTTAGATTCAACATTAATTCTGTGCCAATGCAAATGAGAAATTTCTAGAAATTACAGGCTGTTTGAACTGTTGTGGAGAGGATCCCACGATCAAATTACATGCATAATTGCTCAAATGCATGTAATAGATGAATGGCAATATCACAGCATATTTACAATACATTGATATCCCCTGAAGTTTATTATTTTTTGAGCCACTAGACAATAGACAATAGGTGCAGGAGTAGGCCATTCGGCCCTTCGAGCCAGCACCACCATTTAATGTGATCATGGCTGATCATCCCCAATCAGTACCCCGTTCCCGCCTTCTCACCATATCCCCTGACTCCGCTATTTTTAAGAGCCCTATCTAGCTCTCTCTTGAAAGCATCCAGAGAACCTGCCTCCACCGCCCTCTGAGGCAGAGAATTCCACAGACTCTCTGTGAGAAAAAGTGTTTCCTCGTCTCTGTTCTACATGGCTTACTCCTTATTCTTAAACAGTGGCCCCTGGTTCTGGACTCCCCCAACATCGGGAACATGTTTCCTGCGTCTAGCGTGTCCAAATCCTTAACAATCTTATATGTTTCAAAATCTCATCCTTCTAAACTCCAGAGTGTACAAGCCCTGCCGCTCCATTCTCTCAGGATATGACAGTCCCGCCATCCTAGGAATTAACCTTGTAAACCATTGAAAATCATTTACAAAAGGTATCTACATTTTGAAGAACATCAGCTCAGCATTGGTGATTTGTGATCTGAGTAGCAGTTGCATCATGGAAGAAGAGTGTTACTGGAAGCAGTCACACACTTGTGTTAAATATCATCTGGATTTGGCTGGGGATTTAGCATAGCAGGATACAACTGCAATCAGGAAGGCATTCAACTGAGGATATCATGATGCAGAAATATCCACCTTTGACCAACAAGCTTAAGGTAGCAGCTGTCTGTTCAGATAATGGGCGATCAGAACACAGTCGCAGGAAGCCACCCAGAATGAGAAGGGAATGAGAAAAAGCTCTGAGGCATGGTACAGGATAGCAATATTAAGAGGCTAAATATTCTGCAATTGTGAATATGATGCCCAAATGCTGTGTTACTGGCCCTATACCAGCATTAAATACATCTCCTTGGAGAAGACCTTGGGAGTGGGAAAGAAAAAAAATCCGGCTGGCATGGTCTTTGTAGAAACCAAAGACATACGTAAAATTAAGAAGGGCAATGCAAGGAACTGCAGATGATGCAATCTTGAGCAAAACAAAGTGTTAGAGTAACTCTGGGACAGGAACCATCTGTGGAGGGAACGGATATGTGATGTTTTGGTTTGGGACCCTTTTTCAAAAGAGTGTGTGGGAGACGGTCACATAAGCAACTGTGAAAGGAGAGCAAGCAGGCATGGGTAGAGTAGCAGCCCTTCAGCGTCACTGACTCATGCGTGAGAGAGGATGCTCAGTACTCCCAGCTCTGCTCAGCTTTACCTGAGAATTGTGGTTCAGTTGGGGGATGGAGGTGTTGAGGGTGAGGAAGGGACCCAGAAATGCCCCAATACCACCAGGCAAAGGTGCTTGCAGCTCTGTACTAGCCAGCAAATTAATCCCCATTCATTCCACCGGTCTTCCACAGACGCATTCGTAGTACAGGATGTCTATGTCAGGCATTTGCTACTTGGGAGGATCTGTAACAGGTCCATTTAAGGAAATGAAGGGCAAATGGAAAAAGATGGGGGGGGGGGGGGGATGGTATCCAGTGAGTGTAATGTGGGGATGAAACCAGGAGGAGAGCGGGCACGTAAATTGGTGATGGAGAGCTGGAGGGAAGGGTTTAGGAAAGGGACCAAAATGGCTGAACCAAAGGTTGATCAGGAGGTAAAAGAGAGAGGGAAACACAGTTTGTACGGTTACCTGGAATAAGACCTTTTGACATTTCTACCATTGGATGGAATACAAGATGCTGTCCTTTTAATTTGCATTGGGCCTCACCCAGGACGTGGAGACAGCAGAGCCAATATGCGAATGGAAAAGTAGTTGGAATGATCTGCTCAGCGGTGCTCAACCAAGTATAACCACAGCCCCAAGGCTGGGGATGTTGGCTTGGGAGAGGACAGTGATATAGGTTGACTTATCTCGCTAAACAGGTCCCGACCCTGAAATGTCCCATGTCCATGCCCTTCCCAAATTCTGCCTGACTTGCTGCATTTCTCCAGCACATTGTGCTTTACTTAAGGAAAGATGTAAATTTGTTCGGAACAGTTCAGAAAAGGATAACCTTGTTAAAACCTGGAATGGGCAGATTATACGGGTGATACGTGCATCTACCTCAAGGAATTAGAATTAGAGCGGATTCAATCGAAACGCAGGATTTTATGGGGTCTTATAATAATAATAACAACTTTATTACGGACTCAAGGTCCAGACAAGGGGCAACATTACATTAAAAATGCATTGCATATCAAATATCATAAATATATAAAATCAAGGTAAATCACATTAAAACATCATAATTTATATATTTAAAAAACCCACAATACTTAAGTTAAAAATCCAGAGTAAAAGATGATCAATGTTATACAACGAGACAATGATACAAGTGTCTCCACAGCTGGGATTCGTAGCGTGTAGTGCTAACCCTTATGTTTGTCAAGGCCACAATAAGCACATTTTTAGAGTCATTTATCCTGCAAATGAATTTATACATGTGGTGTCTTAGGATAGCTTCGAAAGTACTGACTCTTGCAGCCACAAACATATTACTGGCACTACACCATCTTGGTTGCCTTAGCAGTGTTCTCATGGCATAGTTATATGCCACCTTTATTCTCTGCATACTTGTCTTTAAATAGTTCGACCACAGGTGCATAGTGTAGAGGGGTGTGCAGTATGCTCTAAATAGCGACATCTTCACCACATCTGCACACGCACCAAAATTACGCAAGAGGATATTCGCCTGTATATAGAGCATGCGTCGTTGCCTATAAATATCCTCATCATCTGTCATTTGCTCTGTAATAATATGCCCTAGATATTTTATCTTATTACAGACACTAAGATTGTTGTCAGACAATTTAAAATCAGGATATTTTAGGCTTTTATCCTCTTTGGTTCTACAGACCATAACAGCACTCTTACTAGCATTATATTTAATGTCATGTTCCACACCATACACGGAACATGTAGTAAGGAGCTGCTGGAGACCAGCGCTAGATGGACTAAAGACCACAAGATCATCTGCATACATAATATGGTTCACCAAAATATTACCAATCATGCACCCAGTGTTACAGTCTTTCTTAAATATGGCGGACTTCAAAATGACCTTCCCTCTTCCAGCAAAATCTGGAATGGCATTTTTTCCTCCCCCAATCATAATCCAAACACAGAAACAGATCAGGCAACTGATCAAAATCCTTAAAACTGAAAGACCATTTCCAAGTTACCCAATTGCCATTTGCTAGATTATCCTTTATTCTCTTTTCGTCCTTTCCTTCAATCTACTTGAATTTAACCTTCTGAATTAACAGTTAATAATGTAATGTATACTGTAGCAAATTACTCAATTAATGTTTAAATAACAGTAGGCAAATATTGTATAAATTCTTACCTCCCCATGTTTAACTGGTGTGAGAAGACCCCTTGTTACAGCCATTCGGAATATACTTTCAGTTGCCTGCAAACAAAGAGTACAAAGGCTTGATGCTTAATGGGTACCATTTTGTAATAGTGCACACAGCACAAAGTAGACATGTAAATCATGTAATAAAATGCTTTTTAATCCATTATTTTTGTTTTGAAATTATTTTCCTGGTAATCTGAAAAAAAAACAGGATTTTGATTTTCTAAAGCTGGATCTGGTCCTGCAGAAGTATGGAAACAAGTTTCCTATTATCAAGTATTTTAATCCTTAAGTAAATTAAGCAAAATTTCTCATCAGCCATCAACAATGTTAAAATCTTCACTATCTCACTGTAATGTAGCTATCCTCATTTTATAGAAATCTCGAATGGAATTTTATCAAAAAAATTAAAAATATTTCTCTACCTTATCGTGGTATAGATAAGTAATCTGTTGTCAGACATAGTACAATATTACTGTTGGGAGTTTAAAAGAAAAATTGAGCTACAATCACTGTACACTTATGCTGAACATCACATTATGAGTTACCCCATCCATGGCAAGTCAAGTCGAGTTTATTGTCACAAGCAGTGATGGAAATGGGGTGGTACGCAGGGGGACGCTGTTCCCCTAGTTTTCAGTTTCCATCATGTGCGTGAATTTGCAGCTTTATCCTGCGCTACTTAATCTAATAGTGATCGAACAAGTGGACAGACGGACGAAAGCAACGAGTGGAATATATGACATTTCGGGTCGAGACCCTTCTTCAGACTGAGTCAGGGGAAAGAGGAACAAGAGATATAGACGGTACTAAGGACAAATGAATGGAAGATACGCCTATACCTCCCGTTTCCCTTTCCCTTGACTGTCAGTCTGCAGAAGCGTCTCCTGCCGCTTCTCCCCTCAGACACTGACAAACAAACACACACACAGCATGTCCAACAGATCGGTGTGGGCTGAGACCAGGAGCAGAGCGAAGGATGACATCAAACGGGTCATGGCAGCTATCGAAAAAGTATGGAAATGGTAAGGGGGAAATTAAAAAAAACACCTAAAGGAAATAGATGTTTAACAAAAAAAAGGGGGCCGGCGATCACTCCGTGTCCGTGTCGGAGGGAAGGGGGGTGGGGGGGCAGGGGGGCAGGGCCGGCATTAAACCTAAAGAGGCCAGGGCCGGCATTAAGCCTAAGGAGGCCCCGTGCTAGAGTAATCTACTCTCGGCTCCAGTAGATCTACTTTATGGGTGAGGGGTGGAGAGAGGGTAGAGGGGTGGAGGGGGAAGAAAAGGATAGACGGGGAGGGGGTGTGAGGGGGAATGGAGAAGGGGGAGGTGGGCCGTTGCCTCTTGGTCCCGGGGCAGTGATCCCGCCCCTCCAGTCGCCGTGCATCATGTACACAGCCCCGGCTCCATTCCTCTCTCTCCCCGGGGAGACGCGGTGAACAATACAGGGAGGGCCAGGCCGGGGGTTGGAGCAACTTTTACAAACCTCGGCCTCAGCTCACACCCGTCTGTCCGGACCCCGGCATCCGCTCCCTCCCTTCTCTCCTTCCCTTCGTCCTTCCCCTTCTCTCCTTCTCTCCCTCCCTTCTTTCTCTCCTTCCTCTCTCTCTTTTCCCTTCTCTCCCTTCCTTCTTTCTCCTTCCCTCCTTTCCTCCCTCCCTTCTTTCTCTACTTCCCTCACTCCCTTCTCTCCTTCCTCCCTTGACTCTCTCCCTCCCTTCTCTCCTTCTCTAGGGAGTGGGTGGCATTTCGGGTCGAGACCCTTCTTCAGACAATCACAAGTACTCTCACCAACGAGAGTTCAGTTCAGTCTGAAGAAGGGTCTTCTCTCCACAGTTGCTGCCTGTCCCGCTGAGTTACTCCAGCTTTATGTCTAACTTCAATTTCAAGAGTTAAATAAAAAACAGAGTGCTGGAGGAACTCAGCGGGCTAGGCGGCATCTGTGAAGGGAATGGATTAGGAGTTGTTTCTGGCTAATTCTTCTTCATTAGGAAAGAACTACAGATCAAAGAGGGTGCACAAAAGGCTGGAGAAACTCAGCGGGTTCAAAGATCAAAGATACTAGAGCAGATACTCGTATCTTTGCTGCAGATCAGGCATGATATTCTTCCGATTTAAATCGTAATTCCGATTTTATTGTTTTCCTATTTTATTGTTTTCCGATTGCCCGATTATTTGGCTGCCAATCAACCGCTGTCTCTAAGGGGGTTGCGTCAAATCACCGACCAGCTTCCCTTAAAATTCCCATCCAATCAACAAATCGGTCTCCACCAAGGGCATTGTGTTCAATCACATAATACGGCGGCTAATCAGACACAGTCTCCTAGGGGCCTTTTAATCAATCATTAACCTGCTTCCCTCACCGAAGCAGACGATGGGGAGGGAGAGGGAGAGAGGGAGGGGGGGGAGGGGGGGAGGGAGGGAGGGGGGGAGGGAGGGATGGGGGGATGAGGGGGAGGGAAAGGGAGGGAGAGGGAAAGGGAGGGGGAGAGAGGCAAGAAAGCAGATATGACATATAATACACAATAAACTATATTATAAATACACAATAAACAAGTTCTTGTACTCTTAAATGGGCATGACCGCACATTAAAAAAATCCCCCCCCCCCCCCCCCCCCCCTTCCTTCCCAACCTCAGCCTCACAGACCTTAGAGTATCCCTAGTTCCTAAAACCCATTTCCATCAATGGTCACAAGCATGGCAAAGTAAAAAATACAATGAAAATCTTGCTTGCAACAGCATCACAGGCACATTGATTAGACCCATGCACTGTTTTCCTGCAATACATTCACAGTCTAATTGGGTATACAGGACAGCACTAAGGTCAAACAGACGAGGCCAAATTTTCCTGAACCGGGCCCCAAAAATAATTTTGTATCACTATTATTATCTAAACGTGTTTTTATACCTTAAAAAATGTCAGATTTCCTGCATTTTACGTTCATATTTTTTGATTTGGCTAGTTTAAGTAAAAAATGGAGCTCTGAGGGTTTTGGGAGGGGAGATGGGTTATGGACGACAGGATGCATGGAACAGATGGCAGGGTGGCGAGAAGCATTACAATATTATGTGCCAACCATTAACTTGCTTAAACAAGATGGAAGATCAATCTAAATTGAATTCACTAACCCCCTCCCCGCCACTCAAATCTTGTTACAGGCCTCCAGAATTAATCACTTTGGAACTTTCCAATAACTAGTTTTATTTTCTGTTTATGCAGTTCACTGCTACACAAACATTATGCTGCAGGTTTGAATAATGTTTATTTTGCCTGAAAATCCATTTGGGAAAAGTTGGATTTTAAGAAACATTTGAATAAGTGCTCGCATTTCTAACAGGCCAAAACAATTCTCCACCAATATGTTTTTTTAAAGATTCAGATACAGAATAGGTAACCAAAAGAGTTGTGACAATGTTGTGAATCTAATTAAAAGCACAATTTTCTGGTACGCAATCATATTTCAACCTCAGTAAATCCGTTCTTAACTGGTTTGTTACTAAGTTCCCAAATACATTTGTAAGCAGTCCAAAACATACAATAATGTAAATTAAGGAAAACTGATTGTGATTTGCTATAACATTTCATTATTAACTTTTCCAATTGCAGAATTCTATAGTACATACAAGATCACAGAAAACATGATTACATCTCAAAGGCTACATTCCTAGATTTACGGAGGATCATTCATTGTCCTTAACTGTAACTAAAACATAGGCATCCTCACAGCTAAATACAGATGGTATATGAGCAGGACTCACACCAAGTAAATGCAGAAACTACAAAACAGAAGAACAATTGTTTTCTAGCAAATACGAGTAACATAACACAAGTAATTATACACCTGTCTGAGGGGAAAATTCTTCTATACAATGGCATGGAATTCTAATGGGGTTGTGGTGAATTCACTTAAATTATCCAACATCCATGGCAACCTCAAGCTCTATTTCTTCGACAAACCCACTGCAACAGAAGAGGGAGCACCCTACACAAGCTTTTGTACTCTTTGAAACTGCTTTCTTTCATCGGCCTCCCAACAACATTTTTAAGGATGTTTCAGCCAAACAGAAGAGTCTGTAAATCCAGTTAAGCCTCTTTTTTCTATTGAGAATCACTGATGTGTGGATTTTTCTTTCTATACATGCAAGAGATCTTTTTAAATACACTGGTACTAATACAACCACATCGCATGTCAAACCTATTCAAATACATGCCAAATCTGCAGGCCTTGAATGGCTAGTATCACAGATTCTTGATAGAAACTGCACACTTGATGTGTTCTGTGTCACTAAGAAGATTAACACAAGTACAGCTTCCTTTCTGAAAAGGAAAAGAGGCGGCCACCTGGACCCATTATAGGCTGACAAAGGAGAGACTTTAAACTTCACTAGGTCAAAATGAATAGCAAAGAAACACATGCAATAAACAATAAAACAAATCAATTGGCAATAAAACTTTCCTACACATCACAAGTGACATAATTAACCATTATTATGTCAAGCAAACTCAGATTTTCTTTCTTCTTATAGGTACGTAAATTCATGGTTTCCTGATGCGAAAGGCAAAATAATTCTATAACATTACATGACATTGCAATGCCTTCTTTGTCTATAACCATTAGAAAATTGGCAAGACATGGAAAATGGAAACCTTGAAATGTAGTAATTCATAAGAAGATCTCCGAATGAACATGACTACATGTACGGCAGGTGGTGTGGTGGTAGAGTTGCTGCCTTACAGCACCAGAGACCCGGATTTGATTTTGACTATGGGTGCTGTCTATACGGAGGTTGTATGTATTCCCCGTGACCTGCGTGGGTTTTCTCCGGGATCTCCGATTTCCTTCAAAGACGTACAGGTGAGTAGGTTAATTGGTTTGGTATAATTATAATTGTGCCTAGTGTGTAGCGTTAGCAGGTCAGCATGGACTCTGTGTGGCGTAGGGCCTGTTTCCTTTTCAGCAGTAAAGTAAAATATTTTAATTGCATCATCAAGAGAGCAAATAACAAAGAAACAGAGAAACAAAGAAAATAGGTGCAGTAGGCAATTTGTCCCTTCGAACCATTCAATATGATCATGGCTGATCTTCCCAAATCAGTACCAGGTTCCTGATTTTTCCCTATATCCCTTGATTCCGTTAGCCCCAAGAGCTGAATCTAACTTTCTCTTGAGTACATCCTGGGAATTGGCCTCCCGTGCCTTCTGTGTCAGAGAATTCAACAGATTCACAACTCTCTAGGTGAAGAAGTTTTTTCTCATCTCAATCCTAATTGGCCTACCCCTTATTCTTAAACTGTGACCCCTGGTTCAGGACTTCCCCAACATCGGGAAATGTGTTCCTGCATCTAGCCTGTCCAATCCCTTAAGAATTTTATATGTTTCTATAAGATCCCCTCTCATCCTTCTAAATTCCAGTGAATACAAGTCCAGTTGACCCATTCTTTCATCAGATGTCCCACCATCCCGGGAATTAACCTGGTGAACCTACGCTACTCTCCCTCAATAGCAAGAATGTCCTTCCTCAAATTAGGAGACTAAAACTGCTCACAATACTCCAGGTGCAGTTTCACCAGGGTCCTGTACAACTCCAGTATGACCTCCTTGCTCCTATACTCAAATCCTCTCGCTATAAAGGCCAACATGCCATTTGCTTTCTTCACTGCCTGTTGTACCTGCATGCTTACTTTCAGTGACTGAGTTGCACCTCCTCTTTTCCTAATCTGACATCATTCAGATAAATCTGCCTTCTTCTTCTTGCCACCAAAGTGGATAACCTCACATTTATCCACATTATACTGCATCTGCCATGCATCTGCCCACTCACCCAATCTATCCAAGTCACCCTGCAGCTTCATAGCATCCTCCTCACAGTTCACACTGCCACCCAGCTTTGCCTCATCTGCAAACTTGAAGATGTTACATTTAATTCCCTCGTCTAAATCGTTATTACATATTTTAAATAACTGGGGTCCCAGCACTGAGCCTTGCGGCATCCCACTAGTCACTGCCTGCCATTCTGAAAAGGACCCGTTAATTCCTACTCTTTGCTTTTGTCTGCCAACCAGTTCTCTATCCATGTCAACACCCTACCTTCAATACCATGTGCTCTAATTTTGCACACTAATCTCTCGTGTGGGACCTTGTCAAAGGCTTTTCGAAAGTCCAGATACGCCACATCCACTGGCTCTCCCTTATTGATTCTACTTGTTACATCCTCAAAACATTCCAGAAGATTAGTCAAGCATGATTTCCCTTTTCATAAATCCATGCTGACTGACTGCTCCCGTCACTGCTTTCCAAATGTAATGCTATTACATTTTAATAATCGACTCAAGCATCATCCCCACTACTGATGTAAGGCTAACTGGTCTATAATTCCCCATTTTCTCTCTTCCTCCTTTCTTAAAAAGTGTAGTTACATTAGCTACTCTCCATTCCACAGGAACTGATCCAGAGTCTATAGAACATTGTAAAATTATCACCAGTGCATCCATGATTTCTAGGGCCACCTCCTTAAGTACTCTGGGATGCAGACCATCAGGCCCTGGGGATTTATCTGCCTTCAGTCCGAACAGTTTTCCAAACACCATTTCCTGACTAATGTGGATTCCCTTCAGTTCCTCCTTTCCACTAGATCCTCGGTCCCCTAGTATTTCTGGGAGATTGTTTGTGTCTTCCTTAGTGAAGACAGAACCAAAGTACTTGTTTAACTGGTCTGCCATTTCCTTGCTTCCCATTATAAATGCAACTGTTTCTGACTAAGGGACCTACATTTGTCTTCACTAATATGTGACTCTTCTCATATCTAAAGAGGCTTTTACAGTCAGTTTTTATATTCCCACTCCTAATTAACCCCTTTGTCCTCCTCTGTTAAATTCTAAATTTCTCCCAGTCCTCCTGTTTGCTGCTCTCTTGCCGTTGCATCTCTTGAACCAACTCCACATTCAGCAATGCTAATGTTACTCCCGCTCAATTGTTCCTTGAACTCAACTGGCTCATTCTCTCATCCCGTATCTATATATCTACATAAGATATCAATGCTGTGACAAAACAGATTTTACAGCTTGCTCTGTATCTCAGGTATCGTGTTATTCCTTTACATTTGTGAATTGCTTTGCATGGTACTTAAATATCTAGGAGCTGAAATGTCGTTACATTAACAAATCTATTTTCCTAACTGAATTTATAGAGAGCTGCAAGGAAAAGCCTGGGAATTATAGACCAGTGAGCCTAACATCTGTTGTAGGCAAGTTATTGGAGAAGATTCTGAGGGATAAAATATATATGCATTTGGATGGACAAAGGCTGATATGGGATAGTCAGCATGGAATTGTACATGGGAGATCATGTCTTACAAATCTGATTGAGCTTTTTGAAGAAGTAACCAAAACGGTTGCAGAGAATAAAGACATAGTTGTTGTCAAAATGGATTTCAGCACGATATTTGGTGAGGTTCTGTAGGGTAGGCTGCTCTGCAAGCTTAGATTGTGTGGGATCCAGGGAGAGCTAGCCCACTGGATAGAGAATTGGCTTCACGGAAGGAAACAGAGGGAATGGAACATTGTTTTTCGGACTGAAAGCCTGTGACTAGTGGTGTGCCGCAGGGATCAGTGCTGGGGCCATTGCAGTTTGTGGTTATATATCAAATTATTTGGATGCAAATGTATATGGCATGTACATTGTTGTAACTTTGGTGAGAGGGGAAAGACTTAATAATAATCCGAGCGACAAATTGTTCACACAGGGTAGTTGAGGCAGGTATTGTAGCAATATTTAAAAGGCATATGGACAGGTACATGAATAGGAAAGATTTACAGGAATACTAGACCAAGTGCAGACCCGTTGGGTCTGTTCCTCCAATGCGTGGTCGTGGTGGGGGGGGGGGCATACGGCGTCACACGCACTAACCACCCCCACACGCACTCTAACTAGCCCCCCGCACACACGCTAACTACCCCCCTTGATATTATATTAATGTTATTAATTTGCTCCTTTTACCCCATAACCGCCCTATCCACTAATGCATAGCCCCCAACTCGCAGGCGCGTCTAGAGCGGGGGGGGGGGGGGTAGAGAGTAAGGGCAGAGAGAATGCGCAGAGACAGAGAGAGAGAGAGAGAGGGGTAGAGACAGAAGGGCAAGAGACAGAGGGAGAGGGGGGTGGAGGGGAGGAGGAGAGGGAGGGTGGGGTAGGAGGGGAGAGAGAAATGGAAGGAGGGGAGGAGAGAGGGGAGAGAGGGAGAGAGGGGGGCTGAGATGGGGGAAGGGAAGAGGGTAGGGGAGGGGTGGAGGGGAGAAGGGGGTTTAGGGGAGCTGGGGCAGGGGGGTGGGGCAGAGTGAGGGGGAGACAGAGAGGGGGGAGAGGGAGAGAGAGGGAGAGAGGGAGAGAGAGGGAGAGGGGGAGAGAGAGGGAGAGGGGGAGAGAGAGGGAGAGGGGGAGAGAGAGGGAGAGGGGGGAGAGAGGGAGAGGGGGAGAGAGAGAGGGAGAGGGGGGAGAGAAAGAGAGGAGTGGGGCGGGGCTGCGAGCCCGGAGAGATCCGAGACCCAAAGATTCTATAGCCAGCGTTACAGAGGATCAGGCCGCGGACACGGACCGAGAGGAGGTCATCCCCTGTGACGGGTAGAGAGGAGAGGGGAGGAGGTGAGAAGACGGGGGGGGGAGCCGAGTTAGTGAGTGGGCTGCGAACAACGGAGAGAGACAGCACCGGCTTGACTCTCTGGAAACCTGCAGCTGAGTGAGCGGGCGGGCGGGGGATGGGAGGGGCGGGGCTTCACAGGCAGCGTGGAGAAGCTTCAGCACGTGGGTGCCTGTGACCTCGCGATTGAGCAGAACAAAGATCCTATAACGGAGCTGAGATGTAGGATCTTTGCTGCAGAACTTTCTCGATCTTTCTGCGCAATTTGAGCAACGGGGGTGGCGGGGGGGGGGGGGTGCGGGGGGGGGGGGGCGGGGGGGGGGGTGTTGGATTGGGCGGGTGTGGGAGTCCAGCTGCTGGAGGCATGGCGCGAGCGTACTTGGGCTGGCCGAGGGCAGCGGGGAGGGGGGAGGTGGAGGAGAGCCGGGCTGCCAAATGACGAGAGAGAGAGAAGCGGCTTGTGACTCTGTAAACCCACAGCTGGAAGTGCACAGAGCTTCATGAGCTACGCCAACAGTGATGATAAAGTTCAGCGCGTGAGGAGTCGCTGCCCCGATATCTGTAAAACAAAGAAGCTACTGCGGAACACAGCTGTAGAATGTTTGTTCTGCAGAACTTTCTCGATATTTTTGCGCCTTTAATCCACAGCGGCGGGGAACGGGGTCAGGACGCAGATGGGCCTGGATTGGTCGGCATGTGGGCATTGTGACGTCAGCAGCTGGTGAGAGCCGTTTGGATTAAAAAAATAGAGTTTTGTTTGAGTTTTGTGATCAATTTTATTCAAAATCTGGGGAAATAATTGACCAAGGATTGGATTTCCGAACTCATAAGGTAAATCCCTACCGCGGATTTACCGTGGTAAAAGTCTCCGCGTTTTTGCGTCTGGTTTTCGAGGAGATACGTTTCACATGCAAAATCACACACACACATGCACAAACACACACACATGCATACACGCAAACACGCACACACGCGCACACACACACACACACACACACACACACACAGTCTTAAAAGTATATAGATGGGCCAAACGTGTGCAGGTGGAACTCATGTACATCAGGAATCTTTGTCGGCATGGGCAAGTTGGGCCAAAAGGACTATTTTCATTCTGTATGACTCTCTTTATGACCCGAAGCAGGATATTGAATGGAAATATCCCTCTGCTTTTTGAGGAAAGGATCTTTACTCTGTTAATATTGAATTACTATTGATATTATTTTCTTCTGATTTCTATAAACTATTTAATTATAAGATGTTATCAATAGTAAAAGGTTGGCTTGGGGTAGAATAGGTCCCCTTAAATGTCAGCATGACCATTTTTGTGTAGAGCTACAAGAGATGGGGAGATATTAGATGAATATTTGTAATTCGTTTTTACTGACATTGTGAAGTTTTAGATCAGATATGAATTGCCAAAGAGGAGGTATTGCTGGTTCTAAACCATAATAAGGTGGATAAATCTCCAGGGCCTGACCATGTGCCTCCTCGGCAGCAAGAGAGGAAATTGTAGATGCGCTGGCAAAGATATTTGAATCAGCTTTAGCCGCAGGTGAAGTTCTGGAATATTGGAGGATGGCTAATGGGTTGTTAATTGAGATGGGCAGCAAGGACAAACCATGGAATCACAGGCTGGCGAGCCTGACATCAATGGTGGGAAAGTTGTTGAGGGGATTCTTCAAGGCTGACGGTCCACAAACCTGTCTTCATTGATAGGTCGGCGGTGGAGAGCATCAACATCTTCATGTTCCTGGGCATGCATGTCTATGATGATCTGTCCTGGACCCAGCACATTGATGCAGTCATGCAGAAAGCCCATCAATGCATCTACTTCCTTAGAAGATTAAGGATATTCAGTACATCAACAAATACTCACTTGAACTTCTACACATATATGGTTGCGAGCATACTGACTGGTTGCAACATGGCCTGGTTCAGAAATGAAGGAGATTACAAAAAGTGGTGAACATTGCCCGGTCCAACATGGTACTGATTTCCCCACCATCGAAGGGATCTATCAGAGACTCTGCCTCAAAGAGACAGACAGCATCATCGAGGACCCACATCACCCTTGCCGTGCCCTCATTTCACTCCTGCCACTGGAAAATTGGTTCAGGAGTCTGAAACCCATGACCACCAGGTTCAGGAATAGCTTCATTCCAACAACCATCAGGCTATTGATCACTACAAACACTAACTAAACTCTGAACTATGAACTGTCTTGATTGCACAAAGGACTTTGGTTTATGTCTAGTTTTTTTGCACTATATATATATATTTTTTTCCAATTTAAACTTTTGTTGTTTATTACGTTATTTGTGGCATACTATGTTTCCAAATTTTTATGTTGTTGCAAGTAAGAATGTCATAGTTCTGTTTCGGTACATATGACACAGACAGGTTAGGGATAATGAGCATGGCTTTATGCATGTCAAATCACAAACTTGATAGGGTTTTTTTTAAGAGGTCGCCAAGCGGATTCATGAGGGCAGGGCAGAGGACGCTGTCTATATGAACTTCAGCAAAGCCTTCGAAAAACTCCCGCATGGTACTCTGTCTGGAAAGTTAGAGCACATGCAACCCAAGGTGAGCTAGCAAATTGAATTCAAAATTGCCTTGGAGGATGGAATCAAACATAATTGTTGAGAGTTGCTTTCCTGATTGGAGTCCTGTGTTCGCTGGAGAGCCACAGTGGTCAGTGTTGCATGTTATCTACATTAATGATTTGGATGACCATATAGCTAACTTTGTTAGCAAACTTTTTATGACACTAAAATTAGACAGCGAGGAACGACATCCAAGTATACAATAGGGTCCAGATCAGTTGCGAAGGTGGGCCAAGGAATGGTAAATGGATTTTAACTCTGACAAATATAAAATTTTGCACTTTGGTATGTCAAAACAGTGCAGGACTTGCACAGTAAATGGCATTGCTATGAAGATAGTTGCAAAGTAGAAAGATCTGTTAGTACAGGTGCATGGTTCCCTAAAAGTGGTGAGTCAGGTGGATAGTGTGGTGAAGATGGTACTTGGCCTGCTTCCCTACATTAGGAAGGGTATTGAGTACAAACGTTGACTGTTCACGGGCTTAAATTATAGGAAGAGATTGGATAGGCTCGGACTTTTTTATTTTATGAGGTTGAGGTGTGACCTTATTGAGGTAAACAAGATCAGGAGGGACATGGATAAAGTGAACATTTTAGAGTATTTTTCCAAAAGGGTAGAGGACACTAAATCTAAAGGGCACAGGCTTAAGGTGAGAGGGGAAACATTTAAGATGGACCACAGGAGTAACTTTGTCACTCAGATTCTGGAATGAATTGTTGTCAGAGGAAACTACAGTAGCAGATGCAATTGCAATGTTTAATAGACACTTGCACAGTATATATATGAAGGGTTACACAATACTGGTGAGAAAAATGATTCCAAATATAATTCAGTGCTTCAGTAATAAGACAGTGTGCATTTAATTTCTTCTCTTCATATCTAATAAGGAATCATAAAATTTGCTATGTATACCAGCTGCCCTGTAAAGTAAATCCTCAACTAGTTTTCACCATTTAATGGTACTACTTTCACCAGCTCCACTTTCATTCACTCCAGTCCTGAAAAATATCTATTTACATGAACATCAAAGATGTAAATAGTTGTCATGTGGCCTAAACAATGTACATCTTTATTCTATTTTCCCTTCTTCCCACATTGTAGTGCATTTACAAATTGTAAAGTATACCTAGCATGCACTGCACAAACAATTCAATTCAACTTTAATGTCATTGCACAAATACAAGTAAAGGTACAACGAAATGCAGTTTAGCGTTAGTTCGTAGTGATAGCAATATAGAAAAATAAATACAGAATACAATGTGGACGAAGAGACTGGAGAAATCTATCGGCAGGACTCCGAGTTCAGCAATGTGATGGTGTTATTGTAGAAGCTGTTCCTCATCCTACTAATGTGGGACCTGAGGCTCCCGTACCGCCTCCCTGATGGTAGGAGGGCAAACAGTCCATGGTTAGGGTGTGAGGGGTCCTTGATGATCTTCCCGGCCCGTTTCAGACACCGTTTTCGGTGGAGGGCATCCATGGCAGGGAGCGGGGCACCAATGATGTACTGGGCGGTTTTCACCACCCGTTGTAGTGCCTTCCTAACTGCCACGGTGCAACTGCTGTACCATACCGTAAAGCATGTGGTCAGGATGCTTTCGATGGTACAGCGGTAAAAGTTGGTCAGGATCTGGGGGGACAGTTGGGCTTTTTTGAGCCTCCTCAGAAAATAAAGGAGCTGCTGTGCCTTTTTGATCAGCTTTGAGGTGTTGAGGGACCTCAGAATGGCTGCATACTTTAAGCGGTAGTCAAAAGAATAGCAAGGAAAAGGTGGGGCAGAGTCTGCATTCACGTTTTCTGTTTCTTACAATAAATCAAACTGAATTACCATTTTCTGAAGGTTATCAAACATTGGGTTTTTTTGTGCCTTTGGCACGAGATCTTTAGTGAAACAAAACACAGTTGAGGGAACAGCAAATCCAACACCTTTTATGGTGGAGGAATAGAAAGCTATATACAGCACAGCTCAAGTGCAACATTACACTCAACCTCTCATTAACCCACTAAGTTAAGGGGCTGTCCCACTGCGGCGACCTAATCCACGAGTTAAGAAGAGTGTCTACGACCTTCAAACTCGAGGGCACTCGCCTGGAAAACCTCGAGCTGGATCGACCGTCAGCGTTGAAACCGCGAGCTGGATCAACGAACCGCGCGCACACACACACACACAACGCAAAAGCGGGGGCCAGGGAAAGTGGGGGAGGGGTGTCTGAAATTCACACCCACAATGAAGAGGAAGGAAAGATGGCTACACAGTGTTCGGCAAGTCCTTCGGGGGGTGGGGGGTGGAGAAGGGGAGAGAGGGGGAGAGAAGGGAGAGAATGGGAAAGAGGGGGAGAGAAGGAGAGAGAAGGGGAGAGAAGGGGGGGAGAAAGAGTGGAGACACTTTTAAGAAGTATAATAAAGTTTGACGGGCATTTTACCTACCGGTCGGTTTTCCTGGGTCCTGAAAACACCAATGAGGGAACAGCAAATCCCACACCAATCAAAATGCCCGGTCAGCGAAGGAGATTGCCTATGGCTGCCCTCGACTGCCTGTAACTAAATAGAGATCCCACTCCACTGCGAGTTAAAAACAACCATGCCGACCAAATTTTACTCGCGGAAAATTTTCCGCCACCTACCTGAGGCCACAAGTATTCGGGAACTTCCCTCGAGCATGAAGGAGAGTTACAGTGACCTCATAGGACCTCCTAGGACCACGTGTCAACCATGCTGCGAGTTTGAGTCGAGGGCAAACTCGTCTAAACTCACAGATTAGGTCGCCGCAGTGGGACAGCCCCTTTAATGTTCTCTAAACCACTATGGCACATGGAAAATACAGAATGCAGTTGTAAATAATTAAGAAACATTTATCGCTTTCAGCTGTGTCATGGTAAAATGATCTGCTAATTGAATGAGCACCAATATAAAAATGTTGAATTTCATTTTTTACTTTAATAGCTGACAATTTACTTCATAACAGTTTCACAGCTGTTTTGGTAAGCATACAGTGCGTTCCATAATGTTTGAGACAAAGACCCATCATTTATTTATTTGCCTCTGTACTCCACAATTTGAGATTTGTAATAGAAAAGATCACATGTGGTTAAAGTGCACATTGTCAGATTTTATTGAAGGGTATTTTTATACATTTTGCTTTCACCATGTAGAAATTACAGCTGTGATTATACAGTCCCCCAATTTCAGAGCACCCGAACGCCTTCACAAGCGTTTGTAATTGCTCAGGTATGTTTAATTGCCTCCTGATTGCAGGTTTAAGAGAGTTCTCAGCACCTAGTCTTTCCTCCAGTGTATCCATCATCTTTGGAAACTTTTATTGCTGTTTATCAACATGACGACCAAAGTTGTGCCAATGAAAGTCAAATAAGCCATTATGAGACTGAGAAGCAAGAATAAAACTGTTAGAGACATCAGCCAAACTTTCGACTGACCAAAATCAACTGTTTGGAACATCATTAAGAAGAAAGAGAGCACTGGTTAGCTTACCAATCGCAAAGGGACTGGCAGGCCAAGGAAGACCTCCACAGCTGATGACAAAACAATTCTCCCGATAATAAATAAAAATCCCCAAACACCTTTCCCACAGATCAGAAACACTCTTCAGGTCAGGTGTGAATTTCTCAATTTCCACTGTCCGCAGAAGACTTCATGAACAGAAATACAGAGGCTACACTGCAAGATGTAAGCCACTGATTTGCCGCAAGGTTACAGTTTGCCAAGAAGTACTTAAAAGAGCAACCACAGTTCTGGTACTGGCTCACTTATCTTCAATGATGATACAACTGCTGATGGTAGTAGCATATTGAATTCTGAAGTGTTTAGACACATCCTATCTGCACAAATTCAAACAAATGCCTCAAAACTCATTGGCCGGCGGTTCATTCTACAGCAAGACAATGATCCCAAACATACTGCTAAAACAACAAAGGAGTTTTTCAAAGCTAAAAAATGGTCACTTCTACAGTGGCCAAGTCAATCACCCAATCTGAACCCAATTGAGCATGCCTTTCATATGCTGAAGAGAAAACTGAAGGGAACTAGCCCCCAAAACAAGCATAAGTTAAAGATGGCTGCAATACAGGCCTGGCAGTGCATCACCAGAGAAGACTGGTGATGTCTATGAATCGCAGACTTCAAGCACAGGGCCGGCCTCAGGAGGTGCGGGGCCCAATTGGGAAACATTTTCGTAGAAATATAAATAAATAATTATAAATGAGTCGCGTGTCGTGAGTAACATGACAATTCGGGGGAGAGTTCCTTTCACAGCGTGTGGGGAGTCTACCCAGGGGTAAAGTCGCGGGAGTGTTGAGAAGGAGAGGGTCGGGTTCATGCCAGTAACGCTCACTCACCGCTGCACTCCGGGCGCGAAGCCACCACATTGTGGCCGGGGAGGGAAGCAGCTCGCGTGGCTACGAGCGCCCTCCATCACCGGACAGCGGAACCAACTGCCATCTCAGCGCCTTCTGCCGGCCCGCTGACCTCTGGCAGTGCTCTCCGTCTGAACAGTGAGGGGACCAGCTAAAGAGCAAAGATCATAGAGCGGAGTGGGTCAGCGGGTGATGGATAACATCACAGTAGGTACGTTACAAAACTTACCTTTAGCGGTGCTGCAGTTCTGCAGGCAAATAAATAAATTTATATATATATATATTAAAGGACTATTTATATTGAAGGTTACACCATCACCACACTATATATTTATTAATTACATATTTTTAATTGGTTCCTTGCTTTAGGCAATCTCTTGGGATTGAGGATGGTTTGTTTCTACTTTAGGTTACAGATAGACACAAAATGCTGGAGTAACTCAGCAGGTCAGACAGCATATCTGGAGAAAAAGGAACAGGTGATGTTTCGGGTCAAGACCCTTCTTCAGACTGAGAGCCTTCTCAATCTGAAATGTCACCTATTCCTTTTCTCCAGAAAAGCTGCAAGAACCACTAAGTTACTCCAGCATTTTGGGTCTAATTTCCATGTAAACCAGCATCTGCAGTTCTTCCCACACATTGTATAACTGGTGCTAATATAGACTTCTGCAAATGAGCAAGGTGGATGCTGACAGGGTGGACAAATGGGTAGTTTATGAGACAGTGCACTCTTTCTGCTGCTTACACAGTGCTTTTGTGTGCTCCCAAACCATGACGTTAGGGCTCTCAATACCAGCCCAAATTTTCCTTTCTTCATGGATCAGATATTCAGAAGATTGAGAGGGGATGCTGCATTTCCTCAATGAAAATTTGAGTACACTGAATTATAATCTCCCTTTGCCCTAATGTCCTCTAATGATAGAATACAAAATGGACTGGCAGTGTCAGGAGGTTAGTACAGGAGTGAAAACTATGTGGCCAACCTGACAAAGCAACCAGAAATAGTGCTGGAGATGTTCACCTTAGAGAGGATGCTGACATTGCTTTGCTAATCCTGTTTGGAAGATTTTTCAGAACAGCATTGGTGATGGGTTTCCACTGTCTGTGTCCAACAAAATATGAGCAAGTTTTGAACATTTAGTTCAATGATGAAGTATACAAACAATATTAAAATTATTAGAAAAAAAATGATGAAAACAACAAGAAGTGTAACTAAACAGCAACAAATAAGCACTGAGTCTCACATCTGTCAACTGCCAAAGTTCAAAGAAAAGTTGGTGACTGGGTGGCACCATACATGGCAGCCTCGCCAACAGCCTGTCTCGTCCCTTTCTTCTTTTGTTGTTTTTAGTCTGCTTTGACTTGTATGGTTTCATTATTGTTTTATGTGGGGGGTGGGGGTTGGGAGAAACTATTTCTATCTCTTCCCTCAACGGAGATGCAACTTTTTCCATATCATATCTCCGTCCGCACTACAGCCTTATCATCAAGGAGCTGGCAGGCCTTTGTTAGGGATCGACTTCAGGAGCTCAAACCACAGGAGCTTCGACTGCCCCGATCGTGGGAGCTTCCATCGCCCCAACTGCAGAAGCTTCAATCGCCCTGACCACGGGAGAAAAGGTGGAAAGAAGGTTCAAGTTATTTGCCTTCCATCACAGTGGGGAATGTCAGGTCATCGAAAAACAAGATGGGCATGCTGCCTGCACTGGTGAGGACTCGGAGGGAGTACCGTGAGCGCAGTGATCTCAGTGTTTGCGGGGACATCGTTCCATGAGGAGATAACGGAGTCCAGTGCGAGTGTGGATGGCTTTCTGACTGTTTGGGCTGACAGGAACTACAGAGAGAGTGACAGCGGTTGGTGCAACTCTGGTCACATCACGGTGAAGGAGCGTGTGTTTGGCCTGGACATTGAACTGATGGCTGTGGGTTTCCGCTTATGCTGTGTGCCCTGGGAATTCGCACACGCCGCTGTGGTAGCTGTTTAAGTCTATCATTAATCTTAATGTATTTATGAGTCTTGTTGCTTTTTTAAAAATGTATGACTTTATGGCAAATAAAAATTTCACTGTACCTCGGTACAAGTGACAATAAATGACCATTGAACCATTGAAAGCTCATTGCAAAGCATGTCGGGAACTCCTTCTTACAACAGCTTGTAGTTTGAGGGGCTTGCACTATTCCAGAATCATGGTTCAAGGTGATGTTCAGTGAGCTCGCTCACAGCATGCACTTATATAATCAATGCGACCTCGCTATAAAATTTCTACAAACAATAGTTGACTATGTTTTTGGAACTAACTGTGCCTCTTCCTGCCGACAGCAAGAATTGTTTGTTACATAGGCACCAAGCTAGTCTCGAATGTCTGTGGGAAAGAAAAGTTTATCTTGTCTTACCAAGTGTCCTTGCAGCTGCATGTTCAACTTACTGTTCTAAGTGAGCCCAATTATTTTCATAAGCAGCTAGTTATTTTTCTAAATGATGACCCTGCTTTGATATGTTAGCAGACAACACCATTTTAGCTTAAAAACCTGCACCATCTTTGCATTACACTGCTGTAGCTATTTATGCTATTAGAAGCCTATAGGGTGGTATGGGTCACTGCATTTTGAGCCTGGGCTATAGTCTTTGATTTTCAATTACTCTTTTCCAAAATCAAACAAAGGCATGCTGGCACATTGAATGCCAAGGTGAATTTCAATTATGTCAATCATCAGCGAGAGGCAACTCCTGTGATATGGGAATCAGTTCACATTTGTCACGGTCTTGACATGGACCCTTATTGTTGGAGAACAATGGTGCAGAAGAGGCTGGACCTTGGTCTTGCTGAAGGAGACTTTAGTCGTACAGATGGTGTCTTGTATTCTTGTGAATGAATCAACAATGTCTTGGTGCTTGGCCCTCTGAATGTATGCAAATGAAAGTGTCTTCTGCATACAACAACTGAACCACTGAAAATCAAAAAAACTTGGTTGGGGCATGGACAAAGTGAGCCAAAGGGCCTTGTTCTGTGCAGTATAGATCTACGACTCTATGACTCTTAATAGACCTTCACTTCTTACAGGTACAAATCAAACCCTAAACTTTCCCAGACGACACAACTAAAATAAAGATACAAATATTTTAGATGTAAAATTTATAACATTTTGACCTTAATTTCTTCATACAATGAAACTACAATTATCAAACAGATTAAAGGATCTGCAGAACCGATATCATAACCTGCTCTAAAACTACATCCATGATTGAATGGCGGATTAGACTTGATGGGCCGAATGGCCTAATTCTGCCCCTATCACATGATCTTCACAAATATTTATATCCAATGGTTCCTAAACAATATAAAAGACAACTTTAAAACACATGCATAACAACAATAATTCTGTGCACGCAATATAACTTGTTACCTCGTCAGACTATCATACACACACTCAAGATCTTACAATCCCTTTAGAGATACAGCACAAAAACAGGCCTTTTGACCTACCGAGTCCGTGCCGACCACGAACATCCCCAGACACTCGCACTGTCCTATACATTATGGACAATTTACAATGTTACCAAAGCCAATTAACCTACAAACCTGTACATCACTGTATCTCTAAACTTAAAAAAATAACTCCTAAAACCACTTCATCATCTGGTTGTAAACCATTATGGTGAGTTAACTCTCATTCGATGTTGAGGCTAATTGAAAGAGTTTAAGGCAACGATAAGGCTGCTTAACACTGTATATGTTGTTAAGGAAAGTTTGATTGGGGATATTTTGTGGTCTCTTTGTCTAGAATTTCAATTAAGTGGTGATAACATTTCAGGAAATGTACCCAAAACGCCAGTGAACAGGAATCGTGCCTCACTCAGAAAGGAAGTGGTCACAGTACTTATAACTCCTTTGAGAAATTCCAAACTTCCTCACTCCTCCCTTCCACACTGAAAGCAATTTATGTGAGAATACTATTGCTGTTTATTCCAAGATAAATATTTCCTCCCAAGACAATCACTGCAAACTCTGCATGTTGTTTCCACTATTACTTTTTGAATTTCATTTTCATATTTTCCATGTGCTCTTGTGTAGCAGCAGATTTTTATATCGTTCAAGAGATTACTCCCTCTAGCCGCTAAATGAACTACATGGTTAAGGGGAATGTTTTTGTACACATGCAAGCTCTCCGTCGGGAACCTTCAGAGCTTCTTCACAGCTAAATCTTCAAAACACAGTATTTTGATGAATAAATTCTTTATTGTTGATGAGAAACAAGGTACATCCAAACTTCTTCCGACTCGTACACTATAATCTTCATCGAACTCCAGCTTACTGCATGTGAGAAAACTCCTCGTGTCTCCATTACATTTCACATGGTCAAAGGCAATTCCTTCCCCATGCTGGTCCAAAACTAAACTAAAAACTAAGCTTCTGCTCAAGAAAACTAGCTCCAAACACGCTCTAAAATGTCATAAATCCCACCCACAATATAACGGGCAGTCTAAAATTTTAAGACACATGCCATCATTAATGACACACAAAGCAAGCCAAATAGTCACTACATACTGGCCCCTAATTGTTCCGAGTATATAACGAGGCAATTATTAATAAACATCAAAAAAGTAGCCATGAAGGCTTAACATATATCAAAAGCAAAAAAAAAGGGAATTTGAACCCTGTGGCTCCCCGTCGGGGAATTGAACCCTGGTCTCCCGCGTGACAGGCGGTGATACTACCCACTATACTAAGAAGGTAAAAATAACATGCACTATTTATCCGCAATCAGAATTCTTCATCGACTCTTCCATCTTCACTTTCGCCTTCTGGAAGCAAGCATAACTAGGTTATTATACTTATTAAAACTGGTTTTAGTTTAAAGTCGTACCGTGCGGACCAAACCCTTAAAATCAGGCATGATACCCTATATATAGTCCAAAACATAACAGTCCTAAGCTTTGATAACATGAAATGTCTTCCTCCAGGAAAGGCCATTGTTTCAAGTCTTCATGTCTTGGTATATTTTGACGACCAACAGGCATAGTTCCATGTGTAAACACTTCAGATATTGGTATAAAATGATCTTCATGCAGACCGGATATTTCCATAATCGTAATGTAATGACTCTTGCTCCCTTTATCTTTAGTCATGGTACGTAATCAAATCTTAGTCTCTTCTGTAATGTTCAGGCTTCTCGTGAGGTTTTCTGTGCAAAAGGTAGTCGAACTTCTGTGATCCAGAAAAGCATATGTTCGCAAAGCTGTATTCGTTTTACTATTCCTCACCTCTACTGGTAAGATAGAAAAATTACAAGCTTCAACCCCAGCCCCAATATAAGCAATTACGTGAGGCGAGGTGATAGCATCTCTAGTAGTTGGCTTCTTCTTCTGTTCCATTTCCTCCAGTTCATCCTCTTATATTTGCTCTGATAACTCTTCATCTATTTGTTCCAGTTCTTCTTCTTCCCAATACTCTGGTAGCTCTTCTTCAGTGTGAAGTGCTTCAGGATGACATTGCCTACACTTATAACAAATCACTAGACTAAGTGGGACCCGTTGGGTCCCAGCATCACACGGGAGGGCTGGGCCACCAACGCAATATTCAACCTCCCACCAATTCCAATATTGGTGGCCAGTTGGGGGGTGGGGGGTTCCGTAGCACTAGTATGGGTGTTGTGGGCTGAAGGGACTGGTTTCCAGAGGGCTAGTATGGACATTGTGGGCCAAATGGACTCTTGGGCTGCCGGATCAGTCACTCAAGCCTGTTGTGCTAGCAGCTCACACACTCACGGCTGGTGGGCTGGCAGTTGACTCACGACTATTCCTTGAAATTCTATTTCAAGCAGGGTGCAAGGCCACCAAGTTCAAGTGCAGTTTCATACCACTTCATGCAGGGTGCAAGGCCACCAAATTCAAGTGCAGTTTCGTACCGTTTCAAGCAGGGTGCAAGGCCACTAAAACCAGCGAGTCGTGACCTCTCCCTCCTCCATCTTACAGAGACTTAGCCACACCCACACTTCTGGGTTTTATAGCCCCTCTCCCCTCCCACCAGAAGGGGCGTGGTCTTCATGGCATGATTGACAGCAGAGAGAATCTCAACATTTTTTAAACACTAATAACTCTTTTATTTTTCATCAATGGGAAAAATCCTCGGCACCTGATGAGCGGAGTGGGACTCTGAGTACGATGGCCAAAAATCACAGCTGTACGTGGTAGCGTATTTTTCAAAAATCAATATAAAGCGCAAACAGGAAGTGGTCAAGATTAGACTTCTAATTATATAGAAGGCAAGACAACTTTAATTAGGCAAGGCAACTTTAATTAGGCATGGCAACTTTAATTAGGCAAGGCAACTTTAATTGGGCACGGCAACTTTAATTGGGCAAGGCAACTTTAATTAGGCGACACAACTTTAATTAGGCAAGGCAACTTTAATTAGGCAACACAGCTTTAGCATTTCCAAACCAAAGGCAACACAGCTTTAGCATTTCCAAACCAAAGGCAACACACCTTTAGCATTTCCAAACTATATTTTCAAACCATATTAAGGGCACTGACAGGTCAGTAAAACCACTCACAGTTTAGTAGACATGTGTTCAGTGTTATTCACAGCTCAGACTGAGAGAAGTGACTCTGTCGCTCCCCCATCTTGCAGAGACTGACTGAGGCACTCAACAGTTCCGGGTTTTATAGTCCCTCCGGAAGGGGCGTGGCCTTCAGGAGAGAGAGAGACTCAACATTTTTTTAAACACTAATAACTCTTTTATTTTTTAATCCATGGGAAAAATCCTCTTGTCCTGCGCAGGGGAGGGGGACTCTAAGATGGCCAAAAATCACAGCCGTAAGTGGCAGTGTTTTTTCTAAAGTCAATATACAGAACAGGAAGAGGTCAAGATCAGACTTTTAGTAATATAGATAGGACTCTTACAGTCTCTCACCATATGTTCTTTTTTCAAACATCCAAAACAGATTCCCTTCCCTTTCAAGAAATCCATCTTTTCTTCATATTCTTTCATCTTGAATCTTCGACACCATCTTGTGGTGTGACCAACTTCATCACATAACAAACAAAACACTATTTGCTTGCTAGTAGATACATTTCCTTTCATTCTATCAGTCTTTTCCACAGATCTGGTCGTGATAGCAAAACTACTTCTCATATATTCTGATATTTCTTCAGTTTTGGTAAAGGTAGAACCTTTGTTTGTTGCAATCGGTTTATGATCTTCAATAGTCCCGTAGTGTGGCTCTAACATGTACCGTACTTCCCTTTCTAAGAATTCCACCAGGTCTGGTAGCCTGGCTACTTGCTTCCTTTCATCCATTATTCTGCCTGCTTCATATCTCCACCTCGCTCTCATTCTTTTGGGCAACTTGCTAATGATGATTCTAGTATTAATCGCAAGGTTCATTTCCTCCATGTGGCCGAGATTTCTCATCGAGCTGCAACAACCTCTCAGAAATATAACATATTTACTCAATGTCTTCCCATCTTCTGGCTTGATTTCTTTCCAAGCATGGGCCTTCTCCATGTATGCGTTAGCAATCCTCTGTTCATTGCCAAACTTTTCTTTAAGTAAAACTTTTCTCGCCTTTTATCTTATGCGTTCTTCCCATGACGGCTGTGAACATTTTGTATCTTTGCAACCTCTTGGCAGAGGTTCCATAGTTGACTCATCTTAGATTTCACTTTGATTGCGTTCTGTACTGATTCCATTAGTTTCTTCTGTTTCTCAATTAATCTAGTAACTTGTTTCCCTAATTTGTTTCTCTCCTTCTCTGTTTTTTTCAAGTAAGTAACATGTGTATTATCTGTTTCTTCTCGATTCATGAGTTTTCTGCAGCTTTCAATTGACCCGTTGCCATATCGAGTTTTCTTCCTTCTTAGTTTATCTCACGCAGGCAGGTTGTCCTTGACTAAGCTTGACTTCGCTACCTTGTGGTTCCTCACGCGTGGCTCTTTCTTCATCTTCTAGCTCCACGAATTTAAAGAGGTCTTGGCAGATTGCCAAGTCTTTAATTGAACAAACAAAGTCTTCCCAGAATTCTGCTCCAACTTTGTGTAAACATTGAGTGGCTATTTGGAAAACAATTCGCTCAGAACTATAACAAACTGATATTATAGACAACATCTCATCAACACCCATGGGCTTAAAGATGATGATAGTTCAAAAGGAATGCGTGTTATCAAGAGTTCAAAACAATCCAACGACGAAATGGCTGGAATCTCCAGACAGTGGGAAAACACTTTCTGGCTCTTCTTCGTTTTAAATTAAAGCTTGGCAGCTTCAAAATTCAAGGAAATAATAGTCGATTTTACTCACAATATCTGTTATAATGTCTTCAGATCGTCAGATAAGTTGTGAGGCTGTCGATAGCCATCTCTAGTCGAGATCTATTGTCTTCAGTTCCTCTGCCGGAACCGGTCTTCTGGCCAAAACCTCTTTCGAGATCTTAGCCAAATCTTCTGTCCCACTCTCTGGGACTGGTATTCACCCCACTGGTCGGTGATATCCTTTGACTTAATATAGCGGCAGATTTTTATATCGTTCGAGAGGTTACTCCCTCTAGCCACTAAATGGACTACATGGCAAAGGGGAATGTTTTTGCACGCATGCAAGCTCTCCATCGGGAACCTTCAGAGCTCCTTCACAGATAAATCTTAAAAACACAGTCTTTTGATGAATAAGTTCTTTATTAAGTGTTGTAAAACAATAAGGTACATCCAAACTTCTTCTGAGCCAGTTTTGGTCCCCTAATTTGAGGAAGGACATTCTTCTATTGAGGGAGTGCAGCGTAGGTTTACAAGGTTAATTCCTGGGATGGCAGGACTGTCATATGCTGAGAGAATAGAGCAGCTGGGCTTGTACACTCTGCAGTTTAGAAGGATTAGAGGGGATCTCATTGAAACATATAAGATTGTTAAGGGCTTCGACACGCTAGACGCAGGAATCATGTTCACGATGTTGGGGGAGTCCAGAACAAGGGGCCACAGTTTAAGAATAAGGAGTAAGCCATTTAAAACGGAGACGAGGAAACACTTTTTCTCACAGAGTGGTGGGTCTGTGGAATTCTCCACAGAGGGCGCTGGAGGAAGGTTCTCTGGATGCTTTCAAGAGAGAGCTAGATAGGGCTCTTAAACATAGCGGAGTCAGGGGATATGGGGAGAAGGCAGGAACGGGGTACTGATTGGGGATGATCAGCCATGACCACATTGAATGGCGGTGCTGGCTCGAAGGGCCGAATGGCCTACTCCTGCACCTATTGTCTATTGTCTATGACTTGTACACTATAATCTTCATCGAACTCCAGCTTATTGCATTAAACATTAGAAAACTCGTGTCTCCATTACACTTCGCATGGCCAAAGGGTAAACCTTCCCCATGTTGGTCCAAAATTAAACTAAAGACTAAGCTTCTGCACAAGAAACTTAGCTCCAAACACACCCTAAAATACGTCATAAATCCCACCCACAATATAATGGGCAGTCTAAAATTTAAAGACACATGCCATCAATAATGACACACAAAACAAGCCAAATGGCCACTACACTCTGTACAAAGGAACACATTGCTCATCAGGAGAAAAATAGCAAGATTTCAATAGTCCTGGTTACAAAAAATATTTCAGTCCCTAACTTTATCCCCTGCAGTAATTAGGATTGCTGATTCAGTATTAACTTGTTATTATCAATGAAGACAACGCAACCGAAATTCCACCAAAATGGTTTAAGTATCAAATGTCTCCGTAATCTCACAAATTAGGATGTCACAATATATTTTGTAAATTTATTAAATGATACATTTTCCATAAATAAAGCATTTGCAATTCCAATAGGCTTAATCATATAATCAGTATAATGTTCATGGCTAAGCTTAAAATATAAGTAAGGCAAGCTCAGTAAATTAACCTGCTCTTTCGCCATGGTTGGAAAATAAAATTATTAACAAAAGAGCGATATATTGGTAGCACTCTTATCTGAGTCAGGCATTTGTAGACCTAGCTATAAATAACTATTGAAGCATCTATTGCAAGTGGTGTGACACCGCCAAAGTTGTGAGGAAATACAAAGAAGCTTTATGGGTGTCCTGGCCAATTTTTATCCTCAATTAATGCCCAAAATATTAACTAGTCTCTCTTGTGAACAAAATAAACTAGTTAAGTGCTAAACTGGCAGTATGTCACAAATAAATTGTCGGCCATATTTCCTACACTTGATCATGTGACCCACATATATGCTCTGTGGCTTTAGACTGAAAGGTAAGTAGATAATGGAACTTCTCAGTGATCACCAAACTGCTGAATGTTTAAACACCAACTGGCTAGCAATGCAGGTCTTCGCCATGTCACTAAATGCTAAAACTCCTACTCTGGATTTGATGAGTAGACATATTCCAAAAGTGATCAGGCTCTGCTAAGATTTTTTGGCACACTTGGATGGAAAAATGTCTCTGCGTCAAAGAAAAGACTCAAAATGTGTATGGGACTTGGAGATGGTATGGGTGTAGACATATGGGAAAACTATTCCGCAAGGCCACGTATAAATGTCCTATAATTCCTGCTAATAACAACCCTTCAACAAGTTGAAATGCAGATATTACCTACTCATATTTAACATTTTGAACAAACTCTAATGAAACAATGATGAAGACAGAAACCACGTATCATTAAAATGTCGTACTGTTAAAAACAGTAATTTTGATCAACAATAAGATATTATTGCCTGAATCATACATTGCTTATAATTCATCCTTTTAGCTAATTCTAAGTTGATCCAGTTAACAATAATTAATAATAATTAGTAATAATTAGTATTAAAATATAAAATATTATATAACAATAACAAGATAACTACTCAATTCTCATTCTAAATTCGAGACAGTCCTTAAGTATAGCAATTTAAAGTTCAATTTCTTCTCTGTGGGGTAACAATATCCGGTATCGTCAGATGTATATTGAGTGTTGAATGTTATTCAATCCTCAATCTCACCCTTGCTCTCGATGTTCTCAGTGTTCTCAAAGTTCTTTGCAAAGTCGAAGGCATCTATGTGTTTGGTGAAGAAGTATTCCTGCTTGTCATAGGTGATTCTCAATGTTGCTGGTAACATCAGTCCATATCTCAGGTTTTTTTATGTAGTAGTCTTCTTGTGTCTGTAAACAATGCTCTTTTCTTGGCGACCTCCGCAGGGTAATCTCGAAATATACTGATCTTATCTCCTTCAAATTTGCGATTTCTGCTGCGAACGATTTTCTTCATCATATCATCCAAAACATGGTCATACTCCACCTTCACTATTAATTGTCTCGGAGGGGCGTCTGCCCTTGGACGGCGTCTCAATGCTCTGTGTGCCCAAGCAAGTAAAGGTGCTCGATCCAGATTTTAAACTTTCTTCTATAGATCTGCAGCAAATTCACGGGGGTCACGGTTCCCCTCTCTGCCTTTTATTAATGAAAATTTTGGAGGTTTACTCCTTGATACTTTTGACTGATCATTGACTAATATTTTTGCTATACGAGACTAATATTTCACTTAGAGACTAATCATTTTTCCACGTGGAATATAACCATTGTTTTCCCTCCCCCATGTATTCTTTTTATTGAAATTGAAGCTTTTCTTTTAAGGAAAGTACGGAGATAGTAATATTTGTTTTTACCAACAGCTACGGAAGTCCTTAGATGTTTAGCCACATTAGGGTGGCTATCACTAACTGTGCTAACTATAGATGTAGTTTTTTTTTCTTTCTTTTACACTTTACTAATATAACACTTTTTTACCTTTTCTATTTTATATTATATAATTTTTATTTTGAATGGAATTATAGTTTATTTAAGGAGATACGTCCGAGAGGAAAATCTACTAAAATTCATCTATCTGATGTTCGGGTGTAAGGGAGGGTTTAATGTGCTGAACCATCTGCTCTATCATAGACCACCTTAATCATAAGATGCAATACGTAGATATGAAAACTGGGGGTGAAGGAATTAAATTCTGTAGTTGGAATGTTAAGGGAATTAATGAACCCATTAAGAGAGGTAAAGTATTAGCTCATTTAAAATCGCTTCAAACAGATATAATATTCCTCCAGGAAATTCATCTTAAAAAGGAAGCGCAACACAGATTGAAAGCAAAATGGATTGCTAAAACGTATCACTCTTCATTCACACGTAAATCTAGAGGGGTTGCAATATTAATCCGTAAAGGTATACCTTTTAAACATATATCAACTATAGAAGATATTGACGGCAGATATATTGTATTAGTAGGTGAGTTATACTAAAAAAAAGTGACTCTTCTTAATGTATATGGGCCAAATTTTGATAGCCCATTGTTTTTCAAGAGAATATTCAGTACTATTCCGGAATGCACACAATATAAGTTAATAATTGGTGGAGACTTAAATTGTACACTAGATTCTTATTCAGACAGATCATCAATTCAAAGAAAATTAAAATCTCAGTCAAATGAATTTTTAAATTCATATATTAATACTACCAACATCAAAGATGTCTGGAGAATTGAAAATCCATCCGGACGAGAATATTCATTTTACTCACCGGTACATAGAACTTATTCAAGGATAGACTATTTCTTAGTAGATTCTAAACATATCCCATTCACCTACAACTCGCAATATCATACCACTATAATCTCGGACCATGCTCCATTAACATTTATGATTAAACTAAACGGAATGGACAAGAAACAGACACAATGGAGACTTAACCCTAAAATATTAAATGAAAAGGTATGTTATGAATACCTTGTAAAACAGATTAAAATGTTTTTCGAGGCTAATGACCACCCTGGAATTTCTGCTTCCTTTCTTTGGGAAACATTTAAAGTATTTACACGAGGAGCATTAATCTCCTCCCAGGCATTTCTTAATAAAGAGAATAGGGCTAAACAAAAGACATTGGAAATGGAAATAATGCAATTAGACATAGAAAATGCAGTAGCACCTTCTATGGCAAAACACAATAAAATTGCAGCACTGAAATACAAGTTAAATAAAATATACTCAGACCAAGTTATAAAACTTTATCAACATACAAAACAATTAAACTTTGAATTTGGTGATAAACCACAAAAATTATTAGCACGTCAGCTTCGTAAACTGGACAGGGAAAAAACAATTTATAAAATTAGATCAGACAAGGGAAAAATATTAACACTACCTAAAGATATTAATGACAGGTTTTCACAAGACTATCTAAAACTCTACTCAACTAAAGTGACAGAACAATCAACAGGAATGGAAACATTTTTACAGAAATTTAATCTTACGGGTTTAGATTTGCAAGAGTGAGAACTACTAGGTGCTGAAATAACGATAAAAGATATTGAAGAATCAATTAGATCTTTAAAAAACGGAAAGGCCGCTGGCCCTGATGGCCTAAGTTCTGAATTTTAATTTTTAAATTATGATCTGATTTCCCCACGTTTACGGACATTGTATAAACACGTTTATACTCAACAGAAACTCCCAGAAACTTTAAACAAATCTACAATAATACTTATACCAAAAACGGACAAGGATCTGGAAGATATAGGTTCATATAGAGCAATAGCTCTCTTAAATACTGATCAGAAAATATTAACTAAAATCCTATCTCATACATTGAGTTTAGTGATTAATAAATTAATACACCCCGACTAAACAGGTTGTATTCCAAAACGTTATTCATTTTACAATTTGAGATGACTATTTAATATTATATACTCAAATAGAATTGTTAATGCAGACCTTGCAATTATTTCGCCAGATGCTGAAAAAGCATTTGATCAGGTAGAATGGTCATATTTATTTTCGGTGATGGAAACATTTCAATTGGGAGAGAAGTATTGTACATGGGTTAAACTTTTATATTCTAACCCAACAGCTAAAATACTAACAAACCAAATGTTATCAACTAAATTTAATCTTTCTAGAGGTTGTAGACAAGGATGTCCGCTATCCCCATTATTATTTGCTCTTGCAATTGAACCATTAGCAGAAAGTGTCAGAGCTCATCCTGAAATACATGGGTATAATACTAAAGATATTATTTTACATGAATAAAATGTAAGATTGAGAATATTGTGAATACTCCAGTAGATGAATAAACTCATTATGATAATAAACCATACAACACAAGAGCTTTAACATCCTAGATTTGAAATAGTGTAGAAAAAAAACAATTGCTACCATGCATCAAATACAATGTTGAAAGCTATTTAATTTATGCACAAAATCCTATCTCTATGCAGCTCTTTTCTCTTGTATCTGATCCATCTCTCTTTGAGGAAGAACCAGTTAACATCCAAAACTGGCAACTAACAGTCAAAATAGCCCAGTAACACTCGACAGACACAAAAAGCTGGAGTAACTCAGCGAGACAGGCAACATCTCTGGAGAGAAAGAATGGGTGATGTTTCGGGTCGAGAGTTCCTTCCTGCATACCTAGTAACTCTCTGCTGTTACTGCCTGCCCTGCCACTCAGATCACTATCTCAGCAGAAATGGAGAAATCAACCTGTTCACAACACTGTCTGATAGTGTTGCTATTCCAGTTCAGTGGAATCATCAGGATTCATCATCTTTGCATTATTCAAATGACACAATGCTAAAATCGCCGAAGAGTATGCATGCATTGCATACTTATAATGTGAGCTCAAATACCAGCCATGGCAACCTTGTGTTGACCAATAAACACAGCTGATCACATTGAATGCAAAATAATTATATCCAATGAACAGTAGCATGTTTTGGTCAAATTTGGCAGAAAAGTGCCTCATATATATTGGCTAACTTCATCTGAAGCACTTTTTAAACATAGTCCCATGATTTACGCTCACTCCCATACTTAATTTACATTTCAAGCATACGCAAGAATATATCTTTTTAGTTTAGTTTATTACTCTCACATGTACCAAGGTACAGTGAAAAGTTTTTGTTGTGTACTATCCAGTCAAAGAAAAGACAGTACATGATTACAATCCAGCCGTCCACATTGCACTGATAAAAGATAAAGAGAATAACGTTTAATTCAAGATAAAGTCAAGTCAAGTTTATTCGTCATATACACATAGGGGATGTGCAGTGAAATCCCGTAGTACAGGTACGGGTCCATGTTGCGAGGGAGGAAGGCACAGATGTGTTTCTTCACCAGCCTCTCAAAGCATTTCATGACTACCGAGGTGAGGGCCACCGGACAGTAGTCATTCAGACAGGCTGGGGAGGCATTCTTTGGTACAGGTACAATGGTGGATTTTTTGAAGCAGGAAGGGACTACGGACTTGCCCAGGGAGAGGTTGAATATTGTAGTGAGCACCAGAGCTAGCTGCGTAGCACAGGACTTAGGTACTTGCCCCGAGATTTCATCGGGGCTTGCAGCTTTCCTCTTGTTCACCTGTGTCAGAGCCCTCCTCACATCGTGCTTGGACAGCAAGAATGTGTGCTCATTCCTCCCATCAGCTTCGTTAGCCAGCCCGCTGGTGGTATTGTTGATAGTCGGCAGACCTGGGGTGGTGTTGCCCATCTCGAACTGAGCGTAAAAAGAGTTCAGGTCATCAGCTAGGGAGGTGCCGGCACTTGCGGATGAGGGTGGGGTGCTCCAGTAGTTGGTTATAGTTCGTAGCCTCTGCCACAGGCGTCTGGTGTCCTGCTGCTCCATCTGTGACGCCATCTTGTCCCTGTACCTCCTTTTTGCGTCCTTCACTGCCCTTCGCAGTTGGTAGGGCTCTCTCTTGTAAATATCCATGTTTCCTGATGCCAGGCCAGAGTTGTAGGCAGCGGTGCGAGCATTCAAGGCAACACGAACGGACCTATCTACCCAGGGTTTTTGATTAGGAAAGATGCTAACCCTTACCGTGGGGACGATGTTGTCGGTTATTGTGGCAATGAAGTCCGTGACTGCTTCCGCAAACTCACTGATGTCGCTGGAACTTGCTTGGGACATATTCCAGTCGACATCGCTCAGTGCGTCTGGTGTCCAATAAAGTCCAATAAAGACAGACTGAACGCATCTCTGGAGAGAAGAAATGGGTGAGGTTTTGGGTTGAGAAGACGGGTCTTGACCCGAAACGTCACCCATTCCTTCTTTCCAGAGATGCTGCCTATCCCGCTGAGTTACTCCAGCTTTTTGTGCATCTTTGGTTTAAACCAGCGTCTGCAATTCCTTCCAACACAAAGACTGAAGATAGTTCAAAGGTCTCCAATGATTTAGAGGTGTGGTCAGGACCGCCCTCTAATTGGTGAGAGGTTCTAATCAGGTTCAGTGCCTGATAACAGTTGGAAATAAACTGTCCCTAAATCTAGAGGTATGTATTTTCAAACTTACGTACCTCTTGATGGAAGAGGTAAGAAGAGGGAGTGACCAGCATGAAATTTGTCTTGATAATGCTGGTGGTCTTGCCAAGGCAGCATGAAATGCAAATGGAGTCAACGGAAAGGAAGTTGATTTGTTTAGGAATGAATTGCAGATGCTGGTTTAAGCCAAAGATAGACACAAAAGGCCAGAGTAACTCAGTGGGAGAGGCAGCATCTCTGAAGAGAAGGAATGGGTGACGTTTTGTATTGAGACCCTTCTTCAGAATGGTTAGGGATAAGGGAAACGAGAGTTCATTGTTCTTTATCTCTCCACATCACCGTCTCTATCTCTCGTTTCTCTTATCCCGTTTCCCTAACCAGTCTTGACTCGAAACGTCACCCATTCCTTCTCTCCAGAGATGATGCTTGTCCCATTGAGTTACTCCAGCATTTGTGTCTAGGTTGATTTTTATGATGGTCTGGGCTGCGTCTACAATTCTCTGTAATTTCTTGCGGTCTTGGAAGGAGCTGCTCCCAAACCACACTGCGATGCATCCCAATAAAATGCTTCCGACAGTTCATGTGTAGATGATAGCGAGGGTTGTTGGGGACATGCTGAACTACCTAAGCTGTCTATGGAAGTTGGGACGTTGGTGTGTATACTTGCCCATAGATTTGATGCATCATTATCAAATGATGACATACTCCACCATCAGGAAAAAAAGGCTTGTGATTAATGCTGATGCTATCAGTGTGCACAAAGGTTGGTTCAGCATGGACTTGGCCTATCAGTAGCCCGAGTCAGGCATTAAATGGGCTGAATTAATGAATTCCAACCAGTGCATGTTGTGTTGGCAACTTACATGCCAACATTTTTCTTTCAATGTCATTTTGCAAGGATGTCTGAAATTCACAATGTGTAGGAAAGAATTGCAGATGTTTGTTTCAATTGAAGATAGGCACAAAATGCTGGAGTAACTCAATGGTACAGGCAAACATGAGAGACAGACATGAAAGATGCTGCCTTTCCCGCTGAGTTACTCCAGCATTTTGAGTCTATCATCGATTTTGAAATTCTAAATGTACCTACAGTAGAGTAGCAATGCTTGAGAACTTTAAAATATTTTATCTTTAGAGGCATACAACCTGATATCCAGTCACAAATCAGAACTAGATACTCTTATGTGCCACAATATGTGAAGAAGGGTCTCGACACGAAACTTCACCCATTCCTTCTCTCGAGATATGCTGCCTATCCTGCTGAGTTACTCCAGCATTTTGTGCATGTCAGTGAAGCTTTTTAGTGCAACTAGGTTGATGTATATGAAGTGAGATTAAGGCAAGTAAGCAAAAACACAGTCTTGACATAATGTCGCAAGGCTCAAGGGTTTTGGGTGGTGAAGATGAACAAAATGCACAGATTAAAAGTCATAACATATTCCTATTTAGATCCATCCTTCTAGGCAATGAGTTACAGGGAAAAGATAAAATAGGAATACATTTCATTAACTCAACTACATATGCATTTACTTTCCTGGCTTCTGATTCCAAGCATCTGTGGTTCAGGATTTCCTTTGAACAGCTAAACTACTTTTTAAACTAACTCCCTTATCCTCACATTTCTGTGTACCTTTGAATCTTTTCTCTTCCCCCACTCCCATCCCCCCGCCCCAACTCCCATTTTAACTTTCTGGATAAAGTAGAGGCACAGTTCTTCTCTGTTCAGAGATTCACTAATTGACCTGCCAACCAGCTTGACAATTCCCTCTGGATATTCTCAGCAAACCTCTTGTATGTTGGACCCTTTTCTGAATAGAATTACCTCCATTGTAACACTGCAGTTACTTTATAAGGCCATCAAGGATGAGATATGCTTTGCCTCAAGCTCTTTCATTTCAGATAATTAGAGTTGTTGACTCATTAAAACATCAATCTCTCCTGCCTCAATGTTATAGTCACCATCTTCTTAAACCTGCCCAGATTTAGTTTATTTAAAATACAACACTTGAACATAACTCTTTCCAGAATTGTCAATGAAAGAAAAATCACATATCCTATAACGTGACACTGCTCAAAGGTATGCCGCTTTTCCCACAGATATTAATGACTTACTTTGGTCATGTAAATGACACAGCATATAAATTCTCTGGTGATACCAAGCTGAAAAGGCCAAATGTAGTCCCTGTTATTCAAAGCCCAAGTATCTAAGATGTTTTAAGTAAAATAAATTTAGTTTGTTCCAAATTTTGGCACCAAAAGCAGTTCACCACCAATAAGGTAGCATTTCTATTCGGGATGCAGTAAAAATAACATCTTGTAGGCTTTTTTCTGGCAATCACATAATAATTAGAGATTATCTTATGCTTTCTATTGGAGGATGTCAGACCAGTGCATCTTGGAGGCACTCAGAAAAATAATACCTTAGAACGATGACATGATACAAGGTAAATCCAAATTTGTAGTTGAAAGGTTCTGGATGAATGTTGGTACTGAAGAATCACAAGAATAGTGGCTGAATGTTCTCCTCCTTTGTTGTAATTTCTATCATTCTATAAAATCTTTCCTTTAGCAGATTGTGAACGCAGAGAGCTGGGCTAAGAATAATGGTGATGAGCTCATTCAGGTCAATGTGCTTTACAAGAACAAGCTCAATGGCTTTTATGAAATTCTATTGTGTGGTTCAGGTCAGTCATGGCATTAGATACTCAAAACCTTAATAAGTTTTGACTGGCTTTTCCAATTCAGAACTATCACTTTCATAAAAAACAAAGAGACAAGAAATAGGAACAGGAGAAAGCCATTTAGTCTTTACAATCTGCTCCAATATCCTTCAAGATCAGTACAGATCTCCTCAATGCCACTTTAATGTGTGCATTCCGCTCAATTTCCTGAGCATTCAGAAAACTATTAATGTGTAGGAAAGAACTGCAGATGCTGGTTTAAATCAAAGGTAGCCACAAAATACTGGAGTAAGCAGGACAGGCAGCATCTCTGGAGAGAAGGAACGGGTGATGTTTCAGGTGGAGACCCTTCTTCAGACTGAAGATATGAAGAAGGGTCTCGACCCGAAATGTCACCCAGAAAATTATTCATCTTTGTTTCTAGTTTCCCCTAACTTCTCCAGCATTTTTTTCCCAATATTTATTTTGTTCAGTTCTCTGGCAATTCTGGCAAATGTGTTTGTGTTTTCTTCTATGATGATGAAGACAAAGTAGGTGTTTAAAGTTGATGAATTCCTCTACCATCTCCTTAAAACCCCACAATGAACTCTCACATCTTTACTCTCAAAGGAATTATACATAACTTGAGTTTAGGGGCAATGGGAAACTGACGATATTCATCACCTTAACAATAAAATTGATTGGAGAGTCTGACAACGCCAAATAATTGCAGTTGATCGTGGCTGTGGTGAATTTCAACAGATTTGATAACTAACTACTGTTTCATTCATTGTTAGCAGTCATGTATGTACCAGTAAGTGATTGGGACACCATTGTTTATGATGCAAATCAAGATTTATTAGCACTATTATTTAAATTAATTGTGGAGCAGTCATAACTCCTTTCGATTTTTCAAATGAACTGTGTTGGTATGGCGAGAACTCTCAACTGAGCCAGAAAGTAATGGATTCAGGGGTCATTGCAAAGACTGAAGCCCAAAAGTCAAGACCAACATCCCGGTGTAGAACAGAAGGAACGCTGATATTATCATATCAGGGCAACTGTCTTTCAGATTGAACTTTTGGTTGAAATTCATCTGCACCTCTCAAGTGGAAGTGCCAACTTTTATACCAAGCTGAATAGGATACAAAGAAAATCCAGTTTTATACACTGTGCAATTACTATCACTGAAAAACAGATTATCTACACATAAAATCACATGATTGTTTGATGTGTATAAACTAGCTGGCCCATTCCAACATCACTACTGCATTAAAATACACAACAAAACACGAGGCATCTTGAGATTGTGCTAGGTGCTACATAATGCAAGGCAATATTTCATTTTATTCTTCACAAATCACTCCTCCACCTTTGGGTATCTAATTTCACCATCCTCTGCTTGTCTTCTCAACCTGGTGCTCCATAGAATTACTCACAATAATGTCAATACTACAATAGAAGCAAAAACACACAGCTGCACTCAACCTTTGTAAATTTATGGGCCTGTCTAGGGTTCTCATTTAACTTTTTTCCCCTGTTGCCAGCCAGGCAACCTTGACAGCATTTTAGGTTGCCAAATGACAATTTAGGTGGTCATTTAAGACTGTTTGCATGACGCATGCGATAATGTGCTCGGACGAAGTGCATAGTTACCAGTCAGAATTATGCTCAATGAAGCATTCACATATTATGTTCAAGAAGGAACTGCAGATGCTGGAAAATCGAAGGTAGACAAAAGTGCTGGAGAAACTCAGCGGGTGCAACAGCATCTATGGAGCGAAGGAAATGGGCAACGTTTCAGGCCGAAACCCATCAGTCTGATGAAGGGTTTCGGCCCAAAACGTTGCCTATTTCCTTCGCTCCATAGATGCTGCCGCATCCACTGAGTTTCTCCAGCACTTTTGTCTACATTCACATATTATTTCTGCTTCAAATAACTCACAAACTAAACATATTCACCAATCAAGACATGATATATACCACAATGACATGCAGTAAAATTATAATACAATATCTCAACTCTTTTTACACATTGCAATTAATGCAATTTCTATTAATTCTTTCCACTTCCAAACAAAAATGTGGTTGGATTATTCAGCATATGTTCAACCTGTGTCAATAAATCCTGGACCATGGTAACATATATTCTTAACCATGCACACTACAGATTGATGCAAGCAAGTTTTCAGGGATAAAATTGGTCCATTGGAGAGACCGAGTGGACAGCTATATGCAGAGCCAAAAGAGATGGGGGAGATATTGAACAATTTCTTTTCTTCGGTATTCACCAAGGAGAAGGATATTGAATTATGTGAGGTAAGGGAAACTAGTAGAGTAGCTATGGATACTATGAGTTTCAAAGTAAAAGAAGTACTGACACTTTTGAAAAATATAAAAGTGGATAAGTCTCCAGGTCCTGACAGGATATTCCCTAGGACATTGAGGGAAGTTAGTGTAGAAATAGCCGGGGCTATGACAGAAATATTTCAAATGTCATTAGAAACGGGAATAGTCCCCGAGGATTGGCGTACTGCGCATGTTGTTCCATTGTTTAAAAAGGGTTCTAAAAGTAAACCTAGCAATTATAGACCGGTTAGTTTGACTTCAGTGGTGGGCAAATTAATGGAAAAGATACTTAGAGATAATATATATAAGTATCTGGATAAAGAGGGTCTAATTAGGAACAGTCAACATGGATTTATGCCTGGAAGGTCATGTTTGACTAATCTTCTTGAATTTTTTGAAGAGGTTACTAGGGAAATTGACGAGGGTAAAGCAGTGGATGTTGTCTATATGGACTTCAGTAAGGCCTTTGACAAGGTTCCTCATGGAAGGTTGGTTAAGAAGGTTCAACTGTTGGGTATAAATGCAGGAATAGCAAGATGGATTCAACAGTGGCTGAATGGGAGAAGCCAGAGAGTAATGGTGGATGGCTGTTTGTCGGGTTGGAGGCAGGTGACTAGTGGGGTGCCTCAGGGATCTGTGTTGGGTCCTTTGTTGTTTGTCATGTACATCAATGATCTGGATGAGGGGGTGGTAAATTGGATTAGTAAGTATGCAGATGATACCAAGATAGGGGGTGTTGTGGATAATGAAGAGGATTTCCAAAGTCTACAGAGTGATTTAGGCCAGTTGGAAAAATGGGCTGAAAGATGGCAGATGCAGTTTAATGCTGATAAATGTGAGGTGCTACACCTTGGCAGGACAAATCAAAATAGGACGTACATGGTAAACGGTAGGGAATTGAAGAATACAGTTGAACAGAGGGATCTGGGAATAACCGTGCATAGTTCCTTGAAGGTGGAATTTCATATAGATAGGGTGGTAAAGAAAGCTTTTGGTATGCTAGCCTTTATAAATCAGAGCATTGAGTATAGAAGCTGGGATGTAATGTTAAAATTGTACAAGGCGTTGGTGAGACCAAATCTGTACAATTTTGGTCGCCCAATTATAGGAAGGATGTCAACAAAATAGAGAGGGTACAGAGGAGATTTACTAGAATGTTGCCTGGGTTTCAACAGCTAAGTTACAGAGATAGGTTAAATAAGTTAGGTCTTTATTCTCTGGAGCGCAGAAGGTTAAGGGGGGGCTTGATAGAGGTCTTTAAAATGATGAGAGGGATAGACAGAGTTAATGTGGACAAGCTTTTCCCTTTGAGAATAGGGAAGATTCAAACACGAGGACATGACTTTAGAATTAAGAGACAGAGGTTTAGGGGTAACATGAGGGGGAACTTCTTTACTCAGAGAGTGGTAGCGGTGTGGAATGAGCTTCCAGTGGAAGTGGTGGCGGCAGGTTCGTTGGTATCATTTAAAAATAAATTGGATAGGCATATGGATGAGAAGGGTATGGAGGGTTATGGTATGAGTGCAGGCAGATGGGACTAAGGGAAAAAAGTTGTTCGGCACGGACTTGAAGGGCCGAGATGGCCTGTTTCCGTGCTGTAATTGTTATATGGTTATATGGTTATATGGGAAGGACCAAAAATAACCATGACATGGCCATAGCATGGGTCGTTATTGCTACTGGCATGGAAACACTCTCGCTTCCCACATAATTTATCCACAACAAAATATACAGGTTGCAAGGAAATGTCTATAGGCATTTTATGATAATAGCTGTTAAAACCAACTATATCCACCTGACAGGTTAAACATTACACTATCTGACAAGAGATGGCCAAAGAACATAACTGCAGCAAATGTTCTTTTGGTAATATGTTTAAAGGTGTAAAAACAAATAATAACATTGGGAATTAAAACACATGTAATTGCATTCCGTTATCAACTCTGTTTGCTCTGAAGACCATGAAGCACAATAGGGTCGACGATGTGTGAATCAGTGCGGGGTAGATAGATGGCGGGGAGGAGGGGGGGGGGGGGAGGGGGGGTTGAGAAGGCAATCAGTGCGGAATGGATGGATTGAGGCAGGTGAATTAGTACGTGTTGGTTGGTGTATGTAAAATTGTGGGGGGAGAGCACAGGGGATGTCAGTGGTGTTGAATGAGGGGGATCAGTACGGGATGGATGGGGGGAATCAGTACAGGATGAATGGGTGGTTCAGTACAGGATGAATGGGGGTAGACAAAAATACTGGAGAAATTCAGTGGGTGAGGCAGCATCTGTGGAGCTAAGGAAATAGGCAACGTTTCGGGTCAAGACCATTCTTCACACTGTTCCCCCCATTCTTCTTGAATGGGGGGGATCAGTACAGGATGGATGGGGGGTCAGCACAGGATGAATTGGGGCAGGGGTCAGGACTGCGTGGATCGGAATGTGCAGCATGAATGAGGGGATCATTACAGGATTCATGAGGGGATCAGTACAGGAAACATGAAGGGATCAGCACAGGATGAATGGGAGATCATTAAAAGATGAATGGGGGATCAGTAAAAGATGAATGGGAAGATCACTAGAGGAAGGATGGGGGGATTGATGCAGGGTAAATGGAGGGTGGGTCAGTACGGGATGAATGAGGATCAGTGCAGTATGAATGGGGGGAGAAGTGCAGGGTGGATGGGAAGGGGGTCATTACAGGATGAATTGGGGGACCAGTGTAGGATGGATGGATGGGGGATGGGGGGGGGGGGTGGCAGGAGAATCATGCGAGGTGGGTAGGGTAATTAATAGATTTGGAGGGGAGCACAGGGGATGTCAGTGAGGACAGAATAGGGGAGGGAATGGGGATCAGTGTGGGATAGAGAGGAGATGTCCCAGGATAAGAGGGTGGGGGGGGGGGGGGGGAGAAGAGAGAGCGAGAGAGGCGCTGGGGAAGGGGCACCGCCTCCTCCTCCCGCGCCCCACCCGGCAGAAGGAGGCCTCCCTCTCCCTCCCTCCTCCCGGCCTCGGCGTGCAAGAGGGGTTGTTTTGAAATCACCGTTAGCGGGTTTGCAGGCAGCGGCCATTATCAGGGCGATAGCGGCCGCTGCCTGCAAATCAAGGATACGAGTATCTTTGCTGCAAATCCACCAACGGCGCATTCAAAACAACCCTTCTCGCACACCGAGGCTGGGAGGAGGGAGGGAGGGAGAGGGAGGCCTCCTTCCGCCGGGCAGGGTGCGAGAGGAGGAGGCAGTGGAGCCGCTGTCGCGGCCGCTGTTGCCACTGTTCGGGGTCCGTCATTTGCTCCGATCCTTCGTCACGCTAGTATCTTTGCCCCGCAATGCAGCTGTTGCCGCCGCCAACATGAAACGTCACGTTTCTATTCGCCAGAGATGCTGCCTCACCCGCTGAGTTACTCCAGTTTTTTCATGTCTTTCGATATAAACCAGTATTTGCGTGCCAAGCCGAACAAAATAACTCACCGTTTAGGTTGCCCCGCGGCACTTTGAGTGGTCATTGGCACCCGGGCAACCGCTAATTTCGAGCCTTGCTGTCCCACTTGGGCTATTTTTCAGCGGACTACCAGCGACTGTCAAGTTGCCGGCAGTCACCTGAAAAACCGGCAACTGGAACGGCGACTGTCAGAGTGGAACACACACAAACACATCGCTTCCTTCACCAGCCCGTTAGGCGGGCAGGGGACAGGGCAAGCGGGGAGAGCGCTGTCTAACAAATTCATACGATGCAAAGCCAAGGTGAAACAGACACACATCATGATGAACAGGAAGGTTGGCGTTGTAAAAAGACGGTTAAAGCACAGTAACCGTACTAAAGCACAGTAACTTACCATATGGTAAGTCCTTTAAAGGGGGGGGGGGGGGGGGGGAAGGAGTGTAGACAACTTTTAAGAAGCCAGAGATACACGGCTGTGAAGCTCGGCGGACATTAACATTACCGGTCGGTTATCCTTGGTTCTGAACACTACTGCTTACCTTTTTGTTTCGCCAATGAAATTCATCAGTCAGCAACGGCTACAACCTACGAGTACCTCCGAGAACCTTCTACCTCCTGGCAACCCACTAGGACCTCTTGGCGACCCACCTACGGCTCGAGAATTCTCGCTACTCTCCATGACGGCTCTCTAGTTGCCGCTAATTTTTCAAAACCATAATGAGGCCGTGACTAGTTCCTAGAATGCAGGAACTCCTCATGACCATGAAGGCGATTACCCGGCAACCTACCGGCAACCACCCGCGAACATGTGGCGACTATGTGGGGACTGCATAGTCTCCTGCAGTTGCCTAAAAATTTGCCCATAAAGGTGACATAATTATACATGTCACTCAATCAACCTCCAACTTCCAACTGAAATGGGCAAACCAAATAACATTTATTAAACTAAACTAATTGTGCAGGAACGTCTACCTTATTTTCTAACATAGATAAAAGTTTTATAGAATGACAATCCTAGATATAGCAACTATTACTGACTACACAATTCTCCAAAGCAATATTGATTTCTGCACTTGAAGATGTGCAGAAGCATCAGTACTTTTGAGCAATACGTGTTTTACAAGTTCCAGCAGAAAAATGCATTAGGAGGAACCTGCAATAATCCATCAAAATCCAAAAGAAAAAATTTGAACTCATGGCCAACTTTCCTAAGTTTATTAACTTTAGTTTCTGATAAAATTTGATCAAAATAAATTTAATTATGAACAATCCACATCAATATTCATAGTTCCAGAAGTATTCTATATCTGCTTGTACCTGATGGGAAATACCAAAACTCATTCATTTCTAGCAAAGAACAGACCAGGCAGTCATTATTTCAATGCAAGTTATTATACTCATCCATTTGTAATATGCAACTAAAGTCGAATGCCTAAACAAAAAGATCTTCCTCTGAACTGGAACAAATTAGCAGATTAGACAACTGTTGATTACTCACGCAGGCACAGGACATATGTTTCTGGACTAACCATTCAGGAAAAGCCAAATATAGAGGGGAGTATTTAATTAACACAATGGAAAAAAAAGTTGACTTCCATATCACAGGTATCTCTGAACAGTGATCAGTAGACCAGATGTGATTTTTTTCATTCTGGAAAGTCACGGCGTGCCAAAATAAGTTGTTAAAAACATACATGTCAATAGAGCTGTTGAAGAGACAGATGAGGAATGTTTGTTGCCATAGCACAGTTCCCATGTGGGAAGCTGGATGCTATCAGTGATGAGAAAAGAATTTAAACAGGAAGATACAATTGAAACACTGGTGACTGACAAGTTAGACTACAAGCAATGGACCAGACAGGCTTTCTGAAATACATTGTCCCTGAATAACTTAATGGCAGGATGTAAATGTTTTATCGTCTCAACTAGAAGAACAAGTGTTGACAGTATGCTGGAACAGTTTCAAGCTCTTCGTGTGTGTAAGTATTAACCTTTTTCAGTGAATAAAGTGATTTTTCAAGTTTAATAATGATAATTAACATTAAATCTCACTTTTTCAGCCAAAAATTTAAGCTTTCCACGCAAATCCATGTATCAACTTCCATGCACCCCTCTTCCCCTCCACATCTATTTATAGAGTCATTTGATTTTGCTATTGATCCCATTTTACATATAAATGCAAGGAAATAAATTATTTATACAAATTATGCAAATTCAGAATAAAAACGTGCATACCACACTATGCTCTGCAATAATTCAAATTGACCACACACTGAAAAACAAATAATAATTTTTGCCACTGCTCCAGTTGTGGTAATCTCTTTTACTGCTACCTCACTTTCAGATGTCTTGGTAATGGTTTCCACATTTGATCAAACAAAAATGAATGCCATATGCCCAAACACATTATTAGTAGTTAGTAGTTTGCTTATTATAGTGATGTGTTGACTTTAGTATAATCTGGCTAGCTTTATCATGTTGTCCTCTTAGAGTGTATTCTCCCCATCACAACCAACCCTGGCCCCCCAACCCCCACCACCAACGTAAATTGAGCAACAGCACATATTGTTAAAGACAATACCATAGATGTTAAATAGATTGCATGGTATCTAAAGGTACATTTGTGGAGTGTTCAAAAGTAGTGATTTAGCCAAGTCAGGAAAACAACATTACACACTGTAATACGTACATTCTTCATTAACCTTAGATGCTTAAATGGATCCATCCCAGTCCACTAAAATTAAATTATTTTGCTTCTTTTGTTTCTAAGAACTCAAATTGGGATACATCTGAAGACGTTTCAAGCAAAGTTCCAAATTCACAACACAGGATTTCCAATAATTCAGAATAAATTTGAGGTTTTATACCAACAATTCCAATGCATAAAAGGTGTAGAAACAAAAAGAGTTCTAAACTAACTCACTAGCTCAGGAAAGTGGGATGAGCAAATTGACCACATGTTTTGCATACTTTCCGTTTTCAATTTTATGCAACATTGATGTACACACATGAAAAAGAATCAAATTGGAGTGTGGTGATGTCTCATTAGAATTACATATGTCGTTGTGGCCAAAAGATTTTGGATTACACTGTACCCAACAGACTCTGTGGTGCTTGCACATTTACCATGATAAGTTTCACAAGAGTTACTTCTGTCATGTGCACATGTTTGCTTCACCATTCAACGTATGCTGGAGGGTTAATTGGCAATTGTACGTTATTCCTTGTCTAGACGAGGAGCAGAAAAAACATTCAATGAGCAAATGGGAGAAAATACATTTCTCGGGTAATGGGATATAAGGAGGGGATTATTCTTTTGATAGCTGGGTGGGATGTGATGAGCGGAATATCCCATCCTTTGTTACTAAAAGAAAGATAGATGTCAATGGAGCATCGCTGGAGTATTTTATTGCAAACATCATTGGCTGTGCTTTATCTTCCCAAAACATTTGCTCAGCCACCAAGCACGACACCAGAGGCTGCAGTGAATCATCCGATCAGCTGAGAAGGTTATTGGCTGCAACCTTCCCTCCATTGACGAACTGTACACTGCAAGGCCCAGGAAACGAGCGGATCATCTCCGAGCCCTCGCACCCTGGCCACAAACTCTTTGAATCACTACCCTCTGGAAGGCGACTCTGGACTGTCAAAGCTGCCACAGCCAGACATAAAAACAGCTTTTTCCCACGAGTTGTAGCTCTGCTCAATAGCCAAAAATCTGTAGCCTCCTTTTGCTCTGGTATTTTGTTTGGTTCACATGTTTGATCAATGGTGTTTTATTATTAATGTTTAGTGTTATGTGTCATTCGTAACTGTCACTGTATGTCATGTTGTCACTTGTGGGCAGAGCACCAAGGCAAATTCCTTGTATGTGAATACTTGGCCTATAAATTTATTCATTTATTCATTCAAACATTCATTCATCCTTTCACATTTCCTGTTCAATAATTTCTGACATCAGAATTTGTCACAATGGCAAAATAATAATGGAGAAATGGTGCAAGGGGGAGAGAGGAATTGAAAGAATACAAATGTATGGAAAAAAAAACCCACCTTAGACCTGAAATTTACTAATGGAGTTGACTGATTACATTAACTATAAGATCATTAAATCACCAGGCTTAACTGTCTGCGAGATATTCAAAAGGTAAACGATATGCAGATTTATACAGTTCCTAACAATAGACGAATGCCAAAGTGCCAATTGTTCAAAAGAACTGAACCAACACTGCACATCAATGGCGACTCACTGAGCACTTGTATATCCCCAAAATCTGAGTGACCAACCACATTAGTAACAGGGAGCATACGAATATTGGTGTCGGAAGGAACTGTAAATGCTGATATAAACTGAAGATAGACATAAAATGTTGGAGTAACTCAGCGAGACAGGCAGTATCTATGGAGAGAAGGAATAGGTGATGTTTCGGGTCAAGACCCTCCATCAAGGTTGTGTGACATCTTGATGGTATATATAGTGTGATTAAAAACAACAAAATTTCAAGAAAACTCCATATCATTAAATGGGGTGGATATGGATTTGAGTTGATATTGTACACATTGCCCACAACAGACAACAGTGCGCTTTGGACTAAAAGTGCTGTCTTTTAGCGAGTCAGATCTGTAAACAGGTTTTGAGTAGGAAAGATACATGGAAAAGATATTCCACCTGCAATTAACTCTATGGCTGATGATCATAGAATCATTTCTCTACCATAAGCAATGTGACAATTAATATCATAGAACTGCCATAACTGGATTCCTCTGTTCCACTGACAGGTCTGGCAGAGAAATAATAAATCACTTAGAGATATACAGACACTACAGAAATTGATTATAATTCTGAGTGAAATTTTAAGAATGATTGTCACCACAACCAAAACATTTCAAGCAGATGATTGATAGCACAGGGATGGAGATCCCACAACAGATTCCATCACAATCCTAAACTAGAATTTATGCTAGAGCCAAAAGGAAAATAGATATCAAAGCAACAATGCACCAAAGAGGCCAAGCAATAAAGAAAGTAAATGCAGTTAGTGTACCATAAAGATAGCAAATGATATTGCAGGAATAAGTTAATAAAGAATTAATCCCCCTAAGACTGAATTTAGCCTGACAAAAAGGGAGATATTTGTTGATCATCAGAAATTACTTAGCTCAATCTCAAGCATTTCCTGACGGAAATGGGTTTAGCCTAAGTATCTACTGCTGTTTAATTACGGACTTTTCCTCTATTGCCAATTCAATCATTCCTTCAATTATAAGGTCAGAGGTAGGAATGTTTGCTGATGTTTGCACAGTGATTGAATTGATTGAAAGATACAGCAGGGATATAACCTCATTGGTCCACCGATTCCTTACCAACCATCAATCACCTGCTCACACTAGTTCTACTTTAGCATCCATTCCCTACATGTCAGGAGTGATTTACCACGGCCAGTTAAACTATCCCGCCATATCTGGAATTAACCTGGTGATCCAACAAGAGAATTTCCAACCATTACCCCTGACATTCAATAGCATCACCATCACTAAGTCCTGCACGATCAATATCCTGGGTAGTTACCACTGACTAGGATTTGAACTGAAGTAGCTTTATAACCAACATGGCTACAACAGCAGGTCATAGGCTTGGAATCCTGCAGCAAGTAACTCACTACAGACCCGGGTTCAATACTGACTATGGATGCTGTCTGTACAAAGTTCATTATGTAACTCCTATGACCACGTTTCTTTTCTCCAGGTGCTTCAGTTTACTCGCATTCCCAAAATGTACATATTTTTAAGTTAATTGACCTTTGTAAATTGCCCCTAGTGTGTAGGATAGGGTGCCGGTGATCAGTACGCATTCGGTGGGCCGAAGGCCTGTTTCCTGAGTGGAGAGGAGAAATTGGTGGGCATCCAGATGGGGCCCAGGGAAGGGGAGGAAGAGAGAAGGGTTAGAAGAGAAATGGGGTGGGGGGATGGGGTTAGTGAAAGGTCACCTAAAATTTGAGAATCAAATGTTCATACCATTGGGCTGAGAGCTACCCAAGTGGAATAAGTGGTTCTGGTTCTCCGTTTTGTGTGTGGCCTTTGGCAACGGAGGAGACCCAGTACAGAAAGGTCAGTGTGAGAATGGAAAGGGGAGCTAAAATGGTTAGCAACCGGGAGATGCAGTAGGCTTAGCGGACCGAGTGATCAAAAGCAAATGTTCAGCAAAATGGTTGCAAATCTACGTTTGGTCTTGCCAATGCACAGGAGGCCACATTGGGTACACTGAATACAGTAGACATATATCTACATATCATCCATCTAAGTATCCCTTAATTAATGGCCATTATTCTTACACTCCTAAGGAAGATCACTGTGTAAGTATCATCTTCATGATTGTAAATTCTAGAAATTAGTTTCAAGTTGTATCAAATATGCACTATTGCAACATCGGCACACTGTTCTCCATGAATGAAATTTGGTTCTATTGATATGGTTACTAATTTCAGAAGCTGAATACAACATGCAGTAACTACTATGGTGCACATTTTGCTCAAGCAACCAAGCATTAATTATTAACTCCATCTACGCAACAGACCAGATGTCCCGCCATGGACACCAGCGACACGTCACTGTCTCGGAAAAGCAGCCAACATAAAGTCTTGTCCCACCCCGGTCATTCCTTCTTCTCCCTACTCCCATTCATCAGAAGGGTACAGAACCTTTGAAGCAGCACCACAAGACTTACAAACAGCTTCATCCTCGCTGTTTCAGGCTTCTGAACAGTCCTTCAAGAAGCTAGCATACTGTCTAAATCTCCTCTACTCCATTGCAGATTGTACATGTAACAAATAGGCTACAATGCTGAGAACTATATTTCTGCACTCTGTATCGTGCACTATTCTCTAGCTATTGCACTTGAGTTTGAACTGATTGCATTTATACAGAGTATTATTTAATTTGATTAGGATGCAAAATAAAACCATTTAATTGTGCCTCGGTACAGGTGACATTAATAAATCCAAACCTAGTAGCCCCATATCACCTCCCAAGTTCTAGAACAGACAATAAATGAGACTTTACAAAAATTCACAAAATGGTGGCACAGCGGTAGAGCGTCAGAGACCCAGCGTCAGAGACAGCGCCAGAGACCTGGGTTCGTTCCTGACTACGGGTACTGTCTGTACGGAGTTTGGACGTTTTCCCTGTGACTTGTGTGGGTTTTCTCCAAGATCTTTGGTTCCCTCCTACACTCCAAAGACGTACACATCTGTCAGTTCATTTGCTTGGTATAAATGTGAATTGTCCCTAATGTGTTAGTGTGCAGGGATCACTGGTCGATGCAGACTGCCGAAGGGCCTGTTTCCGCGCTGTATCTCTAAACTAAACAAAAGGGAAATTAATACTTGTAAATCTTCACCTAAATAATGCCCTTTTAAATTGAAAATTGTACAAGTTTCCTAACAGCATTTAAATTAGGTAAAAGTATTTTTCTACTATGTTACTTTTAAAATAAATACCACTTATAAAAGGTACATGAATATACCAGCTGGCAAATGAAAATTACAAATGTTATTAAATTGTTTAACAAGAGCAATACCTTGCGTTACTGATGCTTTCAACAAGCTTGGAGAAATTATCAACATTGTGATAAATTTTTCTTACAAGATATTAAATTGAGAAACATTCAAATTGGCAGTCGGCCATCAGCACCAGATTCTCTTGGATCCAAATGATGGCAGTAGGGCATGGGCCATCATCAAAGTCAGTAGTGCTGTTGTTTGGCAACTAATTCAACTTCACAGAGATTGATCGGTAACTCTCTAAACCTCCCCCAGAACATGAACACACCAATATTTCCCAGACCACAATTAACGTCAGCTGCACAATCAAAGCTTCCAGCAGGCCCCATGCTTCTCATGATCTTTCTCCTGATCTGCAAACATGTCTATCCTAGTAAACACATTTTATTCTACTTGTATCTCTCAACTTCTCCCATCCCCCCCCATCAAAATTCTACTTTACCTCTCATTGTTCACAGGACCGCATACAAGAATCTGTCTGCTACTTCAAACAATTTAAACTTACAATTATTTGAGACTTTGTGATTATTTCTCCATTTCTATGTCCTTGACCCTCACAATTCCACTGTTAGTTTCTTCATGCCTTTACCAAGGCAGCATGCAAGTGCTTTGATTTTTTTCTTGATCAGGAACCCGACCAGTTGCTCTCGATTGCCAATATCTTTTGGCTGCCTCAGCTTGTTATTATACTCCACTGATTCTAATTGTTTTGTCCAAATACAGGTCATCACTATCTATCTATCTATCTATCATATCATATCATATCATATATCATATCATATATTTATTAAAACTCTGATCTTGTACATGTGTATATTCGTGTGCATATGTGGTTGTCTTTACATCTTTGCAAAAACACTATGCTGTAACGATTACATTTTTACATATTCTGAATGACATTTTTCCCCTCGAGGCTGAGAACACCTTCACTGAACATTTTATGCTTTATTTCTCAACTTATTACTGATTAAAGGTAAGTAAAAGTTTTAAAACATCAAAAGAATAAAGTGGGCGGGCGCGACACGTTGCAGCGGCCCCAACAGCCTGTCTGTCTTTTTTCTATTTTTTGTCTAGTTAAATGGAGTTGTTCGTGTTTTTTTTCTTGTATTGTTTGTAACTGTGTATATGTGGGGGTGGTGGGGAACTTTTAAATCGCTTCCCTGCACGGGAGACCCGACTTTTTCCCTGTCGGGTCTCCGTTGTCGCTGGGGCCTAGCACCGTGGAGCGGCCTCCGACCGGAACGACCTGGGGGCTCCAGTCACTGAGCCTGTGGAGCTGCAGACTTACCATCATGGGGCTGGCCGGCCTCGGAGCGTGGGGTGCGGTGGTGGCTCGCCACTGCGGCCCGACCCCGGTGCTCCAGCTTCAGCTGCAGCTGCATACCGGTGGACTGTCGGGATATCGGGAGCTCGCGGGTCCGGGTGAGAGACCGCTTTCCGGAGGTCCCGCAACACAGCTTCTCCAGCCCGTGTTGCGGGGTTGGAGCGACCCGGAAGCGGGGCCATACATCGTCCGGCGCCGCTTTCATGGCCGCGGGGCATTCCAGCGCCCGCCGGCGGCTCCAACGTTGTGACTTTTGGGCCTGGAGCGGGGCCATACATCGCCCGGCGCGGCCTCAATGGCCGTGGGACTTATCACCGCCCGCATGGGGCTTCGACCTCGGGAGAGAAATTATGCGGGGGAGAGACAAGACTTTGCCTTCCATCACGGTGAGGAGGAGATTTACTGTGATGGATGTTTGTGTGAATTGAATTGTCTGTGTATTTTTTTATGAATTGTTCTGTTGTATGACTTGTAGAAACGGAGTTTCGTTCGAGCCTCTCTGAGGTTCGAATGACAAGTAATAAAATCAAATCAAATCAATTAAAAAATAATGAAAAACGACCAGCTTCAACTGACAACATCACAATGGCTCAGCTAGCAGTGATCAGCTCATTTACGTTCGGGAACGGCTTGAGTTGGAGGACCACGCGTCCCGTGGGGGCTACATCACAATGGCTCGGCTAGCAGTGACGACACAGGACTTGTATATTTATTTTAAATCAATTATCCTGCTGTCTGGTTTAAAAAATATTATCCATCCTGCTGTTTTTGTCCCCAATGTACCTTTATATCTCCTGCCTTAACCTATCCTGCTCCCTATCTAATCGCAAATCTTTCCCCACTGCTTTTACCCAGTCTATATATTTGCTGATAAACATTAAAAAGCACAAGCACAAAATAATGCAAATACTGGAAATGTGCAATCTGTTTTTATTTAAGTAGTTCGTTGGTTATAAGTGCCTCAGGACATCCTGGGTCTGTACATACTCTTTTATAAATGCAAGTCGTGTTTCTTTTTCTTTAAATCATGTTATCTTTAATTTCCCTTAGTTCTGAGAAAAAGGTCAGCAGCTGTAATGCTAACTCTCACCACAGATGATTCCAGCATTTCTGGTTCTTATAATTAACAAACAGCAATGGTGAGGCAGGGATATTTTGCAGCTGGAATCAAGAAAACGGTAATGAAGTGTTACAAGTGTGCTACTCTGGAAAAATACATTGAAGTGTATTAAACAAGTTTGATCCAAATTGATAAGACTTGAAAGTTAGGATATAGTCAACTAATCAACATTAAGAAATCTCAAATATTAATTCAGTTAGAATAAAAAAACAGGTAAAAATGGGTTTTACCGAAGAAAGAGAACACAAATTTGCTGAAAAGAGAAGTTAAAAATACACTAGAAGCACAGGCCTGAAAATACACCATAATTGCCAAATTTAAGAGTTTTTTTGTACAGTTAATATGAACCTGGATTTTACAGGACGATGTTTTCAAGTTCTCTCTTTTCTGGTAATGTTACCCACTTATCTTCCCATAAAGCAATTCTGCCAACTGCTTTTCTGAAGCCGGACTGACTGATGTAGTTTCTCTCCGTAAATTCTCTTTGGATTAACCACTCAGTGAAAGATCAAACTTTTTTCATAGGACAATGGCAAGTGTGAGTGGCTCATCTCTGACTGCAGATTTAGCTTCAGAGATTCACTGGAATTTGTGTGGTCTGGAATTTGTACTATATCCACTTACATTCTCCATAAATATAGTTGAATCAGATCAGTCTCAATACATTTAGTGAACGAAAATGTTCTTGAAAGTTCTTGAAAACTGAAATTAGCAGAATAAATAACGGATTTAAATGGCAAGTGAAAAAAATATATTTTGAGAAATAAAAAAAATTAATTAGAAGCACTGAGCTGGTCAAATGTATAATTGTTTAATCGTAAAGGAGGCACAGTAGTACCTGCTGCTTCAAAGCACCAAAGACCTGGGTTCGATCATGATCGTGAGTAATGTATGTGTGGAGTATGCACGTTCTATCTGCAATCGTGTGGCTTTCCTCAAGGTGCTCCAGTTTCCTCCCACATCCCAAGACATGCAGGTATGTTGGTTAATTGGCCTCTGTAAAATGTCCCAAGTTGTAGGGAATGGATGCAAAAGTGGGATAACATGGAACTATTGTGAACGATGGGTGGCATGGGCTCAGTGTGCTGAAGTGTCTGAGCTGTATATTTCAATCAATTCAATCAATCAGTTCATGTTGGGAAATACATAAAAAGGTTAAAAAATTGTCTTTAATTTTTAAAGTATAAAGCACAAAGATAAAAAAACTTCTTAATGAATTCATGCCAGAATTTCTTAAAACATTCAATATTATAGTCAGTTTTGCAAACCAAATTTTCTGTAAAGGATACAAAAACTAAAGAATAATTCACTGGGATGAAAGCAGAGATTAGAAACTATTTTGTGAAAAAAATCTACCGTGGGGCTGATATTTTATATGGGCAAAGTGGACGCTATGACAAAACAAAATATATCCTTTAAGTGTTGAAGGATTTCATTAGAAACACTGCAAAGAGCAGTACAACATTCATCTTTTCGAGCATTTTCACTCTTTATTAGATCTTGAGTAGTCTATATTTTCCCAATATATTCCCAAATCCCAATAAAATAAGTTGACATTTTTCAGTTTAAGCAATACCCACACTCCTCTGAGCAAATTAGTTATAGAATTGCAGTATCTTTTGTGAGGATAAAAAGGGCTGCTTTACTTCATTTCATAAAATTCCAGGTCTAATTTTACCATCACATAATCTTGCTCTCCATTTGACCCAACAATAAGATAAGAATTGCCTCTACAAGTTTTTATTTCAATTGGTCACACTCAACTTTCAAAGGAAGTCAAATTAAGTGTATACAATATTCTTTATAACTCAACAATTAGACTCCACATCATCCTTGAGAAAGAAGTAATAATTTCCTCTGAATGGGAAATCATGAGGAGAGGTTATTAGGTTAACATGGCCATTTGTGTTTAAGCTGGGAATGGAAATTATCCTTAAGAATGGTTGGAATATACACTACATTGTCAAAGAGAGGGTTGTTGCAGGGAGGGTTGTTGCAGTTGTATATATTAAAATTAAATTTTAATAATGGAGGCAATAACCAAAAGCGATCAAATCACTCAGCATCTGGGAAAGCACACAACAATGCTTCTGATTGCTCCAGTCAAGACCTGGCACAGACCAAATTGCTCTCTTCTGTGCTGTGATAAATTCAATGGTCCTTTAATATGGTTAGTGAATTTTCTTTACCTACTCCCACAGTTCCCATATCATGCATACCAGTTGCTGCTGTCTTCCATCAAAGATGACATTTACAAGCCATGTTATCTTTGCTCTCCACTCCTTTACAAACTTCATTAAGTGGAGCAATAGCACATTAGTGAGATGAGGTTTCACCTCTGTCTCCTCTCAGATGCCGAAGTGATGACTATTTGCCCATTTCAAATTGCTATGCACACTGTTTGAAAACAAGCATGCCATTGTAAAATAATAAACTCTACTTGGGGCTGCAGTTAATTCTAGAAAACCCAACCACTATAACCTGAAGACATGTCCAGCAAGATATACCCAATCTATTGTCCAGTGCAAAAGCACACATTTTTGCCTTTATTAGAAACAAATTTAAAACAAATTAACTAAGGTTACTGAATAACAATCTGACAATTGTAATGCAATTATTTGGGGTGTGCACAACAAACACTGGGGATTGTTATTTATTATGGAATCTTGGTTCCAGCTCTACATTCCTGAAAATATAAGCTACATTTTAAAAAAGTGGTGGAATTTCTCTTGCCGCTGGCCAACAAATATTAAAACTACAATAGTCAATATTCAACCATTTGGAAATTAACCATATAACCATATAACAATTACAGCACGGAAACAGGCCATCTCGGCCCTTCAAGTCCGTGCTGAACAACTTTTTTCCCTTAGTCCCACCTGCCTGCACTCATACCATAACCCTCCATACCCTTCTCATCCATATGCCTATCCAATTTATTTTTAAATGATACCAACGAACCTGCCTCCACCACTTCCACTGGAAGCTCATTACACACCGCTACCACTCTCTGAGTAAAGAAGTTCCCCCTCATGTTACCCCTAAACTTCTGTCCCTTAATTCTAAAGTTATGTCCTCTTATTTGAATCTTCCCTATTCTCAAAGGGAAAAGCTTGTCCACATCAACTCTGTCTATCCCTCTCATCATTTTAAAGACCTCTATCAAGTCCCCCCTTAACCTTCTGCGCTCCAGAGAATAAAGACCTAACTTATTCAACCTATCTCTGTAACTTAGCTGTTGAAACCCAGGCAACATTCTAGTAAATCTCCTCTGTACCCTCTCTATTTTGTTGACATCCTTCCTATAATTGGGCGACCAAAATTGTACACCATACTCCAGATTTGGTCTCACCAATGCCTTGTACAATTTTAACATTACATCCCAGCTTCTATACTCAATGCTCTGATTTATAAAGGCTAGCATACCAAAAGCTTTCTTTACCACCCTATCTATATGAGAATCCACCTTCAAGGAACTATACACGGTTATTCCCAGATCCCTCTGTTCAACTGTATTCTTCAATTCCCTACCATTTACCATGTACGTCCTATTTTGATTTGTCCTGCCAAGGTGTAGCACCTCACATTTATCAGCATTAAACTCCATCTGCCATCTTTCAGCCCATTTTTCCAACTGGCCTAAATCACTCTGTAGACTTTGGAAATCCTCTTCATTATCCACAACACCCCCTATCTTGGTATCATCTGCATACTTACTAATCCAATTTACCACCCCTTCATCCAGATCATTGATGTACATGACAAACAACAAAGGACCCAACACAGATCCCTGAGGCACCCCACTAGTCACCTGCCTCCAACCCGACAAACAGCCATCCACCATTATCCTCTGGCTTCTCCCATTCAGCCACTGTTGAATCCATCTTGCTATTCCTGCATTTATACCAACAGTTGAACCTTCTTAACCAACCTTCCATGAGGAACCTTGTCAAAGGCCTTACTAAAGTCCATATAGACAACATCCACTGCTTTACCCTCGTCAATTTCCCTAGTAACCTCTTCAAAAAATTCAAGAAGATTAGTCAAACATGACCTTCCAGGCATAAATCCATGTTGACTGTTCCTAATTAGACCCTCTTTATCCAGATACTTATATATATTATCTCTAAGTATCTTTTCCATTAATTTGCCCAACCCTGAAGTCAAACTAACCGGTCTATAATTGCTAGGTTTACTCTTAGAACCCTTTTTAAACAATGGAACAACATGCGCAGTACGCCAATCCTCGGGGACTATTCCCGTTTCTAATGACATTTGAAATAATTCTGTCATAGCCCCGGCTATTTTTACACTAACTTCCCTCAATGTCCTAGGGAATATCCTATCAGGACCTGGAGACTTATCCACTTTTATATTTTTCAAAAGTGTCAGTACTTCTTTTACTTTGAAACTCATAGTATCCATAGCTACTCTACTAGTTTCCCTTACCTCACATAATTCAATATCCTTCTCCTTGGTGAATACCGAAGAAAAGAAATTGTTCAATATCTCCCCCATCTCTTTTGGCTCTGCAGATAGCTGTCCACTCGGTCTCTCCAATGGACCAATTTTATCCCTTGTTATCCTTTTGCTATTAATATAGCTGTAGAAACCCTTTGGATTTACTTTCACCTTACTTGCCAATGCAACCTCATATCTTCTTTTAGCTTTTCTAATTTCTTTCTTAAGATTCTTTTTACATTCCTTATACTCCTCAAGCACCTCATTTACTTCATGCTGCCTATAATTATTGTAGATCTCCCTCTTTTTCCGAACAAGATGTCCAATTTCCCTTGAAAACCAGGGCTCTTTCCAATTTTTACTGGTTCCTTTCAACCGAACAGGAACATAAAGATTCTGTACTCTTAAAATTTCCCCTTTAAATGTCCTCCATTTCTCTTCTACATCTTTCCCATAAAACAAAATGTCCCAGTTCACTCCTTTTAAATCATCTCGCATCTCGTTAAAGTTAGCCTTTCTCCAATCAAAAATCTCAACCCTAGGCCCAGTTCTGTCCTTCTCCATAATTATATTGAAACTAATGGTATTGTGATCACTGGACCGGAAGTGCTCCCCAAAGCATACCTCCCCACCTGTCCCGTCTCATTTCCTAACAGGAAGTACAGCACTGCCCCTCCTCTAGTAGGCACCTCTATGTATTGCTGCAAAAAACTATCCTGCACACATTTTACAAACTCCAAACCATCCAGCCCATTTACAGAATGTGTTTCCCAGTCTATGTGTGGAAAGTTGAAATCTCCCACAATCACTACCTTGTGCTTACTACTAATATCTGCTATCTCCTTACATATTTGCTCTTCCAATTCTCGTTCCCCATTTGGCGGTCTATAATATACCCCTATAAGTGTTGCTACACCTTTCCCACTTCTCAGTTCCACCCAAATAGCCTCCCTAGATGAGCCCTCCAATCTATCCTGCTAAAGCAGTGCTGTAATATCTTCCCTGACTAGCAATGCAACACCTCCACCTCTTGCCCCTCCAATTCTACCACACCTGAAGCAACAAAATCCTGGAATATTTAGTTTCCAATCACAGCCCTCCCGCAACCATGTTTCACTGATCGCCACAACATCATACTTCCAGGTGTCTATCCAGACTCTAAGGTCATCCATCTTTCTCACAATGCTCCTAGCATTAAAATATGCACATTTAAGAAACCCCCCATCTCTTATTCTCTGTTTATTTCCTTTTTTTCTTTCTCCTCTTGTGTCCGAGTGCTTCCCTTTTCTGCTTCCTGCCTCCCATTCTGTCTACTAGCTTTTGCTATTTGCATCCCTCGCCCCAACCATTCTAGTTTAAAGTCTCCCCAGTGGCCTTTGCAAATTTCCCCGCCAGGATATTGGTCCCCCTCGGGTTCAAGTGCAACCCATCCTTTCTGTACAGGTCCCACCTTCCCCAAAAGAAGTCCCAATGATCCAGAAACTTGAATCCCTGCCCTCTGCACCAGTCTTTCAGCCAAGCATTTATCCTCCAAATTCTAATCATTTAGCAGATAGCTCACCAGGTGATGTTTGCCACACCATCCCCTTGCCAGCACCAATGCCCCACCACCAAACCGGTCAGTCGCCGGTGTTCCTGGGTCCCTCTTCCCACGCTCCCTTCACACTTAAGCTAAATGTTACTGTGTAATATCTTCTTAAAAAAATCAATTTAAAATATGTTGCGGTATGAATAAAATAACATTCGGCAATGATTTGGCCAAGTTGTGATTTTTGTTTTGCAGTAGAACTAATTGCTAACATGCTAATTGCTATTGCTAGCAGGCTTGATTCTGTCATTCCCCTTTCACATTAAGTGATTGTTTTTCTTGAAGCATGGTCACTGAGAAGCTTGAAACATGGCTCCCTGGTCACATGTTTGCTTCAAACTCACAGGTTAAATTGTACTGTGTAATATCTTCTTAAAAAACTAAATTACAAATGTTGCGGTATTAAAAAATATCAAAAGAATTTTAAAATAATTTAAAACAACCAGCTTCAACTGGCAACGTCACAACGGCTCAGCTCGCAGTGATCAGCTCATTTACATTCGGGAACGTCCAAAAGACTGGCACCATTGAAGGACTGACTGCGCCAGAATAGCAGAGTTTTACTGTGATACCTAGTGAATCTAAGGCAGTAAATTATACTAATCATAAATAGACTAATTATGAAACCAGTTATGAAGCTTTAATTTATGAATTAAACTTGACTTTGCAGCCAAAACTAACCAATTACTGACATAGAATTACCTTTGATTTCTCCAATCCACAAAATAAGTTCAGAGTAAAATTAAAAGTGAGACTGAGCTTCACCATAGTTTACAAAGACGCTAAACCACAAACTAAGCAGATGAAAGTCAGATGTTGGAAATGCCATACTGGCTTTGAAAGATGTGCAGGAGCACATTTCAAGCTTCTCAGTGACCATGCTTCAAGAAAACCAGTCACTTAGTGTGGAAGGGGAATGGCAGTATCAAGCCAAGTGCATGTTAGCAATTAGTTCTACTGCACAAAAAAAAAAAATCACAGCTTAGCCAAATCATTGTCAACCATAACTAATTTATCACTTATGTATATAATTCATGAATGGAAGCCCACACTTGGGATTCCACTCTCATGCCAACTCTAATACCTCAATTCTATTTCTTGACAAGGTTAATCAATTGGAAAGATCAAGCTCAAACAATTTTAGTCAACAATCAGAATCAACACATTTTCTTTTCAAATCCTGACAGTGAATTACGAAAAAAGATAATTATAATTTTGGCAATGCCTTGGAAGACAGATGCAAGCCACTCATTTTTAACAGGGTATTACAAACTGCAAATATCGCAATCCTAGCTTAAATCTGACTGTTAAGCAGCTTCTTTAGATCAGTGACTTTTATGTCAGGATCCCTGATCAATTGCAGAAGTAGAATTTGGAGGTGGGGGTATGGATGGAGAGATGAGATGGAGGGATTTGGAGTGGTGGTGTTGGAAGGGACCAGGAGGCAGTCAGCAAGAAAATCAATTTCCTTCAACAGAAAGAAGGGTCACAACAGTCACAGATTACGACTGAATTATGCCAACCATGAAGATTTGCTAAATTAAGGTACATAACAGGTTCCCTACCCAAATTTAGACATTAACCTACCAGCTGCAAAATATTATTTAACTGTCCAAAAATCATACTCCAGCAAAAGTGACCAACCACAGGGCACAAATATTAACAAAATTCAAAGCCAGTAGCATAAGTATAAATACATGAAACATTTACTACTACTTATATTCGGAGGGATTCAGAAATGATGACTACTTGGAATGTTTTCCAAAATTCAGTAGCAGCTGCAACATATCATCACCTTAAAGAAATAAAGGCACAAAAAGACCATAAACAATTTTGAAAAGGCATGAAGTTCTAAATCGTGCCTTAAAAAAAAATATTTTTTAAACTGTTTTGGGCAAGCAGCATTAAAGAGCACTTCCCCCATCTTTCCTACTTTTGCCAACATCCACGTCTACTCCCAGACAGTCCATTAAACATTCATTAACAAACTGAAATAATGTATTTTATACATTGCCAAAAAATAGGTGTGTTTATTAAATCTGCAACTTCTAACCAGATTAATGAAGAGCTGCAAACTATTACACATAAAGAAACTGCACATATGCAGGTCAGGAACCGATATTGAGCCACCTCTGCACATCATATGCAAGCAAGCCATGGCTCACACTAATACTCCCCTGTAAGAAAGCCAGGTTGTGTCAGGAATATATACAATTCTTTATTTTTATCAAGCCAATGTCAACCAAGGGGGTTCTTGGTTAGTTCACTCGACTGCCTGGAACAAATGTATCAAAAGTCAAGAGTAGCATGTGAAATTGCTTTAACCACCAGTGCTAAAAGTTAAATGACATAGAGAGGGAAAAGGTTTAATAGGAACCTGACGGGCAACTTTTCCACACAGAGGGTGATGGGTATATGAAACACGCTGTCAGAAGGAGTAGTTGGGGCAGGTTCAATAACAGCATTTAAAAGAGATTTAGACAGGTACATAGGACCAAAAGGTTTGGAGAGAGATGGGCCAAATACAAGCAAATGAGACGAGTTTGATGGGCATCTTGATCAGCATGGATACGTTAGGCCAAAGGGTCTGTTTCTGTGCTGTGTGACTCGATGACTATATGATTTTAATATTTCTTGTAAGTGGTGAACAAAATAGATTTTGTGCCACACTACGCCTGAGAACCTACATCTACATTTAAATCATAAGTCTATAAAATAACAAATATTTAGTATACTTGCAGCTTTAAGGGGCTGTCCCATTACGGCGACCTAATACGCGAGTTCAGAAGAGTGTCTTCTACGTTCAAGCACATCGCAAAGGCGGCGGCCAGGGAAAGCGGGGAGCGCCGTCTGAAATTCACACCCGCGATGAAGAGGAAGGTAAAAGGCAGCTGCACAGTGTACGGTAAGGCCTTTAGAGGGGGGGGGAGAGGGAGGGGGAGGGGGAGGGGGAGAGGGAAGGGGAGAGGGAAGGGGAGAGGGAAGGGGAGAGGGAAGGGGAGAGGGAAGGGGAGAGGGAAGGGGAGAGGGAAGGGGAGAGGGAAGGGGAGAGGGAAGGGGAGAGGGAAGGGGAGAGGGAAGGGGAGAGGGAAGGGGAGAGGGAAGGGGAGAGGGAAGGGGAGAGGGAAGGGGAGAGGGAAGGGGAGAGGGAAGGGGAGAGGGAAGGGGAGAGGGAAGGGGAGAGGGAAGGGGAGAGGGAAGGGGAGAGGGAAGGGGAGAGGGAAGGGGAGAGGGAAGGGGAGAGGGAAGGGGAGAGGGAAGGGGAGAGGGAAGGGGAGAGGGAAGGGGAGAGGGAAGGGGAGAGGGAAGGGGAGAGGGAAGGGGAGAGGGAAGGGGAGAGGGAAGGGGAGAGGGAAGGGGAGAGGGAAGGGGAGAGGGAAGGGGAGAGGGAAGGGGAGAGGGAAGGGGAGAGGGAAGGGGAGAGGGAAGGGGAGAGGGAAGGGGAGAGGGAAGGGGAGAGGGAAGGGGAGAGGGAAGGGGAGAGGGAAGGGGAGAGGGAAGGGGAGAGGGAAGGGGAGAGGGAAGGGGAGAGGGAAGGGGAGAGGGAAGGGGAGAGGGAAGGGGAGAGGGAAGGGGAGAGGGAAGGGGAGAGGGAAGGGGAGAGGGAAGGGGAGAGGGAAGGGGAGAGGGACTGACTTAAGAAGTCAGACAATGTTTAATACAGTTTAGCGGGCATTTAACCTACCGGTTGCTTTTCCTTGGTCCAAAAAACTCCAATGAGGCAATTAAAATGTCCAGTCAGCGAAGCAGATCGCCCACGGCTGCCCTCGACTGCCTGTAATTACATAGCGCCCCCACTCCACTGCACTACGAGTTAAAAAGAACCATGCCTACCAATTTTTTTTGCGGACATTTTTTCAACATGCTGAAAAGTTTTCCGTGACCAAGCTGAGGCCGCGAGTATGTGAGATCTTCCCTCGAGCATGAAGGAGAGTTCCAGTGACCTCATAGGACCTCATGTCGACCATGCTGCGAGTTTGAGTCGAGGGCAAACTCTTCCAAACTCGCAGATTAGGTCGCCGGGGTGGGACAGCCACTTTATTCGTTTTAAAGGACTCTATCATTAACATTGCAGGTTCAAAACGTGCGAACGACATACCAGAAGCATCAACAAGAATACCCCAAAATGATGAGACGCCAGCCTTGTACAATTACAACACAGCACAACATGGATGCTAACCAATTTTAAACCCAATAGATTAGATCAAAGCTCTGTAGAATTACCACCTGATTTGTGAATGGTGATGAACAATTACACAGCTTATTGATGAAGAAGACCAAGAAAATTCCCATCATCAATAACAGTGGATCTCACCATGCTAGTTGAAAATATTCCAAATAAATGAACCACCTCAGGAGATCCACATATTATCATATTAGTTGGTCATCAGCCAATTCGATTCACTAAACATGATACCAAGAAACCATTGAGAGCAATGGATATAACAGATTATGGAGACGGAAATGTCCCAGATGGATTACTTAGGTCTTGCGCTCCAAAATTAATATTTCCTCCTGTCATGTTGTTCTAAAATAGGTACTCACCTGCTTCATCGTTAACCTTTCTTCAGAAGTAATGTCAGAAATAGGGATGTTCACTGATGATTGCACGACAATGAGCACCATTGACGACCTCTCAGATAATGAAGCAGTCCACAACCAAATGCAACAAGACCTGGGAATTATCTAGACATGGGCTGATAGTTGGCCAGCAACAATAATTTCCACAAGTAGCAGGCAATGACAATATCCAGTTAAGAGAAAATTCAACTATCGCCCTTGAAACTCAATGACATTAAATCCCCCACAATCAACATCATGGGGGTGACTATTGACCAGAATCTGAACTGGAGTCGCCACATACATAACGTGGCTACAACGGGCGGTCACGGCGGCAGGGCAGTAGAGTTGCTGCCTTACAGCAAATGCAGCGCCGGAGACCCCGGTTTGATCCCAACTATGGGCGCTGTCTATACGGAGTTTGTTAGTTCTCCCGTGACCTACATGGGTTTTCTCCGAGATCTTTGGTGTCTTCCCACACTCCAAAGGCGTACAGGTTTGTAGGTAAATTGGCTTGGTAAATGTCCCTTGTGGGTGTAGGATAGTGTTAATGTGCGGGGATCGCTGTTCGGCGCAGACCCGGTGGGCCGAAGGGCCTGTTTCCGTGCTGTGTCTACACATTAAACTAAACAACAGGCCAGAGGGTAGGTGTCCTGGAATGAGTAACTCGCCTCCTAACTCCACAAAGCCTGTTCACCATTTACAAGGCTCGTTATTGATTTAGCACCTCCTAGACTATCAACTGCAATCAAAAAGAAGAACAATGGCAGAGAGTGCATGGGAATGCCACCAATTCCAGGATCCCCTAAAGGTTGCACTCCATCCAGACCTTGATCTTCCTTCATCCAAACCCTAGAATTTCCTGCCCCACAACATTATGGGCATATCTTCATCAGAAGGACAGCAATGGTTACAGAAAGTGACTCAATAGCATCTTCTCAAAGATACCCATGGATCAGAAATAAATGTTGGCCTTGCCAGGAGCACTTGCATGTTAAAAAATGAATAAATATAGGAATCTGCACCATAATGACCTTGTACAATAATTGAAATCTTAACATAATCTAAAAAGAGGAGAATAAAGATATACTTCCCCAATTAAATAATTACATATTTCTGGCTGTTTATAAACTCAGGAACTTTCTGTACAATAATCTGAATGCACAATGGTACTTCTGATAATCTACTATATGGAAGTGTATGGACGTGCATCACAGCTTTATCATAGTAATGCAACATTTTGCCCCAGCAGAAAATTATACATACCTGATGGCTCATTTTAACCAAGTGCCACACTAGTCAACGTTAAAAGTGAGAATTGGCCTATCTGTATGACAATATTAACTGAGTAACCATGCAAGTGCATGTTGAAAATTAAGTACAAGTTGAAAATTGCATACAGGTTTTCTAATGCAACTAAATTCAGATCACACTTGCTCTCCATTTCAAACTTTCCTTTAACCAACATGCATCAGCATTCTATGTGCTGAGAAGTTCAATTAAACAGAGATGACTAAGTGCTTTGGTAATAGCACTCAGTGAGGCCCAGAGAAAACTGTCGGATAGATATTCTGAAAATCACTGAGGAAGGGCCCCCTTTTAACTTTACAAAATGCAACATGATTTGAAACCATGCAACCACGTTAGAAATTAGAACTGTATATTAACACCAAGACAGGCTGGTCAAAAGTATTGCCACAATTTATGAAAGATTACAATGTTAATATCGCAAACTGTCTGAAATGATGTGAATAGTATTATCAATGCCAAAGCGACTAGAAGGTGGAATCATATAAAGTGGGGTAGTTGCCCTATTAAATGTGAGAATACTTAAAGAAATGTGGTACTGATGTTGAAAGTACTCAGAAACCAATCCGTGGTCCATCCTAATCCCATGAGTATAATCAGAATCAGTATGGGACACAATATAAGTATTTTTAAAATGAGGACTCGTCCCCTGTAGCTGGGATGCATGAAAGATTAGATGCAGCTTTCACTTCAATAGAATTTTACAATACTTTAAAATATTGATGATGTGTACAAGTGTACAATTCTTTGCATTGCTTCCCACAGTTCAAATAAAATTTGATTGCGGAAAAATTAAAGCAACTTGTACAATTGATTGTAAACTTCACAGATTTAAACTGCACAAGGTATTGTAAAAACCCCAAAAATTATGTGACACATATCTTAGCACTGGAAACTACACCCAGCTCAGCAGTGAATGTCATAAGAAATTCTTCAAACCTGCTGAGACAAGAACATTCCCGTTTGGTGCCTAGTCAAGTCTTCAGCCTCCATGCGGAAAACCCATAAAACCATTTTATTTCCCAATATGCTTCTCAAACAATCGCAGACAAGAATTACACTCAAAATTAATCCTTGTGTGTTCTATCCCAGACAGAAGTAAATCCATGCCTAGGGAAAGTAGGAGGTCATCATGGAAGTGTACTAAAACAACATTGGCTTCTGCAAAACTTTTCGTACAGCAGACACTTCCTGTTCTGTGTTCAATAAGCTCTATTGTTTGAATAAAAATCAGCCATGTGTTCATTTCCACAGCAAAATATATCTCATTCTTCTCAGAAAATTCCTTTAGATTACAAGATATAAAAATTATATCAAGAATTTAAAAAAAAGATATTCAGCAAGTCTGCCAACAATTTCAAATAGGTCAAGGAAAGAATGGGAGGTGCGTATAATTACTTCAGACCTTGTTTCCCTTCAAATACTGGGTCAGGGCCCACTCCCACCGTGGCAATAATTTTGGATGACTAATAACAATGCTAGCCTTTTTTTTAATATTAACTCCCCCCCCCCCCCCCCCCATGCCCCAGGAGAAACTGGAAATTTAAAAATGCAAAACAGCAGTGTAATAAAATGAAGAGAGAGAGAAAGAGAGAGAGCACAAGAGAGAGCGCAAGAGAGACGGAGAGTGAGACGGAGAGTGAGACGGAGAGTGAGACGGAGAGTGAGACGGAGAGTGAGACGGAGAGTGAGACGGAGAGTGAGACGGAGAGTGAGACGGAGAGTGAGACGGAGAGTGAGGGACAGCAAGAGAGAGGGAGAAATAGGGAGGGAGAGGAATGGGGAGAGAGGCAATAAATTGAGAAATACTGTATATAAGATTGGCCTAAGATGCACTGCACAACAACCAAAAAAAGAGGCAATATTTTTTTTTTTTTTGGAAAGTACAACACTGAACTTGAAATATGACAAGGAAATAAAACATCTGTTTCTTTTCCAGAAACACTAAGTTTTACAAAGATTAACCCTTAATGCCATTACAAGACTTGAGAGAAAAATTTAGATTTTCAATGTAATTACAAATGAAATTGAAGCACACATCTTCCAAAACTGTCACCCATGTGAAATGGTATCAATTGATCCATTGCAAACCAATTAATCCAAACCATTGATATTGCATCTTTAATATGGGCAATGATTAATCAGATGCCTATTTGCCTTTACTTCTGTGTTTAAATTTACTTTTTATCAACTAGGACATGTTGCATTGTTGTATCACCTGACCAAATCATTGCCCCTTTCAAGCATGTCTTGAGGTCTCAATAAATATCCCTCTCCATTCTGGCTAAGATTTCTATACAATGTACGTCACATTTACCTTAGATTTAAAATCTATCAGGGCAAATAACTGTTAGGTCGATAATAATCATAAGGTCATAAAGTCATGTGATAGAAGCAGAATTAGGTCATTCGGCCCAAGTCTACTCTGCCATTCAATCATGGTTGATCTTTCACTCCCTCCTAACCCCATTCTCCTGCCTTCTCCCCATAACCCCTGAAACCTATAAGAATCAATTCCAGTTTCAAAAATATATGTATTAACTGTATACTGAAACAAACAGGAAAATACAAATGTCAATATCAGTACTATGATAAATACTTGACCACAGTTCAAATCTACATAGAAAAATTGTAGGCTAGGTTTTAGTCAAAAACAAAAGCTCTAACAGACTCTCATCATATTCTTCAAACATACCGTTCCAATTGGGATATGTGATCATCATACAGTTTTAGGCTTAAGAAAACTGGCCCACAACAGGAAAAATGATATCAATTTCTTCACCACTAGGTTAGCTTCCTAAATTATCTAATCGATAGACAATAGACAATAGGTGCAGGAGTAGGCAATTCAGCTCTTCGAGCCAGCACCGCCATTTAATGTGATCATAGCTGATCATCCCCAATCAGTACCCCGTTCCTGCCTTCTCCCCATATCCCCTGGCTCCGCTGTTTTTAAGAGCCGTATCTAGCTCTCTCTTGGAAGCATCCATAGAACCTGCCTCCAGCGCCCTCCAAGGCGGAGAATTCCACAGACTCACCACTCTCTGTGAGAAAAAGTGTTTCCTCGTCTCCGTTCTAAATGGCTTACTCCTTATTCTTAAACTGAGGCCCCTGGTTCTGGACTCCCCCAACATCGGGAACAGGTTTCCTGCCTCTTGCGTGTCTAAACTCTTAACAATCTTATGTGTTTCAATGAGCTCCCCTCTCATCCTTCTAAACTCCAGAGTGTACAAGCCCAGCCGCTCCATTCTCTCAGCATATGACTGTCCCACCATCCCGGGAATCAACCTTGTAAACCTACGCTGCACTCCCTCAATTGCAAGAATGTCCTTCCTAAAATTAGGGGACCAAAACTGCACACAATACTCCAGGTGTGGTCTCACTAGGGCTCTGTACAACTGCAGAAGGACCTCTTTGCTCCTATATTTGACTCCTCTTGTTATAAAGGCCAACATGCAATTCGCTTTCTTCACTGCCTGCTGTACCTGCATGCTTACTTTCATAGACTGATGAACAAGGACCCCCAGATCCCGTTGTACTTCCCCTTTTCCCAACTTGACACCATTTAGATAGTAATCTGCCTTCCAAAGTGGATAACCTCAGATTTATCTGCATTAAACTTCATCGGACATGCATCTGTCCAATCCCCCAACCTGTCCAAGTCACCCTGCATTCTCATAGCATCCTCCTCAGTTCACACTGCCACCCAACTTTGTGTCATCTGCAAATTTGCTAATGTTACTTTGAATCCTTTCATCCAAATCATTGATATATATTGTATCTTCCCCACCACCGATGTCAGGCTAACTGGTCTATAATTCCCTGTTTTCTCTCTCCCGCCTTTCTTAAAAAGTGGATAACATTAGCTACCCTCCAATCCACAGGAACTGATCCCGAGTCCATAGAACATTGGAAAATTATCACCAACGCATCCACGATTTCTAGAGCCACTTCCTTACGTACCCTGGCATGCAGACCATCAGGCCCTCGGTATTTATTAGCCTTCAGTCCCATCAGTCTATCCAACATAATTTCCTGCCTAATGTGGATTTCCTTCAGTTCCTCCTTCCCCCCAGATCCTCTGGCCACTACTATATTAGGAAGATTGTTTGTGTCCTCCTTAGTGAAGACAGATCCAAAGTACCTGTTCAACTCATCTGCCATTTCCTTGTTCCCCATAATTAATTCACCTTTTTCTAAGTTTTCCCTCTTCACATACCTAAAGGAGCTTTTACTATCCTCCTTTATATTCTTGGCTAGCTTACCTTCGTACCTCATCTTTAGTTATCTTCTGTTGTTCTTTAAACATTGATCAATCCTCTTGCTTGCCGCTCATCTTTGCTACGTTGTACTTCTTCGCTTTAATTTTTATACTGTCTCTGACGTCCCTTGTCAGCCACCGTCGCCCCTTACTCCCCTTGGAATCTTTCTCCCTCCTAGGAATGAACTGATCCTGCACCTTCTGTATTATTCCTAGAAACACCTGCCATTTTTGCTCCACTGTCATCCCTGCTAGTGTATCTTTCCAGTCAACTTTGGCCAGCTCCTCCCTCATAGTCCCATAGTCCCCTTTATTCAACTGTAATACTGACACCTCCGATCTACCCTTCTCCCTCTCCAATTGTAGATTAAACCTGACCATGTTGTGGTCACTACCTCCTAATGGCTCATTAACCTCGAGGTTCTTTATCAAATCCGGTTGAATTACATAACACTAAATCCAGAATTGCTTTCTCCCTGGTAGGCTCCAATACAAGCTGTTTTAAGAATCCATCATGAAGGCTACATGCTACATGCCAATTTTAACTGCTGACTCAACTTGCGCCCTTTGTCCAGGCTACTGTTTAGGGGCCTGTAGATTAGTCCCATTAGGGTCTTTTTACCCTTACAATTCCTTAGTTCTATCCATACTGACTCCACATCTCCTGTTTCAATGTCACCCCTTGCAAGGGACTGAATTTCATTCCTCACCAACAGAACAGCCCCACCCCCTTTGCCCACCTGTCTGTTTTTCCGATAGGAGGTATACCCTTGAATATTCAGTTCCCAGCCCTGGCCCTCTTGCAGCCATGTCTCAGTAATTCCCACAACATCATACTTGCCAATTTCTAACTGAGCCTCAAGCTCGTCCACTTTATTTCTTATACTTCACGCAATCATTCAAAACAAGTCACTGCCATCCCGAGAATCCTTAATCCAAGTCAAAATTATTTGAAACTCATGTCACTTTCGGATTTCTTTTAGCCTGAAGGTATGCTCAATTCTGGAAAGCTGATCCATACATTTCTTCCTCACACAACTTTAAGTGACTTGTTGATTCCCATAAGTAAACTGTAAAATTACTCTCACAAAGTCTGGAAATAACTGCTACATTGTGTTTTAATACCTCGGAAAAGCAGAAATAAAAGACTAGTCCCGTCTAGTCTTTCCTTCATCTCCCTAATCCCGTCCGGCACAAGGTACAGAAGTTTGAAAGAGCGCACCACCAAACCCAGGAACAGTTTCTTCCCCCTCCGTTACCACGGAAAAAGACTTAAAGGCTAGGGATCTTGGGACAGTTAATGAAGTTGTCTTGGGGACAGTCCATATAACAGTCGATGAGCGGAGATGGATGAAAGTAGATACATCTCTGAGATGGATGGAAGTAGATAAATCTCTCCAGGCCTGATTAGATATATCAAGAACACTGTGAGAAGTTAGAGAAGAAAATGAAGGAATCTTAGCTGAGGTATACGAATCATCGTTAAACTAATTAGGCACATTGGCCAAAAGCCTTGTACACCTCCCTGTCTCCCCGAGGTGCCACTTTCAGGGAACTATGTACTTGTACTCCAACATCCCTCTGCTCTATAACATTCCCCAGGGTCTTACCATTCACCAAATGTCCAGCCCTGGCTTGAATTTTCAAAATGCACCAACCTCACATTTATCCGTATTAAACTCCATTTGCCATTCCTCAGCCCACATGCCTAGCTGATGAGATCCCACTGTAATTCTCGATAACCATTTTCACAATCGACAATACCACCTATTTTAGAATTGGAGAATAATCTGTCTGCTCTTTCCATCAACCACCACCCTCCACCTCAACTGCCTTGAATTTTTATTGTATCTTTCAATAATTTAGATAATCATTGGGCAAACTAATAGTGGGTTTTTGATGCCCACAGCAATGTGATTAGACAGCAGAATTATTTTCGGCCGGGGATATGAACCAGCTAATTTTACAGAGTTGAAATTATAATACCATTTCCTTCTATTCAGTTCGTAGCTACCTCTCCAGTGTACTGCAATTCATGACACATTTGCACCAATGTCCTTCCAATTTCCTTACTTATTTCCAAACTAATCATATATGACTCATTCAGCCCTAGAGAGTTATTTACTTCCATCTTGCAATGTCAAAATGCCCAACCTATCTCTCCTCTAGCTTCCTTCCGGACCAAATAAGTTGTCTGTGTTGATAAAAATAAACCAAGACAAACAGTCTTAATGAACACATTTTCTGTCTGTGCGGCATCAATGACAAGTCAAAAGGGATTAATTGTCATATGTACCGGTATTGGAACAATGAAATTCTTACTTGCTGCAGCTATTCAGGATCATTAATGCAATAAGAAATAAATCAATATTCAATAAGCAATAACACAATCAGTAATACTAAATAACCCAACCAGAATAGTGCAAACCAAAGTACATAATGCAACTAAAACAAAGTCCATAGTAGATCATAGTTGTTGAGGCAGGGTTGTGGATAGTGCTGTGCAGCATTTAAGAGCCTGTTGGTTGCTGAACGTGGAGCTCACAGTTCTCAGGTTCCCAATCGTTCTTCCCACCAACGAGAACATGGCCAGAGTCGTGTGACTCTTTGATTGCATTACCTGCCCTTTTGAGGCAGAACATCCAGAAGATCCCTTTGATCTTGTAGGTCAGTATCAGTGATGGACCAGGCAAAATCTACCACTTTCTGCGGCCTCCTATGTTCCTGGGTGTTGGAGTTACAAAATCAGACTGCGATGCAACCAGTGTGCTCTCTACCATACACCTGTGGAATTTCGATAGAGTATATGGCAACATACTCAAGGGGTTGCCCAAGAAATATTATTCAGTTACAATAGGGAACATTATCCTGCCTGAAAATTTAATAGGAAATGCATCTGTGCTGTGTGTGCGCTGAACAGTCAAACAAGTTAAACTTATCAATGCTGCGAGACACATCTGGAATACATATTCCTTTTCTTTAGGAGGAACACAACGGTCCTCCCAGCACACTGTTGTTTACCACCTTCCATCCAGATCTCAGAAATCAAAGAAGTGAGATGCATCTTACGGGGAATAGTTCATTCTGTTTGGATTCGTTCATCAAAGGGCATCAAAGGCTAAGGCAGGAAAATGGGGTAGAGAGGGAAAAATAGATCAGACATGATTGAATGGCGGTAGTCTCGATGGGCTGAATTGTCTAATTCTACTCCTATGTCTTATGGTCTTATTTCTCCACCCTATCTTGCAAACAGAAAGTCAACTCTTTAAGCATGGTCAAGAATGGTCTCTGACAAAAGTTACCAAGTAGCACTTAATATCCTCTTTTTCATATCCACTCATAAATCCCTTACTCAATATTTTCTCGAACACTTTCTCTCTATATTTATCCACTGGATTAATCATTGTGTCACGGTATGCCTTTGACATTTGTTTCAACTTTCCAGCAGTTTCAAAAAGTCAAAAGTCAAAAGAGTTTATTGTCATGTGTCCCTCATTTCAGTTACCCAACTCCCATAACGTCCAATATCTTCTCCAGTTGGAACTGCAAATAAATAATGTAACATAATGTTTATCCAGAAGTCATATGTCGGGCTTGATTTTAAATGGCAGAACCAGGTAGGATCATCAAATTCAAAAGTTGAGAACTTGCTAATCCACTGCCTTCAGCACGAGTATTGGACACCAAAAACATAAGCATTCCTGATCTACCATTTTAATTAGAGGCCTATTTTGCCCAATATTTTAATGTTCAATCAGCATCTCTGGAGGACATAGATAGTCAACGTTTCAGGTCAGAACCCTTTATCAGATTGGTACTACTATCAATCTGAAGTGTCCCTACCTGAAATGTGACCTATCCATGTCTTCCAGAGGTACTGCCTGACCTGCTGACTTACTCCAGCACTTTGTGTTTTGCTCAAGATTCCAGCCTCTGCCGTTCCTTGTGTCTCTATTTTGATAAGTTTGTAACAAATCCTATTCCTCACCAATGCTTGGAAAATAATTCAAAATTCAAACAAATTGATAACAAAGCACGAAAATTATCACAGTACCACCATTAGATTTCTAATAATCACATAGTAGTTCATAGAGAAAGTTAAATAGATTTTTTTTTAAAGATTTGCAGCAAGGAAATCTGCTGTACTTTTCTCTGTTCTGGATGTTGTGTTGATGAAGCCACGTTCATACGTCTGTCCATCTCACTGTTTTCAAGAATATGCAAGATGTTTCAGGCTATCAAGGTGATTCAATTGCCTTGCAGCATCAATTTACTTATGAAAATGTGGTCCCCTCACATAAAGATAGCTGATGTACAGGCTTTTGAAATTATTCTCACAACTTCCACAAAAACATCCAACCTCCATTGAACAAAGGCCCATACAAGAAAGAGAGAGAATCTTGGAAAAGATCATCACTGTCAATTAAACAAAAATATTTAAATAAAGGTATTTCATCCCATCTGCAATCCTCCAGTTAAACTGCTGTTCCAGGAAACAAAAAAATATAGAATGGAACTTGGAAGCTCTTTCTTCTGTTTGGCATAATATTTCTTGTGGTTCAGATACAAAAGCTCAGTTTTATTTGCTTTTGATTAACACAGAAAGCTGACATTATGAATTATTTCAGAATCTTAGTATGACTAAGTAACTTCATACAATTTCCAAAAGAAATTAGAGAACAGCTAGGTTCAGAGGTCAGTGTATAATAAAGTTAACGAGGTAGACATGGAATGGAAGTAAACTGGGAAAATAATTATGCTGCTGTTACTTATGGACAAAGACAGCCCACTATTTTGTCTTAGCACGTGGACAACAATACATGTATCCTTCTGATAAAGATGACAACAATGTGGAGACTTTTCTTAAATATTACAAAACTTGTAAGAAAATCTTTGTGCTTTGTTTTCCATCCCTCATCCACCTCCCATTCCAACATAAAACAATCTATCTCTCTTTTAGTGAAAACAGAAATCTAACGAGATACAATTCCATTAGCAGGAACTAATTTGCGGTACCCGAACCATTGGGAATTATTCATGTAAACACCAGGACAATGAGGGATGAGAGTGGAAACCACTCCAGATCATGCACTCATTCACGACCTATCAATGCAAACACTACAAATGTGTCACCAGTCTATTATTCACTTTATCCTTGACCTCCCTCACACTCACCTTTGGAGGCATTAACATTCAAATAAGATTTGTTTTTAACGTCCGCCTTTACATATATAAAACTGGTGAATTCTCCCAGTGCCTCTTCAACAAATATTCCTCAAGCACAACACAATTTATTGCACTTCATGTTCGTGGGACCCACCTTTGTCCTATGTTCCTCTATATAGTCATAACCATTAATTTAGAAAAACATTGTTCCAAATCTTCCTCGGAGGTATGAAATGCACGACATAAATTGTGGGTTATTCTATCCACTGGCACTTTTTAGAGATCTTTTTCAATTTTGTGTTTCAGTTTAATTTATATCTTCTTACTTAAATAGTTCTGTCCATGAGGAAAATAAGTTTAAATGCATGTCCATCTGAAAAAATATTTAACAGTTTAAAATATAAATTATTTTCAAGGATTACAATACACAAGATTCAAAATCTAAATGTACGATCCTTTAATTCTTACAAATAGAGTTTCATTTATTGTTTCCATATAGTAGAAAATATATTCTGCAAACTGGATATTTATTAGAGTTGTCCAAATGGTTATTAAGTGTTGAAATATTCAAGTTGATGTCCAGCCCATAAAATAATTCAGATATAAATGTCCTATCTTAAAAATACCTATATAAAAATATAATAGCAACTTTTATAACTCCTTTTAACAAATAACCACTATACATTACAGTAGTCAACAGATATGTTGACAATCACACCAGCTTCACTGCAAAGGACAGATCTGTGCTAGTTTAAGTTTTTCCCCCATTACTGCCAAACATCCTGCCCTAGAGTGATGGATGAGGCATCCTGGGGTTGAAATGCCAAAACCAATTAGCCGTGTCACTCCGCAAGAGCACCAGCTGCCCGAGTCTAAAAGGGTTTATTACTGTAAGATTTGAGGGCAGGGAGGCCAGCGTGGGCCATGTTCACAAAAAAAAGCCCTGACTGGGCTAAAGTTTCCAAAGACTTTCTTGTTAAAAAAACATGCATCCAAAAAAAAAAATGGGTGTTAGAAAACATAAAACTACACTAAAGAACATACTATGCTTAATCCCCAAAATAATTTAGTATTGCACATAAACCAAGGTATATTGGTATTAATTAGGACCAAGTTGCCCTGGGGATTATGAACACATAAAAGTGCATTAAAGCGTTTTTTGTGAATTTAGTCACAAGCATTTTAATCTAGGGCTGACTAAATCCAGATATGCATTTTGTTTTGAGACCACTGAGAAAATATACATTAAAGTTAACCCATTTCAATTACTCCATTGTAATTACGTTCTTGTAAGAACAGTCCATATTCACATATCTTCATAGTTGCATTTAACAATAAAGTCCTTCCCTTAAGCCATGATTGCCATACTGTCATCACTTTCACTTATTACACTAATAAATGGCTGCCGTTAACAATAGAATAACCTGTTTGATATTAGTTTATGGCCAAAGGCAAAAAAATCTAATGGAAAATAGTTTTTATTTTATTTTAGTTATTCTTACATGTTCATCGTTCAGTTGGCCAATTAAAATAATTAAGTGCTCAAAAGTTAACACAAGTTTTGACACCAAACCAGAACACCCATCTCATTCTAATTATCTACACTATGCTATTACTGACTTAGACGTCATAGAGTTTTTTTTTAATTTTTAATAAAATCTGCATTCTTCACACACTTACATCAGCTTACAGCTGTGTAATGTTTTCTGCCTAAGCTGATAACCTTTCATAGTTTATAGTTTTCTCAACGGAAATATGAAGATCCAAGAATTTTTAAAACATGCAATGTTCTGAAAACATCTATTCCAAGGTTCCTACGGCAATTCAAATTGTGTCCCATTTTTGTATTAAAAATTAACTCGATAACTTGAAATTTCCAAGCTTTTAAAATTAGCCGAAATATTGTCATGAGATAATTATTCAGCAATCTAAGTAATGCCCGTCCCACTTAGGAAACCTGAACAAAAACCTCTGGTAACCTTGCCTGCGACCCAAGGTTTCCATGAGGTCGCCGGAGGTTTTGGTCACACTCCCTAATGGTCGAAAGTGGATTCCGCGTGGTCAAGGCTTCTTCTAGGTTGCTTCGATTATTTCAACATAATCAAAACCAGCCTCGACTAACAATAGGTTACCGTTTGGTCGAAGCCAGTGGAGTGGGGTTAAACTTTATTAAACTTCTCAAAACTGTCTTCACTCCTTCTCTTCTGCCCCCCCCCCCCCCCCCCCCCCGCGCTCTCTAAAGGACTTACCGTGCTCTGTGGCAGCCGTTTACCTTCCTCTTCATCGCACAGACAGCGCTCCTCCGCTCTCCGTGGCCCCCACCTTTGCTCTGTCTGTCTGTCTCTGTGTGTGTGTGTGTGTGTGTGTGTGTGTGTGTGTGTGTGTGTGTGTGTGTGTGTGTGTGTGTGTGTGTGTGTGTGTGTGTGTGTGTGTGTGTGTGTGTGTATATGTGCGCGCGCGGGGTAGATGCAGCTCACGCTTCAGTCGATCTAGCCCGAGGCTTTCCAGGCGAGTGACCAAAACCTCTGGCGACCTCATGGAAACCTTGGGTCGCGGGCAAGGTCACCAGAGGTTTCTGTTCAGGTTTCCTAAGTGGGACAGGGACATTAATCTTTCTTTCTTTATAAAATAGAAACAAAATTAAAATGGCTCACATCAAGTTGTGGAAAAGATGTAATATCACAATGGGTAACAGTCAAACAATTAATTTTAACACTATGGTTGTAATTTCAATCTCTGCGTTAGTTGTTTGCATCAAAGACAATAACCAGGTGCTCCAATTAATATTAATAACATTTGGCTAAAATGAGTACATGCATATGCAAACACCTACGAGTGAAGATTTTTTATCCAATTGCAAGCATGTACCAAGCGAAAAATGTCCGAGCAAATCACCAATTTTACAGCTTATATTCTGCACCAAATGGATGCTCAAATTACAGGTCATGGTGGTTTTGGTGATGTTCAGGGATGCCAGATGTGCACATTTAATAGGTCTCCTCTACATTGGCACGTACAAGCATAAACTAGACATCAGTTTTGCAGAGCTCCTACACTCTGTACATAATGGTGAACTTGAGTTTCCAGTTGCTGGTCATTTCAACCCTTCTTCCCATTCCCACACCAATTCCCTTTGCTCAACCTTCTCCACCGTCATGTATTGTCTTTCCGATGACTGGTTAGCACGCAACAAAATCTTTTTACTGTAACTTGATACACGTGACAATGAACTAAACTCAAATTAAACTCAAACTGTCACAGTGAGGCCAAACACCAATTGGAAGAACTTGGTTAGACTCCAATCCAATGGTATGAACATTGAATTTTCTAGTTTTAATTAACCCACATCCAGTGTTCCTTTCCCACTCCTACCGCTCTTTGTTCACTTTTTCAATTTTTCCATTCCTTCTCCACCCACTCCACCCCCACACCCACATCAGTTAACTAGATTTGTTACTGTTCCTACCTGGTTCCATCTACCCTTCACTCGCACACCCATCTGGCTTTCTCCTCCCCGGCCTACTTTTCCTACTTCCTCCCCAATCGAGCTGCATCTTCCCATCATTCTCCCTTATTGGTTTCCAATTCTCATCTTCTGCCTCTACCTTCTTCAACCCATCTGCTTCATTTTGTTTTCCTTATCTGTTTTCCATCATCACCTAGATAAAGAGCCCCCTTCCCCACCTGGCAGCATCTGCCATTCTCCCCCACTTCACCTATATCAACCTCTGTCACATCCTTCCCTCACCTCATTATACTGGTTATTTAACATAGAACGTCACAGGAACAGGCCATTCAGCCCATAAAGTATGTGCCGAACAGGATGTCAAATTACACACATCCTTTCTGCCTGCACATGATCTATATCCCTCCATTCCCTGCATATTCATGTATTGAACAAATATGCCTCTTAAATGTTCAAGTCGTCTAAAGTTTGGCAGTTGTAGAGATAAATAATACATTAATAATCTGCATCACTATACTTGGTTTCAGGTAAGTCCTTCATAGAAATGTGGCATATGATTCAATGATTCAAAACTCCACCTTTGATCAATTCTGCAAAGGGTCCTATGATAAATTGACCATTAAAGCCGATTACCTACTACAAGTGATGTGAGATTCCCCGCACTGACAAGAGTTCTGATATAGTGAATCAAGATTTGTATGAATTTAGAAAAGTGGCTACATGTATCAGAAAAGAAACAGTAAATTGTATGGCTGTTGGATTACTGGCACATTTCAATAGCATTTATCTGGTATTAAAAAATAAAAATCACTATGAAAGCTCAACATTAACATCAAAATTAGCAGAATACTTTGAAAGATTTTAAATATCACTTGTGATTCCAGTTTTCTAATTCATTTTGATTGAAGGGCATTCTTGTGTCCTTCTCGCTTAAGTTTTCCTGACAGTTTTAATGCCTTACTAGGAAATCTGTACTCTTGATTACACTGTTCTGAATGAAGTGTGTCAGAAAGCTCCAGGTGCTGGCTGCTAATCAGGCATACTTAACCTAACATGACAAACCCCACATACAAAAGGCAAAACAAATGATTAGACTAGCGCAAATCATCAGTAATTATAGAAGTGTTGGATGTACACATATACCACCAATAGTTTAGAAATCTGGAAAACGTGTATTTGCTTTGGATAACTGATAACGCTAAATGTTCATGTACAATTATAAATCAGCAAATACTCTACCTAAACAAGATTAAGTGGGGGAAAAAAACCTCATGTCAGTTTTGGCCAACACAATGGATATTAATTTAGAATCAATACCGACAAGATGAAGTTCAGTGTCATGAACCTCTTCACAGCAGCAATCAACTTGCCTTAAATAGCAAAGCGCTTTTGGGAGCATACTGGGAAGGAAAAACAAAATAAAACAATGAGCAGAAAAATCCTTGCTTCCTGTTCTCTCATAGCTCAAGATCCGCACTGTCAGAGGTGAGATGTCACCTGCTCAACAGGGAATATGGCGGGCAAAAATAATTCAACTGTACAAGTTCTCAATTTGTATAATTACTAAAAGAGCCCAATAACTCTTTTGTTGGTGTATGATTAAAACATTGTGCGTATCTTACATACCACAAAGCATTTTCTATATTCGATAAACAATCAGTCAATGTTTTCAATAGCAAACAAACATTACAAGAAAGATGACATTTACATTCTGAGGTATCGCAACAAAGATCTCATTAACAGAGTTCATTACAAGTAGGAATGTTTGGCCAGTGCACAAGGTAAATGACGGGAGCTAAACAACTCAATATTTTAAAATGACTCTGATACACTTGACAAAACAACACCAATTATTGCTTATTGGTTTACCTACCAGCATGTTTTGGGATGTGGGAAATAAAAGCATTCAATGCAGTCTCCGAAGCAATCCAGGAAGAACTCAATACCAACATGTCGTAACAGAACTCATATCCCTGGTGCTACTACGCAGCAACACAATCTGTTGCACCAATGTGAGAAAGTAATAGAATAAGTACATTTGGATGGCATTGTAAAAGGTACAGGCAATAGTAAACTATTTCACAGTTTAAATGGATTGATTAGGTGATGATGTTGATATTTAGCATTAATAATGTGAAGCCATTGTATTTCATGAAGAGAAAATGTGTAGGGAGGAACTACAGAGACTGGTTTAAACCGAAGACAGACACAAAAAGCTGGAGAAACTCAGCGGGTCAGGCAGCATTTCTGCAGAAAATAAATTGGTGATGTTTTGGGTCTCGACTGAATGGCAGTTAGCTGAGCAGCATGGGGTGGTATAAATTGTTGGATTAATCAGGCAAGGCACAGCTACTAGCTTACAAAAATGTAAAGGTGGACAAAAATGTTGGAGAAACTCAGTCTGAAGAAGGGTTTTGGCTCGAAACGTTGCCTATTTCCCTCGCTCCATAGATGCTGCTGCACCCGCTTAGTTTCTCCAGCATTTTTGTCTACCTTCAGTGATGTTATATCTTGCTAACAGCATAGACCTAGAGAAAAATGTCCAAAAATTGCCTTGTTTGTAATTAAAGCATCATAGAAAGGAAGAATGTATTTCTGCTAACAGAAATCGGATTGGAAGTGCACTGAATGCTTTCAGATCTGATTGGCCCTGCGAAATATGATGTGTGAAGAAGTAGTCAAAAACCGAATGATTGCCAGTGCTTAATCTCTTGGTAATAGACCAATGTCCAGTGTTGGTAACTCAAGGAATGGCAGACTGCAGCAATCTACTTCCAATGTAGTAAGCTCATCAAAAACATCAATCTAGGTGGTTCCATCAGTGAATGTCACTGTCATAATAGAGTATTTGGTTAAGAATGGTCTCAGCCCGAAACATCGCCTATTCCCTAGATGTTACCTCACCCGCTGAGTTTCTCCAGCATTTTTGTCTACCGTCATAATGGGGTATATCACTCCAATAATGTCCTTTGCAGGTCCAAGGCTATCCTGCCTCTCCCCATAACATCCTGGCAAATCTCTTCTGCACCCTTTCCAACTTAATGACATCCTTCCTGTAAAAACATTTTGTTTCTACCAGAAATTTGCTGATTGCATTAATCAGCGGTGCAGTTTATTTGGTGGTTGGAAACATAGAAAGATAGGTGCAGGAGTAAGCTATTCGGCCCTTCGAGCCTGCACCGCCATTCAATGTGATCATGGCTGATCATCCAACTCATTATCCCGTACCTGCCTTCTCTCCATACCCCCTGATCCCTTTAGCCACAAGTGCCACATCTAACGCCCTCCAATGAACTGGCCTCAACTACCTTCTGTGGCAGAGAATTCCAGAGACTCACCACTCTCTGTGTAAAGAATGTTTTCCTCATCTCGGTCCTAAAGGAATTCCCCCTTATCCTTAGACTGTGACCCCTTGTTCTGGACTCCCCCAACATCGGGGACAATCTTCCAGCATCTAGCTTGTCCAACCCCTTAAGTTTCTATAAGATCCCCCCTCAATGTTCTAAATTCCAGCGAGTACAAGCCGAGTCTATCCAGTCTTTCCTCATATGAAAGTCCTGACATCCCAGGAATCAGTCTGGTGAATATTCTCTGTACCCCCTCTATGGCAAGAATGTCTTTCCTCAGATTTGGAGACCAAAACTGTACGCAATACTCCAGGTGTGGCCTCACCAAAACCCTGTACAACTGCAGTAGTTCTGCTCCTATACTCAAATCCTTTCGCTATGAATGCTAACATCCCATTTGCTTTCTTCACTGCCTGCTGCACCTGCATGCCTACTTTCAATGGTTACACAAAAAGCTGGAGAAACTCAGCGGGTGCAGCAGCATCTAAGGAGTGAAGGAGATAGGCGACGTTTCGGGTCGAGACCCGACTTCGATCATTGCCTACTTTCAATGACTGGTGTACCATGACACCCAGGTCTCGTTGCATCTCCCCTTTTCCTAATCTGCCACCATTCAGATAATAGTCTACCCTCATGTTTTTGCCACCAAAGTGGATAACCTCACATTTATCCACATTATACTGCATCTGCCATGCATCTGCCCATTCACTCAGCCTATCCAAATCACCCTGCAGCCTCCAAGCATCCTCCTCACACCTAACTTTACCCCCCAGCTTGGTGTCATCTGCAAATTTGGAGATGTTGCATTGAATTCCCTCGTCCAAATCATTAATATATATTGTAAATAGCTGGGGTCCCAGCACTGAGCCTTGCGGTACCCCACTAGTCACTGCCTGCCATTCTGAAAAGGACCCGTTTACTCCTACGCTTTGCTTCCTGTCTGCTAGCCAGTTCTCTATCCACATCAATACTGAACCCCCAATACCGTGTGCTTTAAGTTTGTATGCTAATCTCTTATGCGGGACCTTGTCTAAAGCCTTCTGAAAGTCTAGATATAACACATCCACTGGTTCTCCCTTATCCACTCTACTAGTTACATCCTCGAAAAATTCTATCAGATTTGTCAGACATGATTTACCTTTCGTAAATCTATGCTGACTTTGTCCAATGATTTCACCACTTTCCAAATGCGCTGCTATCCCATCTTTAATAACTGACTCTAGCAGTTTCCCCACTACTGATGTTAGACTAACTGGTCTGTAATTCCCCGCTTTCTCTCTCCCTCCTTTTTATAAAAGTGGGATTACATTAGCTACCCTCCAATTCTCAGGAACTACTCCAGAATCTAAGGAATTTTTAAAAATTATCACTAATGCATCCACTATTTCTGTGGCTACCTCCTTGAGTACTCTGGGATGCAGACTATCTGGCCCTGGGGATTTATCGGCCTTCAATCCGTTCAATTTACCCAACACCACCTCCCGGCTAACCTGGATTTCACTCAGTTCCTCCATATTATTTGACCCCCGTTCCACTGCTATTTCCGGCAGATTATTTATGTCTTCCTTAGTGAAGACAGAACCAAAGTAGTTATTCAATTGGTCTGCCATGTCCTTGTTCCCCATGATCAATTCACCTGACTGCAAGGGACCAACATTTGTTTTAACTAGTCTCTTTCTCTTCACATACCTATAAAAACTTTTGCAGTCAGTTTTTATGTTCCCTGCCAGTTTCCTTTCATAATCTATTTTCCCTTTCCTAATTAAGCCCTTTGTCCTCCTCTGCTGGATTCTGAATTTCTCCCAGTCCTCTGGTAGGCTGCTTTTTCTGACCAATTTGTATGCCTCATCTTTTGTTTTTATACTATCCCTGATTTCCCTTGTTATCGATGGATGCACCACCTTCCCTGATTTATTCTTTTGCCAAACTGTACTTCATCCATGCAGTCTTTAAATACCTTCCACTGCACATCCACTGTCAACCCTTTAAGAATCACCTGCCAGTCTATCTTGGCCAATTCACATCTCATACCTTCAAAGTTACCTTTGTTCAAGTTCAGAACCCTTGTTTCTGACTTAATTTTGTCACTCTCCATCCTAATGAAGAACTCAACCATATTATGGTCACTCTTGCCCAAGGGGCCACGCACAACAAGACTGCTAACTAACCCTTCCTCATTACTCAATACCCAGTCTAGAATAGCCTGCTCTCTCGTTGGTTCCTCCACATGTTGGTTGAGAAAACTATCACGCATACATTCCAAGAAATCCTCTTCCTCAGCACCCCTGCCAATTTGATTCACCCAATCGACATGCAGATTGAAGTCACCCATTATAACCGTGTTACCCTTGTTGCACACATTTCTAATTTCCTGTTTGATGCCATCCCCAACTCCAATACTACTGTTAGGTGACCTGTACACAACTCCCACTAGCGTTTTCTGCCCCTTAAGAGTTTTGAGCTTTACCCATATCGATTCCACATCCTCCACGCTAATGTCCTTCCTTTCTATTGCATTAATCTCCTCTCTCACAAGCAACGCTACCCCACCTCCTTTTCCTTTTCGTCTATCCCTCCTGAATATTGAATATCCCTGGATGTTCAGCTCCCAGCCTTGGTCACCCGGGAGCCATGTCTCCGTGATCCTAACTATAGCATAGTCATTAATCGCTATCTGCACCTTCAACTCATCCACCTTATTACGAATGCTCCTCGCATTGAGACACAAAGCCTTCAGGCTTTTTTTTACAACACTCTTACCCCTTATACAATTATGTTGACAAGTGGCCCCTTTCACATCGATCCCTATTACACTTGGCCATACTCTCCTATCCCTTTGTGAGCTTTCTTTCCCATTAATTCCGGGGTCATTAACCATCCCTTTACTCTCTTTCCCTTTCACTCCGTCCTCGACTATCCCATTTGACACCCCACCCCCCTTATTCAGTTTAAAACCATCCGTGTAGCAGTGGCAAACCTGCCGGCCAGAATGCTGGTCCCCCACCTGTTAAGATGCAATCCGTCCCTTTTGTACAGTTCCCCCCTACTCCAAAACAGATCCCAGTGATCTAAGAATCTAAATCCCTGCCCCCTGCACCAGTTCCTCAGCCACACATTCAGGTCACGTATCTCCCTGTTCCTGCTCTCGCCAGCACGAGGAACTGGAAGCAAACCGGAGATAACAACCCTGGAAGTCCTGCTTTTCAGCATTTTTCCGAGCTCTCTGAAGTCCCACTGCAGAATATTCATCCCCTTCTTCCCAACATCATTTGTGCCAACATGCACGACCACTTCTGGCTGTTCACCTTCCCCCTTGAGGATTGTCTGCACTCTGTCCGGGACATCCTGGATCCTGGCACCAGGAAGGCAGCACAACATCCTCGAATCCCGTCTGTTGCCGCAGAAACCCATGTCTGTACCTCTCACAATGGAGTCTCCAACTACAATGGCGTTGCCCGACTTTGGCCTCTTTGGTTTTTGCTCAACAGCCCTTTTTATTTTGCAAGCCAGTCCGCCGCTCAGTGAGATACCGTCTTCTGTCCCGGCAGCTTCCACGTGGGTGAACCTGTTCACAAGAGGTACAACACCCGGGGACCTTTGCATTCCATGTTTTCCTCCCTTTCTCACCGTTACCCACCTTCTCTCTTCTAGTGCCTTGGGTGTAACAATCTTACTGTAGGACTTGTCCAGGAACGACTCAGTTTCTCGGATGAACCTGAGGTCATCCACTTGTTTCTCCAGTTCCCCAACACGGTCCTTCAGGAGCTGTACCTGGATGCACTTCTCACATTTGTAGCAGCCAGAGGCACCAGCAGTGTCCTGAACCTCCAACATACTGCAAGCATCACACTGCATCAGCTTGCTTGACATCTCCTTCTTTTGCCTCTGTCTCTCCCTATCCAGTGTTTTGCGCAGCCTCCTCTCCGAAGACTCTCGAGCCAAAGACTCACACTTTACTCACAGGGCACTTCCCTCACTGCCGCTCCCCAAGAGCTGCTTTGCTTATATTGACTGTTAAATTGCCTAATTTACAAACCAAATTCCTCAGTTTTCAACTGTTTTCCCCCTCTGACTCACTGAGAACTCTCCTCCCACTCAGGCTAGAGCCAATCAGTGCTTTCTCCTGCTTCTTTTTGTTGCTGTTGCTTCAAAATCCACAGGAACACTGAGTAAAGTCTGCCTGTGCTTTGTCTCTCCTTTTCAACTGTTTTCCCCCTCTGACTCACTGAGAACTCTCCTCCCACTCGGGCTAGAGCCAATCAGTGCTTTCTCCTGCTTCTCTTTGTTGCTTTTGCTTCAAAATCCACGGGAACACTGAGGGTTCTTTAAGGGAACCAATCATATGATGTAATCAAGTTTATATCAAGTTTATACAAAGTTTTGCCATCCATGAGCTGACTAGTCGTGGATGGTTGAGATAGCCTTTCTCTGTACACAATTAATATAAGCAATAAATAATTATTGTACAGCTTAACATACCTGACCTTGGAGCTACAGAAATATTACAGATCAACAAAATTTGAGTCCAAAATTGTACTGCACACAAAGGTTTACATCAGTACACATAATGTTTGACAAAATTAGCATAAAGTGTGTCCTCCTTTAATTCAAGAGGAAACCAATTCTAACTAATTTAATAACAGGCACAAAATCTGAGAATTTACCGAGAAGAAAACGTTATTAAAAAAAATTTCTATCACAATCTATCATCTGTACATATTGCTCCTTTAAGCGGTCTGAGCGTTATTTAGCTAGTCACAAAGTCCAATTGCAAATAACAATACAATTGCAAATAACAATACAAATGCAGTCAATATATTGTGCATTCAAGAGAAGAAAAAAATGCTTGTGCAATGGAGTCTGAATTACCCCACTGAAATATACCACCATACATTGACTATCAAAATTGTCCCCCATAAGCAATAAAAATTCAGCAGTTGAATAGTCGTATTTCTTAGAGACTATAAGCAGCAGATCCAAAAAAGAAAAAAAAGATTTGGTTTTTTTTAAAGCCACCCAATTATGCTGCTGCAATTAAAGAAAACACACCAGTTATTTACAGGTGCAAATGAGATACAAATAAATTATTTGACAAAGATTTTAAATAATTACAGCACAGTATAAAACAAGTAGTAATCCTGCCCTAATTAACAAAAAAATGAAAGGCAGTTTAATTTGAATGAGTCACAGTAAGAGGAGAAATCCATATATTTTTCCAGTGAATAGATCAGAGTTAAACAGACTCAGCATACCAAACTTCACAAGCAAAAAAGCTACAAATGTACCATACTTTGCCACAAAACTGCTTGGTTCCTAACTGTTCATTGTTCCATGGATGCAAATGCTGACATGTCTCTAAACAATCCCAATTCACTCAACCTCAGTTCATCAATGATATACAGAGGAAAACTGATTCCACAAAGGAAACAAAATCTTGAAGGCCGATTACTATGGGACAACAACTCAGTCGCAGCAGTGGTGCTGGCAGGAAAAACTGATGTCAGGGCTCGCACAAAATGTCCTTCGAGCTGGTTGTGCGTAATAAAAAATCTTTCAAAGCTATTGCCAAGAGAGCAGTAAGAATGAAAGATGCATGGAAAGAATCTTGGGGCAGTTAAAGGCACACTTTAGTGAGAAAAGTATACCCAAGTATTTTTAGTACATTATTCCTTGGTGGAGGAGCAGCTGCAACATACATAAAGCTGTGCAATTTAATTGACTGTTAGTCGAATAAAATAATACAAAACGTCAACAATTTTAAAAACAAGTTATCATCCTAGATTTAGTTGAATGCTGGAACTTGTGTCTACACCAGTTCACATTCAACAAAAATACAAATCATTATTGAGTTTCCTGACAAGGTATTCATTGAAAATTTCTGCCTCTAATATTTAAAATATATTTAAACACCATTCCTTCTTCAAAAATATATTCTGGACAAACTACATTGCTACAATTAACCAACACATTACAGCTGCACACTTTCCACCAAAATTTGGCAAATAGTTCTATTTTAAGAGGTCAAATTCTTTGCAGAGCAATGTATCATAACTGGTAATATATTTTTCTGCGTGCAATGTGAAAAGCCTCAAGAATAACCTATTAGTAACAAGCTAACGCCACAAATTGTGTGCACAGCAAAGTGGCACATGGTTCTTACAACTATTGAGAAATTGTATGCAAAATTGTTGGGACCTCTTTAAAAATCTGTCACATTATTAGGTTTGTTCAAAGATATATGTCTCTTGAAAGCTGTGTGAAAAGTATAAGAACATTTGTGGTATTATGCAGAACTTTTCATCAAAAATAACATCCACGTTACTATTCAACCAGAGATAATCTAGGTCCTAAAACTATAGTACACATTATGCTAATATTTCCACATGTAGAAAAGACAAATAATTTCATGAAGTAAATCAAACGGGGGAAAAAAATGGCATATATTTCTCAGACTAATAGCCAAAGCATAATTCCAAGGTCAAAGAAACGACTCTACCTTCTCTTTATATGTTCTTCAATGAGGCACAAGTTATAAAGCAAATAACGTTATAAAAATAAACTACTATGTCCCAAGAATTGGATCATAATATGCAGTTCTGATGCATTATTTCAAATGAGGCCCATGTGGATATTGTTTTAAACCAGCAAACGTTTCCATCATGAAGTCATCACAGTGCTACAACAAACTGAATGTTACACTATATTTCTTTAGAACAGCTGGTGCAATGTTAAAGATAGAGAGCAGGAAATTTTGGTTATGAGTAAATTAGTAACGTTAATATGTCTGTAGAGTCGGGTTTCACTTTAATTTTCCAATGTGCAAGTATGTTTTAATCCCCCTTCCTGCTTGTCAGTAACAGGTAGAGTGAAATGTTTGTTGTCTTCCCTCAATGGATTATTTCCAACCCTCAACTATTCGATAAAGCATTTCACAAAAGACTCAATTTTTGCAAAGAAGAATCAATCACTATATATTGAGCTGGAATAAACCATTCTGACCAAGCTTTGTGACCAGCTACTTTGAGCAACATTCACAGCAAATGAAGCAAATGTCATCTCGCACCTCACTTTCTAACGTGCAGAAAAAAATTGAATCCTTAGCGATTAGGAAACGGGTTTGGGATGGTGGGGGGGTTAGGATAGTACTGCATTATGATGGGAGGTGAAAATAAATGTTGCTCAGGTGCCTTACATGGACAGATTTTAATCATTGGAACAAATTATGTGGATCTAGATTTAGCTGCCACAAAATACAAATTTATCACACCCGCGTTTCAAAAAGAGGAGAAAGCTCATTAGCTACAAAAGAAACAGCCAGGTCCGAGAGTTAAAGTCACACACAGTACTGAAGCAGACCCCTGTGAAATTTCACATCATAGATCAAATATAAGCAACTGTCTCAGCTAAATGATTCCAAATGTGTAGCACAAGGTTCAAGGAAAAAACATAATTCGTAGCATTTCAACATCTCATTATTCCATTGTCCCTCGAGTACCAAGTTATGTATTAAAAGATAATGACCAAAAATTGCAGTCAAGATAACCACGTGGTTAGTGCAGCTCACCATTATTTTAAGTGCAAATACCACAGCAATTTCAGACAAGTGACACAGGCATAGTTAAACACCAAAAGATTCCAGTCAAAGTCATGCCACTCACTTCACCGTTAGCTTTGCAAAAAAGCTTTCTCACTGACTGGTTTTCCAGTGAAAATACACTGAGTGCCCATGAATTTTCAACACTTCAATGATCAAATGATACTTTATTGTCACGTACCTAGGTACAGTGAAATGCTTTGTTTTGCATACAACCTGGTAAAAGCAAATCTCACCCACACAAGTATTGCCATGTTACTGATGCAGACAATGTTACAAAAGTTTACCGAACAGTCCTATCTTCTGCCGACCACCACACAAGGCATCAGATGGCCCCCCACGAGGTCCCTCTTCGATCTCGGCAGCTCCGGCGGGTCCCCCTTCGTTCTCGGCGACCCCCTGCTGGATCCCCCTTTGTTTTCAGTGGCCACCTGCCGGGTTCCCCTTCATTCTCTACAGCTCCCCGTCAGGTAGCTCTCGGCGGGGCGGGTCCCCCTTGCTCACGGCGGTTCCCCTACTCTCTCGCCATTGTGCAAGAGGTGGCAGGCGCAGGTTATTTACTGGGGACGATCAGCCATGATCACAATGAATGGCAGTGCTGGCTCGAAGGGCCGAATGGCCTCCTCCTGCACCTATTTTCTATGTCTATGCCTAGGTGTCCATCACTTACACCATGGATCAAATTTACATCACTACAAGATGCTGTTTAAAGGCGTTTCAGTATCTCGAGTACCCTTCTATGAAATAGAATGTGTTAATTACTATAATTCACCCGCTTAGGCAAGAATGAAATCTCATTCCTCTAGTTTTTATTGAAGATTTTGATGACGGCTTTACATATCGTCTCCCTTTTCCACTCCAAAAATCCTGTCTTCCATTCCCTTGCTACTTTTCTTTCTTTATCCTATTTGATTCTGATCTGGATTTGTGGTTAACAATGAAGCATCAGCAGTTGGCCCCAAATAAGAAGAAAGATGCCCATTAGCACTTTGTGACATCTATGGTGACCACTTCACTTTTTCCAATGTTAATTAACTATATTCCAAGAAACTTTTCTTAATTATGGTCTAATAACAGCAAAAAAACTTATACTCAAATTTTGGAAAAACGCAACTACGCCAACATTCAAAATGTGGATTTCAAATATGTCTGAAACGCTTCACCTTGAAGAAATGAGATTTCTCCTAATAGGCAAAGTAGACCAATTCTCAAAGACTTGGTCTCCTTTTATCAACTTTTTGCAAGCATATGGTGCAACATAACATAACCTCAGAAATTAAATGGTTTAGAACTGGGTGACGGATGGGCAAAAATACAAAATAGGTAGATCTCTCCTAATCTCTCTTTTCTTTACTTTCTCCTTCTATTTCAATCTTTTCAGCTTGCCCTTTATTTCATTTGCTATCTGTTTCTACTAGCTTTTCTATCTATTCTGACACTCTTTATTTATTTTGTCTTCCACTGTTCTTTTATTATTAAATCAAAAGTATGAAGTTGTACAAGAATGGAAATATGTATGTATGTATGTATTAGGTACTTATGTACCACACTATTGTACTTACTTCTAACAAAAATAAAAAAAATAAAAAAATAAAAAAAATATCAATAAGATCAGCTTAACTGGATCCCTGGTGCATAATAGATGAAATGGCTTCAAAATTACTGAGCAGTCTTTCACATTGAAATATTACCATAAAGCAAACCAAATAAGAGAAGCCACACTTTCAGCCAACATTAACTATCTTACCAAGTACAGAATAAAGATAGAAACATATGTTTCTACTTTATTTGACATTAAAAAAATATTAAAAACCATATTATTTTGAAATATGAATCTGTCTGCTTCTTGCAAAATATCATTACAGAAAGGCGCCATCATTTCAGAGAGTGAAAAGTGATACTGCTCGGTCTATCATAGGTAGGGATCTTCCCACTATCTTTCGGAGAGCGCTGCCTCAAAAAGGTAGCCAATATCATGAAAGCCCACACCACCCTACCAATGCTCTCATTTTCAGAATTCCATAATCAGTAGATGGTCCAGGAGCCTGAAAACAGTGACCACAAAGTTCAAGAACAGCTTGTTCCAAACAAACAAACATCAGGCTCTTGAACCCTACACCACAGCACCAAGATCACCACTTCACTATGAACTATGGACTGTTTTTATTTGCACTGGGAATTTTAGGGGAGTTTTTTTGCATTAGTGTTGGGGTTATTCATTTATTGAATTTTTGTTCATTGTGAATTATCTGTGTGCCTTCAGTTTAAAGGCCTGTTATGCTGTTGCCGGTAAGAATTTAATTGATCCATTGTCTGTACATATGACTATTAAACACTCTCAAAGCTTCTGAAGGAATTCTCCATGTAGAAAATTGTATAATTTTAGGGCCTTTTAGGGCCACAGAGTTAGGAAAACTACAACAGTGGTTTACTGTGCCATACAAAACATATGTAGTTCACATACTCTTAAGATCTCAGAATTTTATAAGAGTGATGCATAATGTGCCTAATGTTTTTCCCTTGTGCAGAAGAATGCAAAATAGCAAGGCCAATAAAGGAGAGCGGAATCACTGCCTAAAAAAATGTTAATTGGCACATTAAACAATGTATGTACAGTAACTAAATTTCACAGGGTCCCATTAGACTGACCCTAATAGTAATCAAATTTTATATGATAATGATGGCAAACTGAAAGGTCCACCTTTATTGCCCGAAATGAAAAGGCTTGGCCAGATGAGCATAGCTTTACGGTAACAGGGGCAAAGTATAAAGGAGATATGTGGGGCGTCATTTTTTTTAGGATTGAAAGCCTTGGCCTCCTCTCCAACTACTGACTTGGGAAGCACTACTTTCCCTTTCTGATAATTTCAGCCAATGTTGCTTTGGGTGATATGATTGAGCTCAGCATTATCGAGTTGATGACGGAATAATTGAACAATGCTCTGCATCTTAATTACAAAGCTGTAGGAAAATCCACATACAAGCACAGATTAGATTCAGTTGTAATTTCCCAAATGACAGTCCTGATGTTGAGTTAAGGGCGTGTCCATTAGACTGTCCAGTGTGTATGGTAATATACTCCAAATGGTCAAGAACTTCAGGTGAGGAATAGAAAATGCCAGAAGAAAAAAGAACAATAACATGGCTTTTCTGTACCATAGTGGACAGGGTCATTGACCACATCTCTCCTATTTCCCTGATGGCTGCTCTCACTGTAAAGCCAAAACAGAGCTCTCCTGGTCTTTACCTTCACCTCACCAGCCTCTGCATTCAATAAGTCATCCTTCACAATTTCTGCAAGTTACAAGAAGATACTAGCAAAAGACATGTTCCACTCCCATTCCCTTTTTAACATTCTTCAAGGATCACTCGCTTTACAACTCCCAAGTCCACTCTCATGCCCCCTACTAACCACTCCCCATGCCTTGCACTTTCCTGTGCAACCACAGAAGAGGCAACACCTGTATGTCATCTTTTTCCTGCCTACCATCCACGGAACCAAATAGTATTTCTAGTCGAATCCGTCATTCATTTGCACTTCTTCCAATCTCCTGTACTGCATCACATGTTCATAACATGGTCTCTGCTAGGAAGGTTGGCTGATCATTTTGCAAAGCACTCAAATTTAATGCATAGGGGAGACCATTAGCTTCCAGATGTCTGCCACTTTAATCCCACACCTCGCTTTGACATGCCTGTGGTATATGGCACTGTTACAAGGAGGTCCAAGGCAACTTTGAGAAATAAACTCCTCATCTTCCATCTGGGCACACTGCAATCTTCAAGAAAATATTGGATATTTCATCTTTAGGTAACTTATTCCTCCTTTCTGTATTGAAATTTGCCAATTCTCACTGACATGATTTTGGCTCCATTTTTCTCTATCTATGAATAATAGTCTGGCCTGCTGGGCATGTCCCATTGTGTTGCCATGAGCACCAGATAAAGAAGCATAATCTGACTCTAACTATAACATTATCTCATTCGGTCACATTCTATCACATATATTCCCATTGTTCTACCCATCCCACCCTATATTCTCTGCCACTGAAAACAAACTTGCTTTCTCCCATTCCCAGTTCTGACTAAAGGTTATTGGGCAATGTTTCTTTTCTGTTTCTGTTTCCATAGATGGTGCATGATTGCCCAGTGTTTTTACTTCATATTTCTAGCTTTGGCAGAATTTTATTTAATTGTCATTTACAATGGGAACAAATTGTTGACTTTTTAAAGACACTTATGATCGTACTTGAAAACCAAAACCTGCATGCTTCACGCTATTAAAAAGGATTTCAAGTTTGAAAGAAAACAATTCAAACTTAGTTAGCTAAATTGGTTTGTTACCATTTCTAAAGAATTAGAAATACAGACGGCTGTGCACCAAAAATGTATAGGGAACCCATTTATAACAATATCTGTTTCAATTGCCAAACCAGAAGAGGTTCTTTGGCAAATTTTTATATCATATATTACATTACCCAAGAAAGAAAGCAAAGAAATGAGCGTAATTAGATTTCGCAAATGAATATTTTTATCCATGGAGTTTATAAACAGCCAGAAGTCATATGACCAACAGAGCGTATATAATTAAATAATTAAGTTATCCATCCACTAGCACCTTTTATGAGTCAACATACACACCTTCATCAATTTGTGCAACTTCACAACAACATGCAATTTGCTGTTCGCTTGAGTCAAAGCTGCTATCGTTCATAAAAGCGTACAAGCGGAAAAAGGCCTTCAGCATTTTAATTCCATTCTACACATCATTAGATTACAGCTGACTATTATTTTAACTCCATATGATTGCCATATACTTTATACATCTGCCCAACAACAAAAACAGTATTGAAAGTTTCAATTGACCTATAATCTCAACATATTTTTGGAGGAAGGAGTTGCACTATTCCATTACTTTTTGTGTGAAAATGTGCTTTCTTACATCAGATTTAAAATACCTAAACATTAATATGAATCCCACTAAAAGATCCTGTAAAAAGAGGTCCGCAAGGGGAGGGGTTCCTTCTGTTAGTTTAATATCAACTTATTTGATGATTTTAAATCACTCAATTAGATCACTTCACTGTTATCTATATTAGGAGTAAAAGCTCGCCAGTGTGGTCTGTCCTCAGTTTAGGCATTTCAACTCAAATGAGAATGCACTGCACTTTTATTTTCTATATATCCTTCCTCAGAAGTAATAACTGGATCTTAACACAGTATTTTAAATGGAACTCAACAAAACCAATCTAACATTAATGGGAAAAATTCAAAGTCTGACTGCATCCGTCGAAAAAGCAATGTTAACGTTTCAGGTCCATAACCCTTCATCAGAACTGAAGGAGTTCTAACAAAGGATCGCAGACCCACAACATTGACCCACTGCCTTGCTTACTGAGTTCTTCCAGCACTTTCTGTTTTTGTTTGGATTTTCAGCATCTGCAGATTTTTATAATCAACATAACTTCAAATGTTTTGTATTATGGCCCTCTAGCAGTCAAGGCTTTCAGAATTATATTTGCTGACTAGCTTTCTGTGATTTCTGCACTTGGACCATCTAAAATTATTCAGTCTATCCTCAGATCTTGGCTTCTCATCATTTAGAAAGCATCTTTCGTCAGTTCAAAGTGGATGGAAATATTATCCCATGTTGGTATTCAGTTCTGCATTCAGACGTTACTTGAATAAAGAATAACAAGTGCTCTCTTGCACTTCATAATTCGCATCTCGTGAAAGTGAATCATTACACAGAGTACTAAAAATACCATATTAGTGAAAGCAATAAAATTTGCCTGCAGATTTCTTGTTAACACACTCACTAAAACAAAGCAAAAAATAGCTTCAGTTGATGGAATTAGAATCATTAAAATACAGCAGTTTAAGCTAATCTGTTTATTGAAATATACCCTATGCTCCATTTTATTAAAAACAATTATCTATTACTGCAAGTAAATGAAATGGCTTTAAGATTAAACTATTTTAATTGGTTATTTAAAACATTCCCTTCCTGGTACTGACTCATGCTGTGGCATTATTACTTGGTTGTTGGCAGTTCTCCAGTATTTCTGTATGTGAGCCGAAGGTGAGAAGGTGTTGGCAGAATTTTGACTACAGAGGTAAAGTCCAAACTGTCCTCATTCAATATCGTTATGTGTGCACTTCCAGTAGAAGTCAGCGGTAATAGTGATTGGAAACAGCAGCACTGGCTTGTTTTTTTCCCCTCAGCCCAGAAGAACAGAGACCAATTATAGTAATCACACCACTACTCTGCCAGTAGTTAGTCAACAAAACACAAATCAAGGATCACACATAGCACTTTAATTTGAACGGTGGTGTAATCCATTTGACGAGCAAAAGAAATATAGATTTCTGCATCAATTAATAATCGGTTATTCAGTAAAATGTGTCATAGCAAGTTTGCATACTTACTGCCAATTACAATCCATGTCCTGGCCCTCAAGATGCAGGTTGTATGAACCAAATAACCCAAGTTACATTAAACCCTGGAGGCAAATCATCATTAAGGAAAAGAGCTTCATTTTCCTTTGTGACATAACTCATTAATAAGTTTAAATATTAAAAACTCAAATTATATAGAAATCCTTTTTCAAATTGTGTAATTAGCACATGCATTTCTTAAAATGTCCACGTGTTCACACGAACTGCAACTTAACATGTACCTTTCGTCCCCTCTTATCAAATAGTTTCTAATACAGGGAAGCAGTAAACCGTGTTTAGCATAACCAGTTAAACTGTTCCAAACTAGGTCGACAATTATTGATAAAATTAACTCGGAAACAAATGCAACAAAATTTCATCTTGCAAACGTATGACAACACTAAAAGAGTTTATGACGGCAAACACCAATGGAGCAAAGCAGAACAATTTCCAGAATAAGAAATTACTTACCAAGTTTGCCATATAAATTGTCAAGAGGCCTCTCCTGTAAACCAATAAAAAACTGTTAATGAGGCACTCAAGTTCCAGATGTTTAATAAATATTCCTATACAATATTTAATTGCAATGTACAAGTGCATTTGAACAAGGAACATTAATAGCTTTAGGATCTTTACAAATGTATTCCATTTGAATTTAAAAGAGAAATGAGCGATAGAGCCGATGAGCAGCTTTCAAGAAAATGAGGAATTCAATCAAAGTATCAGTCACTCAGATCCCTCGATAAACTTTCCAATGAAGAAATGGAATACATAGGGCGGCAGGGTGGTGCAGCAGTAGAGTTGCTGCCTTACAGCGCTTGTAGAGCCAGAGACCCGAGTTCGAACCCGACGGCGGGTGCTGTCTGTATGGAGTTTGTACATTCTCCCTGTGACTGTATGGATTTGCTCAGAAATCTTCGGTTTCCTCCCACATTCCAAAGACGTACAGATTTGCAGGTTAATTGGCTTGCTGTAAATTGTCCCTAGTGAGTGTAGGATAGCGGTAATATGTGGGCATTGTTGGTCAGTGGGGACTCGGTGGGCTGAACAGCCTGTTTCTGCGCTGTTACATTAAACTAAACTCAACTAAACCTGAAACAAAGTTAACATACTCCAAGGTGCAGAGCGTATATTAAAATCTAATAATCATCATCCACTTCCAATGACAGTAAATGTTGTGAACTACACTATCTCACAGTCAGGAATGCTCTTAAATTCAGTCATTGAAAAGTCTGCATGTGATAAGATGCAATTAGCCCTTACTCCATTTGGAAATTTTCAAATCTCCATTTACCACTGTTAAGTTACAATGGCATTCCAACATCAACAAACATAACTCTGAGTATGCATACGCAGCACTACATTTTTCTACTTTTATAAGAATTCAAATCCAAATATTGCAACTATGAGATATAAGGTGACAGCACAAAATGTGACTGCAATATGTTAGGGGCACAAGTCTATGTAACTTTGTCTTATTCAAATAATTCCAGAGTTGCAAGGTCATTTGATACCTTGCTGTCAAGACTGACAGTATCAACAAGATTTCACCTCTCCTGTAAATTTTAGTTTCCTATGAACATTGAAAACTAACAGGACATTTCATATAAAGGATGCTGAATTGATCAAATGTGCATAAATTCTTGCTTTGCCTGGTTGGTAATTTTACCTCAACACTCATCTGTCAGCAATTCCCTTTCAAAGTCATTTTTATTTAAAAAATACCTGAGCATTCTAAGTTATCTACCCCAAAGTTGTTTCTGAATACATACCGACTTTCACATGGAATTTAAAGTGTGTGCGTACAGGGCTGTAATCCTGCATTGATTTTGACAGAAGATAGACACAAAATACTGGAGTAACTCAGCGGGACAGGCAGCATCTCTGGAGAGAAGGAATGGGTAAACGTTTTGGGTCGAGACCCTACTGCAGACATTTCTTCAGTCATTTTAGACTATGATTTTGATAGTCACACCTAATCAGCAACTGGAAACCCCTCTTCATCTTTTAGATTTTGAGAGGATAATTTCTAGAGAGGATCTCTCTACATTTACAAAAAGTGCATAGTAATGCTCAGGATTTTTAGAGGATAATGAGCAATTGAGCCATATTCCAATGTTTGCAGAAAAACAGTTATTATACACTGCACTGGAGACTGCCCATTCTTGGACGAAAGGTAATTACGACACCAATGGCTTTTGTAATACAATACAATACATAACTCCTGCAATTGTAGAAAAAATAATTCAACAAATAAGTGAACTTAATTCCAAATTCCATTGAATTCTACTGAACTATACTCACTTTAATAAAACACACTGTTTCATCAAGAAAATCACAAGCAATACTATACTGAAGAAACTGCAAATTAGACGCCCAATCACATAATTTCCTGTGCATTTCAGTTGCAGAAAATATTGCAAAAGATTAGAATTGTGATATAAACAAAAATGGCAGCAAGTAGTCTCAGTAAGATAACACAAGTGGAGGGAGAACATTAATATTTCAAATAAATCACCTTCCATCAGAACTAGAAAAAGTTGGAAACAGACATGTTTTACGGTGCAGATAAAGGGTGGGGAGGTAAAGAGAACTACAGTTAGGAAGATATGTGAGAGTTCGAAGGTGGAGACTGGAAGGTGCATTTATGTGTGAGACAAAGAAATAGTTATAAGACTAAAAGCTGGGTCTCAATGAAACACAGAAGGCAGAGAAAAAGTATCTGGAATTAAACTCAAATGTTGAGTCCAAAATGTAATGTTCTCAATAGATAGGTGCTAAGAGAGGTACTATTATCAAGCCTAAATTGAGTTTTATTGGAGTCTTGAGCAGGCACAGAAATCGCTATAAAAATATAGAGGGGACCGGGAGACAGTGGGGGGCACAATTTATTGGCGGCCGCGCGCGCATGCGCACACTCACACACACACGCGAGGCATCGTAGGCTCAATCCAGCGCTAAATGCAGCTCAACTCTGCCTGTCTCGCCATTTAACCTATAGTCCTGCCTGGACAGACTGGACACTAGCGCTGATTCTCCGCGCTGGCTGTAAACCTGGGCCATATTTCCCGCAAGTCCAGGCAGGGGTGTAGGTTAACCTGGCGGGACAAGCAGAGTTGAGCTGGGTTTAGCGCTACTTCTCTGCGCTGGCAGTGGGCCTGGGGGCACCGCGCCCGTCTGACTCCCGACGTCTCTGGCCACCCCCGGGGGGGGCACTCGAGTGGGGACGGGGATGGTCCATTGTCTCACGGAAAGGAGAGATTTCACCGGGATTTAAAATCTGGATTACAAAAATTGGGGGTGGGGGGGGGGGGGGGGAGGAGGAGGATCGTGCCACATCTCCTGCAGCTGAAAGTTATCCATTGAAATAAGGTGTGTCACTGGTAATTGGGTTGGTGGAGGGAAGTCTTCATCAGAAAGGAAAAATGTGTTTCGTGGTGGCATCGTTTTAGAGACACCAGAAATGGAAGATGAGGAAGATCTACTGAATGCTGAGATGGGAGAGCTGGAACTTAAAAATAAGGGAAATCCTTTTTGGTTCTCAGGAGAAGAGCCAACTGTTGGTCTAGAAAAAAGATGGGTACATTCGCCAGCTGCAATGGAAGGGGGTCATCAATTAAATAAATGTACAAGTAGCAGCAGTCCGAATGAATGCAAAAGAAGCAGAGGAAGTGGGAGAATAGAATTGAAGGGCAGAGCAGTTATTGATGTAGTGTAAATGGTCGCTGTAATAATTGGCTGAGTTGTGTTATCTGCAGTTGGTGATTTTGAACCGAACCACTGATGTTCACCTACTCAATCTTACAGAGTCACAGCTAAAACTAATCCTTTTTTTTATTTTCCCCATATTCCCGTCAACTGCCCCATATTATACCACTCGCCAACTATCAGAATTAATTTGTCAATTAAGCTACCAAATCTAGATCTCTGCCTTCTAGTCAGGAAAGTGCGAGAATACAGAAAGCATGGATAACACTTACAGGCGGCGTGCATGATGTGGTCAAAATCTGGTCCTGTATAATCCTCCAATATCATCCAAAATCAAATCTATAACAGCTACAAAAGTATTTACCACAAATACTTTAAAAAAAGGAACCTTGTTTCCCAAATTATAACATAATTTAGCAGATCATTTATATTTTTCATAAGATGGCCTAAAAATTCTAACACAGAAAACATTTGTTTTGCAAACTACAGGCCAGAATTAAAATACAAGATTTGATTGTTTAAAGTCACAATTTTCAGGTGTAGGTTATCCACAGCAATGTTTGGACATGTATAGTGGTGCTAAATGGTATTCAATGTGCTTTTATTTATCACTTGCTTCCAATTTACTTGCACAGGCTACTCATGCAAAATAGGACCTCACAAGGAACACAAATCCTAGTCCTCACCTTCCACCCTACTAGCCGTCACATACAACAAATAGTCCTCCATCATTTTTGCCACCTCCAACGTGACCCCAACACTCGCCACATCTTCCCATTTTCCCCCCTGTCTGCTTTCCGCAAAGACCGCTCCCTCCGTAACACCCTGGTCAATTCTTCCCTTCGCACCCGTACCACCTCCTCCCCGTGCACTTCCCCTTGCAGCCGCAAGAAGTGCTACACTTGTTGCTTTACCACCCCCCTTGACTCCATTCAAGGACCCAAGCAGTCGTTGCAGGTGTGTCAGAGGTTCACCTGCACCTCCTCAAACCTCATCTATTGCATCCGCTGCTCTAGATGTCAGGTGATCTACATCGGTGCGACCAAGCGTAGGCTATGCGATCGTTTCGCCAAACGCCTCCACACGGTCCGCAATAACCTACCTGATCTCCCGGTGGCTCAGCACTTCAATTCCCCCTCCCATTCCGAAATGCAAGTAGTCTTGTGGATTTGTAGTGTTCAGGTTTGTTATCGTCATGTGTACAGAGGTACAATGAAAAGCTTTGCCTTGCACGTCATCCAATTAAATCAGATAATACTATACATAAATACAATCAAGCCAAACTCAAATGCGATAGGTAGAACAAAAGGGAAAGATACATAGTGCAGAATATAATTCTCAGCATTATAGCACAACAGGTATGGAGAAAACATCCAGTGTATTTTATGAGGTAGAGGACAATCGGTACACTAGCTTATGGAAGGACCATTCTGATTCAAGAGAGTTTATTATCATGTCCCAGGTAGGACAATGAAATTCTTACTTTGCTTCAGCACAACAGAATATAGTACCAGAGGGAGAGATGCCATTTCTGAGTAGAGCGTGCTTTTAAGCTCCTGAATCTTCTCCTCAACGGGAACGAGGAGAAGAAGGAATGACTGGGTGGGAATGATCTTTAATTATGTTGGTTGCTTTCTCGAGGCAGCAAAAAGTGTAAATGGAGTCAATGACGAGAAGTCTGGTTTTGTATAATGGATGAGGCCACATCCACAACTGTCTGCAGTCTTGAGGTGTTTCCAAACCAGGCTGTGATGCAACATAGAAGCATACTTTCTATTGTACATCTGTGAAAGTTTGTGAGAAACATTGGAGACATGCTGAATTTATTTATTTTCCTGAGGAAGTAGAGGAGTTGGTGTACCTTCTTGGCTGTCGCTTCAATGTGGTTGGTCCACAACAGATCGTTCATAATACATAATCCCAGCTGAAGCTCACACGACTATTTCCACTTCGACATCGTTGATGCTGATTAGGGAAGGTACTCCACCATGCTTCCTGAAGTCATTAATTAGCTCCTTCAACTTGCTGACGTTGAGGGAGAGGTTGTTGTCCTGACACCATGTTACTAAGTTCTCCATCTGCTTCCTGTACACTGCCTTGTTGTTGCTTGATGATTCATCCCACCACAGTGGTGCGTGTTATCCACAAACTTGTAGACGGAGTTAGAGTTGAATTTAGCCGCACAGTTATGAGTACAGTAGGTGACTAAGAATGCATCATTGTGGGGCACTGGTGTTGAGAATTATTGTGGCGGAGATGTTGTCACCTATCCTCACTGATTGTGTTCTGTGGGTCAGGAAGTCATGGATCCAGTGGCAGAATAGGAGACGGTGGTGGGTGTGCTTGCTGTCTAAGTATTTCAAAGACGGGCTATGGGCGAGGTAGATGGCATCAGCGATGGTAGGCAAACTGCTGCACATTAAGGCTGTTGGGGAGGCAGCATTTAATGTACACCATCTCCAGATTCTCAGAGCACTATTCTTTTGGAAGTACTACTGAACTACCAACAGTATTGAATAAGCCAGTTTGGTATTCCGACTGTGCATGCACAGGTCACAGGTCGCTCGGGCTAAACACTCGCTGCAGCCGTGCCGCTGCATGGGTGCAGACCTGCGCCTAGTCCCTATCCTGCCACCGCTGGGCCGTCCCCGTCCCCGTCCCCTCCCGAGTGTCCCGTCCGGGGTGCGGCATGAGCGGCACACGAGCAACGAGGGGGGGGGGGGGGGGGGGCGCCGGCTCCAGCTCGTCTCTGCCTGTCCCGGCGGGGCGCTGGCCCGTCGCAGCTTCAGCCCAGGCCTGCAGGCTGCGCCGAAAAGAAGCATCAACTCCAGCTCAACCCAGCCCGTCCCACCGGTGGGACAAGCAGAGTCGAGCTGGAGCCTCCCCTCCTCGCTGGCTGCAGTCCTGGGCCGCCACTCCCGTCCGCGCGCATCTGGATAGGCGACCCTCCTTCGGACTTCCTACACATTAAACTTTTGCGTCGTGGTTGGTATGGATGGGAGCAGAGATTTCCACGGGCGCAAGGAACAAATGACCTAAAGTCTGCGTTGAGTGAACTGAGTGTTCTTAATGCCCTCGCCGTACACCAGCATTTTGTGAGAGTGATTGGATCCCAGCTTCAGCCCAACCGACATCGGTCACATTATCCAGACATGCGGCAGGGGATCAGGAGCTGATGTGAGGCATCGGCGATGCTCTGGAATCCTAGAGCAGCGGGGTCGAGGAGGCAACGCTCGACCCGGGGAGTAGAGGTGTCAGTTCTTCCAGCGGCGAGCACAGAGGCACCAGCTACCGCTGGCCGCTCACCTGTCGAGTGCTGACTCCTCGATCCCGGGATCCAACCACTCTCACAAAACGCGTGCCCCCCCCATCCCCACGTGGGAATGGTTGACTCCAGAGAGCGCTGACGCCCACCCAAAAGTCGAGTCCATTCATTGGCTCCGGAAGCGCCCACTGCCCCCCCCCCCCCCCACGTGGGAAGACAATAGACAATAGGTGTAGGAGTAGGCCATTCGGCCCTTCAAGCCAGCACCGCCATTCAATGTGATCATGGCTGATCATCCTCAATCAGTACCCCATTCCAGCCTTCTCCCCATATCCCCTGACTCCGCTATTTTTAAGGATTGGATGGCTCCAGGGAGCACCGACAAGTTGCGTTGGGGAACCTGGCCTCCCATGGGGGCTATGGGTGAATGATGGATTATTGCGTTGGGGGAACGGGTGTGTGGTGGATTATTGCGTTGGGAGAAGGGGGCCTAACGGGTCCCACTTGGTCTAGTGACTTTTAAAGAACAGCATGTAAGGAACACATCTGCAAGACCTAGCTTAGAATAGTCAACCAAGAATAGTTTGGTGACTACTGGAGAGACAGTTGACGGCACAGAAAGACGGCACCCGGGAAAGGCTGGGTTAGCACCCCAGTCTGTGTCTTTCGTGAGAAAGAAACGCAACAAAGCTACGGAAAGGCCTAATGAACCATCGTGGCCTAAACATCCATCAGGCGAGAATGAAATGCTCGGAGAAGGAGAAAGAGGTGCAGCGCACAGGCCTTGAACCTGGTGAGACGGCCGGGAATCACCCCACAGAGCCCAGTCCCTCCATGCACTAGAGTCTCCCAACCCCTGCAGAGTAGTTATTAAGATGGCTGATCCGTGGGCAGTTGCTGCTGGGACGCAAGTCGGGGCCTGATCAACCCCGGCTGGGTCGCCTGGGCGAGGTTGTCTGATGTTGTGAGACCCGAAACACCCGATGACTCCAGGTCACATCACTGAGGATGCGTCCCAGCGCATCTAGAAGATGTATATTTTTCACAGACTCAGCGACCATTTTGCCGAACTCTTGTGTTCAGTCCACTAAAGTCTGCAGGAACTCCCAGCTGTTAACTGGGGGAACAGCAGCTCATTCCGTTTGAGTAGCTTACAACCCAATGGTATGAACATTGAAGTCTCCAACTTTAGGTAACCTCGACAAACCCCACCCCATCCCCTTTCTTACCCATTATCCCCCCCCCCCCCCCCCCCAACCACCTTCTTTTCTCTCCCCCTCTCACCTCCAGAACCCAGGCTGACTTTGCGCCCATCCATCCCTTCCCCTCCCACCTATATTTATAAACAATTCGCACCTCCTTAATCCTTTAGTTACATAATTTGCAACTCTCAAATCCTTTTGTCTCACATCTTGTCCTTTGCCCAGTCATTTAAAAAAAACCCTTGCCTGTGTTTACCTATGACTTGCCATGCTTTGTCCTTCCCCTCCTCCCTACAATCATTCTCAAGAAGGGTTCCGACCCCAAAACGTCACCGATCCATGTTCTCCAGCAACTGTCGTTTTTTATTTCTAGATCTAGATTATTAACCAAGTTGTGGCTAACAAAATTTTAATTTTAAATCACCAGACAAAATGATTGATCCTCACCTATTTGCCTTCCATTCAATAAGAAAACCAAGTAATTTGTAAAATAATGATTTGCATTAATGTCATAAGTGATAGGAGCAGAATTATGCTATTCGGCCCATCAAGTCTACGCCATTCAATCGTGGCTGATCTATCTCTCCCCCCTAACTCCACTCTTCTGCCTTCTCCCCATAACCCCTGACACCTGTACAAATCATAGAATTTATCTATCATTGCCTTAAAAATATCAATTGACTTGGCATCCACACCCTTCTGTGACAAAGAATTCCACAGATTCATCATCCTCTGACTTTTTTTAAAAGTCAAAATGATGAAGAGTAAGTTAAAATGATGCCTGCAGTTCAAATCTCAGCACTAAGAAGTGATACTTGAGCACTGGTTGTCCTGAACGGTCACAATTTCTTTAGGGATTCTCAAAAAATGTTTTATTTACCTTTTGTGACTTTTGGCAGGGCTTTTATTCAACTAAAAACATATGATTAGTTCCATTCAAACTCTCCTGGTCATCATTAATGGTGACAAGGCCCAGAGTAGATAGCAATATCACTTAAGGGAAAGGGAAGCATGTGACAATTTCTGTTAGTGTGTACATTACATGGGATAAAGCCATTTGTATAAAATTAAAGACAAATTAAAATCGTAGATGTGCAGCATTTAGACCCAAAATTAAATCTAAACAATGCAGATAACTGAGACAGAGGTAGATACACAGTAGATATGAAGAGTGATTACCTGTTGATGGGAAATGAATGGAAACTAGTTTGAATATCACAAAAAAGTCTTTATCAAAGTAACTGCACTTGTCAACTTCAAACATCATGGGTGCTATAATAAAGTATTGGAAATTAGCTCTGCAAGGAGAAATGATCATCATTGGTATTATCGGTGAGGGGGGGGTTCGGGAATACATCCCTCAGCTCAAGAGTTTGATAGCAGCGCGGGGTAGAAAGTTGTCCTTGAAACTTGTGCTACGTGCTTACGAACTTTTGTATCTTCTGCCCGATTGGAGAGGGGAGAAGAGGGAATGAAAGAATGGTGAAAGTGGTCCTTAGTTATGCTGCCTGCTTTCCAGAAGCAGCCAAAGTAAAAGATTTAAGGATGTGCTCCTCCATCACCACCAAATTAGGGGAGCATTTGGCCCATGACCGCTCAAAATGTTGAAGGATCTTTTAGCTCGCTGTCAGAAACCTTGGAGTACATGCATCGGGGTCAGAAAGAACCCCACTGCAAGTGACAAATGACCCATTTGATAGCCCCATCAGGCATCTCATCTGTGTCCAAGTGGGGAAGTCTACTAAGCTTATATTGGCCTTATTAACCACTTCAGAACCCATGAAGTTGCAAAAACGATTCATTCTTGATCAGAAGGAAATATGTGGGTTGTAGGCTAATTGGCCTCTGCAAAATTGTCCCGAATATGTCGGGAGTGGAAGAGAAAATGGGGTAACATAGAACTAGTGTGAACAGGCGATGGTCAACATGGAATCTCTGGGCTGAAGGTCCTGTTTCACGCTATCTCTCCAAACTAAACTAACCCCAAGTTGATGATTGGACGTAAATGGAAGAAATGAATTATCTAGGCAGCAAAGTTCAATCGCCTGGCGTGACACCAGCTGTTACATCCAGAGTTATCTTCTCAACTATACACTGCAGAGAAATTCTCCAAATTATTCAACTTTAACTATTGTTCTAACCAGTACAGGGAAGAAGGGAAGATTGTTGATCTACACATGATTTGAAGTCAAAACTAAATGTAAATTAACATGAGCTACATAATAAACAAATATCATGAATATTATATTATGGAAATATATTATGTGTTTATGCTCCCTACTCTGCACTTTATGGTCATAGGTCTAGCCAGTGATCCCATGTGATTTTAACAAATAAAACCTGTGGTAACCTTTGCTGGCCCAATTAGACGTTATATAATGAATAGTTTAACAGACACAGTTGGAACTAGGCATCTGTAGTGAGTATTTTAAAGTGCATGCCAACTGCCAGCAGAACAGAAACACGTCATACCCATTGCATGCAATAACAAAGCTCAAATGCTTTTCAAATCTGAAGAGTATGAATCATGTAAAATCTTAAATAATACAAATGCCTATTTCTGAATGAGGTTGAGCGTTTAAAGAATCGGTTTGCAATCTAAACAAAATAAATGCATTGAAAGCGTACAAAAGCCTGAATGATAAAATACACAGAAATGCACAGAATTGGAGATACATTTTTAACTTTTATATTAAAATAAAATATTCTCTTTAATATTAAGCATGCTGTCCCCTGGGTGCTAAAGTCTTAAACTGCTTGGATTTTTAATAGTCAATAAATTACCTACGCACCCACATTCAAATGACCTGTTAGAGGACATGCAAGCCATTTCCCTGCAGACCCAATTTAAAAAGATAGTCTCCCCACCCAATTCCAGAGTTTTCCCCACAAAGATTCTTTCTTATTCCTTACCTTATCTACTTTGCCCCACTTTTCTGATTCTGCACAATTCAAGCTAGCAGTTATTTTTCTGCTCCCAAAGCTTCACCAGCATACAAGAACTTACCAACTTGTGAACACCCGCCTTATGTACACATAAGCAAGCATTTGAGAAACCGATGGGATGGATTTACTGGCTGCTGCAGGGCGGAGGACAGCTTTTGCTCTGTGGAAATACAGTTTGCGGCTGCATTTCTGACTTGCAAACTGTTCAAGTTAACAAACAGTTAACAAACAGGAAAGGACCCTTCGGTCCACAATGTTTGTGCCGAACATGATGCTGACCTAAACTGATCATATCTGCCAGCACATGATCCATATCCCTCTTCCCTGTACTTCCATGTGCCGATCTAAAAGCCTACTAAACACCACTATTGTATCAGTCTCCGTCAACACACTTTGCAATAGGTTCCAGGTCCCCACCACTCTCCCCGCAAAAAAACTTGCCCCACACATCTCCATGAAACTTTCCCCCTCTCACCTTATATGCCCTTTAATGTTGAACCCCGTTTCTCGTGTTGGACGTTTCCACCCTGGAAATAGGTTCTGACTATCTACTATACCTCCACCTTTCATAATTTTATATACTTCTATCATCTTCCTTCAACATCTGATGGTCCAGAGTAAGCAATCCAAGTCGATCCAATCTCTCCCTGCAGCTGAAGCCCTCTAATCCAGGTGGTATTTTGGCAAACCACCTCTGCGCCATCTCCTAAATTTCCACATCTGTGACCAGAACTGCACATAATACTCCAAATGCAGACGAACCAATGTCCTATAGAGCTGCATTATGACTTCCTGACTCTTATATTCACTGCCCCAATGTAGGCAAGCATACCATATACCTTATTTACCACCCGATGTACTTGCACTGCCACCTTTAATTGAGTTATGAACTTGGACTCCCAAAATCCCTCTGCACATCAATGCTATTAAGGGTCTTGTCATAAACTGTATAGTCTCTCCTTACATTCAACCTGCCAAAGTGCAACACCGCACAATTGTTCGTTAAACTCCATCTGCTATTTCTCCGCTCATTTCTGCAGTTGATTTATATCTCACTGTATCTACTGACAACCTTTGTCACTGTTTGAAACTCCTCCAACTTTGGTGTGATCAGCAAACTTACTCACCTTCCCATTCACATTTACGTCTAAGTCTTTTATATATATCACAAACACAGAGGTCCCAGCATGGATTCCTGCAGAACACCACTGGTCTCTGATCTCCAACTAGAATACCTACCTTCCACCACAAACCTCTATGAATAAACGAGTTCCAAATCTATACGACCAAGTCATCATGAATCCCGTACATCTTAACCTTCTGGATGAGTGACCTTATCAAAAGCCTTACTAATATCTATATATACAACATGCACCACCCAACCTTCATCAATCTCCTTTGTCACCACGTCAAAAAACTCAATCAAATTAGTGAGAAATGACCTGCCACATAAAAAGCCGTACCGGCTATCCCTAATTAGCCCAGTATCGAGCACAAGTGCTTGTAAAATGGTTGTCGGGAGGGGGCGCAAAGTTTAAAGATGATGTGCGGGGCCAGTGCTAGTGGCATTTAAGAGGCTTTTAGATGGGCACATCGATATGCAGAGAAAGGAGGGAAATGGATTTCATAGGTAGAGGAGATTGACTTTGCATCACGTGGGCCAAAGGACCTGTTCCTGTGCTATACTGTTCTATGTTCGTATCTATGTTCTATGATACTAAATTCTACTTTTCAGAAAACCTGCTCTTCCAGTTTTAGGTAAAACAAACCAGTTGATAATTTAGTCCCAGATGCCAAACAAATCAGTATACATTGCAGTGATCGTAATTATGTTCCTGTGAGTGCAACTTCAGAGATTGCACTTCTCAATGAACATGGTAGCTGCTTTGGACAACCATCTTGTTAGTAAAATATCTGGATGGGTTATGCCTCACACATCTTGCTTGTGTGTACTCTGGAGATGCATTCAAACGAACAGTTTAAACAGACATACATGTGGAAATGCCTGTCCACTTTTCATACCTCAATATTCAATGCATAAAGCCATAACGATAGAAACAAGGAACTGCAGATACTGGTTTACAAAAAAAGTCCCTAAGTGCTGGAGTAACTCTGAGCAGCAGGCAGCATCTTGGGTTAGGTGAAGTTTTGGATCGAGACATCTTCTCCAACATTCCTCCTCTTCATATTCCCCCTGCTTGCCTTTTACCCTCCTCGGGCCTTTTTATTTCCAACTCCCTGTGCGGCGTCAACCATCTTGACTTCCCCACTCCCGTTACCCACTCCAATCTCACCCTCTCTGAATGCACAGCCCTCCACTCACTCAGCAACAGTCCCAATGTTGTTATTAAACCCGCCAACAAGGGAGGTGCCGTTGTAGTCTGGCAGGCTGATCTCTACAGTGCTGAGGCCAGGCACCAGCTCTCTGACACGTCCTCAAAACTACCCCTTGACGATGACCTCACAGATGGCCATCATCTCCCAGAATGTTTCCAATCTTATCACCTCTGGCGATCTCCCCTCCACAGTCTCCAACCTTATCATACCCCAGTCCTGCACTGCATTCCCAAAGAAAGCCACAACTCTAAATCTATAGAAATACATCTATTTTTAAAAATAATTCATAGATACAGTAATTTAATCCAAAATGCATTTCAATGCAAGAAACAAAAATCCTAAAATTCAAATACCCAACTTTCATTTCAGTTCCTTCAGGGCTGTTGTAAATTATTCAAGGGTAAAAATTAATGGGAATTCTATAGGTGTGTGGCTTGAAATGACCTGGCACCCTAGTAACTAAAGTATTTGCACTTAAAGCCACACATTTGAAATGTAGGCCTCCTTCCCACCTGAATAAATATTTCTTACATAAATTCCACAGTAATTAGCTGTGAAAAACTCTATTGCATTTCTTCAAGCTAGTTTCTCAGCATTTAGTCTGAAATTGAACTGGAACTCAAATCTTATTTGATACCACAATTGACCTCAAGTTGAGCTTCAGACCACACGCTTGCTCCGTCATCAGGACAACTCCCTTCCTTCTCCTTTTCAGCCAACTCCCATCTCCTGCATTCCTCCCTGTCACAGACCTTCCTCGTTGTTTTCTCCAAATCACCCCTTTCTCTGCAATGAGAACTTTGTTTGATATAACTACCTCCACTACCTCCAACCTCACCATTCTGCCAAACGTCTTCAACCTTTCTCTCTCTCCGCTGTACGCCATGAGACTTCCTGAATATTTCCAGCATTTTAATATACTCTACCCAAGCTCTACCAGACTGATTCCTGGGATGTCAGGACTTTCATATGAGGAAAGATTGGATAGACTCGGTTTGTACTCGATGGAATTTAGAAGATTGAGGGGGGATCTTATAGAAACCTACAAAATTCTTAAGGGGTTGGACAAGCTAGATGCTGGAAGATTGTTCCCGATGTTGGGGGAGTCCAGAACAAGGGGTCACAGTCTAAGGATAAGGGGGAATTCCTTTAGGACCGAAATGAGGAAAACATTCTTTACACAGAGAGTGGTGAGTCTCTGGAATTCTCTGCCACAGAAGGTAGTTGAGGCCAGTTCATTGGCTATATTTAAGAGGGCGTTAGATGTGGCACTTGTGGCTAAAGGGATCAGGGGGTATGGAGAGAAGGCAGGTACGGGATACTGAGTTGGATGATCAGCCATGATCACATTGAATGGCGGTGCAGGCTCGAAGGGCCGAATGGCCTACTCCTGCACCTATTTTCTATGTTTCTATGTAATGTCTAACTTGTGCAATGTCTCATTCAATTATTATATTTGTGCCTGCTGAACTCCTTGTTTGCAATGCATCAATGTTAAAATTTATATCCTCATTTTAAAATCTATCAGTTACAATGCCCTCTGTAATGTTTGGGACAAAGACCCATCATTTATTTATTTGCTCTGCACCTAATCTTTCCTCCAGTCTTTCCATCGCCTTTGGAAACTTTTATTGCTGTTTATCAACATGAGGACCAAAGTTGTGCCAATGAAAGGCAAAGTAGCCATTATGAGACTGAGAAACAAGAATAAAACTGTTAGAGACATCAGTCAAACCTTAGACTTACCAAAAGCAACTGTTTGGAACATCATTAAGAAGAAAGAGAGCACTAGTGTGCTTACTAATCGCAAAGGGACTGGCAGGCAAAAGAAGACCTCCACAACTGATGACAGAAGAATTCTCTCTATAAATAAAGAAAAATCCCCCAAAACCTGTCCGACAGATTAGGAACACACTTCAGGAGTCAGGTGTGGATTTGTCAATGACCACTGTCCGCAGAAGACTTCATGAACACTAAAACAGAGGTTACATTGCAAGATGGAAATCACTGGTTAGCAGCAAAAATAGGATGGCCAGGTTACAGTTTGCCAAGAAGTACTTAAAAGAGCAACCACAGTTCTGGAAAAAGGGCGTGGACAGATGAGACGAAGATTAACTTGTATCAGAATGTTGACAAGAGCAAAGTATGGAGGAGAGAAGGAACTGCCCAAGATCCAAAGCATGCCACCTCATCTGTGATGAGGTCTCTAACAGTTTTATTCTTGTTTCTCAGTCTCATAATGACTTATTTGACACAACTTTGGTCCCCATGTTGATAACAGCAATAAAAGTTTCCAAAGGTGATGGAAAGACTGGAGGAAAGACTAGGTGCTGAGAGCTATCTTATACCTGCATTAGGGAGGCATTTAAACACACCTGCGCAATTACAAACACCTGTGAAGCCATGTGTCCCAAACATCATGTTGCCCTGAAATAGGGGGACTATGTATAAACACAGCTGTAAATTCTACTTGGTGAAACCAAAATGTATAAAAAATGGCCTTTCTTGAAATCTGACAATGTGCACTTTAAAAATATTTTCTATTATAAGTCTCAAATTGTGGAGCACAGAGGAAAATAAATAAATGATGGGTCTTTGTCCCAAACATTATGGAGGGCACTGTACCTCTTCCCACCCCTTCAATCTCTATCACCGATTGTTTTTTTTAAACAATTAAAAAAATCGTTCCAATTTATTTTAGCCGATTCAATAAATTCAATTATCTTGCATTTTCATTCATCCAAACCCATATTGCAAGCATGAATGCAAGCAATCTTACCACAGTAAATGTTTTGAACATATCTACTGAATAATCCTGCAGGATGTCAACGGCAATAGAAAGACCACCTCTGAAATACAGAGGTTCATTGCTGGGGCTAAAAATGCAGCGTTTACAGTCAGGCGGCTTAAAATCAGCACGGAAAGACTACAATGACCACACAAATTCAATTACTGAAGAATTTTAATAAAACTGAAATTAAAAACATACTCAAATTATAAATCAACTGGGGTATTTGGGACATGTACATGTCTAAGGTCCAAGTGTGTATCCTTCAGAAAAGCAGGAGCTGAACTGGATATAGAGGAAAATAAATGTGGTGATAAAGGATCAATGAAATTATGCTACGGATTATCTCAGAATACCAAAACATTATAGAAACAAAAAGGTGCATAAAAAGTTAAGAAAATTAGGCTCAAAAATAGAAGAGAGAGATAGAAAATACCTAGGGATCAAGTAGTAAATTCAAATCTTGTAAGTTAGGATACATTTGTGTTTACTGATCTTACAGGAATCAATATCCAAAGCAGTGCCTTGGAGAAATTAAACACATCAGTGCTGTAGGTTGCACTGAGTTTAAGTTAAAGTGAACATGCACATAGAATATTAGGCAACACATTCACCTAGTTTACATTGCTTCTTCCACACCGATGATGCATTACACATTTTTTTTGAGGAAGGGCACGCTTGACAATTCAAATCACTTCAGAAGGCCACTCATGCAAATTACTTTAATTGCATTAAATATTTTTAGTCATGTTCTTGAATGCACCAATGCTGGAATTTATAAACAGATTAGCTTCTGTTCATCAACACCTTAGTTTCATTTGCTACCAAAAAAGAAGTCACTAATAATATTTGCATATTGAAAATCACCCTTTGTGGTTTTATGCTTTTGAAAACACAAGTTGCTTGCAAACATTTCTTTAGCTTTTATCAGCCCAGGAGATTTAATATCAACATGGGATTATAAACGAAAACTTTCTCAAAGTTAATTGTTCTATACATGCAATTAAGTTTTAATTATTAAAACTAAACAAATGCTGTTCCACTCTTTCAATTACTAGAATGCAATTTATATTGCTTATTGACCACTCTACACAGACCCACAAAAACACTACTAATAATCAGTTCCAAATGAAACTACATGCTAATTTTCAGAATTTCATGTTTGCATGGTAGATTGCAAATATAATTCAAAAGGAAAACATATCCCGCACAATGCAACATATTCTCCAACCAAATGTAAACTGTCAGCAGCATCAGCACCCGGCACTAGAAACAGTGCAACATATCGCACATACTTAAGTTAGGTTAAGGGCATATTGCAATTGTCCAAGTTTAGGAATGTGGGGAGAGAAAATTAATTTGTCAATCTTAATTTCCCTTTGATTTGCTCTCCTTACATTTGAAACTTTTGAAATGGTAGTCCCGCTGCCAAGACAGATGGGTTAAAACATTCTCCCAACTTCTACTCTTTTGAATAGTACACTGACTAGACGTACAATGTTTCATTCTTTGCGGTGACAATGTGCTAGATCTCCACATATGATAGATATCAAAGTCAATGGTGCTGAACTGTCTTTGTTTCCAACCACCACTGAAAAATGCAGCAGTTGTAAACTGGTGGTAACATTTGAATAAACCTGAAAATGCTCAGACAAACGCAGTCAATTAAAGTACTCATAAGTACCAGCTCCATGAAACATAAACTATGTTTAACTCCACAGATGCTGGCTGACCCATGGAGTGTTTCGTGGAGTTCCTACTTTTATTTCAAATCTGCACCATCTGTAGATTAAAGATTGTTTAATTTTTAGATTTCTTGCATATTGATGTGGCAGGGGATTGTTAAATTACACAGAATAAAAGTTCAATGTTAGCTGTTTAGCTTGAAGTGCTAAGGTGCTTGGTGTGCAAGGCACCTTGGCCAAGTCACCTTGTGGAATATCTTGTCTGGACTTAGAGAGGTTCCGAGGCAAGCTGGATAGAAAGGTGCTGAAAATTGCCCACTTGCTAGATGTTGTGCATGCAGCATACGGCGGCACAGGAGATCCTTCTTCCCTGTGGCTATCAAACTGTACAACTCCTCCCCCTTCTGTCGTGGGGTAGACTGACTGAGACTGACACGCTAATCACCCCCCTCCCCAATCTTTGCACATCCCCAATCCTTTCCACTCGTCACTTTAATTTCATGTTTCATGGATTTTGTGTTTTTATGACTGTTGGCAGATCAATTTCCCTCCTGAGATAAAATAAAGTTCTATCACATAGCCTTACATAACATTTGAAACCATGGACAGAATATCGAGGCAATTAATTATTGAGGCAGTTATATTTACAGTTCTAAACATGAACAATAGGCTGTTAGATTTGCACAGCTTCACGGGGGGAAGGCATCAACTTGCTAAATAACGTAAGCAAATTGGGAAAACGAAGTTAATTGTATTAAGAGTAGAGTAGGCATCAATTTGTTGTTGGAGTCAGTATAGACGTAGATAGAGGACACCAATCTGGTGAAAATGGAAACTGGTGAGAAAAATAGCTGAAGGAGGATAGTTTGTCATGAGAGGATTAAGAGGGCTTCAAAGGAATTAACGATAAACGGATTATCTGATAAACAGCCCTGTTGAGTAATGGAGAAGGAAGGGAATTCTAGCTGAAAAAAAAATCAAAAAATCGTTTCAGGTGTGGAAGGCAGAGTCATCAACACAAATGCAGTCGTGTTAAGTGTGTCTCAGAGTGTAGCACAAAGGGAGCTTTACAGTAATCGTGGGGGGATGAAGAATACACCAAGTACTTTGGGGATCTTGACGCTTGAAACAACAGACCCATCAGGATAAAAATAATTAAAAGTATGGAAAGGGCTAACACTATTATTATTGTAGGTAAAGCTAAAATCAGGCACAGCCATAACACAGCCTCGGTGGAACTTGTACAAACATATTCCAGTCGGCTTTAAAAAAAGTGAACATTTATATTTTTCTCTTTGAGTATTTCGCACTGCTGCCACCCATTAATTGTCCAGACACACTAATCAGCCACCTAAATGTTATCAAATAGTTTTTTTATTATATTTAACTTTAAATTTGCAATTGCTACTACACTCCAAACTTTCCGAGTTGACTGCGCCTGAACCCCTCTGTCAGTGGATCACCAACTTCCTGACAGACAGGAAGCAGCATGTGAGGCTGGGAAAGCACATCTCGGACCCGCAAACGTTCAGTATAGGGGCACCGCAAGGCTGCGTACTCTCTCCTCTCCTCCACACTCTCTATACACCAACGACTACACCTTCACAGACATCTCTGTCAAGCTTCTCAAGTTTGCGGACGACACAACCCAGATTGCACTGATCCAGGATGGGGAGGAATCTGCCTACAGACAGGAAGTGTCACTGCTGGCGTCCTGGTGCCGTCACAACACCCTAGAGCTCAATGCTCTTAAGACAGTGGAATTGATTGTAGACTTTAGGAGAGCTCCCCCTCCCCTCACCCCACTCACCATCAACAACACCACAGTCACATCTGTGAAGTCTTTTAAGTTCCTGGGAACCATCATCGCCAAGGACCTTAGGTGGGGGGCTATCATCGACTCCACAGTCAAAAAGGCACAACATAGGATGTACTTCCTATGGCAGCTGAGGAAGCACAATCTGCCACAGGCAATGATGGTCCAATTCTACACGGCCATCGTAGAGTCTGTTCGTAGCGGCTGCAGCAAATCGTCCGATCAGCAGAGAAGGTTATTGGCTGCAACCTTCCCTCCATTGATGAACTGTACACTGCAAGGGCCAGGAAGCGAGCGGGCAAGATCATCTCTGACCCCTCTCACCCTGTCCACAAACTCTTTGAATCACTTCCTTCCGGAAGATGACTCCGGATTGTCAACGCTGCCACAGCCAGACATAAAAACAGTTTTTATCCACGAGTAGTTGCTCTACTCAACAGCCAAAAATCTGTAGCCTCCCTTTGATCTGGCATTTTGTTCGTTCACATGATTGATCAATGGTGTTTCGTCATTAATGTTTTATTATTATTAATGTTTAGTGTTTTCTGAGTCATTCATAACTGTTACTGTATATCATGTTGTTACTTGTGGGCGGAGCACCAAGGCAAATTCCTTATATGTGAATACTTGGCCAATAAACTTACTTACCTACTAAAATAGTTAACCAGACAACTGTCTAAACACAGTTCAACAAACTTTCCCTCTCAGTATCAGCTATTGAAATTAAAAAGCAGCTGGCGGCCTCAGGCGGCGTTCGCGGCAGTGGCAGTCGCCCGACTGGCCCGACCTGGCAGCAGCAGCGGCCCGACTTGGTGCTGTGGCCCAACTTGGAGCTGTGGCGGTGTTCTGGCGTTTCGGCGGCAGCGCGACTTCCCAGGCCCGGCCACGGGCACTGTGGGCGACATCGTCGTGAGCTCACAGGTCACAGGTTGGTGACCTATTGTCTGGAGCTCCCGCAACAACAGCTGCGTCCGCTGGACTGGAGGGCGGCAGCGTCGGCAGCTTTGACCGCCCCGGGCCGCAGAGTTTGAATCGGCCCGTTGCTAAAAGCAGCTTATATTACTATTTCACTATCCCCATTAGTTGTATCGTTCACTTGGACCACTTAAGAAAAAGGTAACAAAATCAGTGAGAAGTGACATAAATCAAACTGTTAAAGTTCAAGCTAACATGTATCTTTTGTCTTTCAACAGTTTCAGAAGGATATAGGGAACAAATGAATATGCTAAAGGGCCTGTTTCGTGCTACACAACCCCAAATTTATGAATCATTATAAAAGCAAATCCAATTTGAAAAGCCCAACTAGTACCATAAGAAAAGATCATCTGCTTCTGGTGACTCCTGTTGTCCAGCACACTCAGATAACTTTGTTGTTTCCCTCAACTAGTACCCAATTGTTTCTTGTTTTAATTCCCAGCTATGCAGCTAGTGAAGATTCTGTTCATGGTGAAAAATTGCATCAACAAAGTTTTTTTGGTACCTGATTGAAGCTTCATGCTTGGATGCTTGATACATTTTGTCCTCAGAATCTTGTGATTTGGGAAAATAGTGCCACTGAGTTATGTATTTCATGTCCAGATTAGATTCACTTTAAATTTCAACATACAAGTTTCATTCTCAGTCCAAAAAATAGGACTTGCACCATACCACGAAACAGTCACAAGTTATTTTACTATTTAAAAGAAAATAATTAAAATAATAAAGTTGCCAAAATTCAAATGATTCTTGAATTTATATAAATTTTAATGAGAGCGCGAGAAGGATGGGAGGGACACGTTGGCCGGTGTTTAATGAGAGGGACATGTTGGATGGCGTGGCCAAGTTGGGCCGAAAGGCCAGTTTCCACGATGTGTGACTCTAGATAAACAAATTCAGATTACCTTTATTGTCATTCAGACCTTTCGGTCTGAACGACATATCGTGCCTGCAGCCATACATATATTAAAAGTAACAAAAACACACAATAAACACAAATTTAACATCCACCACAGTGAGTTCACCAAACACCTCCTCACTGTGATGGAAGGCAAAAGTCTTAGTCTTTGTCTCTTCCCTCCTTGTTCTCCCTCTGCGCTGAGGCGATCCAGGCCTCCGATGTTGTGACCCCGCCGGGTGTTGGTAAGTGAGTCAGTCCCGCGGCTGAATCCAGCTCCTCGAACGGGCCGATTCAAACTCCGCGGCCCGGGGCGGTCAAAGCTGCCGATGCTGCCGCCCTCCAGTCCAGCGGACGCAGCTGTTGTTGCAGGAGCTCCAGAAAATAGGTCACCAACCTGTGACCTGACGACGATGTCGTCCACTGGGCCCGTGGCCGGGCCTCGGAAGCCGTGCCGCCACCGCCGCCGAAACGCCAGAACACCGCCACAGCTCCAAGTCGGGCCACTGCTCCAAGTCGGGCCGCTGCTGCTGCCAGGTCGGGCCAGTCAGGCCACTGCCACTGCCGCGAACGCCGCCTGAGGCCGCCAGCTCCGAGGCCCCGAGGCCGTCAGCTCCGCCATTAGGCCTCAGCGCAGACGGAGACAGGGGACACGACAAGAAAAGGTCGTATCCCCCCGAAGGAAGAGACTAAACCCTGTTTCTCCCACCCCACCCCACCCTTACACAATCTAATAAACTAACTAAACTAAATTAAACTAAAACAGACATAAACAAAACACCAACAAAAAGAAAAAACAGACGGACTGCAAGCGAGCCGCAGCTGCCAGGCAGCGTCGCCACTTCCGTTGCTACAAATTGAAGCAACTTGAATGCAATAAATGAATAATTAAAACCTCACTCAAACTGAATAGGCTTCATTCCTTCTATAACTACAAACTACAATGTTTTTTTTAAATATTAGAAGCTAAGTAAATATTTTTTGGAAGCAATGGTCAGGCATGCTACTGACATTCTGAAAGTTTAAAAATATGCCTTCACGAGTACATGGTAATGTGCTCAAATATCACTAAATTACAACCCGACATTAAGGAATCATGGTTTGTAAAACCTTGCATGATCAGCACTTCCCAATAACAAAAACAAAATAATAAATACATTTGGACATCCAATTTGTTTGCATCAATAGAGACAATATATACATATTTTTTAAGTGAGCTATTATTAAGGCAACAATTTTGGCGACATTTATAATTTTACAAATTAAAGTACAATCATTCATACATGTTGTTTTCCATAACATAATCTCCTCTAAAGATTGGTGCGCTCAAAATGAAACACAATTTCACTCAACTGTGATTTCTTCCCTCCATAAGTGTGATATAAAATCTTTCCCACACATCTGGACTGTAATCTAAGTACAGAACTAAAGACCTAAATTCATAAAGCTCCTAACATTCCAAAGCCCTATTTCAATCAATTACCAACCGATATTATTTTTTGCAGCTAAAATAACATTGCTCCTTGTAGTCTTTTGGAATATAGAGATTTGATTAAAGGCTATGTCCCATCATTCAGTTTCAGTTATGGTTCTGGACTAATATGTCAGGCAGTTATCTGCCCTTGGACCATTTCAATCTGTAATAAAAACAAATTAAAAATAAAAAAGCAACTTAAATTTCAGAATAATGCAAGATGTGTGCATCAAATTTCATGAAATGCCAGTTTTCAAATTTCCTTTGAACTTATTTCTAGCTTCCTAGAATATGTTCTAAAAGAACCATTCAATAAATATTGGTGCCTGAGCCAAGAGGTGCTTTGGATCCTTTAGCCAAGAAGAGAAAATGCAATCCCAATGTATGTGTGGCAGTAGCAAAAAACAGAAAAACAATGGGGAAAATCATATCAGCCATAGTATGGCAGGGAATCACTGATATTCAATTATTCTCACACATCCGACCAGGAAGAAGTGAACTTATTTCAAGTCCAAAACTTACCACGGTGATTGAACTCCACATACTGACCAACCCAACGCTACTGGTATTAGCCAGTATTATGCTAACAAATCCATCCCTCCAATCTTATGCCAGTCACATTTGTCATACGATCAGAACCCAATTGATTTGCTAGGCACAAGTGGATTCCCGGAGAACTGGAGAATAACTAATGTTATTCATTTGTTCAAGAAGGGAAGCAGGGAGAATCCAGATAATTACTGGCCAGTGAGCATCACGTCAGTTGTAGGAAAGTTATTTGAGTGAATTCTTCAGAATAGGATTTATTTCCATTTGGAAGAGAATGGGTTAATGAGGGATTGTCAGCACGGTTGTGCCTTATTAAATTGTTTTTCGAGGAAGTGGCAAAAGTGATAATGGTAGGCTGGTGGATGCTGCTACGTGGAATTTAGTACGGCATTTATAAAATCTCCCATGGTAAATTGACCCAGTAGATTGAAATGCACAAGATTAACAGTGCCTTGGTTGTGTGGATTCAAAACTAACTTACTGATAGAAGACAGAGGGTTGTAGTGAAGGACATCATTCAGGCTGGAGGTCTGTGACCAGTGCAATTCCGCTGGGATCTATGCTGGAACCTCTGTTTGTGATATATATTCATGACTTGGGGGGAAATGTAGATGGGTTGGTTAGTAATTTTGCAGATGATGCCATGACTGATGGAGCCAGAGACTGTGAGGAAGGCTGTCAAAGTATTTAGCAGGATATAGATCAGCTACAGTATGGAGTTTAATCCAAGCTAGTCAGGGGTGCTGCATTTTGAGAGGTGGAATGCAAAGTGAAAATATACAATTCATGGCAAGAGCATGAATGGCATTGATGTACAGAGGAATCCAAATCCATAACTCCCCAAAGGTGGCACCCAAAAGTGGCAACACACGTAGATAAAATGGTAGATAGGTAGATGGTATGCTTGATTTCATTGCTCAGGGCACTGAGTACATGGGTTAGGAAGTCATGAAACAACTTTATAGGACTTTGATTAGGCCACATTTGGAGCATTGTGCGCAGCTCTGTTCAACCCAATACAGAAAGGATGTGGAAGTTTTTGAAAGGGTGCAGAAGAGGTTTACCAGAATGATGCCTGCAGTAGGGAATATTAGCTGCAAGGTGAGGTTGACAGACTTGAATTGTTTTCTCCAGAATGGTGGAGGTTGAGAGGAAGAAGTATATAAAATTTATGAGGGGCATAGACAGAGTAAACAGTCAGAAGCTTTTTCCCTGGATAGAAATATCTAATATTAGAAGGCATAGATTTCAGGTGATAGGAGTAAATTTAAAAGATGTGCGAGGCGATTTTTATTTATAAAAGTCTGAAGAAGGATCTTCCCCCGAAACATCACCCATTCCTTCCCTTCAGAGCTGCTGCCTGTCCCGCATAGTCACTTCAGCATTTTGTTTCTATCTTCTATTTGTAAAAGGCGGTTTGTGATTGGCCAGGGACGGTGGAAGCAGATACGTTGGCAGCATTTAAGAGACTTTTGGATAGGCACGTGAAGATGCAGGGAATGGAGGGATATGGATTATGTTCAGGCAGATAATAATTGGTCTTCGTATCTTGTTTGGTACACACTGTAGACCGAAGGGCCTGTCCCTCTGCTCTACTGTTCGATGGTCATCTCATTCATGGCCTAGAGAATTGAAAAGGCAAGTGTCTTTTTTCCTGCCTATTTTACTCAAATGTCTCTATTAATTTGTAGATATTTTAATGTTCTTCCTTTTAATTTTCACACGTTTAAAACCATTTGCGTCATTTATACTTTTTAAAAGTTGCTTTGATATTCAGAGACATTTCAAAAGAGCATAAACAAATCCACCACCGATCTTGACAAAATTACACTCCTAGCTTCATCTTCTGATAGATCAAACCAAGGGCATGGGCCTCAAGACAACAAACTTACTCATGCAGAGGCTTCCCTACACTTCACTGCCTAACTCCCAGTGAAGAGTAATGGGCCTGTCCCACTTAGTCAATTTTTCAGGCGACTGCCAGCGACTGTCAAGTTTCCAGCAGTCGCCTGAAAAACTGGCAACTGGAACGGCATTATGCAGGCGGGGGACAGGGCAAGCGGGGGGAGCGCTGTCTGAGTGATATTCACACGGTGCAAAGCCAAGGTGATACAGACACACACCGCGATGAACAGGAAGGTTGGCGCTGTAATTAAGATGGCTAAGCACAGTGTACGGTAAGTCCTTTAAAAGAGGGGGAAGAGGGGGAGAGGGGGAGGAGAAGGGGGGGGGGGAGAAAGAGTGGAGACACCTTTTAAGAAGCTAGAGATACACAGCTGTGAAGCTCAGAGGACATTTAACATTACCGGTCGGTAACTACCGCTTACGCTTTTTTCCCCCGGTAGCTACCGGCTACAACCTACGAGAACCTTCGACCTCCTTGCAACCCACTAGGACCTCCTGGCGACCTACCTACGGCACGGGAATTCTCGCTACTCTCTATGGCGGCTTCATTCTGGTCGCCGCTAATTTTTCAACATGTCCACGGCGACGATAATGAGACCGCGACTAGTTCCCAGAATGCCGGAACTCCTCACGACCATGAAGGAGACTCCCTGGCAGCCACCCGTGAATATGCGACGACCATGTGGTGACTGCATCGTCTCCTGCAGTCACCTAAAAAAGTCGCCTAAGTGGGACAGGCCCATTACCAAGATCCTATGCACATGAGCACAAGCGACTGAGTTTCTCCAGCATTTATATCTACCTTCATATCCTGTGCCAAGTCCTTTACACCATGAGATCCAATGATACAGCTCAAAACTATATACATATATCACTGTCAGTTAACAAACAGAGCAAAAGTGGCCCGGCTTAGCTCTGTGCAAGACTTTCTTAAAGGCATAATTAGCTACATGCTCAGACTAATAACACTATAATAACAAACCTGTGATATCTGCCATTTAATCTCTTCAGCCAGTTGATTTCCTGCAGATAGCAGATCCCCACCAGTGGAGTCACTGACATATAAATTCATGTCTCAGCAATGACAAAAAAACACTAAAGAAAAGCTACACGCTAGTCAAATTCGATCACTAAATTAAAAACATCTTGTAGGTTTATTACATTAAAAATGCATCAAAATAGAGATGATTATTTAATGTTGAAATTGAGTATTTTTTTCTTTGAAATTCAAATGGTTCAAAATCACATTGAAATACTTGGCCCTTGAAGTTGTACCATTCATTTGAAGAAAAGGACGTCAATTTTATACTGGAAGGAATATTACCAAGCCCGTATAAAACTTAATTTTATGGTCTGCACAATACCTCAAACACCCTTTGCTGTAGCTTACAGGTATTCAGAAAATACTCCAAGTGAGCCAGAGAAGATTTTTCAAGTACCCAGAATTTGCTTTTACTATTTTCTCAGAATGACTGTTTGGCATTATGGACAATGTTTTCCTGGAAAACATTACAATTAAGATATAGCAGTACAGGAGGAATTTGGCATTTATATTTATTTATTTTCTCCTTTTCCCCTACTTTGAGCATTACCCTTTTTTTTGTTAATCTCAGGTAAATAGCATTCAAGTGCAAAAGGACTCTCCGTCTCTCCCTACATGTTCTTCCAAGACTGAGTACGTGGCATAATTCTGTGAAAATCTGCATTGAATCCAAACATATGTAATTTCTCAAACATTATAACTTACTTTCACAGCCAGCACAAAACATTTGTTTATGCAGAATAACTATTTTGCAAGTTAATTTTGAAGTTGTATGCCATGATTTTACAGTGTGCATCAGACAGTGAATAAGCTTTACACCTACATACTCTGTAAACAAACATACACTAAACTCATTCTTTTATATAGTTAACTAAGTGGGACCCGTTGGGACCCGCTTTCTGGAGCGCTAGTATGGGTGTTGTGGGCCGAAGGAACTGGTTTCCAGAGGGATAGTATGGTCATTGTGGGCCAAATGGATTCTTGGGCTGGCGGCTCAGTCACTCAAGCCTGTTGTGCTGGCAGCTCACTCACTCACGGCTGATGGGCTGGCAGTTGACTCACGGCTATTCCTTGAAATTCAATTTCAAGCAGGATGCAAGGCCACCAAATTCAAGTGCAGTTTCTTACCATTTCAAGCAGGGTGAAAGGCCATCAAATTCAAGTGCAGTTTCATACCATTTCAAGCAGGGTGCAAGGCCACTAAAGACAGCAAGTCGTCACCTCTACCTCATCCATCTTGCAGAGACTGAGCCACGCCCACATGTCTGGGTTTTATAGTCCCACCCCCCCATCACACCAGAAGGGACGTGGCTTTCATGGTGTGATTGACAGGAGAGAGAATCTCAACATTTTTTAAACACTAATAACTCTTTATTTTTCATCGAAGGGAAAAATCCTCAGCACCTGATGAGCAGAGGGGGACTGAGTAAGATGGCCAAAAACCACAGCCGTATGCGGTAGCATTTTTTCTAAAATCAATATAAAGCGCAAACAGGAAGTGGTCAAGGTTAGACTTTTAATTATATAGAAGGCAAGGCAGCTTTAATTAGGCAAGGCAGCTTTAATTAGGCAAGGCAGCTTTAATTAGGCAAGGCAACTTTAATTAAGCAACACCTTACACCTTTAGCATTTCCAAACCAAAGGCAACACAGCTTTAGCATTTCCAAACAAAAGGCAACACAGCTTTAGCATTTAAAAACCACATTAAGGTCATTGACAGGTCAGTAAAACCACTCACAGCGACCCTCTCGCACCCCTATCTTGCAGAGACTGACTGAGGCACTCAACACTTCCGGGTTTTATAGTCCCTCTGGAAGGGGCGTGGCCTTCAGTACTTTTTCTAAACTTCAGCTGAGGCATAAGCCACAGCTGATGATAGATAGCAAATGCATGTGGTGTAGTTATGGACCTTTCTGTTCTGCTGTACTATAATATCTATATTACTAAAAGTCTGAAAGATCTGACTTTTAGTAATATAGATATATAGATTCGTAGTTTGGCTGCAAACAGATCCTTTTACAGAACATTTATCATTGTAGAGCTCCTTCAATTCTATGACATTTTAAAACATTTGCCGTTATCTATTTCATACATCAAAATTAAAGATGCTATTCCACATAACTTCAAGTTTCTCAACAATGCATGGAAACCGCTGAAGTTACACTATTAGTAGTTGATCATTCAAGATCAATATCCTAACCAAAAATGTCGTCATATTTTCTGGATATCGAATCGTTGACTGTAACATTCAATATAGCTCTTTTGAAATTAATACAACTAACATTTTATTTATGTATTTAAACCAAGCAGTTATACTTTTAACTGCAATGTCCAGATATATTTCAGATTCTTGCACAAACAAAAAAGGGATTTGAATTATTTCAAAACTTTTTTATCCTCCGGTTGGTGATGTAGAAATGGTCTGTTCAATTACCTTACATCCTCATAAACTGAAACAATAAGCAATAACCCTGTCCACCCTCCATCCCAATAACTATGACAGATGCCCTCACCAGCAAAACATCTCCCACATGGAAATACTGCGTGCAAAAGTCTACTGGTGAGGTTCAGTGCTTGATTTTGGCCAAAGTCCAATCGTCATTCATTTTTTTCAACATGGCAAACCCTTAATGAGTGTTTTTTACAATGAATCCTAGTCAAAGATTTCTCACTTCGCTGCATTCTAGACAAACAGAGTTTATTCTGTCACGTACAGCAGAACAGAAAGGTCCATAACTACACCACATGCATTTGCTATCTATCATCAGCTGTGGCTTAGGCCTCAGCTGAAGTTTAGAAAAAGTACTGAAACTGTAGAGTACTATACTAGTCATTATATTTAAAACCCAGATTATCACTGCCATTATGTCCATTAGTTAGCAGTTAATGATTGCAAATAGAGGTAAACCAAGAGTCTCATTAACTTCTGGTCATAGGCCACATTTCTAAACAGTAACATATCTGAAGGCCACTCTTTCAAATCCTCATATAAACATACTGGGTCAATTATTACATTGTATGCTGACATAAATCCAAAAGCATCAAATTATAAGCAATTTTAATTTAACATTTAAGTAAGTTTCACTACTTGTCCAAACTTGTCAGCATTTGTTTCCAACTTGGCATAGTACAGAGATTGTTTAAGATTTATATCATTATTCCACAGTATTCCAGGCTATTATGTTGTGCAAATAATGTTTTTTTGTTTGTTAAGACCTTTCCTAACAGACTTTCTTTCCCAACTATTTTTTGTGTTGTGTTCAATCCTGTGAACAAACAATCTACCGGTCCTCCCCAGGTTACGGCAAGGTTTCATTCCTGAGAACCGTCCGTAACACAAAGAGTTTACAAGTCAGAAATGCAGGTACAAACAGTGTTCCCACATGGCTTGATGCCCCACAGCAGCCGGTAAATCCATCCTGTGTAGGAAGGAAGTGCAGATGCTGGATTAAACCAAAGATAGACACAAAAAACTGGAGCAACTCAGCGGGACAGGCAGCATCTCTGAAGTGAAGGAATGGGTGAAGCTTCGGGTCGAGACCCTTCTTCAGACTGATGTCAGGAGGGGGGGGGGGGCGGGGGGAGGGAGATAGATAGATAAGGAAATGTGAAGGTTTGACATTTCAGGTCAATACCACTCCTTCTCCCCACAAGTCTGAAGGAGGGTCCTGCACCGAAATGTCACCCATTCCTTCTCTCCAGAGATGTTGCCTGTCCCATTGAGTTACTCCAGCATTTTGTATCTGTCTTAGTTGTCTTTTACTCTTCACTTACATGACAGCCAAACTCTGCTGCATCAGAGAACAATGCTAGATTCTCCACTCAAGGAAAGGAAATGGAAAACAAGCCAACAACCTTCCAAAACCTTTTACCTCCTCTACTCCCTCTTCAAGATTATCATTTAAAATAAAACACAGTTCAAGCAGCCATGTTATCAATGGCTTTCCCCCCTTCATCTATTACACCTACACCACTACCAACATGAATATACACCCTGGCATTCCAATGTTTTTTTATAGTTGTATTGGAATACCTGGCAGGTTAACTTTATCATCTTTCCTTCCATTAAACTTTCACACAGACTCTACATGCTGTGATTTAAACAAGGAAATACTTGAAATAGACAAATTAAGCAGAAAGTACATTGTATTTGGTCGGACTCCACATTATCACTTGTGGCCATTCATGTGTTGTCCGAAAAGAACATTTTAATGAATTTATCAGCATGATTGCATTTGTGATGGCATAACTGGATGTTGAAAAAAATTACTGTGCATCAACATTTCATAAGTTCATATATTCTTGGAGCAGAATTAGCCCATTCAGCCCATCAAGTCTACTCCGCCATTCCATCATGGCTGATTTATCCGATTCCTCTGCCTTCTTCCCATGATACCCTTACTGTGAGCGACTGCACCAATGAACTAAGATACACTACAGCAGGGAACATTTAGCACACTGTGAGCATGGGGGAAAAGAGCTTCAGCCATAACTGAATATGGAACTACATGTGGAAGAGGCAAGGAGCTTAATAACCTGTGTTCTTGGTGGTTTCCTGTGTTTATAAACATTCAATGTAATGGATAGCTCTCTGTCACACTCTTCCAAAGGCTAGCAAACTGTATTAGACACAAAATGCTGGAGTAACTCAGTGGGACAGGCAGGCAGCTGGAGAGAAGGAATGGGTGATGTTTCGGGTCAAGACCCTTCTTCAGACGGTCTTCAGCAAACTGTATTCTTGGAACTTCGATATACAATGTGCCCAACAAATAATTAGTACATCCACATATAGTTGATTCATTAACAAAGGAGCTCTTCTTACACTATGCCCATAATGTAGAATTCTGTTACCAAGCAAGAGGCAAATGTAATATGATTGAGAAAGAATTTTGGTTTACAGTGTAGCCCAAGTATTGCCTAATATGACCTTCCCATGACTTGCCAATAAATTCAATATGATTTCAAGGTTTAAAATTATAATCGAGATTAAACTTGGAACTGCTTTCATTTGAAATATTTCAAAGTGAACATCATGCGGTTACTTTTAAAAATAAACTCTGAACATGCCTTAAACTAGGTCAACCAATTGAATTTGTACGTGGGTTAACAGAGGGAGGGGGAAATCATAACTCGAAGTATAATTGCAACATGTTTACAATAGCAACATTCTTTGAAGTAAAGAGAAAAATTCCAGAGAGTAATTTCATTGTTCCTATCAGCACATATTTACTTAACTGTCATGGATTTGGATGCAATACAATAGTTTCAAGGCCAATCATGTCACTAAAATCTACTAAATTATTGTATAGCACGTGAATGAAAACAAAAACTCGCTTCAAGAATGGGGGAAACATTCATATCGTCTCACACACAAAACTGTATTCAACTTGGTAAAGAAAAGCTGCAAACATTTCTTCAGCCGTTTCCTCAAAAATATTAGTTTTTCCTCTGTTAACAAAGAATAAACAAATTTTAAAATGCTGTATCTGGTTTGCAATTCTTCCTTGTTAACATGGCCTATTTATCATTTATTCTATCTTCCTCACTATCCTAATAGATACTATATGGAATCAGGCACAAGGAGTAAACAGAAAAAAGCTCTTACTCGGATGGAAAGGGAGAATGCTCATGACATAGGAATCTCTCGGGGGAATGTTCACTTTAAACAAAAACACAATTTTATCCATGAGCATCCTCGTAGCCATATTCGGTTTAAGTCTAAAATAGTAAGTTTAAGTAAGTAAGTTTAAGTTTATTGGCCAAGTATTCACATACAAGGTGCCCACAAGTAACAAGACATACAATGACAGTTACGAATGACTCAGAAAACACTAAACATTAATAATAAAATATTAATGATAAAACACCATTGATCATGCATGTGAACCAACAAAATACCAGATCAAGAGAGGCTACAGATTTTTGGCTGTTGAGTAGAGCAACTACTCGTGGATAAAAAACGTTTTTATGTCTGGCTGTGGCACCTTTGACAGTCCGGAGTCGCCTTCCAGAGGGAAGTGATTCAAAGAGCTTGTGGCCATGGTGAGAGGGGTCAGAGATGATCTTGCCCGCTCGCTTCCTGGCCCTTGGAGTGTACAGTTCATCAATGGTGGGAAGGTTGCAGCCAATAACCTTCTCTGCTGATCGGACGATTCGCTGCAGCCTCCAGGTGTCGTGCTTGGTGGCTGAGCCAAACCAGACCATGATGGAGAAGGTGAGAACAGACTCTACGATGGCCGTGTAGAATTGGACCATCATTGCCTGTGGCAGATTGTGCTTCCTCAATTGCCGTAGGAAGTACATCCTCTGTTGTGCCTTTTTGACTGTGGAGTCGATGGTAGCCCCCCACTTAAGGTCCTTGGAGATGATGGTTCCCAGGAACTTAAAAGACTCCACAGATGTGGCTGTTGTGTTGTTGATGGTGAGTGGGGTGAGGGGAGGGGGAGCTCTCCTAAAGTCTACAATAAATTTCACTGTCTTAAGTGCATTAAGCTCCAGGTTGTTACGATGGCACCAGGACGCCAGCAGTGACACTTCCTGTCTGTAGGCAGATTCCTCCACATCCTGGATCAGTCCAATCAGGGTTGTGTCGTCAGCAAACTTGAGAAGCTTGACAGAGGTGTCTGCGGAGGTGTAGTCGTTGGTGTAGAGAGAGTAGAGGAGAGGAGAGAGTACGCAGCCTTACGGTGCTCCTATGCTGAGTGTTTGCAGGTCCGAGATGTACTTTCCCAGGCTCACATGCTGCTTCCTGTCTGTCAGGAAGCTGGTGATCCACCGACAGAGGGGTTCAGGCGCAGTCAACTCGGAAAGTTTGGAGTGTTTGCAGAGGTAAAATCAACAAACAAGATCCTCACATAGGTCCCCTGGCGGTCTAGGTGCTGTAGGATTAAGTGCAGGCCCAGGTTGACTGCATCATCCACAGATCTATTAGCCCGATATGCAAACTGCATAGGATCTAGCAGGGGGATCGTGATATTTTTCAGCTTGGCCAGCCTTTCGAGTGTGTTCATGACAACAGGCCGACAGGCCTGCAGTAATGAACAACAGTGCGACAGGCCTGTAGTAATTAAGACAGGTAATCCTTGCCTTTTTGGGTACAGGGACAATAGTGGAGACTTTGAAGCAGGCAGGGACAGTACATGTTTGCAGGGACTGGTTGAAAATGTCTGTATAGACTGGTGCCAGCTGTTTGGCACAGAGCTTAAGATTAGAGGGGGAAACATTGTCAGGTCCTGGAGATTTCCATTTTTTTGTCTTCTGAAAAGCCTCTCCACCTTCTCTATTTTTATTGTTGATATTGGATAAGTGATGTTGTGCAGCTCAGAGGGTGTGGGTGATTGGATGTGAAGTGGTGATCGGAGAGGAGTGGGTGTAGAAGGGCCTAGTCTTTGCAGACTGAGGTCAGGCTGTGAGTGGGTGTGGGGTGGGAAATGGTCCAGTCTTTTCGTACAGGAGTCTTGCCTTAAGTAGGTGCGAGGTGGTGAATGGGAAGGAGAGGGTACAGGGTCCATTCTTTGTAGACTGGGGTCTGGCTGTGTTGGTTGGGGAGGAGGGGGAGTGGAGGAGGGGGAGGGGGGAAGGGGGGGAAGGGGGGGAAGGGGGGGATCCAGGGTTACGTTTCTGATTTTCAAACCTGCAGTAAAACTCATTCAGGTCGTTGGTCAGCTGGCGATTGTCTAAAGAGCGGGGGGCTTTCCTCTTGTAGCTGGTAATTTCTTGGAAGCCCTTCCAAACTGAAGAAGAGTCACTAGCTCCTCAACTTCTCAGAGTACCTTTACTTGGCAGCTCTGATTCCTCTTCTCAGCCGTCAGAGCTGTCCCGAGTTCTGCAGTGAACCAGGGCTTGTTGTTGTTGAACCATGTCCGGGTCTTTGTTGGAATACAACTGGCCTCGCAAAAGCTGACATATGATGATACATATACTCATTGAGGCTTGTGGTTGCTTTCCTGAACACATTCCAATCCGTGCAGTCAAAGCAGGATTGTAGGTTCTCAATGCCCTCGCTTGTCCACCTTTTCGTTGTTCTGACCACAGGCTTAGCAGCTTTTAGTTTCTGCCTGTAGGTCGGAATAAGGTGAACTAGACAATGATCAGAGAGACCCAGACCCGCCCGGAGAATAGTGCGATATGCATTCTTGATTGCCGTATAACAGTGATCGAGTGTTCTCTCCCCTCTGGTGGGGCAGGTAACATGAAGTCTGTATTTTGGAAGGTCACGGCTGAGTAACTCAGCGAGACAGGCAGCATCTCTGGAGAGAAGGAATGGGTGACGTTTTGGGTCGAGACCCTTCTTCAGATTGATGTTGTTGCTTATCCCGCTGAGTTACTCCAGCATTTTGTGTCTTTCTTCAGTTTAAACCAGCATCTGCAGTTCCTTCCTACAAATTCAGTTTAAGCCTGTTAAATACCAAGAAGGTTATGCTTTACTGACATGGAGGGTTAATATTCAGACTTAAGGCTGTGCCAAAGGAGCCACAAAATTATAGTTTAAAACATCTTAATTATGTTGTACACTGTGCATTTTGGTCAAGCTTTGCAAGACAATAAAGTGATTAAATTCCTGAGCATTTGCTACAGCTGATATGTTGGAGAGGAATGCCGGTCACAATGTCAGGCTATTTAAAAGTAAAACCATATTTCACATTAGAAAGCAGATCTTTGCCTCGAGAATGGTTGACCAACGGATAAGGTTGCTGGGTTGCCTTGTAAATGTTGATTCGCTAAATTCATTTGAAGCAAGAGCTAAAGTTGTTTCAGGCTGGGCCAAGATTACCTTGCACAGAGGTTAGTTATCATTAAACATGGCAGACAGAAATCTCTAGTCGAAGGTAGACAAAAGTGCTGGAGAAACTCAGCGGGTGCAGCAGCATCTATGGAGCGAAGGAAATAGGCAACGTTTCAGGCCAAAAACCTTCTTCAGACTGAAGAAGCGTTTCAGCCCGAAACGTTGCCTATTTTCCTTCGATTTTCCAGCATCTGCAGTTCCTTCTTAAACAGGAATCTCTAGTCTAATTTTAATCACATAACTCTCCAGACTTTATCTCCCTAATTTGATACGGTTTTTTTATGGCTGATAAGAAAGGAAATATCTATTGCAGAAACAATTAAGAGCTTGACAATCATGACCGTGGGAGAAGTCATGATTTTAGATGAAAAGTCTACAGATGCTGGAATCTGAAATGAAATCAGAAAACATTGGGGATAATACAACAGATCAGGCAATTGTTATGGAAAGAGAAACAGAGGTACTGTAACTTTTCAGGAGAATGACTTCACAAGAACAGGAAACATTAGAAAACAAGCAATTTTTTTCACTGCAGTAAGGGCAGGGAAGAGAACAGAAGAAATATCTGATAGGATTACAGTTGTTAAAGTAATAATTACTTTTAAAACGTATTTGGAAAACTGCAAAAAAACAAAATGAAACAGAAAGGTGCAACCTTGGATAGGAAAACAAATGAAGTGGTTATAGACCTGAACTCATTCAATTCAATATCAAATCTCAAGGGCTTCAAATGTACCCAAACAGAAGGTGAGATACTTTTCATGCTTAAGTTGGGCATCATTGAATGTCAAAGACAGACCAGAGTGAAAGGCCATTTTGTGGTAGGCAACTGAAAGGAGATATTCTGCAAAGCCAACACCTCATCTGCATTTAGTTTCCACAACATTGAAGAGACCACAATGTGAGCACCAAGTGCAATGCACTAAATTGAAAGAAATGCAAGTGAATTGCTGCTTCATCTCGAATTTGAATCCCTGGAAGGCATAAGAGGAAGAGAAAAAAGGGCAGATGCTGCATCTCCCAAGGTTGCATGGGAATGTTCAATGAGAAGGGGAGTGGAATAGAATAGAATGCCTTTTATTGTCATTCAAACAACTTGGTTTGAACAAAATTGCATTTTCTACAGTTTTCCATTACAAAAAAACCCAAAACCCACACTTAACACAGTTTACATAAACACCCATCACTGTGGATCTCCAACATCTCCTCACTGTGATGGAAGGCAAAGTCTTATTTCTTCCCTTTGTTCTTCTCCCGCGGTCCAGCAGTCCAACTGCAGCGTCGAGGTGAACTGGGGTTCCGATGTTAAAGCCCCCGGCAAACAATGGTAAGTCCTGTGGTCATTTAAGCCACGCCGGGCGATGTTATGCCCCGCTCCGAGTCCTTTAAACCCCGCGATTCCAGCGGGGGGAAGTTGCCGTTGCGGGAGCTCCGAAAAGCGGTTTCCCACCAGGGATCTGCTAGCTCCCGATGTTCCTGTCCACCTGGCCTGTGGCCGGAGCCTCCGAAGCTCCGAAGCCGGGTCGCAGCCGCACGCCACCACAGCTCTTCCCGCTCCGAAGTCGGCCAGCTCCGCGATGTCAGGTCCACAGGCTCCGTGACTGGAGCTCTCAGGTTAGTCCCGGCCGGAGGCCGCCGCCGGCTCCACGATGTTAGGCCCAACGACATCGGAGACCCGACAGGGAAAAAGTCGGATCCCCATACTGGGAAGAGATTAACGGTTTCCCCCACAGAAGGATGAGATGCAAGGATGGACCAGGGAGTCACAGAGGAACTATCCCTCGGAACACTGGAAGAGGGAATGGGAACTTGCGACTGGTGGTGTGAACCCACTGGAGGTGGTAGAAATTGTGGCAGATGTTCGGTTGAATGTGGAGATGTAAGAGAGGGCAAGTGGAGAATATACAGTGCATTCAGAAAGTATTCAGACCCCTTCACTTTTTCCACATTTTGTTAAGTTACAGCCTTATTCTAAAATAGATTAAATTCTTTTTTTTTTAATCATCAATCTACACACAGTAACTCATAATATAAAAGTGAAAACAGGTGTTTAGAAATTTTTGCAAAGTATTTGAAAATAAAGAACTGAAATATCACATTTAAGTATTCAGACCCTTTGCTATGACATTCAAAATTCAGCTTGGGCGCATCATGTTTCCATTGATTATCCTTGAGATGTTTCTACGGAGTGATTGGAGTCCACAAGTGGTAAATTTAATTGATTGTACATGATTTGGAAAGGAACACATCTGTCTATATAAGGTCCCACAGTTGACAGTGTATGTCAGAGCAAAAACCAAGCCATGAAGACAAAGGAATTGTCCGTAGACCTCCGAGACAGGATTGTGTCGAGACACAGATCTGGGGAAGGATATAAAACAATTTCTGCGGCATTGTGCAAGGACACAGTGGCCTCCGTCATTCATAAATGTAATTTTTAAATTCATGACAGTGAACGAAGCTGGGCCAAGGCTTTGGCAGCTTGCAAATATTTCCAAGGGAGTTTAATGGGCCGAGCTTGCTCAGTTCATCATATCATTCAAGGCCTAGCTGCTGTTTAGTCATCTGGGCAAAAAAAAAGCGAAATATACAGGATTCAGTTAAAGAAGTTCAGTAGTGTGGATAACTTTGATGGCAAGCTGACCAATACATTCTGAGCTCTTCATCACTGATTAAGGTCCAGCAGGAGATTTGAAAGCTAGTAAACTGGCAAATGTGTTAGTTGTTAATCGTTTTTACACTAGAATGCTGCATCCTCCTCAGCGAGGTCACAGGTTCCGGCTTTATTTCGCAGTCACATACCCAAAGACATCTGACTCATTTGTTAACAGGAGCAAGGTTCCACATCTGACCAGCTTTTGTGTCATCACCCCTGATCTTTCCCTTTAGACTTTAGAGATACAGCGTGGTAACAGGCCCTTCACCCCCATCGTGTCTGCACCAACCCATGATCACCCGTTACACTAGCACTATCCGACACGCTAAGGATAATTTACAATTTACAAAAGCCTATCACCTACAAACCTGTATGTCTTTGGAGTGGGTGAGGAAACCGGAGCACCCGGAGAAAATCCACGTGGTCACAGGGAAAAAGTACAGACAGCACCCATAGTCAGGATCAAACCCGGGTCTCTGGCACTGTAAGGAAGCAACTTTACTGCTGCGCCACCGCCCCAAATAACCTACCTATTTTGCTAACAGTAAACCCTTTTGCTAAAAAGATGGTTGTCCAATAAAACCATCATGTTCATTCAGAAGTGCAATATCTGCGGTTGCATCCACAGGAACATAATTAAAATCATTGCAATGAATGTTGAGTAGGTTGGTATCTGAGACAAAATTTTGAACTGGCCTGTTTTGATACTGGAAAAGCAGGTTATCTGAAATTGTAGAATTCAGAATCATAGAACATAGATCTCTGCCATAATAGATTCCTGATGCCACAAATACAGGTTATGAATGCCTGATTTATGTGCAGCCCATACACACAAATGGGCATTTGAGAGACCGGCAGTATGAATTTGCCAGTTGGTACAGGGCTGCGGGCATCATCTTCCATGTGGGAATTCGGTTTGCGATATTTGCAACAAACAATCTGCTTGGCTACAAACAGTTCACAGGAACAGACCCCTGCTGTAATTGGGGAGAACTGTATTTTGAAAGCAAAAAAGGAATAATGACTGTAAATACAAAATCATTAGGAACACACGCAGTCTGAAGAAGGGTCTCGACCCGAAACGTCGCCTATTTCATTCGCTCCACAGATGCTGCCTCACCTGCTGAGATTCTCTAGCATTTTTGTCTACCTTCGATATTCCAGCATCTGCAGTTCCTTCTTAAACAGGAAGACAAGCACAGTGCTTTAGAGAGGAATGAGATTGTTACCTTGATTGGTTGCAAATTTCTACATACTTTTTGGCAATTTTCTTCATTATACTGCAAAATTCTTTTAATCTACCAAGGCTGATAATCATTCGTCAAACACAAAGGTGTATACTTCTCACATTTATGCTTTAAAATTACAACTTCAGACAAGCCTTATAGTTTTTAAATCCTCCTTCACCCCCCGCCCCCACTCCAATAAATTTGCACCTGCCGATTACAATACTCTTAAAACAGTTCCTGCATTTGACACACTTGCCAACGTTATAACTGAATCGATTTACCAGAGAAGGTGGTTGAGCCAGGTACTGTAACAGCATTTAAAATATATTTTGACAGGTACATGGATAGGAAAGGTTTAGTGGGATATGGGCCAAACTCAGGCAAATGGAACTAGTTTATATAGGGCATATTGGTCGCCATGGATGAGTTGGGCCAAAGTGCATGTTTCCATATTGTATGACTCCAATTGAAACTATATAATCAAACTGTACAATCTTATTGAATGGCACATAGCCCATTTCTAAAATTCTCTACTGCTTTCTCCGCTCCTAGTAAGTTACAATCACATTAACAGCAATCTATAGAAAGGTTTTTGTGCATTAGAGGCAGTAACAATTTCTCGCTCAGCACAAATATTAAATTTGCAAAACTAAAGGTGCACTTATAATGGAGGACCGCTCCCAAAATAATATTCCACTGCTGTTTATTATTTGTGTAGCACAGCAAAGCAATGCTTACGGCAGCTCCTTTTTGTACAGCTCTATATTTATAAAAATGCAGTCGTTTGAGTTACAATCATAACAATCTTTCTGCAGGAGGTAAATAACTTTGTCAATGGCAAGATCTAGACCACTGATTTCAAAACCACGCAACTGGTAATTTTTAAAGCACTTTGTGTACAACAGTGAGCTGGCCCATTATGTAATAATGAGATTACATTTATTTCTCCCTAATCACTCCAAAATGCTAGCATTTGCTACTACGTAGGATTTAATTATAAAGAAGCCATTTTAGATGAAACGGGCAGGCAGAAGACTGGAAAAATAATTACCTAATGTGGTCAGGCATATGTTTGATGCATTTTTAGTATTCAGAGAAATATATATTGGCAAATAGACAAGAATAAACCTTTCGAAGCATAATAACATACCCTATGAGAAGTTAAATAATACAGCAATTAGCTCTGTTGCTTCATAGCTCTTGGATTTGATCCTGACCTCTGGTGCTGTCTGTGTAGAGTTTGCATATTCTTTCTGTGTCTGTGCATGTTTCCAACAGATGCTTTAGTTTCCTCCCATGTCTACTACTGTAAATCACCTCATGGCATGTGAACAGCAAAATAATGAAAACAGCTGATCATTATGTCGAAGAGAGAAGCTGAAAGGCAAGCGGAAAATTGAGGAATGGGACTGATGACATTGCTTTGTAAGGAGCTGGCAGGAGCCTGATGTGATGAATGGCCACCTTATGTGCTGTAAAAGCAAATCTCCTCCCACGGACCAATAACTTTACAAACACTGGAAAGTAAAGCAAAACAAAAAAATCATAGTAACAATCAGAAGACACAAGAGACTGCAAGTGGTTCAATCTGGAACAGAAAACAAACTGATGGAGGAACTTGGACACAAGTTCCGTGACTGTGTGGGTTTTCCCCGACTGCTCCGGTTTCCTCTCACAATCCAGATTAATTAGCTTTGGTAAAAACGGTAATTTTCCCCTGGTGTGTGGTAGGGCAACGGGGATCGCGGGTCGGCGCAGACTTGGTGCGCTGTATCCCTAAACTAAACAATTAAACCAATGCAAAGTGCTGGAATAAGTCAGCTGGTCAGGTAGCTGCCTTACCCGCCAAGTTACTCCAGCACTCCAGTGTCTTGTTTGTAAACCAGCATCTGCAGGTATCGGCTGGTATCGAGCAGATCAAATAGGATCTGTGAAGGCAAAGGTAGGGTCGAAGTTTCATGACTGATAACATATCAAGCTCTTTAGTTAATGATTGTCGTGAGCTTATTCAGCAGAACCTAGGCAATGCAAACAAAGTGGAAGTTCAGGCGAGCGAGTAAAACTGCTGGCTGTCATCGTCAGGCCCATCCAGAAGGAGTCAGAGACCTCCAGGATACACAAACAACACAGCCACCCACATCCTGCAGGGGTAAGGCAGGGACTGGCTGTGCAACAAGCTGGCCAACTGCGCAAATAATCCTGCAGTTTTGCTGGTGCTGCCATTGGGAAGCAAAGGAGCACCGGAGAGAAAGAGAAAGCGTGCAAGCAAGAGCGTTAAGTGCAAAGGCAAAAGGAAGCCACACACAACAGCGTCCAAGCCCTCAACTGGTCTGAGCTCACAGAATAGAGGCTCAGAGAGCCCAGCAGCTGCCTAGGGTGGGCCTGATGGTGACAGCCAGCAGCTTCTAACCTTTGGAAAATCCACTATTACAGAATTATACCCACATTCCTCTCTGATATCTTGCAGCCACCTAACAATTCTCATTGAATCAAGTATTATATTCGGCACAGATATTGTGAGGTGTAGAGAATGTTCCTGAGCTGTACTGTTCAATATTCTATGTTAGTACATGTTTCAGGGCTTAGAATCTCTTTGCAACAAAGTGACGCCATTTCACAAATTCACCAAGAGTTTAGGGAAACCAATAGTTTCAACACAGGCCAACATAACACCAAAATTCATTGTGAAGACTCATAAATTAAAGAAAATATTGTAGCGGTGCCTGTTGGCGCAAGCAGGTATCGTACCCGGCGTTCGGAAACCGCGGTCACGTGATTCGGGAGGTGCTGCTAATTTCACGTGATTTCGCTTTCGCGCCACAGTTGTTTGCTGACCACCGTTGTGGTCAGACGCGTTTGCAGAGACCTGTATGCCAAGGAGTGATTGTGTTAATAAATCAATTCAGAAAACTTGGTTGTCGTCTTTGCTTCCGCCAAATTGGTGATCCCGACCTGTCTAGCCGTCGTTAGACAAGAAGATGATGCAGGAGGACTACGTCTCCGCAGAATCGGCCGGCACAAGGCAGGGCTCACCGGGCTTCAAGCTACCTTCCTTTTGGCCAGACCAACCTCAGGTGTGGTTCGCCCATGTTGAGGCACAGTTCCATCTGCATCGAATAATTGCGGACGACACAATGTACTTCCATGTGGTAGGAGGTCTGTCACAGGACTGTGCCTCGAGGATGTTGCCATACATTAGGGACCCACCGACGATCGCAAAGTGCGAAGGTTTGAAGTCCCTGCTGCTACATACCTTCGGTCTCAGCCGTAGAGACAGGGCAGCGAACATCCTGCACATGGACAGTGTCAGCGATCGGCGTCCATCCACTATTATGGCGATGATGCTGGCCCTGATGTACGGGCACCGCCCATGTCTGCTATTCGAACAGGCGTTCTTGGAGCAGATGCCAGACGAAGTCCGTCTGATGATCGCCAGAGCGCCGATTTCAGCGACCCCCAGCACCTCGCGGAGAGAGCCAACGAGCTGTGGACCCACAGACGGCGGGGCGTTTGTTCTTTCACCCGCCCCTCTGCCACGACCGCGGGTGCAACCGAGAGGACATCGGGAGGAAGGTCAGGATCTGCCCAGCTCCGAAGAAGCATCACCGCTGCCGGAGGCGTACAGCCAACGACATTGGTGCTACTACCATCTCCGTTACGGCACAGAAGCCCGAAGATGCCAAAGCCCCTGTTCGTTTCAGGGAAAAGCTTTGGCGATCGCCCATAGAGGAGAACGCAATCGGCCCAAACAAACGCCTCTACGTCCGTGATAGCCACTCCGGCCACCGTTTCCTGGTCGACTCCGGTGCCATAGCCAGCATCCTGTCACCGACCGCCCGGGATACCTGTGTCGGTAAGGTAGGACCAGTCCTCTCAGCCGTTAACGGGAGCGACATTCGCATTTACGGTACGCAGACCTTGGACTTAAATTTCAACTTCCACCCGTATAGGTGGAAGTTCACCGTTACTGACGTCACCCAGCGGATATTGGGGGCCGATCTCTTGCGCGCGTTCTCCCTGCTAGTCGATGTGCGAGGCAGGGATGGTTCCGTTCACGGACCTGTGCCCTGCCAAGTCGCGCAACCCGCTCACGCCCCAACAGCAACTCGACGAGGTAGCTGAGATCCAGCAACCCTTTGCAGCCCTTCTCACTGAATTCCCAAGGTTGCTCACGCCCTGGTTCGATGGGGCCACGCCCCGTCATGGCGTGGTCCACCACATTCCCACTGAGGGCACACTGGTTCATGCCCGCGCGCGCCGCCTCCCGCCTGAAAAACTGCGCATCGCACGAGATGAGTTCCAGCTTATGGAATACAAGGGGATTGTCCGGTGGTCCGATAGCCCTTGGGCTTCCCCTCTGCAGATGGTGCCCAAAGCGTCCGGGGGTTGGGGACCTTGCGGTAATTACAGGCGTCGAAACGCATTAACCACAGCAGATCGACGCCCAGTCCCGAACATCCAAGATTTCTCGGCTCATTTGGAGTGCGCCGCCTTCTTCTCGAAGGTCGACCTTGTCCGCGGGTATAATCAGATTCCGGTCCGTCCCGACGACGTCCCTAAGACGGCCACCATCACCCCTTTCGGCCTCTTTGAATGACTAAGAATGCATTTTGGCCTGAAGAACGCCGCTCAAGCGTTACAAAGGTTAATGGATCAGGTCGGGCAGGGTTTGCCGTTCATATTCATCTATCTCAATGATATTTTGGTGGCCAGCAGCTCGCAGGCTGAACACGTTAAGCACCTATGCCTGCTCTTCGAACGGTGATCAACCCCGCGAAGTGCCAGTTCGGATTGCGCTCCATCTCCTTTTTAGGTCACAGCATTACCCGCCATGGTGCGCGACCGCTGCCTGAGAAGGTCGACGCAATCTGTCGCTTCCCGAGGCCACTATCCATCAAAGGCCTGCAGGAATTCATCGGAATGGTCAATTTCTACCACCGATTTGTCCCGTCAGCAGCCGCCATCATGCAGCTGTTGTTTCAATGTCTGGCAGGCAAGCCTAAGGACCTGGTTTGGTCCAAGGAGGCAGGGATAGCTATCGAGGGGGCTAAGACCACGCTGGCCAACGCCACCATGCTGGTACACCCTAGGGCATCGGCCCTCACGGCTCTCACCATGGACGCGTCGGACGTCACGGTGGGTGCTGTCCTCGAGCAGCGGGTAGGTAACCGCTGGCTGCCGCTGGTGTTTTTCAGCAGACAGCTGTGGGCCCCGCAGATCAAGTATAGAGCTTTCGATCGGGAGCTCCTCGCACTTTATCTAGCGATCCGACATTTCCGTTATTTCCTAGAGGCCCGCGCGTTTACCGCATTCACGGACCACAAGCCACTCACGTTCACTTTGAATAAAGTGTCCGACCCCTGGTCTGCCAGGCAACAGCGGCACCTCGCCTACATATCCGAGTTTACTTCTGACATTCGGCTTGTGGCGGGGAAGCTGAACGTCGTGGCCGACTTGCTCTCCAATCTGGCGGTCCCTGAGGTTTCCGCTTTAAACCTAGGTGTAGAATATGCCGAGTTGGCGGCTGCCCAACAGGCCGATGCCGGCATAGAGGATTACCGCAATGCTGAATCGGGTCTCAAGCTGGCTGAGATGCCTTGTGGCACCTCAGGCATGCGAGTCATTTGCGATGTCTCAACGAGTAAAACCCACCCGATCGTCCCAATTACCTGGAGGCGTCGGATTTTCGACACCATCCACAGCCTGGCTCACCCGTCCATCCGCGCCACCTCTGCCCTAGTTGCTTCCAAGTTCATCTGGCACGGGTTATGAAAGCAGGTCGCAGCATGGGCCCGCGCTTGTATCCCCTGTCAGACCTCCAAGGTGCAGAGACATGTGCGCCCGCCCGTCCAGGAATTTGCTGTTCCAGACGGCATGTTCCTGCACATCCATGTTGACCTGGTGGGTCCCTTGCCGTCTTCGCGTGGGGCCACTCACTTACTATTATGGATAGGTTCACCAGGTGGGCGGGGGCAATACTGTTGACTGATACCTCCGCTGAGGCTTGTGCACGTGCTATTGTCTCCAATTGGATCGCTCATTTCGGGGTCCCTTCAGATATCACTACCGATCGTGGGTCCCAGTTCACGTCCTCACTGTGGTGTGGTATGGCGCAGCTGTACGGCACGAAACTGCACCAGACCACCGTGTATCATTCGGAATCGAATGGTTTAATCGAGCGGTTCCACAGACACCGTAATTCGGCGATGAAGGCACGGCTCACCGGTCCCGATTGGGTTGACCAGTTGCCCTGGGTTCTCCTAGGCATTAGAACTACGCCTAAGGAAGACCTCGACGCATCCTCGGCCAAGCTGGTTTATGGCTCGGTACCTGGCGATTTTCTGCCCGCAACCCACGTTCAGGTCCCGGCTTCGGCGGTGCTAGCTGACCTTCGCGAGCGGGCACACGCGTTGGTCCCGGTTCCCATTTCTCGACACGGGTCGTCCACAGTGCATGTACCTACTATGTTACGGGCTTGTGCTTATGTTTTCCTTTGTAGGGATGCTCACCGCTCGCCGTTACAGCGGGTGTACAAAGGTCCGTACAGGGTGCTAGAGACTGGTACCTCGACGTTAACGTTGGACATGGGTGGCAGAGAGGAGTTTGTCTCCGTCAACCGCCTTAAGCTAGCCCACGTGGACGAGGATAGCCCAGTGGCTGTGGCCCTTCCGCTGCGTAGAGGGCATCCACCGGCCGTTTTGCCGCCCTCTGCACTGGTTACCCCCAGTTATGTTTCACCGGTCCCCTTTGTTACGCCCGTCCCTCGTTCGCGTTTGTCGCATCCCTCCGGTTCTGTTTTGCCGGTCCCGCGACCTCGGACTGCGTGTTCAAGTCGAACCGTCCGATTACCAGTGCGTTTCTATACCGCGGATTCTGGGGGGGAGGGGGCTATGTAGCGGCGCCTGCTAGCGCATGCAGGTATCGAACCCGGCGTTCGGAAGCCACAGTCACGTGACTCGGGAGGTTCTGCTGTTTTTGCGCGGTTTCGCTTTTGCGCCACAGTTATTTGCTGACCACCGTTGTGGTCAGACGTGTTTGCAGAGACCTGTATGCCAACGAGTGATTGTGTTAATAAATCAGTTCAGAAAACTTGGTTGTCGTCTTTGCATCCGCCAAAATATCACCTCCAGATTTGTTTTTTAATAGGTCAGCGTTAAAAATCTTCTCAGAAATGCTCAGTGCGTCATAGGAGACAAATGTTGCAGAATACAACAATAACAAAGTAGCTATGCTGTGGCAGGCATGAAAACAACAAGCGGAACATCAATAATTTTAAACATCTTAAATGGACATTGTGATACAAAATCAAACATAAGCTCTTAACAAAATTAATCTTGCAGCAGTCACATTTTTTGCAATTTTAAGCAATTTGTTGAGAACACATTTTTCTAAAGGCTAAATCAGGGTTTCAAAAATGATCTACATTCAGCTATACTTTAGTCGTAAGTTTTGATTGATTGAAACATACACTATGAAAATAGGCCCTTTGGTTCGCCGAGTCCACACCGGCCTTCGATCGTCTGTTCTCAAAGGTTCTGTTATCCCACTTTCTCATCCACTCCCTGCAATTTACATGAGGCTACTTAAGCTACAAACCCACACGTTTTTGAAATGCGGGAGGAAACTGGTGTACACAGTCACAGAGAGAACATGGCAACTCCACACAGACAGCATCAGAGGTCAAGATGGAACCCGAGTTACTGGCATTGAAGCAGCAGCTCTGCCAGCTGTGCCACTGTGCCAGCCTAGTTGTTTTAATCCAAGTAAATAAGCCTCCTTAAACTGGATATATAAAAGCTCAACTTAGCATCTTTAAATTCAAAGTAAATGCTTATATTTTGCAGTATAGTGAAGACAATTACATTTTGATTTCTATAGTTAGATAGTTGCACATTTTATCAACTAAGAACATGATATCACACATTCTGATAAATTGCACTGCTTTCACAGAATTTAGGGAATTGGCAAAAATCTAGAGATCGCCAATGATCTATCCAACAATGACAGAGAAGTCCCCGTGGACCACTCCTCCACTAGTTCTGATGATTTATATGCTGACTGTATATGTACGCATCAGCTGATGAGCTCCACAGCTGATACTTACCAAAGGTCAGATGTGAAGCGTCAGGGAACTTAAGTGCATTTTCAGAACAACCACTATCAGTTCACGTACATCTAGTCAAACCTCATCTACTGCACCCAATTTTCCTGACACTTAAACTCAGTCCGCCAAGTCCCGCTGGAACTCCTGGTTGCCTATCTCTTTAACTCCCCTTCGCATTCCTATACTGACCTTTCTATCCTGGGTCTCCCCCATTGCCAGAGTGAGGCCACATGCAAACTGGAGGAACAACACATCATATTGCCGCTTGGGTAGCTTACAACCCAATGACATGAACCTTGAATTCTCTAATTTTAGGTAACTACATCGCCCTTCCCCGTATATAAACTTCCCCCTTATACCCCACCTGAACTCACACCTATTTTTCCCTCCCCTTCCATCTACATTCCTTCCTCTAGCTTCACAATTGCAACAATCAAGAATTTCCCAATGCAAGATGGGAGAAAACTACCACTAAAGAATGTATGTGCATTATGAAGCATTTTCAGGTAAAATGCTTCGTAATGCATATACAATTTGTATGGCTAGTTTTCTCCCATCGTGTGTTGTGAAATCTTTGATCGTTTACTTCAGTAAAAATGCACTTGTAGTGGAAACAAGCAACTGTAGTTGGTGGTTTACAAAAGAAGATGCAAAAGTACAGGTGTAACTCAGGGAAAATGCTTCATCATGTATATAAATCTAAAACACAGAATGGAAAATAACTGCCTCACAGCTTTATTCTACCTCGATGTATAGAGCTTTATAATCAAAAGTTATACATCTTAAAATTCCATTGTATCATTTGTTTTGAATTAAAATATTACCTGCTTTTCCTTTCAATCAGAATGGCCAAATAAGAAGCAGGCAAAGCTGCACCAAATCCTGCAGACCATACGTAGAACTTCCCAAGCAGCTTCCTAGACATGGAAGGAAAACAAAACAGCTAAACTTATACTATTAGTAATATTAATCCTTTCTCAGGTAGTCCCACAGAACTGAAGTTTCCATTCCGTTCTTCTCGGCCACTTCCCTCTTCTCTTTCCGTACCATTTCACCGTGTCCCTCCACTTCCCACACCCATCCCAGCCTTCCAACTCTCTATTGCTAGTTTCTTGCTTTGCCCAACAGCGAGCTACCCACCGGTCAGTACCCCTTACCCTCTTTGCAGCCGCTCCCAGATGTTGATCAAGTTCCTCTATCCCCAGTCCCAGCAGCTGTGCCACCCAAAGCCTGCATCACAGCCGAGAACCTCGGAAAACCTGGAGCATCTTCAAACGCCTATCTAGTGTGACCTGATATCAGCTGATATCATTCGTCTAGAACTCTGCTTGTAGGTGAGTGGTTCCTAGTGCATAATATTCTGGCTGATTAATATTGCATGGTTCCTGGTGCATAATATTCTGGCAGCGAGTGGCAGCGTCCCATGTAATCAGACCACGTCTCTAATGACCGTAAACTCACAGGGCCTTCCTCTTCCTTGGGTTTAGAGCTTAGAGTTTAGAGGTGGAAACAGGCCCTTCAGCCCACAGAGCCCACACCAACTATCGATCACCCATTCACACTAGTTCTACGTTATCCCACTTTCTCATCCACTCCCTACACACTAGGGATAAATTACTTGCCTACAAATCCGCATGTCTTTGAAATGTGGGACGAAACCCGAGCACTGGAGGAAACCTAGGCGGTCACAGGGAGAACATGCAAATTCCACACATACAGCTCCCAACGCCAGGATAGAACTTGTTTTTGACTTTAAATCCAGGAGGTCCATGTTTAGTGATACGCTTGCAAATATAGAGGACATCATCCACGATTCTCACATTTTTCACGATATCCCCAAATGACAGGTTCTCTGGATTCCCCCAAATCAACCCCTACCTATTGATTTTATAGCTATACCAATTACATAAATGCCAAAAGTGCATATGCATGACTATTCAGAGTGGCAATGAAGCACTTTAGGTGGAACCGAGAACATCTAGTTGACTCGTTCGGAGCGACCAGAAGCCCGGTCGGTGCAAACAGTAGATAGAGCCCTCCACCTCACTAACTATCCACCCACAAAACAACCTATTGGGCAACCTTGTGGGATCCACTCTGGCCTTTCTAGTCACATCAGGGCCCACAGAACCAGAATGGATCAGTCCTGGGAAACCACCTAAATTGTAAGAAAATCAGTTGATAGGTTAATTGCAAACAGGTCATCGTTTTCTTAAATAAATACAGTTGCAGAACTGCAACACCCAAGTCAAGAAAGGTTTTTTGTAATCTAATCTGAGGCCTATTCAAGGGTTTAAATGTACTGTACACCAACATACGAAGTAGGAGCTTCTCTGCCACTCAAAAAGATCATGGCTGATTGATTTTAACCTCAACTCTGCAATCCACCATAACCTTTCACCCTGCTTATCAAGAATCTATCCACCTTAGTTTTATAATTCTTTACACTCCACTTTCACTGCTGTTTGAAGAGGAGAATTCCAAAGATTTGCAAAACTCAAAAAATGGTGCTTCATTCCTATCTTTAATGAACGCAATGCCTTATTTTAAAGCAATTACCAACCCCCACCCCACCCCACCATTCTTGATTGTTCCACAAGAGAAAACATCTGCTCCACATCCAACCAGTCAAAATCTCCCCCTGAGATCCTATGCACTCTTCTAAAACTTAGCTGTCTAATCGTTCCAGTAAGACAACCCTACCCACCCAGTATCGGTCTGGTAATCATTCTTTGAACTGCTACCAGTTCACTATTATTCTTCATTAAATAAGGAGGCAAACAGTTTTTCATGGTATGCCTGCCAATGCCGATGTTCTATATGATTGGATTTGACTGCTCCCATTCTATATCAGCTAATATTATCAATTTCCATGATCAACCAATATAAGGATAGATAAATCAAACATGCAAATCAACCCATTTTATGTAATTAGGTTCATTTCTTTAATTACTCTCATTCTTTAAACTGGGTGATTCATTCCTCCTATTTTTATCATGACGGATCATTTTCTTTAGTTACGGCAAACATTCAGGCTGGCACTGACATACTGTAAAAAATGTGTAACCTTTTTGAAACTTTTTCCACACGTAAACTAGATAATAAACATGGATTTTTAACCTATACCTCCTGTCCCTATACCTCCTCTCTCAACTCTGTCCAGGGACCCCGACAGCACCTTTCAGGTTCACTTGCACCTCCTCCAATCTCATCTACTGTATCCGTTGTTCTAGATGTGGACTCTTATACATCAGCGATACCAAATGTAGATTGGGCGATCATTTCGCTGAACACCTTCACTGAGTCCGCCTGGACCTACCTGATCTCCCAGTTGCCAAACACTTTAATTCCCCTCCCATTCTCACACTGACCTTTCTGTCCTAGGTCTCCTCCATTGTCAGTGTGAGGCTAAACGCAAATTGGAGGAACAGCGTCTAATATTTCGCTTGGGTAGCTTACAGCCCAGTGGTATGAATATTGATTTCTCTAACTTCAAGTAACCCCTGAATTCCCTCTCTCTCCATCCCTCCACCACCTAAGTTGCACTAGCTTCTCATTCTTACCTAGCAAACAGCCTATTTCCTTTATCATCGTTACTTTTTTTTGCATATCTTTCATTCATTTGTTCTGTATCTCTCTACATCACCATCTATATATCTCATTTCCCTTTCCCCTGACTCTAGTCTGAAGAAGGGTCTGGACCCAAAAGGTCACCCATTCCTTCCCTCCAGAGATGCTGCCTGTCCCGCTGTCCCGCTGTCATTCCAGCATTTTGTGTTTATCATGGATTATAAAGGAACTTAATGACAAATCCTGATACCACCTCACCTCAATTCCATAGCAAATGCTCTCTGGCTCAAGCAGGAATAATGCCCTTAAGTACAGAAAAGTATGATAAAACACTGATAATCCAGCATCCTCAGGACTTTGGTGGTGCCGATAGAGCATATTTTCCCGACTATATATTATTACACCTATTAATACCCAAACATGCTTTTAATTCAATTTTTTTTTTTTTTTTAAAGAGACATTACAGCAAAATTATCCAGCAATTTAAAAAATGAGTTCCAAAACGGGCTCGATGCCAAATTACGGGAATTTACAAACAATTGGATAGAGGTTTTTCAGTGTTTTATCTCTGTACAATAAACACTTTTACTTATATTCCAACATGCACCAAGCTCTTTCATCTTTTAGAAAATGTAATCATTCGGAGGTTTCGCATGCTACTATAAAGACTGGTCTGCCTATCTGCTCTTGGAAAGGTGGGAGCAAGCTAATTCCTTGAACTACCATAGTTCTCCTGGTATTGGCACACCCACAAGGCTTGGTGGTGGGGAATTTCAGGAATTGGAATGAGCAACGTTTTCCCAACCCGGGTAGTGTGTCACTTAAATCCAATAAAAAATGTAAACGCTGAGCTTGAACTGTAGGGGAATAATGGCTGTGTTAACTAAATAGCACTCAGCATACTGAAACAATCATATAATTCCATTCATCAAATTTCTGACAGGTATAATTTAGCTCCAGCTGCCAAATGTTCACAGTTGTATTGCAGAAATTGTCCGTAAACTGAATGGACACTTGAAAGTGCCAAGAAGTACGTGAAAAAATTGACAGATCTCACAAAATTAATTTGATCCTTAGATTAGTAAACCTCTCACCTGAGGATACAGAAAAACATAATATAGAGGCCACCATTTGCGGTAAGGAAGGAGGTCGATTGGAGGATCTCAGGGAGCAGTTTGTGAGTGTAGTAGTCTAACTTCCGCCTTCGTAGGATTGCTGCAATCTAAGACAAACATGGAATTACCTTTCAAGAGTTAAATTAAGGCTAAGTTGCACCATTGATGTCACCTAAGTTTTAAAATATATATATATTTTAACACCCTGTTTATTACTGCTAATTTAATAATTAAAGAAAGCATTTCCAATTTGCACATTTTCACCTATAAAACTAACAAAATAATGTTCATAATTGTAACATGCATGTTAGTGGCCCTTTCAAGTTCAACTGAATTATGGGCAGTCACCCTAAAGTAAAGGATATATATACAAACTATAACCAAAAGGTGAAGCGCCAGATTATGATTTGACAATAGATCTCAATAATATGTTATCATGGCAATTAGGCAAATTCTTGCAACTGCACAACAGGGGATTCTCTAATTTACAGGTTGTTCCCAGGGACACACTTGAAGACGGACATCGAGTGCTGCTGGAACACCATCAATTTGGTGAAAGCACTCTTTGATTTGCCCAAAACTTGTTCATCTCAAAGCAGAATGGGATGGCGATAAGGGAATGTTGCCGGCTGGCCCATTCCAGATTGCAGGAGCACGTGCTGAGGAGCACACTCTAGGTCGATGCGCCCAATGCAAAGGTTCTGTGGCATTGACCCACAGTCTAGGGTCCTTCCATGGCTGGACATTAATGGCTGAGTCCAGCGGGGTCACTCTTTAAACCAAAGGGATATCACCCCAGAGTGTCACATGAGTGGGTGATTTGTGATGTGAACAGTACTTAGTATGGCAGCATTGAATGGATAGACACTAACAATGTATGAGGAGTTTTTGCGTGGTTTCTGTTCTGTATCTATTTTTATTGCAAATAAAGCTTATTTTTTGAAATTAAAAAAAATTAGACAAAGCTCTAATCCAAGACAATGGAGAGCGTGCAGAATTTTAATAAATTAAGCATGTTATATAATCTATATCTGTAATGAGTTGCAGTAGGAAAACATTGCTCAAGGAATAGTCTATGCACTTCCAGTCATAGTCACATGTAAGGCTACAGAAGGCACACTACATTTGACAACACATTACTTAACCAGCTGTACTGTGAGATCCGAGCAATAATTACCGAGAGCAAAACTTAATATTGTTTCTGAAAGCAGTAACTTAGTATTGTCAGCTTATTTGCAAGTATGGTGAAATTGCTTGCAAACTTAAAGTACATCTTCTCTACAATTGTTCTTTCCTAATTCAGCTGAGGTTTGGACAAGTGCTGCATGCCAGCTACAGCTTTTCACTCTACAAATAAACTATGACAACTCACATGACAATAAACTTAACTAAACTACATTTTACTAATAGAAGCCAAAGCTGCAAGTTGATAAAAGTTGCCATGGCTTAAAAGCCATTCTAAGTAATTATTTATATATGTCATGATTACCCCCTTTTGTAGGTAAATGTAACAATCAATTTGCAGTCACAAAGGTGACAAGCTGCCAATGAATAGAAGGTTTTTTTTCAAAAATTAGATCTCAATAATCTTTTTTCAAAACTTGTTTAGAATCTTTTACATTCGGTGGCCCAGCTGCCAACTTAATGTTGAAATCCTATCAACTGATAAACAACATGAGTTGATGGCTTCATGAACATGTCCATACTCATGATGGAGAAGCCAAGCAAAAGTGCAAAAGGCAAATCTGAAGTGCTTACACCAAGTGCTCGACATTCTAATAGACAATACTGCACATCCCAGTCTCTTTCTGACCTCTACCCAAGTCAGTCCTCAGCCAAACTGATTCACTCCATGTAACGTCAAGACCTACAGAGCTTGGGATAAGCAAATATTATGTGCTCCAACAACAATAAGCCTGATGCAGAGCTGAACATGTGATTGCTGCGCCTAAAGGCATGGTGTGTTCTCTGACAAAGGCAATATCTAACCAAGGTAGTAGCAAATAAGCTCCAAAGATCTTGCCAAAGAAAACAAAATAAATTCAGTTTGGTTGGTTATGTCCGCATCCAGCATAACTCACAGCAATGTAATGGAATGAGACATAAGGAACAGCAGATGCTAAAATCTTGAATAAAACACAAAGTGCTGGAAGAGTAACTCCGAGTCAGGCAGCATCTGTGGAAGGAATGGATCGACAATGTTTCAGGTTGGGACTCTTCAACAGACTGATTGAGAGGGAAGTGAGCCAGGACAAAGGAAGGGGTAAGATAGTAACCAATAGGTGAGAGGCAGAGCGGGGAAAGGTGAAGAATGACAACCAAATAGAATGAGCTGGGTATAAGGATGAAGTTGGGAGACTGCCCAGGTGGGAGACTGCTCTTCTCTACTGATCTGACATGCGGTCTGCTCTCATTTTCACCTCAAGCCTTTGTCACTTACTGCAACTATCTGCCAATCAGACAACCCCCCCCCCCACCTATTATTTGCCAAGGTATGTCCCGCTCCCACCTCCTTCCAGCTTTCTCCCCCCTTCTACGATCAGTCTGAAGAAGTGTTCCGATGACTCACCTGCTGAGTTACTCTAGCTTTTTGTGTTTTACTAAAGCAATGGAAGGGTCATCTGTGTCATTATCAAATATTATATACTGATCAATTGCAATCACAGATGCTTAATTTAGGTCCCTCCAAGGCCAAGCAAGTCAAGACCTCTTCATGGCCCCTTCACCTCCCCCATCCACTCCTTTCAGGGACCCAAGCAGTCCTTCCAAGTCCGACAGAGGTTCACCTGCACCTCCTCCAACCTCATCTACTGCATCCGTTGCTCCAGATGCCAGCTGATCTACATCGGTGAAACCAAGCGGAGGCTGGGCGATCGTTTCGCCGAACACTTCCGCTGGGTCCGCAATAACCAACCCGACCTCCCGGTGGCTCAGCACTTCAACTCCCCCTCCTATTCCGTATCCGACCTCTCGGTCCTGGGCCTCCTCCACGGCCAGAGTGAGCAACACCGCCAGTTGGAGGAACAGCACCTCATATTCCGCTTGGGGAGTCTGCATCCTCTGGGCTTAAACATTGAATTTTCTCAATTCTGTTGACCCAGGCTGCCTCCTCCCCTTCCCACCTCTCCCTCAGCCCTCAGGCCCTGGCATTCCTTCTCTCTCTATCTCTCCCCCACCCAAGTCACACTAGCTTCTCATTTTCACACTACAAGCAGCTTACAATGGCCTGTTTCCTTTATCATCGATACTTTTTTGCATATCTTTCATTCATTGTTCTTTATCTCTCCACATCACCGTCTATATCTCTCGTTTCCCTGATCACTGACCAGCCTGAAGAAGGGTCTCGACCCGAAACGTCGCCTATCTCCTTTGCTCCTTAGATGCTGCTGCACCCGCTGAGTTTCTCCAGCTTTTTGTGTAACCCTCTTCATGGCCTCCAGGTCAAACCTGCGACAGACGAGTCAAATTTGAAAGTGTGGGTCTCAGTCTGTCTTTAATTGAATCCAATTTATTTGAACACCAATTATTCTCGTTAATAGTCCAGTTAAAAGAACCATGACTAAATCTCCTAAACCTGTAAATCTTCCCTATGCTTTTATCATCACTTCATCAGCCCTAAATAGAGTGACCATAACCCAGAAGCTCTTGTTTTTAAGACTGATATCCTAATTCTGAAACTAATTTTACAATTACCTTTCCAACATAACAGGTTCAAATATGAATCCCAACTTCCAGATACTCTCAAGCCCATGTCATAATCTTTCATAAATGCCCCATTATGTGCATTAACTTGCCATCCAAGAGAAACAGTACAGTTTGAACACTTGGTACATCTGCAAAAGTTCCTCTTACTATAGATCAATTAATTACCATCATATTTACATACTATTTTCTCAAAATTAAATCACAAATAGCAACCACTTGCTGTGACCTTGCTTTAATCCATATTGTTTCAACCATCATAATCAGGACTTTTGTTGTAGAGAAAAGGGTGCCAGTATGCATGTCTATGACAGATCGTCATTCTATAAACTGCTTAAACTGGTGAAGGGCCTGACCATTCAACTTTTTAAATACCTGTACTACTTAATACATTTTAGATTCTAGGCTTTAGTAATCTTTTAGTAATAAAACTGATATTTTAAAATTGAAGAACACACTAAATTGTAAAAATGTGAAAATCTAGGAGGTGATAGTACGCAACACGAGTAGCATCACAAAAAAAAGACACCGATCATAATGGTGGTGTTGCTGGCTCAAAGGGCCGAATGGCCTACTCCTGCACCTATTGTCTATAACTATTCAGTGCATTGTCCAAAAATTAAACACTCTTGTGATCCTTTTACTGTTCTTTCTATTTGTGATTAGTTTTGGGAAAGCAGTGCATACATATGATAGTAATAAATAGCAATAGTACTAACTGAAGTCTGCAGGCGGTGCAATAAAAATTGCTGAGTTGCTGGCTCAATGGCCAAATGGCCTACTCCTGCACCTATTTTTCTATGTTTTCTATGATTCTAATGCAGGCATCTCGGATGCCCTGGTATGGAACACCTCATCTTGGGTGCATACGCAGTGGAGACGGAGGAATTAGGAGTAGGGAATAGAGTCTACGCTAGTTGGGAAGAAGTGTAGTCAGGATAGCTGTGGGAATCATTGGGTTTGTAATAGACAGCAGTCTATAGTGGATCTCCCTTGATAGCACATAACCAGGACCTGCTGAGTTACTCCAGCATTTTGTATCTATTTTCGGTATAAAACAGCATCTGCAGTTCCTTCTAGTACATATGCTTGGCTGGTTCACTGTGATTTTGCTTGTCTCGTTCATTTTGTTAATATATCTTCTAGAAGGATAGATTTGTTACAGGAAAGTATTTTTTCTATTCTGAACATCAAATAGCTGGAATAATTCAATAAAGATTATAGAGGAAGCTTGCTATCTTGGTAACATGTTGCAGGTTAAAATTGAAAGTAAAATTAAGAACTTTTCCAAGATCACAAAAATCATTACATGATAGGAAGTAACGTAGAACATTTGATATGTTGTCACTGTTGTACTGCAGGATAATGCAGCATCAATTTGCAGATCATAAAACAAGAAACATAATCCAGTAATCTGCTTTATCAGCATTGTTGAGGGCGTCCAACTAGTTCTGCTTTAACACGATAGTCTAAGAATGCCTGAGAAACCTTGCGTTATGGAAAATACTGTTATAAAAACAATTATGTCAATGGAAATGGGGGGTTTAGGAGCTAGAGTTTCAGACTCTCTACAAGAAAGTTATCTTTCCTGCATTGTTTTCAAAAATTAAAGGTATTTTTTAATGACAACAGGTTTATTTTTATTCCTGCAAGCTAAACATACTAGAGGCTTTATGTTATATTGTTTAATAGAGTAACCATTGCACAAGGGTCAATAGGACTAATTGTTTGTCAATTACAATGGCCTCCCATGGTGAAACTAGCAGCTGTATTCTTGAGAAACAATGGTGTCTGATTACTAAGGGAGTTTATGTGTAATGAGGCTTTTCTTCCAACAATGATTACCCCCCCACCCCCAAGACGGCTTTTCACTACTTGCCAATTTCCAAAGTAACTTAAGTGGCTCTCCAGTTCCCTACCAAAATTGCATTGTAACTAATACAAATAGCATTCCCTAATTCATCAATCGTGCTATATCTAATTTGCATTATGGAAACACTCATTATAGCAGAACTACTTGTTGAATTGGCAAATAAGCCAATTACCCAAATTTGAAATCCCGTTGCAGGGAAGGAAGGAGTCAGATAAATGGGCTGCTTGTTTGTAGGTGGTTCACGAATAGCAGGTTTCAAAACGATAGAAATAAGTTGTAGTAACCAGAGGAGGTCTTAATCAAAAATGAAGATTTAAAATATGACAAATGTTGGGGAAAACAAAACAACCATTATGGTAGGACAACTGGAACAGTACAGCCAATTAATTTGGAGGAAATCAAGATTCCATTATATTTTTAATTGTCACAGGGACCCAGCTAATGAAACTTGAAGTGTTATTACAGCTGAGCCCATTCTTTCCCACACAAGAAGGGTCTCGACCCGAAACGTCGCCTATCTCCTTCGCTCCTTAGATGCTGCTGCACCCGCTGAGTTTCTCCAGCTTTTTGTGTAACCCCCAAACATTTCAAATGTTTGAATCTGAACTCAATCAAATTTAATCACATACTCACCCTGTGATAATGAACTATTTTCTTTATTTAAAGGGTAGCTCTGAAACACACTGAAGGTCATGAAGAATCACTGGAATGTTCCTGTTTCTTCTGCCAGCTAATCATAGCAACAAACCAATCAATCATTCAATAATTAATTGGCTCAGTATTGCTCTGCTTGCCCAAAGGGAAGGTCTCTCTTTCATGGGGGTAATATTGGCAAGCATCACCGCAATAAGGGAGAGAAAAATAGAACTGCAGATGCTGGTTTATCTCAAAGATGGGCACAAAGTACTGGAGTAACTCAGCAGGTCAGGCAGCATCTCTGGAGAAATAGAATGCATGACGATACGGATCAGGACCCTTTTTCAGACTGAACAAAGAAGGGTCTCGACCCGAAATGACACGCGTCCTTTTTCTCAAGAGATGCTGCCGGACCTGCTGAGTTACTTCAGCATTTTGTGTATATCTCATGACGTTATTTCTCATCAGAGATCGTTTTACAGTTGGGCTCATCTGCAAACAGCTTACTGAAGGGTACTGCTGTGGGTCATATAAGTGACAGAAGTGAAATATAGTAGATACCTACATAATTGGGCTGGTTAACTGATATTGGTGAAGACAGTATAGAGTCCCGAAGGATCATATACCACAACCAGAGAGCAGTGCTGAACTACTATCTACCTCTGATGTCCTCAGACTATCTTTGACCGGACTTTGCTGGCTTGACCTTGCACTAAACGCTATTCCCTTATCATGTATGTATACACTGTAAATTGATTGATTGCATATCATATATTGTCTCTGCTGATTGGTTAGCACACAACAAAAAGATTTTCACAGTACCTTGGTACACATGACAATAAACTAAACTAAGACGGCATTAGGTCTCCACAGGAGATGTGTTGTTCCTCTAGCTAACATTGGGATTCGCTGGAAAAGTATGGGACGCCAAAACCAAGGTCAGAGTAGCAGCAGGATGAATGCTTATAATGCGTAGGAAGGATCTGCAGATGCTGGTTTACACAATTGACGCAAACTGCTGGAGTAACTCAACGGAACAGGCAGCATCTCTGGATGGAAGCAATATGTGATGTTTCGGATCAAGACCCTTCTTCAAACAGAGAGTCACCTCCAACTGTGATCACCTCCAACAAGAATGTTTAACTAATCACGCATGACGGTCAATGCCATCATCGTCATTGAATACCTCACCATCAATGGGCTAATCAAACAAATACTGTGGCAACAAGGGCAAATAAGTGGCCGAGTATTATCCAGCAAGTGATTTAACTCCTGACAAACCAAGGTCATTCTACCATCAATAAGGCACAAATTAGAAACCTGATGAAATAACATCTCGTTTAGTTTAGTTGATACAATGTGGAAAAATGCCCTTTGGCCCACTGAGTCCATGCCGCCCAGTCATCACTCATACACCAGTTCTATTCTACACACTAGGGACAATTTACATAAGTCAATTAACCTACAAGCCTGCAAGTGGGAGAAAGCCAGAGCACCCAGAGAAAACCCATGCGGTCACAAGGAGACCGTACAAACGCCATACAGACCTCACCCGTAGTCAGTATCGAACCTTGGTGTCTGGCACTGTAAGGCAGCAACCCTACTGCTGTGTCACGGTGCTGCCCTGCCTGAATGAGTACAGCTCAAACAGCTTTCAAAATAAAATGCTGGAGGACATGGATGTGCAGGGAAGAGAGGAATATGGATCCAGTGCAGGCAAATGAGATCAGTTTAACTGGGCATCATGTTCAGCACAAATGTTGTGGGCCAACAGGTCTGTTCCTGTGCTCGACTTTTGTATGGGTGCTGGGTGGATCAGGTAAGGAGGGGTTGATTGGCAGATGAGTCGGGCAGGGGAAAAAAAGGGTGGAGATAGCAACCATGGCTGGAGGTAATGTGGAAAAATCAAAAGGTGTAAATGGAGGGATCTGATACGAAAGAAAGAAGTGAAATGTAGAACCAGAGGAAGAGATGATGGGTGGATTGGGAGGGAAGAGAAATTCCGAACCCATAGCCGGGAGGTGTGAGTGATGAGTGTATGGAGGAGGTGAAAGTAATTAAAGGGGAAGGGGGGTGGAAAGAAAGTGGTGCGTAGTGGGAGAGAAAGGCTAGGTAAATTAGGAGAGCATGGTACATTCATGCCATTGAGCAGTCGGCTATCCATGCGGAATATGAGGTGCTATTTCTCCTCTGAAAGAGACAATAAAATTATTTTGGTTTCAGACAACCCCTTTATCCTCTTAATCAATCCCCCTTTGCTGTAATTTTAAACGCATTTGTCATATCATTTTTCTAGTTTTGAAAAATGGTCATCAACTCAAAACATTGTGCCTGTTTCTCTTTCCACAGATGTTCTCACTGATTTACTAAGCAGAGGTCCTTTCTTCCAGCGACAAATAAGTCCTATTGCACAACAAATTACCAAATGCATGGTATGCTATCTAATCACCATCCTCCTAGCCATGGTCACTCATGGCAAAATGCATAAGTGCACAACCTGGTGTTTCAAAATCGTGGTCACAACAACCCAAACATGGCAGGCACAAGCCCTGGATCTGAGAGCACATGTTCAGATACCTATCTCTAGCCAATGTTTTCCATTAGTTGGGACTTAACACATTAGCCCGAACAAGGGTGAAGAATTTACTGGAACAAGGGAATAGGTAGTCTGCAAAAGGTCATCTCTCAGTTTCCCACAGCTCAGGATTGTGATGTAACGCAATCTATTTACCTGGATGATTACAACTCCAACTATAACGAAGGACAACACCATCCAAGACAGATCAGCATTTAATTATTTATCCTGAAGATGCACTCCCTCCAATATGTATGAGAAGTATACATCACAGCTGTATAAATCACAGCTGTCTTCATAATCCTCTGCAGATATAACACCTAAACACAAACTGCACTACTGAAAGTAAGAGGTGCACATGCATACAAGACCTGCAAATTCCACAAGTTACGCTATTCTATTGTTGCTGAGACAAAATCGTAAGGAACGCAAACAGTATTTTCGCTCACTTCATAGGCCACCACCTTCTCAAGAGCTCCAATAAACACTGCAACACTATTCAAAGCGCACACAAATGAGTTCGATTAGAATAGTGAAACATACAACGTAGGAAAAAGAACTAAAAGACAAACAATGCTGTTTACTTTTGGAAAATACATAAACCTAAAACCAACATTTAGTGCCATTAAATGCATTACGAGGATGTTGCCAAGACTAGAAGGTCTGGGCTATAGGGAGAGGTTGAGTAGGCTAGGTCTCTATTCCTTGGAGCGCAAGAGGATGAGGAGTAATCTTATAGAGGTGCTTAAAATCAAGACAGGAATAGATCGGGTAGATGCACAGAATCTCTTGCCCAGAGTAGGGGAGTCGAGGACCAGAGGACATAGGTTCAAAGTGAAGGGGAAAAGATTTAATAGGAATTTAAGGGGTCTCTTTTTTCACACAAAGGGTGGTGGGTGTGTGGAACAAGCTGCCAGAGGAGGTAGTTGAGGCTGGGACTATCCAAAACGTATAAGAAACTGTTAGACAGGAACATGGATAGGACATGTTTAGAGAGATATGGACCAAGCACAGGCAGGTCGGACTAGTGTAGCTGGGGCATGTTGGCCAGTGTGGGCAAGTTGGGCCGAAGGGTCTGCTTCCACACTGTATCACTCTATGACTCTATCACCAATATTTCATCATCTTACAGTGTTCATAAGTTCATGAGTTAATGGAGCAGAATTAGGCCATTCTGCCCATTAAGTTTACTCCACCATCCAATCGTGACTAATCTATCTTTCTCTCCCAACCCAATTCTCCTGCCTTTTCCCCATAACCACTGACACCCATACTAATCAAGAATCTATCAATCTCCATCTTAAAAATATCTATTGACCTTGCCTCCACAGCCTTCTGTGGCAACGAATCCAAGATTCTCCACTCTCAGATTAAATTAATTCCTCCTTATTTCCTTTCTAAAGATATGTCATTTTATTCTGAGGCTATGGCCTCTGGTCCTGGACACTCCCACTAGGTTAAGAGTGGAAATGACACTAGTGTGTTATATTAGTTTAAAAACCTGTCACCTGCATAGAAAACAAAAATATCCAACTGTCAAACTACATTATAATGTTTCTATTATCCAAAGTTGTTACGAATTTACTCTATATTCTGTAATTGAGTACAATTTAATCAAACAATTCACAACCAATTACCTACCCTCTTTCAACCTGCCAATGCCAGAACAATCATGCAGCAAAGCTTTGGATTAGCACTCGACCAGCAACGTACAACTCTTGCAGAACACAAATAAGCAATATAAATCGCAACATGATTATTTCATCTCACCAACAATGACTTGATTGTACAGGGCTAAATAAAAGTTCACTCTCCCATAATTCAATTGTAATGACATCCATGTCAACAAACATAAGGCTTTGCAGTTGTTGTTGATAAACATTAGTAGTTTTCAACCCAATGCATTGGACATCTCTCTGCTGGTGTAGTGACAGGCAGCTCGCCGTGCGATCAGACTGCACTGGGATCCTCAGCAGCCGGGGTTGCAGCCGCTAGGCCTCCGCTAGCGGCCGAGCCCTCGGTCTCTCCGCCCGCCCGCCTCTCCCCGGCCTCCCCGCCGCCCTACTCACGATGTAAAGAGGCGCATAGATTTTCAGGGACTCCTGCAGAGCCCCCACGGTGACATGCAGCGTCGCCGCGGTGCAGGAGGTGCTCCATGTGTGGCCGATCTCGTAGCAGTTGTGCGGGATACTTTTACTGAAGGCAGCCATAGTGATGACGGGACCGCCAGCGCCAGCGCCGCGGAGAACGAGCCAAAGGTCAGCGCCTCTGCCCGGGGTTACTGCAGGGCATTGCATTGCATCGCATCGCCAGCCACAGCCTCACAATGCTAGCGGGATGCAGCGAGGGAAAGTCGTGGGGGGGACGAGAAAACACTATTAAAAAGGTGGTTCTGTTTGTATAGGAAAACATCAGCAGGCCAGGCCAGGCCAGGCAGCATCAGGAGCTTGAGGGTTAATACTTCATTGAAGCATGCACTTGAAATGTTCATTCTTTTCTTTCAGGCTGATCTGAATATTTCTGGCTTAAAGTTAATTTTTAAATCAAAAATCTGATTTCGAGCATCCATAGTATTGTATATTTGCATCGTAGCTCCTCGGAACACCAGGTTCAATTTAAGAAATAGTCATTAATGTTCTACAGGCTAATGCAGCTGTATGTTTGCACAGCAATATCTCATAGATAAAAAAACAGAATGACGAAAGAAACTGCTTTGTGGTCGTCTTTGGCAAAATGGTATCCGAATGTATAATGACACGAATGAGCAAAGTCCACCAAAATACTGTGAGCTGTAAATCTGAAAAAAAGATAATAAACGTGGAAACTCTCAGCAGGTCAAGCAGCATCTGTGGAAAGAGAAAGGGAGTTAACATTTCAGATTGAACCTCCTTCATCAGAACTGGGAAAGAATCATAGAGTAATGCAGCACAGAAACAGGTCCTTTGGCCCAACTTGTGCGTGCCAACCAAGCAAGATGTCCCATTTACAGTAGTCCCTCCTGCCCAAGGCCCATTTCCTTCTAAAATTTTCCGATGCACATGCCAGTCAAATACCTTTTAAATGATGTTATAGTATCGGCCTCAATTACCTCCTCTGGCAATTTATTCCATATGCCCACCACTGTGTGTGGAAAAAGTTGCTCTTGGGTTCCTATTAATTTTTTTCCCTCTTACCTTAAACCTATGTCCCCTAGTCCTTGATTCCCATATTCTGGGTAAACGACTGTGCATTTTGCCTTATATATTCCCTTCCGGATCTCATAAACCTCTGTAAGATCACCCCTCATCCTGAATTCTAATGAATTTTTTTGTAGTCGGCAGGGCAGTACTCTGCATATTGCCAACTTGGACAATTTTACATTGTTATCAAGCCAATTAACCCACAAACCTGTATGTCTTTGGAGTGTGGGAGGAAACCAAAGATCTCGGAGAAAACCCACGCAGATAATGAGGAGAACGTACAAACGCCATACAGACAGCACCCATGGTCGGGATCGAACTTGGGTCTCTGGCACTGCATTTTGCTGTAAGGCAGCAACTCTACCGCTGTGTCACCGTGACTGCTATCCAAGAAATAAAGTCCAAGCCTGCCCAACCTCTCCCTGGAGCTCAGGGCCTCTGGCAACATCTTTGTAAATCTTCTCTGCACAGAGAGTGTTTGTTTTATATTGCTGGGAGGGTGAGGGAAAGGAGGTTTAGGAAAAAGGGAAAAACCATGATTGGGTGAGGCTACAGCTGCCCTGGAGATAAACTGTAAACAAGGTTCAACATACTCCCCACAATTTAATACTAACTTACTTTCTCTTTTTCTCTTTTCTGATGAATGGTTATTAACCTGAAACTTCAAAGGTAGACAAAAATGCTGGAGAAACTCAGCGGGTGAGGCAGCATCCATGGAGCGAAGGAATTAGGCGATGTTTCGGGTTGAGACCCATCTGCAGTTTTTAAGGACCAGCTCCGCTAGGCGGAGGAGAGTATCAGTAGACGGGGATTGGTTGGTTCTGCGGTCAAGGATGAAACGGAGGGCTTTAAGACCCTCCTGGTGGGGGATGGAGGTGTAGAGTGACTGGACATCCATGGAGAAGGTGAGTGAATGGGGGCCTGGAAAACGGAAGTCATGGAGGAGACAAAGAGCGTGTGAGGTGTCTTGAACATAAGTAGAGAGGGATTTAACCGGGGGGGGATAGGATGGCATTGAGGTATGTGGAAATAAGTTTGGTGGACACGAACAGGCAGAAGCAATGGTTCTGCCAGGAAAGCTGTTTCTTAAACCTGAAACTTCAAGTCTGTTTCACTTAGTGCAGATGCTGCCTGATAGCTGATTGACATTTTTAAGCAGTCGGCATAAAATTATGAAAGGGAAATCCATGCTCCCCACAGATGCTGCCTGGCCCATGCATATACTGCAGCACTTTGTGTCTTTTAATTGGAAATCATATTTGACTAATCCATTGGAGTTCATTGAGGATATATCTGTTCGTGTTGATAAGGGGAAAACCAGTGGATATAGTATTTAATCTTCTAAATACGTTTGTTGAGATCTATGCAGAAGATTGGTGAAGGAGGTTAGAGCACATTGAATTAGAAGTAACATATGAATGTGGGTTGAGAGTTGGTTAACACAGAGTATATTCACTGGAGTTTAGAAGGATGAGGGGGAATCTTATAGAAACATATAAAATGTTAAAAGGACTGGACAAGCTAGATGCAGGAAAAGTGTTCCCAATGTTGGGTGAGTCTAGAGCCAGGGGCCACAGTCTTAGAATAAAGGGGAGGTCATTTAAGATTGAGGTGAGAAAAAAAAATGTTACCCAGAGAGTTGTGAATTTATGGAATTCCCTGCCACAGAGGGCAGTGGAGGCCAAATTACTGGATGGATTTAAGAGAGAGTTGGATAGAACTCTAGGGGCTAGTGGAGTCAAGGGATATGGGGAGAAGGCAGGCACGGGTTATTGATAGCGGACGGTCAGCCATGATCACAATAAATGACAGTGATGGCTCGAAGGGCTGAATGGCCTCCTCCTGCACCTATTTTCTATGTTTCTATGTTGAACAAAGCTGTGATCAGTGGGATGCCACAAGGATTTGCACCATATTTAAATCAACAATTTGGCTGCAGATGGAGGATACCAAATGTAATATTCCAAAGTATACTAATGACAAAAATGTAAACAGCGTAAACGATGAGAATGTGAACAAGTTTGAAAGGAATATAGATAGTCTAATAGTGCACAAAACAGTCCCAAAATAAAGGATCAGATACTTAATGGAGAAAACAAATCTTAATTCTAGAAGATGTTGAACCTTTAGGATTACTTCACCCAGAGGCCTGTGAAGGTTCATCCAATTAATTGATTTAAAATAGAGATTAATAGATTTCTGGATTTTAATGGAATCTGGGGATAGGGCAAGTATGAAGGGTTTAAAGTGGATGGATCTACAAAGGTGGAGAAGACTAAAGGAGCCAAATGGCCTGCTGCAGCTAATGTTATGCTCGTTTTCTGATTCATTTAGCATAGCTTTTTCATGCTTATCTGAGGATAGAACTTACAACATTCAAAACAAATCTGATTTGTTTTTGTCTAAAATTAAATATGATGTTGTCTTCTATAATTCTGCCAGGCTACATTTGGAATTAAAAACTGCTATTGCTTTCGTAAATCTAGCTTTATAAATGCCGCATTTATAGCCAAGCCACTTGTTTCTTTTTGTACTCAATTCAAATGCAGGCATGATGTGTGAATTGTTTAAATATGTTAAAGATTTTGTTTTACATTAAAAAATGAATTCAATGTATTATATCTCCAATACAAAGGAATAAATCTACTCTCAGCGGAATAGAATTGAAAAGGTAAGATATGTTAAATCGTAGTTGGATCAAGGATCATTGAAGGTAAAAAACATAGATGCATTAAAGGGAGTGTAGATATTTGAAAGGGGAAGAAAGATATAGAAATATGTATGGGAATATATTTGTAGCACCAGAAAAGATAATAGCAATACCAAAACTACATTATCAAAACTGTCATTCAATAAGTTGCACACTATTCAGCTTGATGTAAAATAATTCCTTCATTGTGTAAAAATTCTATAATTCTCCATTTAGCAAACTTTGCAATGCAGTAATTCAAAAAGTACCACATTCATTATCTTTGAGCAGCTCACAATGTGCAATGAATGTGGCTTAGCCAACACCCAACATTTCCCATTAGCTGGTTAAACAAACACAGTTTGCTGCTACCATCTGACTTTTTTTTTAAATGACACAATTTCCTAGAGTAACTCTGTGTGTCAAACAACATCTCTGGAGAACTATCCATGCTCCCCAGAGATGCTTCCTGGCCTGTCTAAGTACTCCAGCATTGTATGCCTTTTTTATAAAGCAGCATCTACAATTTGCTGCGTCATCAGCATCTGACATCAATGTTTAGGTGAATAATTACCAATCAATTGATACCTTGTGATGCAGAGAAAGAAGATATAGATCAAGAGGAAGGTACAAATGGTGTTGCACGTCATGCAGCTGTTCCACAGCTCCAATGATATGCGCTCAATTCTGAGTGACAGTGCTATGTGAGTGAAGCTTGCATGTTCTCCCTGTGACCAAATGGGATTTCTCCAGATGTCCTAATGTTCTCCCACAGTCCAAAGACTGAATGTGCAGGAAGCTGAACTTACCTCTGGAATAGATGGCTGGTGTTGGAATTGGAGGGTATTAATGAGCATTTGTGAGAGAATAGGTTACATGGAAATGTGGAAGCTTGATCTAAATGGCATCTGCCTATGTCATGTGGAGAAAATAAAAGGAGGTTAAATGGAAAGAAATAGAAAGAAAGCTACAGAAATTTGAACAGGGAAATTGAGAGATTGTGGTTGGAGGAAGAAATGTTTAGGACATTTTGAAAACTTGAATGTAAGAAAATACTGAAAAAAAGGATGAAATCAAGTGGAATTTGGAAAATACATCTATCAATCTATCTTCTATCTATATATAATTAAAAGTCTCATCTTGACTCTGTTTGCACTGTGCTTTGATTTTAGAAAATTTTTTACCACATATGGCTGTGATTTTTTGGCCCTCTTACTCAGAGTCCTCCTCCGCTGTGCAGGCTGCGAGGATTTTTCCCATCGATGAAAAACAAAATACTTATTAGTGTTTAAAAAATCTTTAGATGCTCACTCCTGTCAATCACCGCCATGAAGGCCACGCCCCTTCCGGTGGCAGGTGGAGGGACTATAAAACCCGGAAGTTTGGGCGTGGCTCAGTCTCTCGGCGAGGGGGAGGTCACGACTCTCTGTCTGAGCTGGGAAACTACAGAACACTGTGAGTATGCAATATACTTGAATAAATGATTTGTTAGCCCTTAATGAAAAGGAAATAAGTTGTTTGGCCTGCCCTGTGCTTGAAACTGCAATGGCAATGGAAATGAAGTGAAAATGCAATGAGCTGTTTGGCTTAAGCCTGCCCTGTGCTTGAAACTGCAATGGCAATGGAAGTGAAGTGAAAATGCAATGAGCTATTCAGTCTGCCCTGTGCTTGAAAGTGCAATGTCAATGGAAATGAAGAAAACATTTGTAGATGACACAAAGCTGGGTAGCAGTGTGAACTGTGAAGAGGATGTTAGGAGGTTGCTGGGAGACCTGGACAGGTTGAGTGAGTGGGCAGATGCATGGCAGATGCAGTATAATATAGATAAATGTGAGGTTATCCACTTTGGCAGCAAAAACAAGCGGGCAGATTATTATCTCAATGGGGTTAGGTAAGGGGGAGGTACAGCGAGACCTGGGTGTCCTTGTACTCTGGTCACTGAAAGTTGGCGTGCAGGTATAGCAGGCAATGAAGAAAGCTAATGGAATGTTGGCCTTCATAACAAGAGGATTTCTGTATAGAAGTAAAGAGGGTCTTCTGCAGTTGTACTGGGCTCTGGTGAGACCACATCTGGAGTACTGTGTACAGTTTTGGTCTCCTAATTTGAGGAAGGACATCCTTGTGATTGAGACAGTGCAGCATAGGTTCATGAAATTGATCCCTGGGATGGTGGGACTGTCATATGAGGAAACATTGAAAAGACTAGGCTTGTATTCACTGGAGTTTAGAAGAATGAGGGGGGATCTTATAGAAACATATAACATTTTAAAAGGACTGGAATGTGGTGGCCTGCACTCTGCTTGAAATGGAATTTCAAGGAATAACCCTGAGTGACTGAGCTGCCAGCCCACCATCCCTGAGTGACTGAGCTGCCAGCCCACCAGCCCTGAGTGACTGAGCTGCCAGCCCACCAGCCCTGAGTGACTGAGCTGCCGGCCCACCAGCCCTGAGTGACTGAGGTGCCAACCCACCAGGCCTGAGTGACTGAGCTGCCAGCCCAAGTATCCATTTGGCCCACAATGTCCAGACTAGCCCTCTGGAAACCAGTCCCTTTGGCCCACAACACACATACTAGCGCTCCTAAAAGCCCCCCCCCCCCCACCCCCAAATGGCCAGCAATATTGGAAATGGTGGATAGGTGGAATATTGCGTTGGGGGACCAGCCCACCAGGGCTCAATATTAGCGGTTGCCCGGATGCCAATGGCAACCTAAAGTGCCGTTGGGCAACCTAACAGCCGTCCCATTTTGCCCGGCTTGGCAAGCAACTCTGAGCGGCCCCCCTCTCTAGCTCTCTTTCTCTCTCTCTTTAACTCTCAGTCTCGGCCGCCGGGTCTCCGCTCTCCACTCGCTCCTCATCCGCCGGCATGGCAGGCCGCCTTGCATATGCGCACTGCTACGGCCAGCACATCCTCCCCCCTGCACATGCGCACAACCACGGTCTGCCGCCCAGCACATGCGCACTGCCACGGTAACTGGTTGGCGTTGGGCACTTTCTCCCTCCATTTGCATTGTGGGACATCTGGCCGCCATTGCTGCCTAGTCGCTGCCACTGCTGAAAACCAAGGCAGAATCACTCCCTGGTGCTGGAGTAACTCCCTCGAGTAACTCTTGCTTCTGGTTTCGTGGTCCTCCAAAAATATTCCAAATGGAATTTAACCCACCATCACCAAACTCCAAACTTTGAAAAATAATAGCCTTTTGCATTTTATCTGTTTATTTATTGTGTATATATGTATATATGTGTAGTATTTTGACACACTGAAGTTTTATCTCCTGTTCTGTATTATGTTTACATATTCTGTTGTGCTGCATAAGCAAGAATTTCATTGTCCTATCTGGGACACATGACAATAAAACTCTCTTGACTCTTGACTTGCTTAAGCAAAAAAGGGTTCTTGGGGGAAAAAAGAGTTACCTTAAATTTAGTTGCGTCTGGTTGCGTAACTATGATAGGATAAAGACTATTCCATGCTTTAATTGTGCGTGGGAACTCCATGGAGCAGCCAGCATCTCTGGATAGAAGAAATTGGGTGACATTTCATGTAGAGACCCTTCTTTACATTTCCTCTGGTTTTAGAGTTTTTAGTTTAATTTAAAGATACAGTGTGGAAACAGGCCCTTCGGCCCACCGAGTCCACGCCGACCACCAAACACCCGTACACTAGTTCTACCTCACACCTTAGCAACACAAGTCAAGAGTGTTTTATTCTCTAACGTCCCAGTTAGAACAATGAAATCTTTACTTGCAGCAGCACAACAGAATACGTAAACATAGTACTCTGTAAACAATGTTATAAATGCAAAAACAAAGTGTATATTTATATAAGTATATAAATATATATATAGAATTTACCTCCTAGGATTATTAAAGTTCTATCGTATTGTGTGTGGAGGAAGGAACTGCAGATGCAGGTTTAAACTGAAGATAGACACAAAAAGCTGGAGTAACTCAACAGGTCAGACAGAATCTCTGGACAAAAGGAAAATATTATGTTATGGGTTGGGTCTGAAAAACGTTCCTGCACAACTTTGGAATGTGGAAGGAACCGAGCACCCAAAGAAAACCCATGCGATCAAAGGGAAAAGGAGCAAACTCCATATATACAGCACCCATATTCAGGATCAATTCCGGGTCTGGCAATTTTAGGCAGCAACTTTATGGCCAATGTGCTGCCCCTATATTCTTGAACTGAATTAAAACAGACAGTAGATGTAAAGGGGGCATTGGGTCACTTAGAGATTTAAGACTGAAAATGGATAGTTTTGTTTATTTAGTAACCAAAGTTATCAACATTTTTTTTTGTGTGTTGGAAAATAAAATATAGTGACACAGCTGGTGGACTTGCTGCCTCACACACCAGAGATCTGTGTTCGATCCTGTCCTCGGGCACTGTCTGTGTTGAATTTGCACATTCTCCCTGCCAGCATGTGGGTTTCCTCCCACATCCCATTGGCTTTGTAGGTTAACTTGTCTCTGTAAAATTGCCCCTAATTTGTAAGGAGTGGGTGAGGAAAGTGGGATAACAGAACTTGTGTGAATGGGTAGACAAAAATGCAGGAGAAACTCAGCGGGCGAGGCAGCATCTATGGAGCGAAGTAAATAGGCGACGTTTCGGGTCAAGACCCTTCTTCAGACTGATGCCGGGGGGGGCGGGAAAAAGAAATGAAGAGGCGGAGGCAGTAGGCTGTGGGAGAGCTGGGAATGGGAGGGGAAGGAGAAAGCAAGGACTACCTGAAATTGGAGAAGCCAATGTTCATACCGATGGGGTGAAAACTACCTAAGCGAAATATGAGTGCTGTTCCTCCAATTTGCAGTGGGCCTCACTCTGGCCGTGGAGGAGGCCCAGGTCGGATTTGGAATGGGAGGGGGAGTTGAAGTGCCGAGCCACCGGGAGATGAGGTTAGTTAATGTGAACTGAGTGTAGGTGTTGGGTAAAGCGATCGTCAAGCCTGCGCTTGGTCTCACCGAGGTGGATATACGTTGAATAATCCAACCACATTTTTGTTTGGAAGTGGAAAGAAATAATAGAAATTGCATTTATTGCAACGTGTAAAAAGAGATGAGATACTCTATTATAATTTTGCTCCATGTCATTGTCGTATATATCATGTCTTGATTGGTGAATATGTTTAGTTTGTGACTTATTTCAAGCCGAAATAATATGTGAATGCTTCATTGAGCATAATTCCGACTGGCAACTACGCACTTCGTCCGAGCACATAATCACATGTGTCATGCAAACCGTCTTAAATGACCAACTAAACTGTCATTTGGCAACCAAATAAGCTGCCAAGGTTGCCCAGCTGGCAACAGGGGAAAAAAATTAAGGGAAAAAACTTAGTCTAGTACATAACTAAAACTCTGATCTTGTTATCTTCCAGTTTGGCGGTTATTCTATTTGCACAAAATCAGTTTGTGATAGCACTACGATTTTTCACCAGTTCACTCACAGTTCTCCTATGCTGCGGTTACACCAAGTTTCATTCCGATCGGTTGAATGTCGTAAAAGTTAGCGAGGTTTAAAAATCTTAAAAACGGCACGTGCGCAGATCTATCTCTTCTCCTGCCATCCAGCGCCTCACGGATTCGTCTCTTCCCCTGTCACTCTCCGGGATGGTCCGCCCCTTCCTGCCCCATCGCATCGTTAGTGGAGCTAAGGAAAGCTGGCGGAGGTTTCCAACCGGACTTTCAGAGGGACGCCAGGCAGCCCTGCCCCGAGCAGCAGCCCAGCCCCGTACCCTACCCCCAATACCATGTGCTCTAATTTTGCCTACTAATATCCTATGTGGGACCTTATCAAATGCTTTCTGGAAGTTCAGGTATACAACATCCATTGGTCTTGGTCATTTTCTGAATTACATCCTCAAAAATTTCCTGAAAATTAACATATCGCACAGATGCCCCTTTATAAGAAATTTGAAATAGCAGCAATAAATGCGTTTTAAAGTGCAATAAAGTGGATGGGGGGTGGCTGGGGAGATTGATGAATTAACAAGGGAAAGCATGTGATGGGATAGAAGGTAGGAGATTGTATATATTAAAAAAGGGAAAGAGTGCAAGGATACAGAAGAAGGTAAAGAAACAGAAGGAATAACAATATATGGAGGACAGAAGCAATATCAATATATGAAACCATCATAGATACTATATCATGAATTTTGAAAATGTGAAATAAAAGATTTGGAAATATTGTCCATTTGAAATTCCTGATTTCACTGTAGACTCTGGTATACTGTAATGTACCCACACTGCAAATGAGCTGTTGTTGCTTGAGCTTATGATGAACTCCATTAGAAGAGTGCCCGAGGCAACAAACATAAAGATCTAAGTGGGGGAGAGAATTAAAGTGAGAGTGTACCATCACGCTGTTAAAGGTTATCCACAACTAAATAATACCAGTTTGCCATGCATGTCATAATTTTCAATATTGTAGTACAGTCTATTTTTCAGTAATGTGTTTGAATTTTTGATAGGACTGTAGCCCTAGATTTAAAAAAATAAAAAGAACATATAATATAGAAGATGGATGGATGGATGGATCGGTAGTTAGATAGATAAATCGATCGATAAATAGATCGATCACCCGTTCACACTGGTTCTGTGCTATCCCACTTTGGCATCCATTCCCAACACATGTGGGACAATTTACAGAGGCCAATTAATCTATAAATCTGTAAATAAGCAATTTACAAACTCTAAAAGTGTTCAACACATTTTAATGATAGCACAAGGTATTACATACATCCTCAAATACTGGCTACATTCTTCTAGTGAACCGTATCCAGGAAGGGGAAGGCGTTATGATTGATGTTAACTAGGCGGGGTTAATGGTACTGAGGTAACTATGTTATTGGTTGCATGCAAAACCATCTACATCCTTCCCCTTAGAAAATTTAAAAGAAACAGACCGTTGTCACTACAACAGAATTAAACAGAATTAAACAGAATCGCCATAACGAACAGGTGGCTTGCTGATCCGGCCCGAGCGCGTACGGATGCCTCCCCCTTCCCCCGGAGGAGCAGAAAAAACAGGGGGACCCGAGACAGCAGGGGAACCAGGGAAGGGCGGTGGGGTTGGAGGAACAGGAGAGGGAGAACCGCGACCGCCAACAGGTGACCCGCGCAGAGGGGAACCGGGCGCTCGATATGGGGACCGAGGCATGCAGGGAACGCTGGCTGGGACAGGAGCCGGCTGCTGGTATGAGAGCGGCGGGGCATAGGGGCCCGGGGCCTGCGGCTTTGGGATGTCCACACGTCTTTGGGATGTAGGAGGAAACCCACAGAGTCACAGGGAGAACGTGCAAACTTCACACAGTCAGCACCCGAGGTCAGGATCGAACCGGGTCTCTGGCGCTGTAAGGCAGCAACTCTCTACACTGCACCAGCACATTAACCTTATTTCTCCTTTCTCCTGACCTGCGGAGTATTTACAACAGTTTCTGTTTTTTATCTATTATCTTTCATTTACTTATTAGCAAAAAATGTTTTATATATCTGATGTATATGATTTGAGTATGCAACATTACTTATTGTATTAAATATATGTCGCAAATGGAGATAAAATAAAGGAAGTCCAGGATTCATCCTGGGGGCACTCTATTGAGCACTTCCACCACGTTAACTACATTCTCGACATATCAAAGATCAGTTACTTCCTTTCCACAGGTTATTTTCTTAGTCAACACTCTATGTAAACATCCCATTAACCATTTTGAAATTCCTTTCTGTAAACGATTAAATTAGTTTGGAATTCAATGGACTCTGAGAGCCTGTAGAAACCGTGTTCAACAAGCCTTTTGCCATCAAACAAGTGAACCAGGAAGTTCCTTGTATTTTGCAGACTAGTAGCTCATCGTCATATCTCAGACGCTGCAAATAGTATAATATGACAACACAATTCAATTTGCATCTACTTAGCAGATTGTTAAAAATGTGTAAAAGGTTTTCAGAACCTGACCCCCGATGAGTGACAGACGAATAAACGACCAGTTAAAGGGCGCACATCCCACTTTTCGTGTGTCTGTGTGCAATTAGAGTCAGTAATTATGAAGGATAGGCCAAAGCCTGGAATTACATTCATGGAGGGCAGACATTCACTAGTCTGGAATGTAACTGGCTCGCAGTGTTTGTGTTTTGATAACAAATGCCTAAGAAATATTTAGTTCCAAAAAAAAAGTTGCACTTACATACGAAGTTGACAAAGAGTCAGCTGGTTTAACTCTGTTTTACTAATAATTTATGTCAAATATCTCCTTGACTTTCAGAGCTATGCGCATACGTTAAAAAAACACACACATATAAGGCATGTGTTGAAAATACCAGCAGAGATCTTTTAAGCAGCCCTACCCTGACGCAGGTTTGTAATCATTTGGCAAATTGTTTCATTTTTAAATTTAATTGTCAGATTTGGGACAATTAAATCCCAGAAACTAATTGTCGGATATCTGTAATATTCCATAGTCAAGCAAGTGTAATTGTAATTATGTATGGGCAAGGGGAAAAATAAATTAGTGCTTCCTGTAACTTTAATGCAATGACATACAAATAAATATCTAATAATCAGTCATACAATAAATTAATAATCGGCAATACAAAACTAAGCAAAGACATAATAGTGCAGTATTGAAGTTTACTTAGCAACCAAAACGTCCATAGTAGATCAGAGTTGCTGCGAGAAGATTGTGGTTAGGTTTGTGTAGTGTTCATGTGCCTGATGGCTGCTGAGAAGAAACTGTTCTTGAACGTGGAGGTCATTGTTCCTAGACTTCTCCTTTTACAACATGGCCTGGGTGGTGTGGGTCTGATGATATTAGCTGTCTTTTTGAGGCATTGTCTTCCTTCAATAGGGAGGTCTGTTCCGATGATGTACAAGCAATGTCTACCACTTTAGAAATAGGAATAGGAATACTTTATTGTCACATGCGATTAGGCACAGTGAGATTCTTTGCTTGCATACCCAATGTATACAAATAGCAGCCACCTACGGCGCTGGCAAAGTTAAAAAGCACGTCAGCCCCTCCTTTTGTCCCCCACCCCACCAGTTCCCCCACGCCGGGTCCCCATTGTCCATTGTCCTCCCCCACCTCAATCACGGCGGTCCCCCCACGCTGGGTCCGCCATTGTTCTTCCCCTCCCCCTTCACAGTGGTCCTCCACGCTCTCATCAACCATCAACCACGGGTCAACCGGCGAGGCCTGTCCACCACAGAGGCCCCATCATTGTGAGGCTTCACCGCTGCTGCCACCGAGGCCTCACCACTGTCGATGCCCTACTTCACGCCTCCGTGGTGCCGACCCGGGCCACAGCCGCAGGCTCCGTCGTCCGCTTTGACAACCCAGGCTTCTACCCGGCCGAGCCCCGTCTCAGGCTTCTACGTGGCGATCCGGGAGGCGTCGTGACCGCGGCACGTTGATAGGCCTGTCCCACATAGGTGATTTTTTCGGCGTCTGTCACAGTCATAGCAGGTTGTAGACATAAAAATGTCTACGACAACCTACCACCTAGTCGACGTCAAGCTACGGCAAGCTACTGACAACGGGTGACCCAATCGTCGCGACCCAATCACCCACGACCACACCTACGACAACCTACGACTACGCAGGTGACAACCTACGACAACCAAAGTTAACCTACGTCCACCCACGACAAGCAATGAACCTGTCGGTGACAACTGAAGATAACTGAAGACAATTCAGTCGGCGGTACTGTCGCTGGTTGATGTTGGATGATGTAGGTTGTCGCCACTGGAATTCACCGAGGTCATCACCCGACGACAACCTACGTCACCTGGCGTCATCCTGGCGACCACCTACGACAGCCCCTACGACATGAGAAGACAGGCAACGTCAACCCCACTGTCGCCGAAAGGTTTTGAACATTTCAAAATCCAACGGGGAGAAGAAAAAAGTTACGACACTTGAGGAGACAACTCACGCCAATGCACGCGTCACCCTGCGTCACCCCATGACCATGTGGCGACAGCCTATTTTACGGCGGGAAGCCTTCTGGCCGCGAGGCCCGTCAGGAAGCCTTGGGGCTTGATGCAGCCTCCTTAATTCCTGGACATTCGAGATATCGAACCAGACTGTGATACAACCAGTCAGCATGCACTCTACCATAAACCTTTCCAAGTTAGATAGACTATTTGATGACATGCTGTATCTCAGTATTTCAAGGAAGTAGACAATGTGCTAAGTCCAGGACAGATCTTCAGAGATATGCTGTCCAGGAACCTGAAGCTATTGACTCTCTTCTCCACCAACCTGTTGATGAAGACAGCTTCATAGATCCTTGGCTTTCTTTTGCCTGAAGTCAACAGTCAGCTCCTTGCTCTTGCTACACTGGGATTAAGATTGTTGTTCTGGGTTCATTGAATAAGATTAGCAATTTTGTTCTGGTATTTCAACATTGTTACATATATACCCAAATTATTGCAGTAATTTGGCAAAATAGATAGCTGTTTGAATTTATGTCCTATAATCTCAAACCCTATCCTTGGGTGTTTTTTTTGTTTCTTTACCCCATTAATTTTTTTGTTGTTGTTTTGTAATTTGAATATACATCATATTGCATTGCAGTAAATTGAATGACCTGGAAATAACTGATGGAATCTAATTAACGAAGGTCCTACAAATAAATCATGGTTAGATTGATTGTATAGAATCGATGCCACACTATAAAAAGCAGATTATGTAATGCTCTGCCCGTGAATCACATTATTAGCTATTGAGCAATCTCACATGATTATTTTTATTTATTGCAATGTAACTTTTCACCGAAATTAAATTAATATTGTACATCTTTGTGTGTGAGCCTGTGTGTGTGAAAAGGCATGAATAAATCTGGTTATTAAGTTAACATTTCCTCAGATGGTCTTGATTTAATATTGTGTTTATTTTCTTTTCACTGGTTGATATACAGCGTCTCCAGATGTCGATCGTTGAAGAAAGCCAAATGCATTGTTATTGTCGTCTTGGGCGTAAATATAAAGAGGAAAACCTGCGACTAAATCCCACGTTTTAAAATCAACGGATCGGCGATGTTTATATCCCAGAGTTTTTAATTATTCCACGCTACTTTTCCCGCTTTGAAGACTGAAGACCATGGATACCTAACAATAGCGAACAGAATGTATTTTCCTTAATAAAGATAAACTTCGCGGGAAACCATTCAGAATCCATAATTTTATTTTTAAAAAGGACATGTTATATAGATTCACAGGTCAACGCCCTGAAACCAGTCTCTTCATGGACCTGCAGTGTACTGTTTGTGTTGCTGATTTCCAAAAGACACTGTGATATACAATCATAACGCTGATGTATGGTAACGCAATACCTATCTACGTTTTAGACAATGGGGGGAAAATACGATTTGTTAAATGCTGGAGTAATTTAGCGGAAGGTAGACAAAAGTGCTGGAGAAACTCAGCGGGTGAGGCAGCATCTATGGAGCGAAGTAAATAGGCGACGTTTCGGGCCGAAACCCTTCTTCAGACTGAGGGTGGGGGGGCGGGAAGAAGAAAGGAAGAGGTGGTGCCAGTGGGCTGAGGGAGAGCTGAGAAGGGCAGGAGAAAGTAAGGACTACCTGAGAAGGGTCTCGACCCGAAACGTCACCCATTCCACTCCAGGGATGCAGCCTGTCCCGCTGAGTTACTCCAGCTTTTTTTGTGTCTTTCTTTGCCTGAATTTGATGGAAAATAGATTCTAGAATGATTGTCAAAATAATTTTGATAAAAGTGAAAAGGCTAAAGGAAAGCATGAAGCAATGCAGAAGCAATGAGAGGCACCCTTCACCCAGCTGAAAGACAGTTCTAAAAGATAACATTGTTCAGATAGCCCAGTCCCAACATCTGTCTCATTCTCTTTGTGAAGATGGCCAGGCTGGTGGGCGGTGTGGCAACAAGCAAAGGATCATGAACAACCAGGTCCACTCAGACTGGGAAAAATATCTTCCATGAATTGTCTGAAGAAGGGTCTCGATCCGAAACGTCACCCATCCCTTCTCTCCAGTCCCACAGAGTTACTCCAGCATTTTGTGTCTGTCTTCGGTGTAAATCAGCATCTGCAGTTCTTTCCTACACATGATTTTTTAAATGTTTTTTTCACCAAGATCCATCGGAGAATGAATGGAAATGTCAGCTTAACGTCTTCTATTAGCTTGGCACAGTTATACGTTGATCACTGGCTACAGAACAGAAGCGACCAACTAACGATCTTATCCGAAACTTAGTTTTAAATAAGAGACCGCCTCACGTCTGTTCATTCAGATTTGAAATGTGGGCATGTGTTTCCAGAAAGGCACGGTGCGCGTACGAACTGTGTGTGCAATTTTATTTTGCACCCTCACTCGCACCTGTCATTGTGGAGAATGAAAACGGGCGATGAATAAAATCACAGAGGCGTCCGGAGGGGATGGGGCGGAACCAACTCTGCGCACTTGGGATTGGCTCTCTGCTCTTCAACTAAAGTTCAGACTCAACCTGAAGTACTCATCAGACCCGCCTTCTAGTCCTGCTTTGACTGGCGGCTCGTCTTGGGAAATCAGCGCACTGAGTGGAGGTTTCAGATGTCAATTTCGGGGTTTCGCTCCATCGTGTTAGGCTGAAAAGTTTTTTGTAACCTTGAGTGGGGACGGGAGTAAGATGTGTGTGCTCGCTTGGAGTTTGCGAAGCCAATGGTTACGGCTGAGTTCCGTGAACGCTGAATTCGACAACATCAGATGCTATGATTTCATTCAACTGGCATCGATTGTGCAAGAAAAAATGTCGTTAAGCAAGATCAAGTAATTAAAAACAATCCGGACTCAAATAGGAGAAACAAGTTGGTCAAAGTACCACATATTTTTAGCATTACTATGTTTATGACTTTTAATGTTTCACTGCAGCAGAATTAGGAAGTCCTGACAATTATAAGGAAATGAATTGGATTTCGGTATTGGATTTCGTAGTACTTTACTTCACGGTCTTTCAACATAAGCTCGGAGCTGCAGACGGATATGGGGACGAAGACGATCGGAGATGCGATCCCATCAAAATCTCAATGTGCCAGAATTTGGGATACAATGTGACAAAAATGCCGAATCCAGTGGGCCATGAGTTGCAAACAGACGCCGAGTTACAGTTACAAACCTTTACACCTTTGATTCAATATGGCTGTTCCAGCCAACTACAGGTTTGTAGCATTGAATTTCACTTAATTTATAATTTGCCCTTTGAGTCACTGTTTCCATTGTCAGAGCTCGGCATGTTTATTGAATTTTACTTCAAGTGCGTGCATGAGTTTGATAAATAGTGTACAGCGGCCGAAAAAGCTGCTTGCCTTAAAAAATGTGGATGGCTAATGTAAGTCGTGGTAATTAGGTCCTAAATCCTAAAATACAATGATGCTAAACAGTGGAGGAAAATTACGACCTCATTTCAAATGGCGCGAGTACCGGCTGAAATAGAATGTCCACTCCGTAGACTTAAAAAAAAGTTAATTACATTTGTACATCGTATAGAAAAAAAGTGATTTTCATGCAGCAAAGAGCATGAATGGAAATGTTAGCGTGCAGTTAAGTATTTCTTTTAAAATATTTAAAAATAAAATCCTATTTTAGAGATGAACCACATATATTTACTGCTCGTGGGATTTCAAGTGTATCCCCATCCTTTATCATCAGCCTTCTATTTCCAATGCAATTTTATGATAGGGCTGGACGAACATCTAATGATTTCTAGATGCAGTTCAGATACAAAAGTACTTAGATATATCCTTTAGTGACTGGTTGTGTTTTATACTGAAACCGCACGCACGCTGCATTGACGGTGTAAACACTGGGAGTTTTATTTATGAGGTTAGTATTCCTCATTTTTATTTTTGAAGAAGCAAATTGTTTCAATATGCTGCGACAGAACTTGAGACCTGTGCATCTGACAAACGTCTCGCACATAAAATAAATGAATAAGCTAGTTACAATTTCAGCCTGCCAATTCTTTAAAAAGTCAGGAAAAAGGTTCATATTTAAGTGTAAAACCAAACTCGTTATCTTTCACAGACCATGGGTGAAACCTAAAAAACTGTACACAGTCAGTTGAATGCATTGAAAACGTTAGCATCGTTTGTAATGGAATTAAGTCGAGAATTGTGCTATGTATATATAGTATTGCCATTCTTGATCGATTTTTTAAATTGTTTTTGTAGTTCTTTTTATGTTCCGTTTTTGTGCCGATGTGCACGGAGAAAATCGACATCCCGATCGGCCCGTGTGGCAGCATGTGCCAGTCTGTGAAGCGGAGATGTGAACCTGTCCTAATCGAATTCGGCTTCAGTTGGCCCAAGACGTTAAACTGCAGCAAATTCCCACCAAAAAACGACCACAACCACATGTGCATGGAGGGTCCGGGAGACGAAGACATCCCATATCACACCAGCAAAACCACCATCTCAGCGGAGGAAGAGTGCCGGAGCATGGGCGACAACTTGGACCATTATATCTGGGTCAAGAGAAGTCTCACTTGTGCCTTGAAGTGTGGCTACGACGTCGGGTTGTACAGTCGATCTGCCAAAGAGTTCACTGATATTTGGATGGCGGTTTGGGCCAGTCTGTGTTTTCTGTCAACAGCTTTCACAGTTCTGACATTCCTAATCGATTCTTCTCGATTTTCGTACCCGGAGCGCCCAATCATCTTCCTCAGCATGTGCTACAACATTTACAGCATCGCATTTATAGTCAGACTCACTGTGGGCAGAGAACGTATATCATGTGATTTCGAGGACGCTGCCGAGCCTGTGCTAATTCAAGAAGGTCTCAAAAATACTGGATGTGCCATTGTTTTCTTGCTGATGTACTTTTTTGGGATGGCGAGCTCCATCTGGTGGGTAATTTTGACACTGACTTGGTTCTTAGCCGCTGGTCTCAAATGGGGACACGAGGCCATAGAGATGCACAGTTCCTACTTTCACATCGCCGCGTGGGCCATCCCCGCTGTAAAAACCATTGTTATTCTGATCATGCGCCTAGTGGATGCCGATGAACTCACGGGGTTGTGTTATGTTGGAAACCAGAACATCGATGCAGTCACTGGGTTTGTGGTCGCACCTTTATTCACTTATTTGGTTATCGGAACCTTGTTCATAGCAGCTGGTCTGGTGGCTTTGTTCAAAATCAGATCAAACCTTCAGAAAGACGGGACCAAAACAGATAAGCTAGAAAGGCTGATGGTAAAAATCGGGGTATTTTCTGTTCTGTATACAGTCCCAGCCACTTGCGTTATTGCCTGTTACTTTTATGAGATTTCAAACTGGAATCTTTTCAAGCATTCAGCAGACGATTCGAACACCGCAGTGGAGATGTTAAAGATTTTCATGTCTTTGTTGGTGGGCATCACTTCTGGCATGTGGATTTGGTCTGCCAAAACATTCCACACTTGGCAAAAGTGTTCAAACAGACTTGTGAGTTCAGGACAAACAAAACGAGATAAACGTGGAGATGTCTGGGTTAAACCAACCAAAGGCAATGAAACAGTTGTGTAACTGCGTGAAATGTTGGAAGAGCAAAGAACAATGTCCCTTTTGTGGGTTTACATAAGCTTGTTTTCAAAGCTTTACAAATGAAATTTGCCTTGTTCTTTAATCACATTGTGCATCATTTTTAGAAAGTTCAGAATAAATAAGGTTTCTCTGACAGCTTCTGAGAAATTAGGTTAATAGTTTTTGGGGAAACATTGAAAATTACCTAATGTAAAGTTTCCATAGTCTACACTCTCAAATGATGTAGCCACTTAGTCCAAGGTGGTGACCAGATTCACCAAATTTCAAGATGTAATATCTCTGCACAGTATCTTCTGGGCAATTATTTAGAACTTGGGGAAATACAGAGAACGTAAGCCAAATAAAGTTTTTACAAGCTTCAGACAGATCAATAGAATAAAAGACCATTACAGCAAGGAAACGGACATGTTAGTCCAGCTCTTCCATGCTGACTAAGTTGCCTAACTGTGCTAGCCCCACTTGCTCCATAAATATTATAATGTCTACATGGAAATACTTCAGTTAAAGAATCCTACCACCGTTTACATAGGCATTAAGTTTTGTACACTGGAAATGTCGAGCAAAATATGATTGAAGCACAACTATAGCCCAGCATTGCAATCTGGACAGCAAAGTGCACTATATCTAATCTTTGTATGTATTGAAATGGGCTGTTATATATTAATATCTCTGGACGTTAAATCTGCCTCCTTGTTTTATATGTGTAGAAGAACTTGTATAAAAGGACTATAACCACAGCAGGCTGATCGTGGATCAATGTGAATCGACGTGTGCCCACATATTTAAAATCCTCAGTGCCTTGCAAGTAGATTGACTGCAAAGTCTTCCATTCACTGCAACATTAAAGAAATATATTTTCTACATTTAGGCATAAATGTCTGCAGAGGTCATTAATGATAATTCATCCTTTGAGGATTGTTAGTTTTGTGCCTGTAAAACTAAAATAGATATGAAGATAATATAATGAACCCTGCAATGAACCTATGCTCACAAATCAACAAGGATGGAAATCTGCCATTAAGAAAAATTGTATTAGAAATTAAGTTAAGACAATCACAAAATAAAAAGGAAAATCTATTTTAGTAGGATACGCTTAATTTGAATTGTCATAATCTATTTCTCTTTGGAACTATGTATTTCCAGCTTTCTGTGTTTTATACAATCCCATCAATATGAATGAAGGAGAAGTAAAAGCTTTGAAAAGCCCTTTCTGTTACAGTGGAAAAGAAGACTATGCATCTTAGGGTGACTTGAATGGTTTTAATGTAGCTTGCAACATTCAATCATGCAACAGACCCTGTAAATATGCATTGGTTCTCTTCTGTTTAGTTATGTTTTTCAATATGCAGGTTTTAATGTCCATAGAATGACATTCTTACCAAAGTTATGTGTTGTAACTGTAAATATGTTTTGAAACTGATTGAAGAATTCAGCATTCAAATGTTTTACCAAGATGCTTTTTATGCAGTGGCAAATGCTCCAAACTGAGTGATAGAGAAAATGACATCTACATACGTGGACCAAGAAAACAATTTATTTTTTGTTACTATAGTCGTAAAAGACAATTCAGTTGAAATTTTAAAGATTTTTGTTGTGTTTAAATCTGTCGGATGACTGAAGTCAATTTATAATTTGACTTGTTCATTTTTGTCCTTGGAAAAAGATTGTTACAAGAAATAAATAAGTGAAAAACTGCTTCACTATAATTGTGCAGCATTTTCAAAGCAGAGACATAGTAATTGGGAATGCTAGTTACTTATCAGTGTGTCCCCACATCTCCAACCCACAGTCAATATGTACACAGTATTCTGGATTTAATTGTCAGTTTAAAACCCGTCATTGATTATTGCATGTTTGTTTGTCAATGCCCATGAGAACATCTTTTGCTCAGTGCAGATGGATTCTGTATTATTTGGGAAGAGGGGGGGAGGGGTATATTACCAAGGAAAGCCCGACATTTTAAACTTTTAACAGTTTTCAGAAATGTTCAAAAAACAGTCTATCGCTTGTAAATGTACTCACTGTAAATTTCTAATTTATGATTGTAAAAAAGACAGCTCGTTATTTAAATTACAAGAAGTAAAACAAAGTTATTTTTTGTTTCTTAAGAGTGTAAATTTGATGGATTGCAAAATAAAAGCATTCACATTTTAATGAAGCTCTTTCATACTAACCATTTTGAAAGCCATTGTGATATTTTTCTTGATTGCATCTACTCAAGGTGCAATGTAGGAACAGTTGCAATGAAATTTCAATGGAACCGAATTTCAGAAACGGTACAGAACACCAACCACTGCGTCTTGCACATTTAGTTTAGTTTAGGTTTATTATTGTCACATGTAAGGAGGTAAAGTGAAAAGCTATGTTTTGATTGCTATTCATTCAAATCAGATAATACTATATACGGATACTCATGCCAAACTCAAATATAATAGATAGAGCAAAGGAAAAAATACAGAGTGCACAATATAGTTCCCAGCATTTCCAATCACACAGATTTCTATTTCTGTAGTACTAGATTACCTAACCACAAAGTAAAATATTCTTCTGGATTCCACAGCTCGACAACACACTAAATTTGATTCCCATCTAACAACCAAAAGCACCTTATAATGGCCTTTTTAATTAACCACAAAATATTTGATATATTTTATATCTCAATAACAAACCTATTATGAACTCTGGAAACACCAGGGACTGCAGATGCTGGAATCTGGAGCAAAAGACAAAGTGCTGGAGGAACACAGCGGGAACTTTCTAAAGTATCAATCCAAAATGTCAACAATTCCTTCACCCACCACCCCTTGTTACTCGATCTGCAAGGTTCTGGCAGCAGTTTGATTTTTGCTTGTTAATTTCTTTTTGTTCTTTTAGATTTTTGAGTATTTGTTACTTAGAAATGTATCCTCAGTCAGCAGTGCCAAATACATTACAAAGCAGTCACATACAAGGAATTTGCCTTGGTGCTCCGCCCACAAGTAACAACATGACATACAGTGACTGTTACGAATGACTCAGAAAACACTAAACATTAATAATAATAATAATAATAATAATAAACCATTAATGATAAAATACCATTGATCAAGCATGTGAACCAACAAAATACCAGATCAAAGGGAGGCTACAGATTTTTGGCTGTTGAGTAGAACTACTACTCGTGGATAAAAACTGTTTTTATGTCTGGCTGTGGCAGCTTTGAATCCGGAGTCGCCTTCCAGAGAGACGTGATTCAAAGAGTTTGTGGCCAGGGTGAGAGGGGTCAGAGATGATCTTGCATTTTAACTCCCCTTCTCATTCCCAAACTAACATTTATGTCCAAGGTCTCCTCCATTGCCAGAATGAGGCCAACTGGAGGAACAGTACCTCATATTCCACTTGGATAGCTTACACTCCAAATGGTATGAACATTGAATTCTCAAATTTTAGATAACTAACCTACAAACATCCCCACCCCCCCTGACCCTACCCACCAACCCCCTTTCACACACCCTTCTTTTTTCCCCTCTCTTCCTTGTGCCCATCTGGATGTGAAATGTGACTTTGTCTTGCCCACTTTTCTCGTTTCCGCACCACAATCAGCCTGAATAAGGCTCCCGACCAGAACCGCCACCAGTGATACTGCCTGACCTGATGAGTTACTTTTCACTTTGTGTCTTTTTTTGTAAGCTAACATTTGCAGTTCCATGAGTCTAAAATTTACATCAGCAGTTGACTGATTTTAGTGACCAAGCCTCATTAAAATCCAGACCACCAAAGAAGGCCATAAAATGGGAAAGATGATGATGGAGTGAGGCTCAGGTTAGTTTAGTGGGGGAACGCTGTTAGAAAGCGAGTGGTGAGAGGTAGCCGGGGGCATCGTTCAAGTGGGAAGGACACATGGTGCCAAGGCCATGTCTCACTCACAGATGTGAAAAGCAATTTCTGCACTTGGCCCCATTTTAAAGAAGCTGTTCAGTTGCGATGTCTTTGGGAGTTCAGCATATTTCACTGGTTGGATTCACCATGATGATCTAGCCAATTGTCCCTTTAACGCAACACAATAGATACGACTGCTGCCTCACAGCTCCACTGACTCAGGTCCAACCCTCACCTTCAGTTTCATCTGAGCAGTGGCTACATTTTCACCCTGTGAGTGAGTGGCTTTCCTTCAAATGCAGCAGTAGGATGAATGAATGAATGTGAGTGAATGAATTAATGATTTAATTAATTAATACAATGTGGAAAGAGGGCCTTTGGCCCACCGGGTCCACGCTGATCATCAATCACCCATTTGCACTAATTCTACGTTATCCCTCTTATGCGGACACCGACATGGCACTATCGGCCCTACACGATGTGCTATGTTGACACCAAAACAAGAACCCTGATGCTGCTATTGTGGTGGCTGGAGATTGTAATGTCAAATCTCAAAAAGGTCATGCCTAGCTTCTGCCGGCACATCACATGTACCACCAGGGGGGAAGAACTTTAGACCACTGCTACACGCCGTTCTGGAAAGGATACAAGGCCGTTTCTCTCCCTCCTTTTGGAAAATCTGACCACTCTGCTATTTACCTGCTGCCGGAGTATAAACAACGGATAGCACGGGAAGCGGCAGTGACGAGGAACGTAAAGCGGTGGTCTGACCATTCAGAGGCCATGCTGCAAGATGCACTGAGCGATGTCGACTGGAATATGTTCCAAGAAAGTTCCAGAGACGTCAATGAGTTCAGGGAAGCATTTATGGACTACATTGTAACAATAGCCAATAACATCGCCCCCACGGTAAGGGTTAGCACCTTTCCTAATCAAAAACCCTGGGTGGACAGGTCAATTCGCGTTGCCTTGAATGCTCGCACCGCTGCTTATAACTCCCGCCTGGCATCCGCCAATATGGACGAATACAAGGCAAAGTGCTACCAACTGCGAAGGGCGGTGAAGGACGCAAAAAGGAGGTACAGGGACAGGATGGAGTCGCAGATGGAGCAGCAGGACACCAGACGCCTTTGGTAGGGGCTACGGACTATAACTAACTACCGGAGCAGCCCCCCCTCAACCGGAAGTACCTGCACCTCCCTAGCTGATGACCTGAACTCCTTCTATGTACGATTCGAGACGGGCAACATCACCACTAGCTCACCGGCTAACAACAACACCGCCAGCGCACTTGCTAGTGAGGCTGGAGGGAGGCCCACCGCTGGGGATGTGCACACAATCTTGGTGACCGAGCACGACGTGAGGAGGGCTCTGACTCGTGTGAACTCAAGGAAAGCTGCAGGCCCAGATGGTATATCTGGACGAGTACTCAAGTCTTGTGCTAATCAGCTAGCTCCAGTGTTCACCACAATATTCAACCTCTCCTTGGCCAAGTCCGTGGTCCCTGCCTGCTTCAAAAGATCCACCATTGGTCTAGTGCCAAAGAATGCCTCTCCAGCCTGCTTGAATGATTACCGACCGGTGGCCCTCACCTCGGTGGTCATGAAATGCTTCGAGAGGCTGATCAAGAACCATATCTGCGCCTTCCTCCCTCGCAACATGGATCCACTGCAGTTCATATACTGTCCGAACAGATCCACGGATGATGCGGTCTCCCAGGTTTTGCACACCGCTCTCTCTCACCTTGACAGCCAGAAGGGGGGCTATGTGAGGATGCTGTTCATTGATTTCAGTTCAGCTTTCAACACCATAGTCCCCACCAGAGTTACTGAGAAACTGCTGAAGCTGGGGCTTAACACTCCCCTGTGTGCCTGGGTCCTGGACTTTCTCACCACCAGGCCCCAGGTGGTCAAGATGGGGAGACATACATCCAACCTCCTCACCCTGAACACAGGATCCCCCCAGGGTTGTGTCCTTTGCCCCCTACTTTACTCCCTGTACACACATGACTGTGTGGCCAGGTTCAACTCCAACTCCATCATCAAGTTTGCTGATGACACTGTGGTGGTGGGCCTGATCTCCGATAACAATGAGAAGGCCTACCGGGAGGAGGTGGCGGATCTGGCACTCTGGTGTCAGAACAACAGCCTTCTTTTGAATGTCACAAAAAACTAAGGAGCTGATTGTGGACATTAGAAGGGCTCAACATCCTAGGACGTACACGCCACTGGAGATAAATGGGACTATGTGGATAGGGTGAGCTGCTTTAAATACCTGGGAGTCCACATCACAGAGGATCTGACATGGACAACACACACTGCCGCACTGGTGAGTAAGGCAAGGCAGCGCCTTTGCCACCTCAGGCAGCTGAGGAAATTAAGTGTTTCTCTGAGAATCCTTCAGTGCTTCTACTCTGGGGCTGTAGAAAGCATCTTGTCTGGCAATATCACAAACTGATTTGGGAACTGCTCTGCCCAGGACAAGAAGGCTCTGGAGAGAGTGGTGTGTTCGGCCGAATGCACTATGGGAACTACACTCACCCCGCTGCAGGACCTATACACCAGGAGGTGCAGATCCAGGGCCAGCAACATTATGGGGGGCCCCTACCACCCCAGCAACAGACTGTTCCAGCTGCTACGGTCAGGCAAATGCCTCCGCTGTCATGCTGTGAAAACAGAGAGGATGAGCTGGAGTTTCTTCCCACAGACCATCAGGACAGTGAACTCTTAGCTCACCAGGGACCAATTTACTGTACTAATATACTGTTGTGTTGTGTCTTTTGTAAAAATATTACTTTCTAACATGTAAATACTGATTCTGTTTTATTCTGATCAGTAGTTTTTGCACAATCCGCAGGCATTGCCACTTTCATTTCACTGCACATCTTGTATGTGTATGTGACAAATAAATTGACTTGACTTTCTCATGCACTACATTTATTTAAAATATCCACAGGATTCCATTTTTCACTTCCTAACATTGTCAGTATATCCTTCTTCATGCACTGGAAGTCACTTCCCTCACATTTCTGAGGGTTGGGTAATGCTAGCTGCACACCAGCACATTTGACCCATATGGGCCATGCACTATTTATCTAATCACAGACAAGCTTTTCCCATTCCAGGCACTCACCCATCACTGTACTCTTTCTAAATTTCTCCGAAGGGCATGGAAGGTGACTAGGATAGGGGTCCAACAGTTTTAATCCATGACCGGGGAGGCATGGTGTACCTAATGTAATTCAGTCTGCTCCTCTGTCAGGAAGTTTCTATCGATTGCACTACCTTTATCAACCATCTATACTTCTATACGCAGGTACAAATGACAGGATGAATTTTAGTCCAGTTTACCTTTATTATCTCAAACTTTTCCAGTAGTGAATTAATTTTGTTTTTCCAGTTGTAGCCGGCAGATTTCTCATCATCATTGATCAATTGACCTGTTGTTACCTGTTTTTTCAACTGTTCTCTTGCGATTAATGATGTCTGCAAATCTACACACTTCTGATATCACTCCAATAATGGTGAATCACAGATTGCAGTCAGCTGTTCCTGTGCTCCATTTTTGCCCTGGCTAGTGGTAATAAGAGTTCAGGGTCAGCATATGTCTGTTAGGGTGAACGGAAGGAATAGCAAGTCCGAGGGACTCAGGATGTGACTGGATATTCTGGGCTGAATAAAGAGAACAAAGAAGCATATGGCAGTTGTACAGAATGGAAAACAGGTGTGGCCTGTTAAGAGCATAGAAAGTGTAAGTTGTGGGGGCGGGGTGCGGGAGAGGGTTTTTATAAAATAAATAAAGAAAGATAAGACAGAAAATATCAATGGTGGACAAGATTTTAAAAGATCCCAAAAAGTCTTGTAACAATGTTAAGGGTAAGAGAGTACCTGGGAATGTCTGGGTCTCATTAGGAACAAAGTGGCCACCTGTGAATGGAGCCAGAGGACACAAGAATCTTACATTAAAGCTTCTTTCTCACTTGTATTCACAAAGGAGCAGGACATAGTTGTATACATCAATGTATTGTAAGAAACAGTGAGAGTCCCAGCACTGATCGCTGTGGGACACCACAAGATGCTTCTCATTTGTATTCACAAAGGAGGACATAGTAAGTGGAGAGTTCAGTGAGGGGAATGATGAAATTCTGGAACATTCTTCCATTGAAATGGAGGAATTATCTTCTTCTCGCGTATGGCGTGCACAGCCTAAAGTTGTAGGACAACTTGTTCTCTTTGATCTTATTTGACCGTGCACGATTTGTTGAAACAGGGTGGACCATGTGAAGGTTGTAATCTCCCACCCCGAGGAATTATCAGATGTCTTAGCAGACTTCGTTTATTGTCAAGTGTGACAGGGTACAGTGAAAAGGTTGTTTTTTTTGCCTGCTATCCACTGTGTCTAGATACAGGATAAAGGGAATAACTCTTAGTTAAAGTCCAGTAGAGCAGATTAAAGATAGTCCAAGGATCTCCAATGAGGTAGATGGTAGTTGTCTAGTTGGTGATAGGATGGTTATGTTGCCTGATAACAGCTGTGAAGAATCTGTCCCTGAATCTGGAGGTGTGTGTTTGCAAACTTTGGCACCTCGTGTCTGATGGGAGAGGGGAGAAAAGGGAGTGTCCAGGGTGAAGCCCGTCCTTGATTATGCAGCTGGCCTTAAAGATAGTTACATCCCCCAGTGTGATAAGATGCAAGGCTGGCTACTATGGAAGGAAAGCAAGGAAATTGTTAGGCTTTGACAGATCTTTTTAAATCTTTATTGACCAAGTGAGTTGCCAGTTGTCTGGAGGACAGCATGTGGAGTAGTTCTGTCCAAGAAAGGGATCAGGGAAAAGTCAGGTACTTACAAGCCTGTGAGTCTAACAGCTGTGACAGGGAATCGATTGGAAAACAAATGAAACGGATGGGATTACTCTACACTTGGAAAGGCAAGGATTAATCAAGGATAGTCAGATGGCTTTGTTCATGGGGATATCCCAAAAGCCATCCTTTGTTCATGGGGAGTTCCTGTCTGATCAATTTAATTGAATTTTTCAAAGAAATAACTAAACCTATTGATAAGGCCTGTACAATTGATGTGGTCTACAGGTATTTAGTCAGTAAGGCCATTGGCCAGATCCAACATGGAAAATTGATCTGAAATATTAGAACATAGGATCCGATTCAGTAAATTGAATGCAAAATTGGTTAGTTGATAGGAGGCAAGGGTTGTTTTTGTGATTGGAAACCTGTAACAAGTGGAGTACCACATGGATCAGCGCAGGGACCCTTACTGTTTGTTATCTAGATTATCAGTTTAGATCTGAAAGTAAGAGAAATGATTAGTAATTTGCAGATGACTCATACATAGATCATGCGCTGATAGTGAGGATGATAGTCTGAGGCTAATCAATGACAGATGTAATTGATAGCTCCATGCTGATGCAATTTGGGAGGACTTACAAGGAAGGGTTGGACACTGCCGTAATTAATAAGACACCACGGGAGTTTGAGGAACAGGGGGATCTCAGTATAAATGTGTACTAAATACTTGTCTTCATTAGCCAGAGCATAGACTATAAGAGCAGGGAGGTTATTGTTTGACTTTATTAAAAAATTGCTAGACCGGAGTGCCGGATACAATTCTGTTCGCCACTCCATAGTGAGAATATGATTTTGCTGGAGAGTGTGCAAAGGAGGATCATCGGATTGTTACCTGGGATTGAGTGTTTCGGTTATGAGGTAAGTCTGTATACTTCGGATTCATTTTCACAAATTCACAAGTTGTAGGAGTAGAATTAGGCCATTCGGCACAACAAGTCTAATCTGCCATTCAATCATGGCTGATCTCAGCCTCCTATTTCAATTTTCCTGCCTTCTCGCCATAATCCTTGACACCTATCCTGATCAAGAATTTGTCTCTCTCTGCCTTAAAAATATCCACTGACTTGGCCTCCACAGCCATCTGTGGCAATGAGTTGCACAGATTAACTACCCTCTGAATAAAGAAGTTCCTCCACACTTCCTTTCTAACAGAGTGCCCTTTAATTCGGAAGTTATGACCTCTGGTCCTGGACTCTCCCACCAGTGGAAACACGGCGACTGGAGGGGCGGGAGCGCTGGCCTGGGATCGTGAGGGACCTCCCCCTTCTCAATTCCCCCTCACACCCCCCGCCCCGTCTAACCCTTTCTTCCCCCTCCACCTCTCTATTCTCTCTGCACCCTCTCTCCCCCCTCCACCCGGATAGATCTCCCCAAGCCGAGAGTAGATTACTCCGAAGATCCTAGAGCGGAGCTTTGGATTACGCTAGCACGGGGCCCCCATCAGGCGTGGGACCCAATTGGGAACAATCTGTCCAATCGGCTTAAGGCCGGCCCTGTGTGGAAGGAAATCGAAGATCTCGGAGAAAACTCACGCAGGTCACGGGGAGAATGTACAAACTCCATACAGACAGCACCGGTAGTCGGGATCGAACCTGGGTCTCCGGTGCTGCGTTCGCTGTAAGACAGCAACTCTACCGCTGTACCACCGTGACCTCTGTTCAATCAGTTCAGATCCAGGACATCTCTATAGGACTTCCTCTAAAGTCAAAAGTGGGAATGTTCAATGATGGTTGTTCACGATGGAATTGTTCATGTCTGCATGCAATGTTCAGTTAAATAGCAACATTTGCCCTACGTAAGGTCACTCAATGATCATGTTAACCATGAGAAAATCCACCCGCATCCCTTGGCATTCAATATCAGAGCAAAGTAGTAATTAATGTCCTGAGCATCTCTGATTGCTGAACGATTACAGGACCAATTGCATATGCACTGTTGATAATCTGTGGAAATAGCTCAGCTCTTGACTTTCACATTGCAACAGCAGGTACTAGTCAGAAATGTTATTAAATAGTTTGTAGTTGCCTGGATTGATGCAGTCATAACAATACTCACAAAACTCAAGATTAAAGGCAGACAAATCTATTTGATTATTATCTTATCCATCGAATTAAACTCCCTTCGCCATTAGTGTATATCTGGTGTCGCACATAGAAACATAGAAACATAGAAATTAGGTGCAGGAGTAGGCCATTCGGCCCTTCGAGCCTGCACCGCCATTCAATATGATCATGGCTGATCATCCAACTCAGTATCCCGTACCTGCCTTCTCTCCGTACCCTCTGATCCCCTTAGCCACAAGGGCCACATCTAACTCCCTCTTAAATATAGCCAATGAACTGGCCTCAACTACCCTCTGTGGCAGAGAGTTCCAGAGACCCACCACGCTCTGTGTGAAAAAAGTCCTTCTCATCTCGGTCCTAAAGGATTTCCCCCTTATCCTTAAGCTGTGACCCCTTGTCCTGGACCTCCCCAACATCGGGAACAATCTTCCTGCATCTAGCCTGTCCAACCCCTTAAGAATTTTGTAAGTTTCTATAAGATCGCCTCTCAATCTCCTCCTAAATTCTAGAGAGTATAAACCGAGTCTATGCAGTCTTTGTTCATAAGACAGTCCTGACAATCCAGGAATCAGTCTGGTGAACCTTCTCTGCATTCCCTCTATGGCAATAATGTCCTTCCTCAGATTTGGAGACCAGAACTGTACGCAATACTCCAGGTGTGGTCTCACCAAGACCCTATACAACTGAAGTAGAACCTCCCTGCTCCTATACTCAAATCCTTTTGCTATGAAAGCTAACATATCATTCGCTTTCTTCACTGCCTGCTGCACCTGCATGCCTACTTTCAATGACTGGTGTATCATGACACCCAGGTCACGCTGCATCTCCCTTTTTCCTAATCGGCCTCCATTTAGATAATAGTCTCTTTTCCTATTTTTGCCACCAAAGTGGATAACCTCACATTTATCCACATTATACTGCACCTGCCAAACATTTGCCCATTCATCCAGCCTATCCAAGTCACCTTGCAGTCTCCTAGCATCCTCCTCACAGCTAACACTGCCCCCCAGCTTTGCGTCATCCGCAAACTTGGAGATATTGCCTTCAATTCCCTCATCCATATCATTAATGTATATTGTAAATAGCTGGGGTCCCAGCACTGAGCCTTGCGGTACCCCACTAGTCACTGCCTGCCATTGTGAAAACGACCCGTTTACTCCTACTCTTTGCTTCCTGTTTGCCAGCCAGTTCTCTATCCACATCAATACTGAACCCCCAATGCCGTAATCTCTTAAGTGGGACCTTGTCGAAAGCCTTCTGGAAGTCCAGATACACCACATCCACTGGTTCTCCCTTATCCACGCTACTAGTTACATCCTCGAAAAATTCCACAAGATTCGTCAGACATGATTTACCTTTCATAAATCCATGCTGACTTTGTCCAATGATTTCACCACTTTCCAAATGTGTTGCTATCCCATCTTTAATAACTGACTCTAGCAGTTTCCCCACTACCGATGTTAGACTAACTGGTCTGTAATTCCCCGTTTTCTCTCTCCCCCCCTTCTTAAAAAGAGGGGTTACGTTTGCTACCCACCAATCCTCAGGAACTACTCCAGAATCTAAAGAGTTTTGAAAGATTATCACTAATGCATCTTACTACCTGACTACAAGATGAACTGCAAACATTTATCATGGATTCCTTGAGAGCACTTCCAATCCTACAACTCCTCCACGTCGAAATACATGGATAACAGGCAATAGAACAGAAATATCTCCAAGCTCTGCTCCAAGTCACACTAGTCTGTTAATGTTCCATCTCATCATTGTATCTGGGCCAAAGGCCTGTTTACTCCAATGTAACAGCAACATGGAAGAACCACACAGATTTTAATTATTCAAGGCCAGTTTGCGACAACCTCTCTCGTAGGTAAATAGTGATGCACAATAAATGAACTTTTGTATTCTGAGACACATTTTGTCGAAAACTGGATGTGTATTCTGCATCATTTTACAACTATGTGTTCCTTATTAGGCTCGACTATTCAAATGTTCTCTTGGCTCATTTCCTATTTTATATCTTCAACAAATTGGAGGTCATTAAAAATTCTGGGGTATGTACATTAACAACAAATCCTGCCTGCCCATCACCCATGTTTTCATTGACCCACACTGAACTATATTCCACCAACACATCGATTTCAGAATTCTCATTCTGATGTTAAAATTCTTCCATGACTTCACTCCTTCCTGCCATACAAATGTTGATGCTCTGTATTCTTCAAAGTGTGCAGTGTGCACTGTGCATTTTCTGAACTTGGCATTGTGACCATGGTCCATTCTATGAGTCTTCTAGTCTTGAGTCCTGTGATTTGCTTACAACCCTGAAATGTGGGGAGTGTATGTTCTTAATGCAGTAGTGCCTGTAATCTGCGTCATCACAATGCTGTTATCTGCCTGGCAAATTATCAAATCAAATAGAACATTACAGAAGCCACGAGATTGTGCTGTAATCAAAAATTACAGCTGGATGTTGACCAGCTGGGCAATTGGGCTGAGGAATGGTTAATGGAATTTAATGCTGATACCTGCATTTTAGGATGTCACACCAGGGCAAGAGCTTCACAGTGAATGGCAGGGCCCTGGGAAGTATTGTGGAGCAGATGGATCCAAGAGTGCAGGTAAATAGTTCCCTGAAAGTGGTATCACAAGTAGGGAGGGTGGGCAAGAAGGCTTTCAGTGGTACAAGACATTAATGAGACCGAATATGGAGATTTGTGTTCACTTTTGGTCACCCTGCTATCGGAAGAACGATGTTGAGCTACAAAGAGTGCAGAGAAGATTTATGAGGATGTTGCCAGAACTTGAGGATTTGATCTATAGAGTGAGGTTGGGCAGGCCAAGACTTTATTCCTTGAAGTGCATGAGGTTGAAGGGTGATCTTATAAGGTGTATAAAATCATGAGGTGAATAGATAGGATGAATGCTCAGAGGCTTTTACCCAGAGTAGAGGAATTACAAAGCAAAGGACATGCGTTTAAGGCGAGAGGAGAACGATTTAGTAGGAGGGGCGGTGGGAATATATGGAATGATCTGCCATAGGAGATTCTTGAGGCACGTACTACGACAACATTTAAAATGTATTTGGACAAGTACGTGACTATGAAAGGTTTAAAGGTATATGGGCCAAACCCATGGGCAAGTGAGACTAGTGTTGATGGGGTGCCTTGGTCGGCATGGGCAAGTTGGACCATAGGGCCCGTTTTCATAATGTTTGACTTTATGATTGTATGACTCTTAATTACTTAACAGAGGACAAGGTTAAATTATACATTTATCTCCATTCTTCAAAGAATCATTAGAAATTATCCTTTTGAGAGTTTGAGTTAACCAAGGTAGATCATAAAATTAAGTTGAAATGGGTGGCAATAATTAGAGTTTGAAGGTAATATTAGAATAAGAATGACAAAATGTTGATTAGTAGACCTGAGTGTCAAAACAGTTTTACCAAAGCAAACCAATAAATCAATAAAGGAGGATATAGAATGAGAGCAAAAGGGAAGTGTATCTTTTATAAAGGTGCAGGGAAAATTGAGCTGGACCAGATCATTATTCCGTGGAAAATCTTTGATCAACTGCAGTGCTGTCAGCATGTACCAGATTTCTGTATCATTGTATCGTGGCACAGCAATACAGAATGCACTGGAGGTTAAATTGCAGCACATTTGACCTCTCCCTGCACGACTGGACTCAGTGCAAGTCTAGATTCTGTGACATGCTACACGGATGGCCAGATCTGATAAGCTTTTTATCCGCTCCCACTGTTTTATGACAGCTTTAGCTGGCATGTCCAGCACAGTTCCATTCATGTGAATGGACCTGTTCACTTTTATGAAAAAGTTAGTGCATATTTGTGGCTTATTTTCTTTAAGTTAATGTTTTAATGTAATTTATGCAAATCCTATTTGTTTTAAATTACATTATTTTTTCATATTAAAATTTTTTTTTTAATGGTTTTCAACCATTTTTATCATCAGAGACATCTGGGGAAGAGATCTTCTGACCTAGGAAGTCAGAGGGTGGGGTCTCAGTTTCTATCTTTGGGGCCTGTTGACCTGTTCCTCCACAATGAAGACCTGCAGCAGTAATGGGCATGATGCAACCGTGTGAGCCGGCATTGGTAACATCCTGAACTGTACATGGCCTATTTTCAAGCAATGGACAGACCAAAGATTGGGTCTTAACCGGACAACCTAGGCACTTAAGTATAGTGCCATCCAGGTAATCAATTTCTCCTCCGCTCCAAAATAAACCAATGCGGCCCCTCCCAATCATACGGCCAAGGTCTGTGAGTCTTGAGTGCCATTCCTTCCCATTGATGGATGCAATGTTAGCACTGGCTACCTGTGTTGTCATTAGAAAGGTCCTGCACAACTTCAGGAGCTCTTCTGCAGTACAGTGACTATGTGCAGGGTCTCTTCTACCTGCAGTTTCTTTTCACTTTGGATGGCCAGAGGTTGTCTGGATGTCCGGTGGCAATAATCTAGGAGTAATGTACAAGGTATCAATGGTTGTTGGCTAGCACATAATGATTATCAATGTCAACCAATAGCAGATCAATTTATTTTTCATATCTGGCAAGCCTGCGATGCAAATCTTGGGATAATGGTATTATCTATTATTAAAGATTTAGTCATAGAACATTTGTAAAATTATAATGTGCATATTTTTGGTCAAACATGGTTTTAGGAAATTTTAGCAAAAGGAAGTTACTGTTAACAAACATTTTTAAGGATGGCTAAGGGACGTTAGTGGATGTGGATATCTGAATTTTCAAAAATTATTCAATAAGAACTCATATGTGCAAAGTATTAGCAGGTAATGTGCATTACTTGTACATTAATGTACAATTAATGGAGGATTGGTTGAAAGACAGAAATCAGTGAATAGCAATAAATGGGCCAATTCCAATATTGTCTGGCTTATGTATCTTGCAGCAGATGACTTCAGCTGTCAACTCCCAAACCATTCCAGTATCCAAAAGGCTTAAGAGGAATGGATGAAATCCTCAAGGTCAAGATCCTCAGACTCAAGATCATCCAGGCCAAAGCAACCCTTTTTTTTATTAGTATCCCACCTGCCAACCTAAACATCTGTTTCCTCACTAAGGCAATGTGGTTGCATTGTGTACGGTCAATATAGTAATGGTTCACCATAGCTACGATGCTGTTTATCTATCTTGCACTAAATGTAGTTCAATTTTTAACACTGTCATCTCTAAATTCCACTGTTTCTTTGTCCTCCAAAAATGTCCAAGCTAGAAATGTCTTCTGTGGGTTTAAATGCTGTAATTCTTTGTAATCTCCTTTAGCCCTCTGTCCCACCATATTAATTGGTCCTCTGATTCGATGTCCTGTGCAACCCCAGTTCTTACATTATCCCAGTGGGGACTTAATCTGTTGCTTTCCAGATCACATTTGGTTAAACTCCCCATCAGGGTCCCTTTATCTTTCTGTGTGGGAAGGAACTGCAGATGTTGGTTTAAACCAAAGATGGACACAAACTGCTTGAGTACCTCAGCGGGACAGGCAGCATCTCTGGAGAGAAGGAATGGGTGAGGATTCGGGTCAAGATCCTTCTTCCGACTTAATCATGCATAGTCATTCTACTGATTGGATAGCACGCAGCAAAAAACCTTTTCACTGTACGCCGGTACACTTTACAAAGTCTGCTAAGACATCTGATAATTCCTCCGTTCCAATGGGTGCAAGTTCCTGAATTTTATCATTCCCCTCACTGAACTCTCCAATTACTATGTCTTATTTGTGAATACAAATAGTAAGATTAAACGAGAACTTACCAGTTCGAAGTTTGATCGTTATTTTATGAGGAGTTACGAAGAGGGACTACGTGAAGAACGCCGTCCAGCCGCACACGCGTCAATCTTCAAAGCAGCGGTGTGAAATCACAGGTAATAGTGACTGAAGTATAATAATAAGATGACAAAAGACTAGAACTACCAGATGACGTTTATGAGGGCTGGGAGCGGAGGGCACGTAGTCCCTCATCGTAACTCTTCATAAAATAACGATCAAACTTCAAACTGGTAAGTTTTCGTTTAATCTTACTATTTTACTTCGGAGTCACATGACTGACTACTTGAAGATTTCAAAGCTCTGTGATTTCATGCCGCAGATTCAAATTCTGGCGTCTCACTGCATTGATTGACTCACAATAGAAATTAATCAATAATGCATCAAACATAACATTGCTTGAAACGAATTAATGGTTTATTTATAAAGAAACAATAGTAACCCCTTCTATCCCAGGGGGAAACTATAAAAGTGAACTTAAACAGAATCGGCGAATACCCCCGATTTGGCAATTGGCTTATGATAAAAATTTTGGAACATCAGTTCACTGGACCATCCTGCGGCCGCTAGGATATGGTCTATAGGGACGTCCATCGCCCTGGCCGCTGAAGTTGATGCCGCCCTGGTGGAATGAGATTTAAATTGTCAGTGTCAATCCCAGCGTAAACCAGCACCTGCTTTAGCCACCTTGAAATAGTTTGAACCAACACTTTTCTATGCAGTTTTTTGTGGCTAATAAATAATGCTGATTCCTCTCCTCTTAGGGTTCTGGTAGCCTCAATGTAATATAACAAACATGACACTACACGCAGGCGGGAAGCCGTGGAGTATGCCGAATAGATAATCATACACCCTGTCACCCCTATTCTACTCTGCTTGAGCAAATCATAGATATAAAAAGTAATGGCATCTGCTTATTTATCATATTGGAGTGGCCTGGTCAAGGTCAGGAAAAGACCGGACGCCAGGCAGATTCAAAAGAAGCTTTTTAATTCTTACCGCTCGAGAGCACACAAGGACACTCTTATCTCTAACCGCTCGAGAGCACACAACGACACCCTTATCTCTACCCTGGGAGAGTTTCAACAGCAAACCCCGTAGCAGACCAACGCCCCTGTCCCTCCATCGGCGAGGGGGATGATCCAAGGAGTGGCCTACCCCCCAGGAACCTCCACAGGACCCCCCCCCCCCAAGTACCCGAGGTACGAAACGGACAGGAGGGCGTACACGGCGGCCAGCCCAGGTGCGCACAATGCTTGGGCCCAGAACAGGCGCCTGATCAACAAGTGCGGGGGCCGAAGTAGCCAGAGGAGGAGGTACCCTAGACAGAGGCCGCCCTCGCTTATGGGGCCGTGCTACCAGCACCGGCTGATCAATATCAATATGTGCCGGCTTCAACCGCGCAACTGAACAGTCTCATGCCGACCCCCCCATGTCCAGGACAAACGTCGACGAGCCTGTTCCAAGACCCGGAAAGGACTTTCGTATGGCCGCTGGAGAGGTGTCCGATGCGCATCCCTGCGCAGAAAAACAAACTGGCAGTCCTCCAGAGCAGAGGGAACGTGCGGACGGAAGGACCCATGACGAGAAGTGGGCACCGGCGCCAGCTTGCCCACCGTCTGCCGAAGACGTTGCAGAGCGTCCGAAGGCTGCTCCACCTGGCCACGTGCCGGCAGGATGAACTCCCCAGGCACCGTTAACGGAGACCCATATACCAACTCGGCAGAGGAGGAGGCCAAGTCCTCCTTGGGTGCGGTGCGTATCCCAGCAAAACCCACGGTAGAGCATCTACCCAGTCTGGGTCAGTGAGCCGCGCCCTTGTGGCACCCTTAAGCTGTCGGTGAAACCGCTCCACTAGTCCATTTGACTGCGGGTGGTTCGCTGTCGTGTGGTGCAGACGAACACCTAGGAGGCGTGCCATGGCCGACCACAGCTCTACGTGAACTGAGGCCCCCGTCGGAAGTCATGTCCAGTGGAACACCGAACCGGGCGATCCAGTGCACCAACAATGCTCGAGCACAGGTGGTTGTGGAGGAATTCTGTAGCGGAATGGCTTCAGGCCACCGCATGAAGCGGTCCACAATGGTGAATAGGTACGTCATGCCCTGGGACGATGGCAGTGGCCCCACGATGTCCACATGAATGTGGTCGAAACATTTCTGCGGAATGGGGAACTCCTGCAATGGCGCGCGCACATGTCGTTGCACCTTGGCGGTCTGGCACGGGATGCAAGTGCACGCCCAATGTCCAACCTCCTTCCGCAGGACATGCCACATGAAGCGGGAGGCTACCAGGGCTGTTGTCGCCCTGATGGAGGGATGCGCAAGTCCATGGAGCACCTCAAACACCCTGCGCCGCCAGGCGATGGGGACGATGGGTCGCGGAACTACAGTGGAGACATCGCACAGCAGCGTGGTACCCCCAGGACCACAGACAACGTCCTCCAACTGGAGGCCCGAAACTGCCGTACGATAGGCGGCCATCTCCTCGTCGACAAGCTGAGCGGCTGCCAGGGCGGAATAGTTGATCCCCTCACCGACTTGGAGAACCGCATGGACTGCAGGTCGCGATAAGGCATTGGCCACCCTGTTAAATTTGCCCTCAACGAACTGGATGGAGGTGGTGTACTCAGACACATACGTCAACTGCCTCTGCTGCCGGGCAGACCACGGGTCTGATACCTTGGCGAATGCGAAGGTTAGTGGCTTGTGGTCCGTGAATGCAGTAAATGGTCTTCCCTCCAGAAAATAGAAGAAATTACGTATGGCGAGATACAGGGCAAGGAGCTCACGGTCGAAAGCGCTGTAACGACGCTGAGGACCACTGAGATGCCTGCTGAAGAAGGCAAGTGGCCGCCAGCAACCCTCAACGAGCTGCTCCAACACTGCCCTAACCACAACCTCAGAAGCATCCACTGTCAAGGCGGTCGTGGCGTCCTCTCGTGGGTGGACGAGCATTGTGGCCTCGGCCAGTGCCTGCTTAGCCCTCTCAAATGCCGCTGTTGCTTCCACGGACCAATCAACCTCCCTGCGAAGACCAGCAATCAGTTTGAAAAGCGGACGCATGACTGCAGCCGCTGACGGCAGGAAGCGGTGATAGAAAGTGACCATCCCCACAAATTCCTGCAGGCCCCTAACTGTGGTCGGACGGGGGAACCGGCGGATAGCATCCACCCTGGTTGGCAGAGGCACCACCCCTTGTTGAGTCACGCGGTGGCCGAGGAAGTCGATAGCCATCACACCGAAACAGGACTTGGACACGTTAATAACGAAACCGAAATCGCTGAGGCGCTGACACAGTTGACGGAGGTGGGTGCAATGCTCCTGCCTCGAGCAACTGGCCACAAGTATGTCGTCCAGGTACACAAAGACAAAGTCCAATCCGCGGCACACGCAGTCCATAAGCTGCTGAAAGGCCTGCGCGGCGTTCTTCAACCCAAACGGCATCCGCACAAATTCGAATAAACCAAATGGTGTAATAATGGCCGTCTTCGGGATATCGTCGGGGCGGACTGGAATTTGATTGCACCCTCACACGAGGTCCACCTTGGAAAATACGGATGCTCCAGCCAGATGGGCATTGAAGCCCTGAATGTGTGGAACAGGATATCTGTCGGCGACGGTTGCATTATTCAGGCGACGGTAATCCCCGCACGGGCGCCAGCCCCCATTCTTCTTAGGGACCATGTGGAGCGGTGATGCCCATAGGCTGTCGGAGGGACGCACGATGCCCATCGCCTCCATCTGGCGGAACTCCTCCCGAGCTAGACGGAGCTTGTCTGGGGCGAGACGACATGCCCGGGCATGCACAGGCGGGCCAGTAGTGGAGATATGGTGCTCCACCCGATGCTTCGGGGTGGAGAAGCGGAAGTGGGGTTTGAGAATGCCGGGAAAATCTGCCAGGATGCGCACGAAGGTCTCATCCACGGATGACAGGGGGCCATCAGGGTGTACTACAGGATCACCAGTACGGAGGAAGACCGGCTCCAGCGTGACAGAGTGCATCAGGCGCCGCCGCTTGACATCCACGAGCAGTGAATGAGCTTGAAGGAAGTCGGCGCCCAGCAGCGGCTGGGAAACGTCTGCAATGACGAACCTCCATGAAAATGAGTTGCGGCCAAAGTTGAGGGGGATGGTGCGAAACCCGTAGGAGCGAATAGCACTCCCATTCGCCATGGTGAGGAGGGGGCCTTGTTTGCCCGCACGGATGTCGGCGATGGAGGGAGGGAGAACACTCACTTCCGCACCAGAGTCGACGAGGAAACGTCCCCCACTGCGGCGATCCCAAGCGAAAATGCGATGAATCGTGCCGGCCGCCGAAGGAATCACTGACGACCGGCCCTTTAGTTTCCCGAGAACAAACAGGGTGGGCGACAAAGCCTCCTGCAGCTCCCCAGCGGCAATGGTAATAACACCAACCAACTTTGCTGGCGTCTGGTTGAACTGCAGGCGAATTAGGCTGATTTGAGCGCCAGCGGCCCTTGCTGGCGTCTGGTGAAACTGCAAGCCAATTTGGCTGGTTTGAACGCCAGCGACCTCTGCTGGCATTGGTTTGAACTACAGGCTGGCCCTGCTGGAAGGACCTGCCTGCTGTGGAATGCGCAATGGCCGCTGGATTTTGCCGTGGGGGCCGACTGGGAGCAGTGAAGACGCGGTGGATAGCGGTTCCGACCTGCTCTGAGTCTCCAAACGCCTCGGGAAGGACGTCCACTGCTTCCAGGTTGTGATGGTGAGAATTCCACAGCTCGTCGGCTTGTTCACCCAGCGCCTGCATGTCAGTAAACGGATCCCTGGCGAGCTGCATGCGAATGTCGGGAGGCAGCTGCTGCAGGGAGGCATATTTAAACAGAAAGCACGGCTCATGGTCCCCCATCAGGGTGAGCATGTCTTCCAGGAGGGTAGATGGCCGGCGGTCGCCCAGACCGTCCATTCTGAAAATGCGAGCTGCCCGCTCGGCATCACCCAGGCCAAACCTCCTGATGAGAAATGCTTTAAGGCCAGCATATTTGTTTGTTACCCGGGGGGGGCCTGAGGAAAGGCTTAACCCGCCTCGCAGTTAGTTGGTCAAGTGAGACTACCACGTAATAATATTTAGTCTCATCCTGCGTGATACCTCTCACAGCAAACTGTGCCTCTGCCTGCTGGAACCAGGTTTCGGGTTCTTCGGTCCACAGAGTTGGGAGCTTCAGCGCAACAGCGTTATTATCCATCGTGATGCTTGATGAACGACGTGGGGTCACCAGTGTAGTGGCCTGGTCAAGGTCAGGAAAAGACCGGACGCCAGGCAGATTCGAAAGAAGCTTTTTAATTCTTACCGCTCGAGAGCACACAAGGACACTCTTATCTCTAACCGCTCGAGAGCACACAAGGACACCCTTATCTCTACCCCTGGAGAGTCTCAACAGCAAACCCCATAGCAGACCAACGCCCCTGTCCCTCCATCGGCGAGGGGGATGATCCAAGGAGTGGCCTACCCCCCAGGGACCGCCACAATATCACATTAATCATATCTAGTCTCAGCTTCTGTAATGTCTGCACATGTTGGGCTGAAACCAATGCCATAAGCAGGACTACCTTCATGGTGAGTTTGGGCAAAGACAGGGCTGTGACAGGAGTCCACTTATGAAGGAGCATAAGAACCTCGCTTACATTCCAGATAACCGAATGCCTGGAGGATTGGCATTAAAACTCCCTTCATAAATCTAGAAACTAGAGGATGTGTCCCCACAGAATATAATTCTGATTCCATGGGTAAATATGAGGACTGAGCACTTCTGGCGATATTGATTGCATTATAGCTTAACTTATGGTCACCAAGGAGCTTGATACAACCTTCAATTAACTGCTGCCTTTTATCACTGGGCAGAGTCACTAACATGTGATCTGAGTTAATGGTGAAGCCCAAGTAATCAATAATTTTGACTGGTGTTAATTTGGATTTATCTGGATGAACGATGAACCTCAATTGCTCAAAAGTGAGTTTAACTACTGAAACAGATGATTCAGCTGCATTCCGAGTCTTTCCTACAATTAAGATATCATCTAAATAAGCCATTACAACATGACCCTGAGCTCGGAGTAGCCCTAGAGCTGGTTTTGACAATTTGGTAAACAATCTAGGAGCTGCGGTTAATCCATTAGGCAGTGCTTTGAATTGCCGTAGCTGACTCATCCGGCTAAACTTCAAATATCTCCTATCATCGCAATGAACAGAGACTGAGTAATATGCATCTTTAAGATCTATGCTTGCCATATAACACTCTTTGTAAATCAGCTGTTTAGCCATCAAGAAAGTCTCCATTTTGAAGAGGCTATCCTGTACAAAAGGGTCAAGGCTCGTCAGGTCCAGAATGATTCTACATCCCCCATCCTTTTTAGACCTAGGAAATATATTTGACACAAACTGGTGGAGTTGACAAACCGACTTCTCAATCACCCCTTTACTGCACAATCCCTCAAGTTCTGCCTGTATCTGCATATTCTCTTCATGTGAGAAAACGAGTGTCCAACTTGGAACATGCTGAGTGGGTGGACACAAATTAGGGTAGAATTCAATTCGAAACCCTTCTATACTGCACAGCACAAACGGATCTGATGTTATCTTCTGCCATTCTTTTAGGAACAAGTGTAACCTGCCCCCAACTTGAACATATTTCCCACTTAATTTGATTCTATCAGGAGCAAAACCACTGACCTGCATGTTGACTGATGGCACTTGTTGCCCCGTGTTCCTCGTGGGAAGATTCATCCTTCCCCGTGTGGTTGTGGCAGGGTGCCAGCTTCGTATGTTCGGGAATGAACGGCTCGTTCATTCACCAGCCCCAGTCATTGCACCCCATCGATAGGGGAATTGCCTCCGACTCATTTTGCTGCTTGTCGGCACTTTTATTAACCCCACAGTTTTCACCTCATCATCAAGTTCTTTAACTCGCTTTGTGAGGTTCTCCTCAAATAGCAGATTAGGCAACTGTACATTGCTAGGCTTGCAGAGTGATGCAAACTTAGGGTGAATATTTGGGCATATGGCATTCTTTCTTAAGCAGTTCACCTCAAAATGTGCACTGCACAGAAGCCCCAAAGCATCCTGATGTGCTTCTGATAGGTGCCCCTCGTCCACAGTTCTGGCGAACGCAGTAATACCTGCAGCAAGCAATTTCAGCACCCGCTGGAGTTTTAGCTCTTGTACCCGAACTGCAATCCCCAATTGTCCCCATATAACATGGTTCACCACCGGCACCTTCAATAAGGCACAGTCAACCAGGGTTTCGTACTTCTTTATGGTGTCATCCAATACCAGCTCTTGGAGCTGATGGGAGAGCAAATAATTGATACTTGTGGACAACTGCTGCCCCAATGGCTCACCTGCTTCTGTGGGAATGGCAAATTTTGCAGCCAAATCAGGTATTGTAACCTCATGCCCTTCACCCCCTGGGCTCTGTTCACCCACTGGTTCGGCGTCAGTACACCCCTGACCCGTCAAGCAGCCCTATTGCAGGCGCCGCTGGCACAGGGTCTCCATCAGCCCGGCGTGGACACCACTCGTACTCCCGGTGTGCATCCTTTGCGAGTATCCTCTCCAACAGGACCTCGAGTTCAGTTAGCCGTTTAGAAACGGTCTCCACTTGCGGAGGTGACTCCTCCTGGCCCGACTCGGAGTCAATGGGCCTTGCAGACTTCGAAGTGGCCTTACGCCCCACCGGCGCGGCGACGCTGCTCACAGGCAACATGTCTGTAGTCGCTAACCCCATTGTTAACGCCGATATAGGTGAGCTAGGCGGGCACCCTCTACCCGCACTCCCGTGGTCTTCCGAACTTTTACTAGCGGGTCGCCTCCCCTTCACCTTCATAGCTTTCTGCATTTTAGTACTAGTGCTGTGAAAATCAAGCGTACCTACAGAAAGCAACCTCCAAACTAAGTTTAGCACTTACCTCGAGGTTTTTTAAACTTACCGCTGGAGGAGCTCTGCTACTCCAACCGTCGCTGTGCCATGCGTCTGATGTAATGATGCGTGTGCGACTGGACGGGGTTCTTCACGTAGTCACTCACGTGACTCCGAAGTAAAATGAGAAGCATCTTGTGGTGTTCCACAAAGATCAATGCTGGGACTCTCACTGTTTCCCTGGTCTTACCAGACCTTCCCTGGTACTCCCTTACCCTTAACATTGTTACAATATTCTTTGGGGTTTTTAAAAATCTTGTCCACCATTGATATTTACTGAGTCCTCTTTATCTTTTTAATTTCTTTTCTAAGAACCCTCTCCTGCACCCCGCCCCCACAACTTACTTTCTACGCTCTCCACAGGCCACACCTGTTTGCCGTTCTCTACAACCACCATTTGCTTCTTTGTTCTTTATTCAGCCCTGAATATCCCTTCACATCCTGAGTTCCTCAAACTTGCTTTTCCTAGTACCTTTCACCCTGACAGATTGAAAGTCAGGGGAGAGGAAAACTAGAGATATGGAAGGGTACAAAGAGAATGTAAGGTGTGAAAAGGATGGATCAAAGCATATTATGATTAAGGAAATGTTGAATGGTTCAATGTTGGCTGAGTGGAAGGTGACAATGAGGCGATACAAACAGTAATATTAATCAGGAGGACAGTAAAACGAGTCAGAGAACAAGGGTGGGGGAGGGACAGAGAGAGAGATGTTTCTTTCAGTTTCTTACCTTGTCGGAGATGCGATTAATTTTCAGATCGCGTCTCCAGGCGCTCTGAGGCCTACCATCAATGGAGCTGGCGGCCTCCTCGGACTGAATTGAGCCCCACCGCGGGGCGTGGACTTAACATCAAAGCTGATCCCTTGCCTGGGAACACTCCAACCGTGGCCTGCGGACTTACAATTAAGAACTTGCAGTCTTGGGAGAGGCCGAGTCGGTAAGCTCCAACAACGCAGTGGCTCGACCAGCTCCGAACCGGGGTCCGCGAGGGAGCTGATATCCCCCCGATGCAGGAGCTGATCGCCCCGATGTGGAGGGCCCAAATGCCACCAGCTACTGAATGCGGGAGAGCGTAGAAGGGAAGAGATTTGAACTTTTTTTCGCCTTCCATCAGTGAGGAATGTGGAGGAGTCACTGTGGTGGATGTTTATGTTAAAATGTATTTTGTGTGTTCCGTTGCTTTTTATTTGTATGATTGACTTGGCAAATGAAATTCCTCATATGTTGCAAAACATACTTGGCCAATAAAGTATTCTTGTGATTGTGATTGTGATTGCAAGGCTTACTTGAAGTTAGATAAATCAATATTCATACCGTTGGGTTGTAAGCTGCCTAAGCAAAATATGAGGTGCTGTTCCTCCAATTTGCGTTTGGTATCACTCTGACAGTGGAGGAAGCCCAGGTCAATATGGGAATGGGAGAGGGAGTTAAAGTGTTTAGCATCCGGGAAATCACATAGGCCCATGGGCTGAGTGAAGGTGTTCAGTTAAACGATCGCCGAGTCTGTGCTTGGTCTCGCCGATATATAGGAGTCCATGCTTAGAACAGCGGATACATTAGTTGAGGTTGGAGGAGGTGCAAGTAAATCTCTGCCTCATCTGAAAGGACTGTCGGGGTCCTTAGATGGCATTGAGGGAGGAGATACAAGGACAGGTGTTGCATCTCCTGTGGTTGCTGGGAAAAGTACCTGGGGTCGGGGTAGGTTTGGGTGAGAAGGGACGAGTTAACCAGAGAGTTGGTGAGTGAACAGTCTCTGCGGAAAACAGAAAGAAGTGGAGATGTGGCTGGTGGTGGGATTTATTACAGTTACTCTTCCAATGTTATATTCCATGATAAAGCCAGTATAAGGTGAGAATTTCACAATCCTTGATGGACTGGACCTCCAACTCCTATTAATATCAAACTGGCTGGTTCATAAATATTGCCTCAGGAATCATGGACCTCAGTTGCTTGTCTTCCAATTAATGATTTTTCCATTAAGGATCAAATAAGTTCCAATTGCTATTTTCCAGACAAATAACCAAGATCCTAAGGTCATCTATAAACAGCTGATCACATTTGCTCCTCCATAATAGCGGTTTAACCTTAAGCTGGCTACTGACACGTGTAGAAACATAGAAAATAGGTGCAGGAAGTGGCCATTCAGCCCTTCGAGCCAGCACCGCCATTCATTGTAATCATGGCTGATCGTCCCCTATCAATAACCCGTGCCTGCCTTCTCCCCATATCCCTTGATTGCACTGGCCCCTAGAGCTCTATCTAACTGTCTCTTAAATCCATCCAGTGATTTGGCCTCCACTGCCCTCTGTGGCAGGGAATTCCATAAATTCACAACTCTCTGGGTGAAAACGTTTTTTCTCACTTCAGTCTTAAATGACCTTCCCTTTATTCCAAGACTGTGGCCCCTGGTTCTGAACTCGCCCAACATTGGGAACATGTTTCCTGCATCTAGCTTGTCCAGTCCTTTTATAATTTGATATGTTTCTACAAGATCCCCCCTCATCCTTTTAATCTCCAGTGAATTCAAGCCCAGTCTTTTCAATCTTTCCTCATATGACAGTCCCGCCATCCCAGGGATCAATCTCGTGAACCTACGCTGCACTGCCTCAATCACAAGAATGTCCTTCCTCAAATTAGGAGACCAAAACTGTACACAATACTCCAGATGTGGTCTCACCAGAGCCCTATACAACTGCAGAAGAACCTCTTTACTCCTGTACTGAAATCCTCTTGTTATGAAGGTCAACATTCCATTAGCTTTCTTCACTGCCTGCTGTACTGGTAAGCCAACTTTCAGTGACTGGTGTCCAAGGACGTCCAAGTCTTGCTGCACCTCCCCCTTACCTAACCTAACCCCATTGAGATAATAATCTGCCCCCTGGTTTTTGCCGCCAAAGTGGATAACCTCACATTTATCTATATTATACTACATCTGCCACGCATCTGCCCACTCATTCAACCTGTCCAGGTCACCCTGCAACCTCCTAACATCCTCTTCACAGTTCACACTGCCACCCAGCTTTGTGTCATCCGCAAACTTGCTAGTGTTGCTCCTAATTCCCTCTTCCAAATCATTAATATATATGGTAAACAGTGGCGGCCCCAACACCGAGCCTTGCGTCACCCCACTTGCCACTGCCTGCCATTCTGAAAAGGACCCGTTCACTCCTACTCTTTGCTTCCGGTCTGCCAACCAATTTTCTATCCATGTCAACACCCTACCCTCAATACCATGTGCTCTAATTTTAGTCACCAGTCTCCTGTGTGGGACCTTATCAAAGGCTTTCTGAAAGTCTACATACACTACATCCACTGGCACCCCTTCATCCATTTCACTTGTCACATCCTCAAAAAATTTGAGAAGATTAGTCAAGCCTGATTTCCCAGATTTAACAATTGACTCCAGCATCTTTCCCACCACCGAAGTCAGGCTAACTGGTCTGTAATTCCCCATTTTCTCTCTCGCTCCTTTCTTGAAAAGTGGGATAACAATAGCTAGCCTCCAATCCACAGGAACTGATCCTGAATCTATTGAACATTGGAAAATGATCACCAATGCGTCCACTATTTCTAGAGCCACCTCTCTGAGGACCCTGGGATGCAGACCATCAGGCCCAGGGGATTTATCATCCTTCAGTCCCATTAGCCTACCTAATACAATTTCTCGCCTAATGAAAATGTCTTTCAATTCCTCTACCCCCTTAGATCCTCTGTCCTCCAGTACATCTGGGAGATTGTTTGTGTCTTCCTTAGTGAAGACAGATCCGAAGTACCTATTCAACTCTTCTGCTATTTCCTTGTTGCCCATAATAATTTCACCCGTGTCTGCCTTTAAGGGACCCACATTTGACTTTGCTACTCTTTTTCCCTTAACATATCTAAAGAAGCTTTTACTGTCCTTCTTTATATTCCTGGCCAGCTTCCCTTCATACTTCATCTTTTCAGCCCGTATTGCCCGTTTTGTTTCCTTCTGTTGTCCTATGAAAGTTTCCCAATCCTCTGGCTTCCGGCTACTGTTTGCTGTGTCATACATCTTTTCTTTTAATTTTATTCTATCTCTAACTTCTCTTGTCAGCCATGGTTGCCTCCTATTCCCCTAAGAATCTTTCTTCCTTTTTAGAATGAAATGATCCTGCGTCTTCCGGATTATGCCCAGAAATACCTGCCATTGCTGTTCCACCGTCAGTCTTGCTAGGATCCCTTTCCAGCCTACTTTGGCCAGCTCCCCTCTCATGCATTCATAGTCCCCTTTGTTCAACTGCATCACTGCCACTTAATTTAACTTGATTTAACGTTCTCCTTCTCAAAGTGCAGATTAAAACTAATCATATTATGATCACTACCTCCTAGCCGTTCCTTTACCTCGAGTTCTCCTATCATATCTGGTTCATTGGACAACACTAAATCTAGAATTGCATTTTCTCTGGTCGGCTCCATTACAAGCTGCTATAAGAATCCATCTCGGAGGCATTCTACAAACTCTCTTTCTTGGGGTCCTGAACCAACCTGAGTTTCCCAGTCTACCTGCATATTGAAATCCCCCATCACCACAGTGGCATTACCTTTGTTACATGCCAGTTTTAACTACTGCTGCAACTTACACCCTACATCCGGGCTACTATTTGGGGGTCTGTAGATAACACCAATTAGTGTCATCTTGCCTTTACAATTCCTCAACTCAATCCACAGTGACTCTACCTCGTCAGTCTCTATGTCTTCCCTCGCAAGGGACTGAATTCCATCCCTCACCAGCAGAGCTACCCCTCCGCCTCTGCCCACCTGCCTGTCCTTTCTTTAGGATGTATAACACTGAATATTAAGTTCCCAGGCCCGATCCTCCTGCAGCCACGTCTCAGTAATCCCCACAATGTCATATCTACCAACCGCTTGTGTCTTTGAGTTTTTTAGTATTTTCTGAGTGTTGTGAATAAATAAAGATAAAATATATGTGAAATGCTACAAATATAAACATGAAAAACTGCATCCAATGCAGAAGCCCTTCAAATGATTTCCACAACTCTTGGTTTTTGTCATGGGCCATGTATCATGAGTTATTTTAAACAGTCCATTTCTACATTCCATTAAAATTATATAGATCCAGCATTCAGCTTCCATACAATTTTAACAGTCACTTAAAAAGTAAGAAAGTGCTTCATAAAGAATTGTCTTATGAATACCATTTTTTTCCTTTTCTTCTTAATATACGTTGCATCATCCAGACCTTGTTAAATAACAAATTATTTGCATAAAGTTGGAAGAATCTGTTACTCTCATTATCCGGATGTAGTTTGAAATTCCAAGCCACGACTCCAGATTGAGTTGGAACCCTTTCCCGAAACTTTCCAATATCAGATGAACTGTCTCCAATGGAAAGAACAATAAGTCTCTGCTCCCAAAAGAGCCTGGTGCGAGTTTCCAACATTTGGGGTTCATGTTTCCAACATCTGCAGATCCTTTGTTTTCAGTTAAAAACTATTTTCTCATTTGCTCAGTATTCACGGTGATTGTTCAGTTTGGATGAAAACTACGAAATAGTGCCAGAATTTCTGCTGAAGAAAAGACCACCTCCCTTTTGGGCTTTAAGAAACACTGCCAGCATTTTGCTACACTCACTCTTAATATCAATGTGCTTTGAATTCATAGATTCAGATGTTAATTTTTTGGCTGTCCCTTCCAGTCTCCACAACACCTTTGGGGCTTTATTTTTCAGTCAACATATTTCATTTTTGCAGCTGCTTTAAACACTGATGTTGGAAAATTATTGCTAGTACGAAAGTTTTTACAGGTGACAATGCAGGATGTGGAATAGAATGGAATGGAATAATTTATTGTCACATGTGACAAGGCACAGTGAAATTATTTGCTTGCAAACCCAAGGAATGCAAATAGCGCCCACTTGGCAAAGTTACAAAGTACGCTGGCTCCTCCTTTATTCACCCCCCCCCTACCACGTGGTCCCCCCATGCCGGGTACTCCATTGTTCTTCCCCTCCCCCCCTCACGGCGGTTCTCCCACACTCTCATCGACCGCTAACCGCGGGTCAACCCAATAGGCTTGGCTGCCGCCAAGGCCCTCTCACCGTGAGGCTCCACTGCCACTGTCGAGGCTCCTCCGCCACGAGGCTTCACCACTGCCGCCACCGCGGATGTATCCCCACATGAAGAAATTCACTGTGCTTTCATGAATTACATTTTTTTTAACAGGTCTTAATCCATCTGATTGATATTTAAGAGATTTTTTAATAAACATGTTATTAGTGTGCTACCCTGTTTCCAAATTTTTGGACCACTACTAAGACTATAATCACTTCTCAGTACAATTGGTTTTCTGAGAACCAACAGGATCGCTATTGTCTATCAACAAAACTGATTATCTTGGGTAATGTAAAGTCAGACAACTGTTTTCTGAACACTTATTTACTTTAGAGATATAGCATGGAAACAGGCCCTTCGGCCCACTGAGTCTATGCTGACTAACGATCGCCCCGTACACTAGCATTATCCTACACACAAGGAAAAATTTACAATTTACAGAAGTTAATTAATCGACTTTGGAGTGTGGGAGGAAACCAGAGCACCTGGAGAAAACCCACGTGGTCACAGGGAGAATGTAGAAACTTGGTAGAGACAGCACCCGTAGTGAGGATCACACCCAGGTTTCTGGCGCTGTAAGGCAGCAACTCTAGCACTGCATTACTCTGCCACCCGTGCGCCACTGTTGAATAAGCCCTTGGTTGAATAAGCCTTCTCCCTGTCCCTCCCATTGTCTGTCCATCCATTACCATCTCCTCTCAATCACTACACCAATGAAGACCCCTGTCGAGGTGTCTATAGCCAACCTCTTTCTTTCTCCTGGTAACTCCAAAAAGATTCAGTGGTTCAATGGTTTATTTATTGACATTTGTATAGAGATGCGGTGAAATGCTTGTTCTGTATGTTATGCATCAAATCATACATTACAATAGAACAATAGATTTTCTGAAACAACATCCAGAGAATCACCACGTTCCAGCACAACGTTGCAACTTCCAAGTCTCCGAAACAGCTGATCTAGGCCCGTGTGGTAAAGTAGTTCAGCATAGATTTGTTCCGTTTAGGTGAAATTGAAGGCATATACCTGTGAAAATATGTTGACACAATGTTACTAAAGTCTTGCCTAGGTATCCCAGAATGTTTCCCAACATGTCACAAGAACCCCCTTTAAATATAACACGGTTAATCAATCAGTAAATGACCATTAAATGCTGAACAGGTGTAGGGCTGAACCCTCAGTGACAATGTATGTGGACGTGTTGCTAAACATAAGCAGTGTCTCAGCCAGGCACAGCATGGAATGAGTACTGGTTTGCAGTTTAGTCTGTCAAACGGATCCTTCACACTGTGATCCAAAAAGATCGCAGGTCCAAAAAGGTGTGCTCATGCATACTTCAGTCACTTGCCCATCCCAATTTCCTAAGAGTAGAACAAGCTTTGCCTTCTCCCTTGTTGAACCCTCTCCATATTGCCTGCAGAAACTTTCCTGAACACATTTGAAAAATTCCATCCCGTCAAAGCCCTTGGCAATATGAGAGTCCTAGTCAATATTGGGAAATTAAAAATCCCCTGTTATGACAACCATTTTTGTCTTGCAGCTGCCTGCAGTCTCCTGGCTTGTTCTAATCCCTGTTGACTATTTGGGGGCCTTTACTCCTAACAAGGTGATCATCCCATTTTTATTTCTCAGCTCTTACCCATACACCCTCACTGGACGAACCATCATACTGTCATCTCGGACTACTGCTATGACATTCTCCTTAATCAATAAAGAACGCTCCCTCATCTTTTATCCCCATCTCTATCTCCTCTGTAGCACCTATACCCTGGAACATTCCGTCAGTCCTTTCACTCTCTTAGCCAAGTTTACTTGATGGCTTACACATCCAAGTTGCACGTACCTATCCACATCCCGAGTTCATCTGCCTTACTTATCAGTCCTCTCGCATTAAAATAAATGTAATTCAATCCAACCATCTTTCTTGGCTTCCTGCTGTGCTCCTGCTGGTTCTTTCCACTGAATTTCCTTTTATCACCTACCATACCTACTTCCAGCCTCTCACCTGCCTCAAACTTGCATTGGATACTGCCCTCCTGCAATCTAATTTAAACCCACCCATGTAGCACCAGCAAACATACCCCATAGGATATTGATTCCACTGCAGTTCAGGTGCAAGTCATCCCTCTTGTACAGGTCACCTCTTCACCAGAAGAGATCCCAATTGTCCAATGGTAGTGAGTAAATAGAATCATATACACAGTGGCAAATTATTTATTCTGAATGAAAGCTACAAAGAGTTGTGTGCTTATGCCTCCCACAGTTATCTGGACTCCACTTCCTCCCACCCATCCTCTTGTATAGACGCTATCCCCTACTATCAATTATTCTGTCTCCGCTGCATCTGCTCCCAGGATTAGTCTTTCCATTCTAGAACATCTGAGATGTCCTCTTTCTTCCGTAAACATGGTTTCCCCGTGCAGTCATCAATGAATCCATCACCAACATCTCTTCTGTGTCCCATAGTTTGGTTCTATTGCCCCCAAATGGAACAAGTTTGGTGTTTGTTGGAAGATACAGCATGAAACTCTAATTTCAAAACACACCATGAAAATCATTAGTAATCCTTGCTTGGATTTTTCTATTGCATTTAAAATTATTATTGATTGTACTACATTATTTATAAAGGCCGAATTCTGTTCCTTGCTATTTATTCTCTCCACAAAGATACACAAGCACAAGCAATTATTATGTGACTCATAATTTTCCTTGTGAACATAATTTCTTTATAAAGTTAACTAAAAGCTGTTTTGCTCCAGCCTATGAACCCTGGAGGTTGGATGATAGTAGTTAACTTTTTCTCCTGATGCCAAGGAGCTAGAAAAATAGAAAGAAAATATAGTAAACTGTAATTATACAAATAATACAACAAATAGTGTGCTCAGGTACACTGCATAGATTAATAACACAGACTAAAAGCAAGGATGCAAATATGTTACTGTTGTACAGCTTGATATTTTTCTTTTCCACTAGGTGTGGTGCATAAGTGAAGTAGTTTAGAACATTAGCCACTATTAAAATAGGCAATGTCTGAAATCCATTCTGCACAAAGCTGGTCCTTACAACCCAATGTTAATGACCACATACTCTGTTTCAAGGATAAACATTGGCCAAGATATTAAGCCTATTCAACCAGGTGTTCTTCAAAATAGTGGCATGAATTCTGGATCCATCTCTGAGAGCGTGGATGGATACTTGGCTTCATTTGCTTTATCATCTCTGGATTTGGTTGATCTCATACACTACCAGGTGGTCATCCAAGAGATTGTTTAAAAACTAAAGATAGACACAAAAATCTGGAGTAATTCAGCGGGACAGGCAGCATCTCTGGAGAGAAGGAATGGGTTACGTTTCAGGTCGAGACCCTTCTTCTTCAGAAGATACTGCGAGACCCACTGAGTTACTCCAGCTTTTTGTATCTGAAAGATATAGGCGAAGATGTAGAGGGATAAAAAACAATGAATGAAAGATATGCGGTGATAAAGGAAACAGGCCATTGTAAGCTGTTTGTAGGGTGAAAACGAGAAGCTAGTGCGACGTGGGTGGGGGAGGGATAGAGAGAGAGAGGGCATGCCAGGGCTACCTGGTTAGAAAAATCAATATTCATACTATTGGGCTATACGCTGCCCAAGCGAAATATGAGATGCTGTTTCTACAATTTGCGTTTAGCCTCACTCTGACAATGGAAGAGACCTAGGACAGAAATATCTGTGTGGGAATGTGAAGGAGAATTAAAGTGTTTAGTAACTGGGAGATCAGGTAGACTGAGCGCAGGTGTTCAGCAAAATGATCACCCAGTCTACGTTTGGTCTCGCCGATGTATAAGAGGCCACATCATGAACCATGGATGCAGTAGAGGTTGGAGGAGGTGCAAGTGAGCTTCTGCCTAATCTGAAAGAATTGTCAGGGTCCTTTGACAGAGTTGAGGGAGGAGGTATAACGACAGGTGTTGCATCTTCTGCGTTTGCAAGGGAAAGTACCTCGGGAGGGGGTGGTTTGGGAGGGAAGGGATTTTCTAACCAGGGAGTTGCGGAGGGAAAGGTCTCTACTGAAGACGGAAAGGGGTGGAGATTGGAAAATGTGGCTAGTGGTGGGATCCCATTGGAGGTGGCGGAAATTACGGAGGATTATGTGTCATATGTGATGGCTGAAAGGTAAGGACTAGTTGTTAAGACTAACAACTAGTTTAGTCTACACCCCTGAGAGATGGATCCAGGCCTTGTGTGAATTCTCCAATTCCCTCTCTCCCTCCCTCCCTCTTTTTATTTGTCTGTTTCCACCCATCTGCTTCTGTCTTCGAACTTTTCCCCCACTTCCCCCCATCTGGCTCCAATAGCTCATCATTCTTCATCTGTCATCTCCCTTCCCCCCATCACCTCTTTATTTTGGCTATCTTCCCTCTCCACTCTCAGATGATGAAATATTAACCATTTTTTCCCCCTCCACAGATGCTGCCTGACCCGTTGAGTTGCTCCAGCACTTTCATGTGTGCTGAAGATGCCAGCATCTGCAGTCTCTTATGCCTCCATTTGTTTTATGTGCCAGGTGGCCTTCGGCTTTGTGCCTGCAGAGACCATCTGAACCTCTGCTATATGGTTGTCTAACTCGCATTATATCCTATTCCATCATAGTGTTGCAGTTGCTCAACTACATTGGCATGAGCTATACAAGTTAGTTCTCACCATTGCTTTTAAATCCCACCAATATCCCACCCCTTCCCTAACCTCCATATTACCCACAGAGATATTTGTCATTGAGTCATAGTCCTACCATATGGAATCAGGCCCTCTGGCCCAAAATACCCATGTCGATTAAGATGCCCCATCTACTCTAGACTCACCAGCCAGCGTTTGGAACATATCCCTCTAAACCTATCCCATCCATGTACCTGTCCAAATGTCTTTTATATGTTGTACCTGCACCCATTTGTGCTGCATTTGTTCTAAAAGGAACAATTTGCATTTATATAACAAAATACAGAGGAACCCAAAGGGTCAGGCAGCATCTGTGGAGGGAATGGACAGGCGATGTTTTGGGTTGAGACCCTTCTTCGGACTTGCATTTATATAACACATTTTACGGCACATCAATGGACTTTACACCCAATCTTGCATTACAGAAGAGTAGCCACAGAAAGAGTAGAGCAAAAAAGATGGCAACCGAGTTTCACCCAGGAACCCATAGGTACAGTAGCAATGTTCCACTGGGTAGCATAATGACACAGCTAGTAGGGTGCTGACTCACATTGCAGAGACCCAGGTTCAATCCTCACCTCGGGTGTTGTCTATGTGCTGCTTATCTTGCCATTGTCATGGAGTCCATCACTGAACGCAAACACCAAATCTTCAACAAAGAGAAAGGCATCTTTTGAAGTAAGTACTTCCATATTTTTTGGTTAGCGGGACCCAATTGCTCTGATCCATACCTTAAATGCCCATTTCCAATGCCACAATGGTGCATCATCCATTCCAGATTCATGCCCACATCAATCAATGACCTGGTACAGAAATGCACACAATTAGGCCTCACTACATTAAGTGGAGATTCCCCTTACAGTTCTTACTGTGTTATCAGCTGGCATATGGTACATTCATGAATCATTTCTGACTTTTAAATAATGCAAGGCACAGACGATGACTTAGGATGTGTGATACACACACACACACACACACACACACACACACACACACACACACACATACACACACACACACACACACACACACACACACACACACACACACACATACACACACACACACACACACACACACACACACACACACACACACACACACACACACACACACACACACACACACTCTTAAATCTGGATGAGCCACCGTTTTGTTGTTTGTTTCTAAACAGCACACAATCATGTTGGCCTATATTCTTTAACTTTTAATATGCATTTTGAGCTGAAGTTTGGGAGCTTTGGAGACATAAATGAGTGAACAAGGGGCAATGTTCTATGTCGAGAAACGTTTCTATTTCTAGTAGGTTCCAACATAGGAAGCAAGTTTACAGCTCATGTTAAATCAACACAATCATATCAAAGTGTTCTGGATGATTTCCTGACCGTGTTTAGAAATCAAAATAGGAGATTGTAATTTAAATGTTCTGGTAGGATCAAAGAAACTATTGGCTGGTAATTTCATCTTCTCATTGTATATTTTTTTATGTGCACGTGAAATGGTAATTATCATTTTTCATAAATTACTATATATTCTAAACAGTGGCTTGGCACGCACATAGAGCAGATGAAGCACAGACAGCTGATTGAAAGAAGGTCCATGGAAGTTAAATCTAAATGGTAATTAATCAGGCTGGTGGCCACAACAGAATGCATTCACCTGCCACAATTACCTGAGTGAAAACATAGTGCAATATTTACCAATGATTATTGGCACAAAATGCTTGTATCTCAACAGGCCAGGCAGCATCTCTGGAGAAAAGGAACAGGTGAAGTTTCAGGTCAAGCCTGGACTTCAGACTGGACTTCATTCTGAAGAAGTGTCTCGACCTGAAAAGTCATTTGTTCCTTTTCTCCAGAGATTCTGCCAGGCCAGCTGAGTTACTCCAGCATTTTGTGTCTATCGTCGGTGTAAAGTAGCATCTGCAGTTCCTTCCTACACACCTACCAATGATTACTTTGTGAGAACACAGTGCATTCACAATTTACGATGATCTTGTTGAGAATAGAGCATACTTAGTTTAGTTTAGAGACAGTTTAGATGTACAGCATGGCAACAGGCCTTTCGGCTCACCAAGTCCACATCAACCATCAATCACCCATACACTAGTTCTACGCTATCCCACTTTCACATCCTACACACTTGGGGCAATTTACAGAAGCCAATTAACCTACAAACCTGCACGTCTTTGGAATGTAGGAAGAAACCGGAGCACCCCAGGGAAAAGACGTGGTCACAAAATGAACATACAAACTCTGCACAGACAGCACCTGAGATCAGGATCAAACCTGGTCTCTGGCGCTGTGAGGCAGCAGCTCTATCACTGCATCACTGTGTCGTACTTACTTTCCATTCTACCCTGGAGAAAATTGCATGTTTACTTTCCGAGGATACTCTGGCTACACCTCCCCAACTCTTTCTCTGCCACATCAATGACTGCATGGGTGCTGTCTCCTACACCCATGCAGAACTCATCAATTTCACCCACTTTGCCAATAACATTGCCCTCAAATTCACTCAGACCATTTCTGACACTTTTCTCCCCTTTGTTCATCTCTGTTTTCCATCTCAGGAGATAAACGATCTACTGAAATTTACTTCAAACCCACTGACCCCCACAGCTGCCCACACAACACATTACACTCCTCCAGCAGTTCGCATTTTGTTCCAAATTCCAGCATCCGCAGTCTCGCGAGCCTCCAAATTACATTGTTACCCAGAGAGAACAGAATACATTCACTGGGACAGAGCTGAGCATATCTCTTTTTTTCGCTTCAAAGTTTGCGGGAAAATTTTATTATGATTAAAGTGCTGTTTCACGAGACTCTTTTGTTTTAAATATTGCAGTCATTACAGTTCCATAAGGATTACAAATACAATACAAAACTTTGTGCCCACCCAGCCCTTTCAAAAGGGATGAATATAAATTGTTTGTTTTGAACATTGAGTTCAATGGGTTCTGTTGCCAATATTTACCTCTCGTCAAAGCAGATGAATAGTATTATTGATCTATTGTAATTCATATTGTGCATCTTTCCTCAACTTGTTTTGTCCTTTCTTCAATCACTTTCCTTTGCTCCCTGTTCTTTAACCCTGTCGACTTTTGTCTTGTTTTGTTCATTGTTATGTGCAATTTCTTCAAGCTGAGTGCCTAGGTCGATGTTCATGCTTAGATAAAGCATTCTTTCAATTCTATCCCTATATGTTTTATTGTCCTTGTATCCAGAATCCTGCACGTAATGGGGAAGTCCCAGGCATCACCCCTACACAATGTGTAGCATTTGATTGCTCACTTTCCTTAATTCATTGCAGCCCTTTCTTAATTAAAAGATGTCTTACATTAATGTAAAGACAAACAACTGCAGATCCGTGTAGATACACACAAGAACACAAAGTGCTGGAGTAACTTAGTGGATCAGGCAGCCTACCTGCAGAACAAAAATAGGTCACATTTTGGGTCGAGACCCTTCTTCAGATTAATGTAATGTCTTTGAATGCAGAACAGTAATTTATGGAAGATAAACACAAAAAGGTGGAGTAACTCAACGGAACAGGCAGCATCTCTGGAGAGAAGGAATGGGTGACGTTGCGGGTCGAGATCCTTCTTCAGACAATTTATGGAAATATTCTTTCCAGTCTGGGTGGGCCTGGTTGTTTCTGATCCTTTGCTTGTTATCACACCGCCCACCAGCCTGGCCATCTTCACAAAGAGAATGAGACAGACGTTGGGACTGGGCTATCTGAAAAATGTTATCTTTTAGAACTCTGTCTTTCAGCTGGGTGAAGGGTGCCTCTCATCACTTCTCCATTGCTTCATGCTTTCCTTTAGCCTTTTCACTTTTATCAAAATGTTTTTGACAATCATTCTGGAATCTATTTTACATCAAATTCATGCAAAGAAAGACACAAAGATCTGGAGTAACTCAGCGGGACATGGAGCATTCCTGGAGAGACAGAATGGGTGACGTTTCGGGTCGAGACCCTTCTTCTTCAGAAAATGCTGCAAGACACGCTGAGTTACTCCAGCGTTTTGTATCTTTCTTCAGTGTAAACCAGCATCTGCAGTCTCTTCTTACACAAATTCAGGCAGAGCGTGGATATAATACTCATTTTCAGGTTCTGTAAGTGTTAAAGCTCGCCCGCGCTCTGGAATAATAAACAACGTCAGATACTGATGTTCATAGTAAAGACACAACTTTATTACGCCAGCGGGAGTGGGAGAGTCGCTGTAGTATGGTCACATACTTGCCAGCTCCTCGCAGTCCCACTCAATTAATTTGTGCACAGGCAGTATATTTATACATAGGAAGGGTTTAAACTGGATTGGCAGGGGGGGTGGGATCTCGTGCAGGACAGAGGCACAGGAGAGGCTAGAAGTTGGTATGGAGGATGGTGTGGGAAAGGTTAATTGACAGAATAGACAAAAAGCTGGAGAGCGTGGAAGGAGGGTTGGTTTAAACTGCAGGTATTTTAATGCAAGGGGTATGACGGGTGAGGGAGATGAGCTTAGGGCGTGGATAGGTACAAGCGACTGGAACGGTGTAGCCATGACTGACACCTGGTGTAGGAAGGGGCAGGGCTGGTAACTCAATGTTGCGGGGTACAGGAGCTTCAGGAGAGACAGGGGTGAGCGAAAAATGACGAGGGGTGGTTGCATCGTTGCATAAGGAGAATGTCACAGCTGTGTTCAGAGGTGACATTACGGACGGTTCATCTACTGAGGCTATATGGGAGGAGCTGAGGAACAAGAAAGGGATGGTCACCTTGTTGGGGGTGTACTACAGACCCCCAAATAGTCAACGGGAATTAGAAGAGCCGGGGGATTGTGGACGGCTGCAGGTCAAATAAGCTTGTTGTAGTAGGGGATTTCAACATTCCCAAAATAGACTGGGAAAATCATAGCATGAAGGGCTATGGGGCGCAATTCCTCAAAAGTGTTCAGGAGAGTTTTCTTAAACAGTATGTCGAGTCTCCCACATGTGAGAGGGCAATACTGGATCTAGTATTGGGAAATTGGGAAGGGCAAGTTAATATCCACATTGAGGAACAGCTTCTTCCTAACAGCCATCAGACTGTTAAACATAACGTATAGGCTCTGAACTACGAAAGACTATATTATTTGTACTATTTGTTATTTGTTGATAACACACACCCTCCTCCTCACACAGCCACTCACACACACAGACACTCACACACACAGACACTCACACACACAGACACTTACACACACAGACACTCACACACACAGACACTTACACACACAGACACTTACACACACAGACACTTACACACACAGACTCTCCCACACACTGACACACACAGACACACACTCACACACAGACACAGACACACACTCACAGACACAGACTCACACACACATACAGACTCACACACAGACACACAGACTCACACACGGACACTCACACACACAGACTCTCACACACACAGACACACAGACTCTCGGACACGCACACACAGACACAGACTTTCAGACACAGACACACACAGAGACTCACACACACATACACACAGACTCACACACACACACATATACACACACACACTCACATAGACAGACTCTCAGACATACACACACACACACACACAGACACAGACTCACACACACAGACACATACTCACACACACAGACTCACACACCCACAGACTCTCACACACATACACAGACTCACACACACAGACACAGACTCTCAGACACACACAGATACAGACTCTCAGACACAGACACGCACACAGACACACACACATATTTGATTTGATTTAACTTATTGTCATTGGCTTCAATGAAGAGACAACAACATTCTTGTTACGGTTTTCAGTTTACAAAAGACGTGACTCCAGACTCCAGTCGGGCATAAGTAAGTCAGCCCACAGGCCGTGATTCAGTCTGTCGGTCCAGAGGCCATGTTGGAGCAGCGGCCCAGCACTCCGGAGCTCCAAGCGACAATCCCAGGAAGGCCTCGCCCACTCTGTGATGTTTCCAACGTCTTGCCGCCGCTGCTGAGGCTCTGGTGCGGTCCCGGCAGGAAAGACCGTGCCAATCCAGCTGGTAGGCCGCAAAGGGGGGGGAGGGGGGCAAGGATGCGACTCGGATAATAGCCGCATTCTCGCCAGGAAGCGACTGAAGAACGGTTTCCACCTAACCCTACCCACTTCCCCCACATAAAATACCGAACAAAAACAAAAAAACTAAAATACCGAACAAAAACAAAAAAACTAAAAAAAGACACTCTAAACATAACAAAATAAAAAAAAGACAGCCAGACCGTGGGCAGAGGCAGCTAGCAACAGCGCCGCCCAATGTCCATGAAAGACAGACAGACACACACACAGACTCTCTCACACACACACATATATACACACACACACACAGACTCTCTCTCTCACACACACTTTGTGTTGATCTATCACATAAAATCCCAATAAAATACATTTACATTTATGGTTGTAACGTGACAACTTTTGCAAGCCACTGTACACACACACACACACACACACACACACACACACACACACACACACACACACACACACACACACACACACACACACACACACACACACACACAGACACACACACACACACACACAGTGGCTTGCTAAAGTTTTCATACCCCTTGAACTTTTCCACATTTTGTCACGTTACAACCTCAAACATAAATGTATTTTATTGGGATTTTATGTGATAGACCAACACAAAGTGGTGCATAAGGGCCTGTCACACTAGCGCGCGATTAGACGCGACAAGCGCGACAAATTCGGACGCGGGGGTCGCGTGGGGGTCAGGCGATCCCAGTGCGAGTGAAGGGCCTGTCCCACTAGCGCGCGATTACACGCGCGACGTCCGAAGGAAGGACGTTATTTTTCATCACGTGACGATGCGCATGAGCATGCGCGTTGCACGACGTCGGGCAGTGACGTCATCACGCAACGCCACGCTGAAGACGCACAACGTCAAAACGTCATCACGTTCTACGCGACAGGATTTTGCCGCGCGTAATTTTTAAGCAGTGTCGTTTTTTGGACACTACGCGCGATGTCGACACCAGCTCCACACGAGTCCGCGCAACTCCACGAGACTCCGGCGATCGCAGTGGGACAGGGTCACGCGAGGCCGGACGACTAAAGCGACCACGGTAGGTCGCGCTTGTCGCGTCTAATCGCGCGCTAGTGTGACAGGCCCTTAATTGTGAAGTGGAAGGAAAATGATACATGGTTTCCAAATTTTATTGCAAGTAAATAACTGAAAAGTGTGGAGTGCAAAAGTATTCTGCCCCCCTGAGTCAATACTTTGTGGAACCACCTTTCGCTGCAAATACAGCTGCAAGTATTTTGGGGTATGTCTCTACCAGCTTCGCACATCTAGAGACTGAAATTTTTGCCTATTCTTCTTTGAAAAATAGCTCAAGTTCAGTCAGATTGGAGAGCGTCTGTGAACAGCAATTTTCAAGTCTTGCCAGAGATTCTCAATTGGATTTATATATATATTTATTTATTTAAATATATTTTTATTAGAGGTAAGCAATACATTGGCAAACATATATTATGGTAGAAGTATTTCGTGTACATCAATCATACATTATTAATATTATCAATTAAATCATTCTGCCTCTAATAGTTTTTTTTAATAGAGTAATAAAAAAAGAAAGAGCGAGAAAAAAAAATCACAAAAAAAATATATCATAAGGAATGGAATAATTTACCATTAATACATAATTGGAGATCAGATCAAGGAATATAGAGTATAACTTTTCATCTGATCCTGAGTCCAAGTTTCAGTTAGGTTCCCCTGCCGAACCAATCTACCCTTTTAAGTAATCAATGAAAGACCATATTCTAACAAAGAGCTCTTGAAGGTCCATTAAGGAAAATCTGATTCTTTCCAGGTGTAGGGTCTCCGACATTTCCATAATCCACATTTTAATTCTGGGGGTTATAGGGCCTTTTGGATTTAGGGTCCGGACTTTGACTGGGCCATTCTGACACATGACTATGCTTTGATCTAAACCATTCCATTGAAGCTCTGGCTGTATGTTTAGGGTCGTTGTCCTGTTGGAAGGTGAACCTACGCCCCAGTCTCAAGTCTTTTGCAGACTCTAACAGGTTTTCTTCCAAGATTGCCTTGTATTTGGCTCCATCCATCTTCCCATCAACTCTGACCAGCTTCCCTGTCCCTGCTGAAGAAAAACATCCCCACAGCATGATGCTGCTACCACCATGTTTCACAGTGGGGATGGTGTGTTCAGGGTGATGTGCAGTGTTAGTTTTCCGCCACACAGCGTTTTGCATTTAGGCCAAAAACTTCAATTTTGGTCTCATCAGACCAGAGCACCTTTCTCCACATGTTTGCTGTGTCCCCCATACGGCTTGTGGCAAACTGCAAACGAGACTTTTTATGGCTTTGTTTCAACAATGGCTTTCTTCTTGCCACTCTTCCATAAAGGCCTGATTTGTGGAGTGCACAACTAATAGTTGTCCTGTGGACAGACTCTCCCACCCGAGCTGTGGATCTCTGCAGCTCCTCCAGAGTTACCATGGGCCTCTTGGCTGCTTCTCTAATCAATGCTCTCCTTGCCCGGCCTGTCAGTTTAAGTGGACGGCCATGTCTTGGTAGGTTTGCAGTTGTGCCATACTCTTTTCATTTTCGGATGATGGATTAAACAGTGCTCCATGAGATGTTCGAAGCTTGGGATTTTTTTAATAAACTAACCCTGCTTTAAACTTCTCCACAACTTTATCCCTGACCTGTCTGGTATGTTCCTTGGGCTTCATAATGCTGTTTGTTCACTAATGCTCTCTAACAAACCTCTGAGGCCTTCACAGAACAGCTGTATTTATACTGAGATTAGATTACACACAAGTGGACTCTATTTATTAATTAGGTGACTTCTGAAGGCAATTGGTTGCACTGGATTTTATTTAGGGGTATCAGAGTAAAGGGGGCTGAATACTTTTGCACGCCACACTTTTCAGTTTTTTATTTGTAAAAAAATTTGAAAACCATGTATCATTTTCCTTCCACTTCACAATAATGCACCACTTTGTGTTGGTCTATTCCATAAAATCCCAATAAAATACATTTACGACAGACAGACAGACAGACAGACAGACAGACAGACAGACAGACAGACAGACAGACAGACAGACAGACAGACAGACACACACACACACACACACACACACACACACACACACACACACACAGACTTTCAGACACACACATACACACACACAGACTCTCTCACACACACACAGACTCTCACACGCACACATATAGGGAGGTTGCACGGCAGTCGGGTAACAACCCGTGAACCGTACTGTTGCTACGCTACGCCAACTGGAGTACACGCGATTAACTGCAGGTTGACCAGGTTGATTAACTGACCATTGTTTCCAGCGTAGCGGGCCTGTTAAAACCCGCCGAAATGGTCAATTTTTGCGCTGTAAATAAATATGGAAATCAGGATAAGCATGAGAGACATTTATCCTATTTCAGAATTCCAAAAACAAGGAGAAATGCCGGTTTAACAACAGCTAAAGTAATTGCGGACATTGGCCGTGCAGATATCGAGATTGAAAATATTGGGAATTATCACGTTTGCTCACTGCATTTCATCAACAATAAGGCATTATTTGTGTTTTTCTAGATTCCTTTGGTATCTAAAAAGTTTCAGAAGTGATAAATCCGGCTGTAAAATTTTATAATCGCCCATGGTTCTCTAGAGGGTTTTTACATAAAAATGAAAACGCATCTGAAGCGAATTTTATCATTTAAAAAATTGCAAACCAAGGAACGGCATAATTGTTAGCTGTTAATTGGACATAATCAACCTCAGCAAATTGACAATATCCTATTGAAAGGGAGTGGGTGTTTAAGCTGTCAGGACAGTTTATATTTGCCAAAATATACATCTCAATGATAGAAAACTTACTTTTCCACACACCACTCATAACTCTGGAGATTTTTTTAATTGATTGATTAGTAGGACTGGGTGTTACAATCACTAAGATTTCACTACAATTGACGCCGGACGGCTCAAGCGACCACGTTAGGTCGGGCTAATCGCATAAAGTTGCATGCTTGTAGGACAGGCCGTTTATGGTTAGCCTCTAGATGGTCACGTGGCAGCCCAGACAGCATCTTTCCTCTTCAGCCACAGCCAGTGACTGCTCTGCTCGGCGGCATTGGCAATTATTTTATTGCCCTCCTTTGTGCCTGCCCTTTGACTCCTACTTCCCTCAGGAGCTTTGCGGTGGAACTGGCTACAAAGCCCCTGCACCCCACCTCCACTGGACACACCTTTACACTCCAACTTTTCTCCTCTGCCCCTGCTGCAAGGTTTGAATAACGAAGCTTTTTTCCTTTCATAAGCCATGTCCACAGCCTCCTCCCGGGGGACCGTCAGCTCAATGATGAAAACACGCCGACAGGAGTTGGACCAGAGAACGAGGTCTGGTCACAGGTTGGTAGCTGCGATTTCAACTGGGAACGAAAGCCTCTGGCCTAGGTCAACACGCATTTCCCAGTCCCTAGCTACGTTCAGTGGGCATGAGTTGAGAGGCGAGGGGTTAGTCCTCCGTTTCTCTCTTTCCCGGATGAAGGATGGTATTTGCGGGAATGTTATCTGGGCAATGATAGGCATGGCGTTGGTGGTAACGCTCTTGCACTCGAGTTCAGCAGCCAAACACCTCAACACCTCAGAGCCCAATGCTGCTGAGGCATCTCGGTAGCCCAAGCCACCTCCTCACTTGTGAGTTCACCAGTCTCTCCAGCTGGTTGACATGGGATAAAGTGACCTCGTAGATGATAATTGGCCACATGAGTCGGGGCAGTAGACTGAATTGAAGGCACCAAAGCTTCAGCTTCCCTGGGAGAGCAGTGTTGTTGATTTGCTTGAGGCCACTGATTGTATCCTGCCTGAGTTGTTCCACCCGCTCTGCATCCTTGAGGTATGTGGTGTACCATCGCCCGAGGCTTTTGACAGGGTTCTCCAGGACAGTTGGTATTGTCTCGTTATTGATGCGGAACCTGTCGTCAGTGAGCTGGCCTTTGACGATGGAAATACTGCAGGATTTGCTGGGTTTAATCTCCATTCGTGCCCATTTGATGTTTTTCTGGAGTTCATCCAGCAGGCTTTTGGTGCATGCTTTTGTTGTTGTTTTTAGAAACAAACACATAGAAACATAGAAAATAGGTGCAGGAGGAGGCCATTTGGCCCTTCGAGCCAACACCGCGATTCATTGTGATCATGGCTGATTGTTCCCTATCAATAACCCGTGACTGCCTTCTCCCCATATCCCTTGACTCCACTGGCCCCTAGAGCTCTATGTAACTCTCTCTTAAATCCATCCAGTTACTTGGCCTCCACCGCCTTCTGTGGCAGGGAATTCCATAAATTCACAACTCTCTGGGTGAAAAAGTTTTTTCTCACCTCAGTCTTAAATGGCCTCCCATTTATTCTTAGACTGTGGCCCCTGGTTCTGGACTCGCCCAACATTGGGAACATTTTTCCTGCATCTAGCTTGTCCAGTCCTTTTATCATTTTATATGTTTCTATAAGATTCCCCCTCATCCTTCTAAACTCCAGTGAATACAAGTTCAAGTCAAGTTCAAGTGAGTTTATTGTCATGTGTCCCTGATAGGACAATGAAATTCTTGCTTTGCTTCAGCACAACAGAACATAGTGGGCATTGACTACAAAACAGATCAGTGTGTCCATAACCATTATATAAATATATACACACATGAATAAATAAACTGATAAAGTGCAAATAACAGATAATGGGTTATTAATATTCAGAGTTTTGTCTGAGCCAGGTTTAATAGCCTGATGGCTGTGGGGAAGTAGTTATTCCTGAACCTGTCTTCAGGCTCCTATACCTTCTACCTGAAGGTAGCAGGGAGCTGAGTGTGTGGCCAGGATGGTGCGGGTCTTTGATGATACTGCCAGCCTTTTTGAGGCAGCGACTGCGATAAATCTCCTTGATGGAAGGAAGGTCAGAACCGATGATGGACTGGGCAGTGTTTACTACTTTTTGAAGTCTTTTCCTCTCCAGGGCACTCAGGTTGCTGAACTAAGCCACGATGCAATCGGTCAACATGCTCTCTACTGTGCACTTGTAGAAATTAGAGAGAGCCCTCCTTGAGAATCTGACTCTCCGTAATCTTCTCAGTAAGTAGAGGCGCTGATGTGCTTTCGTGATAATTGCATCAGTGTTCTCGGACCAGGAAAGATCTTCAGAGATGTGCACGCCCAGGAATTTGAAGCTCTTGACCCTTTCAACCATTGACCCGTTGATATAAATGGGACTGTGGGTCCCCATCCTACTCTTTCCAAAGTCCACAATCAGTTCCTTGGTTTTGCTGGCATTGAGGGCCAGGTTATTGTGCTGGCACCATATGGACAGTTGCTCAATCTATCTTCTATACTCTGACTCACCCCCATCAGTAATACATCCCACAACAGTGGTGTCGTCAGCGAACCTAATGATGGATTACACACTATGACCAGTTACACAGTCATGAGTATAGAGACAGTACAGCAGAGGGTTGAGTACGCAGCCTTGAGGTGCTCCCGTGCTGATTGTTATTAAGTCTGACATATTTCCACCAATACAAGCCTAGTCTTTTCAATCTTTACTCATATGACAGTCCCGCCATCCCAGGGATCAATCTTGTGAATCTATGCTGCACTGCCTCAATCACAAGGATGTCCTTCCTCAAATTAGGAGACCAAAACAGTACATAATACTCCAGATGTGGTCTCACCAGAGCCCTATACAACTGCAGAAGAACCTCTTTACTCCTATACTGAAATCCTCTTGTTATGAAGGCCAACATTCCATTAACTTTCTTCACTGCCTGCTGTACCTGTAAGCCAACTTTCAGTGACCGGTGTTCAAGGACGCCCAGGTATCGCTACACCTCCCCCTTACCTAACCTAACCCCATTGAGATAATAATCTGCCGCCTAAGTGGATAACCTCACATTTATCTATATTATACTGCCTGCCACGCACCTGCCCACTCACTCGACCTGTCCAGGTCACCCTGCAACCTCCTAACATCGTTTTCACAGTTCACACTGCCACCCAGCTTTGTGTCATCTGCAAGCTTGCTAGTGTTGCTTTAATACCCTCTTCCAAATCATTAATATATATGGTAAACAGTTGCAGCCCCAACACCGAGCCTTGCGGCACTCCACTCACCACTGCCTGCCATTCTGAAAAGGACCTGTTCACTCCTACTCTTTGCTTCCGGTCCGCCAACCAATTTTCTATCCATGTTAACACCCTCTTTGCTGTTTTATTCATCTTTTCTTTTAGTTTTATTCTATCCCTAACGCACACGGTTGCCTCCTACTCCCCTTAGAATCTTTCTTCCTTTTTTGGAATGAAATTGTGGTGATGTCATCCATGTACGCCCTGATTGGAGGAAGACGCAGCCCACTCTTCAACCGTTCCCCTCCGACCACCCATAGTGATGCTCGTATGATGAGCTCCATTGCCATGGTGAAAACCAGAGGAAAAATGGTACAGCCGGCCATTATGCCTAGCTCAAGGAGCTGCCAGGCGGTGGTGTTGTCCTGTGTTGTGATGCAGAACTGGAAGTCCTGGAAGTAAGCTTTTACCAGCTTTGTGATGACCACTGGGACCTGGAAGAAATTAAAAGCTGCCCAAAGGGTCTCATGGGGCACCGAACCAAAGGCATTGGCAAGATAGAAGAAAACCACATGCAGATCTTTATTAAAAATGGAAAAATAAATATATAGAAGCACAATTATTATGCAATTGGTAATATAAATAATACTGATAATGTATATCTGCAAAGAACAAAATGTTTTTTATTATGTCGACAATGAACAAGCACCTTTTTATTATGTAATTGCTTCTAATTAATAAAAAAATTTAACAGATCTCTCTTTTCCTTCTTGGCAATTTGTATCTGCTGCCAGATGACATTTGCATGTTCCAGACATCCTGAGAAACCACGTACCCCTGCTTTCTGCACTGACGTGTCATTGAAGTTGTTGCTCTGCAAAAATGCTGAGAGTCTTTGGGCCACAACACCAAAGAAGATCTTACCTTCCACGTTCAGAAGGCTGATCTGGCGGAATTGGCTAATAGTTGAGGAGTTCCTTTCTTTGGGAATTAATATCCCTCTTGCCCTTTGCCATGCCTTAGGTATGATTCCTTTCCCCCATGCCACTTTCATTAACTTCCAAAGGTATTTCAGGGCACAAGGGTGTTCTTATAGAGCCTGTATAGAATGCCATTGGGCCCTGGGGTTGATGCTGTTCCTGCCCGTTTGACTGTGTTCTCCGCCTCCTTCCATGTAGGAGGCCTTATGTCCATCTGGTGCTCAGGTGGGTGGATAGGTGGCATGTCATCTGGATTGGTGACTGGCTCATGCCTCCGGTTGTCAGAGTACGTCTTCCTCAGGTGTCCAGTTCCCTTACAGGTACTCTCAGGATCCCGCTCTTGTCCTTGACAAAGAGGCTTTTGACAAACCTATGCGGATCTCTGTAGAAACTTGTCCTCGCCCGTTCTTTCTTCTTTTATTGCTTTCTCAGGCATTCTGCTCTTCGCAGGATTGCCAGGCGCTGCTTTATTTCTGCCTGCAGTGCCTCGAGTCCTTTCCTTTCTGCCTCTGTGGCCTTCCTCCACTGTTTTTTCAGCTCCCTCTCCCTTTTCTTTCACCAGTCTTTTGATCTCCTGCTGCCTCCTGGACTTGTGCTGTAGTGCTGGTTCCTTGCGTGTCCTCTGTTTATTGAACTTCACCCCAAATTTCTCCACCCCATAGTTGTATATGGTGTCTCCCATCTTCTCCAGTTTTCTTTCCTCACATCCCTTCAATCCTTCCAGAAGAGGGACGAGGTCAATGTTAACGGTCTCCCACTCTTTCCTCCGACAGGGTTTAGGCCACAAGATTTGAGGCTTTTTCCCTTCCATTTGCTTCTCTACCGCTGACTGTGGCTGGTTGGGCTCTGGACTCGTGTCCGTTGGTGGTACTGTACCTGGTTGAGCTTTGCCTGTGGTGCTGATATGCTGTGGACTGTGGTGGTTATCCTGCCACTGGGCTTCACTTGACTGATTTGGCCTACCTCTTAGAAAGTAATGGTCAATGTGAGGCCCCACACCAAGCTCTCTCAGGCACCTTTTCCTGCCCTGGTGGATCTTGAGACCCTTCTCTGATGTTATCTTTTCCCAGCCACAGATACAACTTCGTAGCTTATGTCCTGCCAGTGCTGCTGTTCTGTCAATTGCTATGCTAGTTGTAATCATCATAGTCGATTCCGATCCTAGGTGGGTTGCCGTGTGGTCTGTCGATGAGTCATCTTGCGCCCCCGCTCTCGCAGACTCAGGGGGTATTCTCCGTCTTGTCTTTTTCGTAGCAACATATGGGTGAATCAAAAACGCTGATTAACGATGGATCCTGCTGGCATGAAGAGCTAACCCATGCCAGCCCTGGCGGAGTCTATTCCCTCCGGTCAGCAGTCTTTCCAGACCGTCACTAGGTCTTTCCCTAGTTGTCAGCTGGACTTTCCCAGCGGTCACAGGTTTGGTCCAGTTGTTCAGATTGATTAGTAGGACTGGGTGTTAAAATCCCTAAGATTTTTCACTACAATTGACATTCTTGGGTATGACCACTAGGTGAATTTGCTACCAATCAGACACATCTTCAGTTGTGTACCTCAACGTCATTGGGTGTTTCGGCCTTTTATCACAAGACACCCTCAGTCGAGGCAGGCCCACCGCAGGTTGATCATACCTGGGTGTGTGTCTTAAGGGCCTGTCCTACAAGCATGCAACTCCATGCGATGAACGCGATCAAACTAGAAGCGGGGTCCGCGCGGAGGTCGGGTGATCCCCTGTACAGGGCCGTTCCCACCAGCATGTGCCTGCATGCGGCAAGCGCGACCAAACCGGCAGCAGGGGCTGCGTGGAGGTCGGGTGAGTGGCGCAACGCGGTGCAAAGTGAGGTGAACTTGGAGCGAAGTCTAAGGTAAGTTCACCAGGACAGAGAGGGGCACACAGAGAAGGGCACAGAGGCACACACACACACAGGGCCATGGAGCCACACACATAGAGGGTCACAGAGTCACCTACAGATAGGTTCACGGAGGCACGATGTCGGTGTGTAATGCGTCGAGGCGACTGCGAGCCGACAAGCCATTGCCGCGCTGAATTTTTGAACATAGTCAGTTTTTCGGACTCCCGCGCGATGTCGGGACGAACTCCGCACAATTCCGCAAGGCTCCGGTGATCGAAGTGTGACCGGCCTCGCGACGCCGGACGGCTCAAGCGACCACGTTAGGTCGGGCTAATCGCATAGAGTTGCATGCTCGTAGGACAGGCCGTTTATGGTTAGCCTCTAGATGGTTACGTGGCAGCCCAGACAGCATCTTTTCTCTTCAGCCACAGCCAGTGACTGCTCCATTCGGCGGCATTGGCAAGTTCTTTTATTGCCCTCCTTTGTGCCTGCCCTCTGACTCCTACTTCCCTCAGGAGCCTTGCGGTGGAACTGGCTACAAAGCCCCTGCACCCTACCTCCACTGGATACACCCTTACACTCCAACCTCTCTCCACTGCCTCTGCTGCAAGGTTTGAATATCAAAGCTTTTTCTTTTCATAAGCCTCTTCCACAGCCTCCTCCCGGGGGACCGTCAGCTCAATGATGAAAACACGCCGACAGGAGTTGGACCAGAGAACGAGGTCTGGTCACAGGTTGGTAGCTGCGATTTCAACTGGAACAAAAGCCTCTGGCCGAGGTCAACACGCATTTCCCAGTCCCTGGCTGCGTTCAGTGGGCATGTTGAGAAGCGAGGGGTTAGTCCTCCGTTTCTCTCTTTCCCGGATGAAGGATGGTATTTGCGGGAATGTTATCAGGGCATTGATAGGCATGGCGTTGGTGGTAACTCTCTTGCACTCGAGTTCAGCAGCCAAAAACCTCAGCACCTGGTTGTGTCGCCAGGTGTATCTGCCTTGTGTTAGGATGGTCTTACAACCGACCAGGATGTGCTTGAGGTTTGCTGGAACTGCACACAGGGGGCAGGCTGGATCCTCTCCCAGCCAAAGATTTAGGTTTGTGGGAGAGGGAAGGACGTCATATGTGGCTCTGATAATGAAGCTCAACTTATTTGACTCCAGGGTCTACAGCTCTCTCCGTGTGATCTTCCTCCTCTCAACGCCATCTCACGTCATCCAGCGGCCTTGTTTGGCTTGGGATAGGCTTTGGCACCGCTGGCTGCTTCTTCCTGGTGGCACACCTCCTCCACCACTAGGTGCCGACGTTCAGATGGAGTAGACGTTTGCCAGGTAGGTTTCATTGCTCCCAGGCCAAAGCCTCCCTCAGCCTTGTTGGACATGGCCCACTATGTCCTGGTGTTGGAGGGCGGATTTTGCGTCCAGTACCACTGCTGCTGGAGTCCATTTCTTCCCTGTTGCTAGGGTTGGAGCGACACCTCCTATTATTGGGTCCCGGGATTCTGTTAGTGTCATGTCCAGCCTCACTTTGGCACATTTGTATTCCTCCACCAGGCTTGAGACTGGCAGTGAGAGGGCTCCATTCCCATAGAGCCCAATGCTGCTGAGGCATCTCGGTAGCCCAAGCCACTTCCTCACTTGTGAGTTCACCAGTCTCTCCAGCTGGTTGACATGGGATAAAGTGACCTCGTAGATGATAATTGGCCACATGAGTCGGGACAGTTGACCGAATTGAAGGCACCAAAGCTTCAGCTTCCCTGGGAGAGCAGTGTTGTTGATTTGCTTGAGGCCACTGATTGTATCCTGCTTGAGTTGTTCCACCCGCTCTGCATCCTTGAGGTATGCGGTATACCATCGCCCGAGGCTTTTGACAGGCTTCTCCAGGACAGTTGGTATTGTCTCGTTATTGATACGGAACCTGTTGTCATTGAGCCGGCCTTTGACGATGGAAATACTGCAGGATTCGCTGGGTTTAATCTCCATTTGTGCCCATCTTTAATGTTTTCCTGGAGTTTATCGAGCAGGCATTCGGTGCATGCTTTTGTTGATGTTATTGTGGTCATGTCATCCATGTACGCCCTGATTGGAGGAAGACACAGCCCACTCTTCAACCGTTCCCCTCCGATCACCCATCGTGATGCTCGAATGATGAGCTCCATTGCCATAGTGAAAACCAGTGGAGAAATGGTACAGCCTGCCATTATGCCTCCCTCAAGGTGCTGCCAGGCGGTGGTGTTGTCCTGTGTTGTGATGCAGAACTGGAGGTCCTGGAAGTAAGCTTTTACCAGCTTTGTGATGATCACTGACACCTGGAAGAAATTAAAAGCTGCCCAAAGAGTCTCATGGGGCACTGAACCAAAGGAATTGGCAAGATCTAAGAAAACCACATGCAGATCTCTCTTTTCCTTCTTGGCAGTTTGTATCTGGTGCCAGATGACGTTTGCATGTTCCAGACATCCTGAGAAACCACGTACCCCTGCTTTCTGCACTGACGTGTCAATGAAGTTGTTGCTCTGCAAAAATGCTGAGAGTCTTTGGGCCACAACACCAATGAAGATCTTTCCTTCCACGTTCAGAAGGCTGATCTGGCGGATTTGGCTAATGGTTGAGGAGTTATTTTCTTTGGGAATTAAGATCCCTCCTGCCCTTTGCCATGCCTTAGGTATGATTCCTTTCCCCCATGCCACTTTCATTAACTTCCAAAGATATTTCAGGGCACCAAGGGTGTTCTTATAGAGCCTGTATAATATGTCATTGGGCCCTGGGGCTTTTGTTGTTCTTGCCCGTTTTACTGTGTTCTCCACCTCCTTCCATGTAGGAGGCCTTAAGTCCATCTGGTGCTCAGGTGGGTGAATAGGTAGCATGTCATCTGGAATGGCGACTGGCTCATGCCTCCGGTTGTCAGAGTACATTTTCCTCAGGTGCTCCTTCAGTTCCCTTACAGGTACTCAGGATCCCGCTCTTCAGCTTCAGAAGCATTTTCTTTTTGCATGTAAAAACCCACTTCAGAACCATGGGCGATTTAAAATTTTTACAGCCAGATTTATCACTTCTGAAATTTTTTAGATACCAAAGGAATCTAGAAAAACACAAATAATGCCTTATTGTTGATGAAATGCAGTGAGCAAACGCGATAATTCCCAATATTTTCAATCTCGATATCTGCACGGCCAATGTTCGCCAAGCACTTTAGCAGTTGTTGTCCCTTCAGCTCTTGCTTCTCTTTACTATCATTTCTCTTCATTTTTGGAATTCAGAAGTATTATAGATGTCTCTCTCACACACACACACACAGACTCACACACACTCGCACACACATACAGACACATACAGACTCACACATACACAAACTCTCACACTCACACACACAGACTCATACTGACTCACACACACACACACAGATACACGCACACACACACACACAGACTCTCACACACACACACAGACTCACACACAGACACACAGACTCACAGACACACACACACAGTCTCACACGCATGCACTCACACACACACTCACACACACACACACTCACAACCAATACTAAAATGCCAATAACTTCAGAACGTGCTAAACATACAGTGTGTAAACCGAATGATTCAAACATTTAAAGCCTCCTGTAGAAGCTGCTGCTGCTGCTGCTGATGCAAAAATGTGCTTAAAATAACATCCAACAAACACACTCACCATAGACAGAGCAGTAAGCTCTCATGAATTATTCAATGGCATCTTCTGCCCTCAGCGCCATCTTGACATCACCCTCTCGCTTCTTGCCACAAACCGGAAATGACGCACTCAGCGTCAGCTTCCCGCTAACCGGAAATGACGTCATCGGCGACATCTTGCCACTAAGCGAAAGTCACGGAATGAGCGCCAATTTTGCAATTAAACACAGTCCTGATCTATGTAAATGTTTATTCACGCTTTATCCATCCGAAAACTGTTGCAACCATTTTAAAACCAAGACAAACAATTTTGCAAACACTTTCAAACCAATACATTTTCTGAAAACATTTTTTTTAAAGCCAAGACAAACAATTTGGCAAACACATTAAAACCAATACATTTTCTGAAAACATTTTTTAAAAACCAAGACAAACAATTTGGCAAACGTTTTACAACCACATCGAGGGGACTAACCGTCTAGTAGATGTGCGATCAGTGTTATTCGTAGCTCAGCGAGCCGTGACCCTCTCGCTTCCTCCATCTCACAGAGACTGAGTGAGGCACGACACTTCTGGGTTTTACAGTCCCTCCCCCTTGCCGCCAGCAGAGAGAAAGGTGACATTTTTTAAAACATTAATAACTCTCTGATTTTTCATCGATGGGAAAAATCCTCTGGTCCAATCCGGTGGAGGTGGCCAAAAATGATGGCCGTAAGTGGCAGCGTTCTTTCAGAAATCACAAAACAAAAAGTCAGAAAGTAGTCAAGATCTTAGTTTTAGTAATGTAGATAAGGGGGAAAATGGTAACTAGAAAGTGAGAGTGGGACCTCTCAGGAATAAAAGCGGTCACCTCTGTGTGGAGCCACAGGAGATGGGCAAGGTCCAAGATGTCTATTTCTCCTCTGTATTTACCGAGGAGGAAGACAGTAGGATGGAGGAAATTGGAGCAGTCACTGGAAGTGGCATGAGAGAAGTCATGGTAACCATCGATGAAGTACTGAAGGCATTGTCGTGTTTGAAGATAGACAAATCTCCGGGGCCTGATCCAAGGACAACTGAAGAGGAAATTGCAGGAGCCCTGGTTGAAATGTATGCCGTCCTTAAATACAGGAAGGTTGCTTCTCAGAATGCAGGTCTGTGACTAGTGGTGTGCCACAGGGTTTGGTGCTGGGCCTGTTATTGTTTGTCATCTACATCAACGATTTGGATGAGAACCTACAGGGCAAGATTAGCAAGTTTGCTGATGATACAAAAGTTAGTGGTTTTGCAGATAGTGAAGATGGTTGTGAACGATTGCAGCAGGATCTGGATCGATTGGCCAGGTGAACGGAGTATAAAAGTTGGGAGGTCATGTTGCAGTTGTATAAGACATTGGTGAGATCACATTTGGAATGTTGTGTTCAGTTCTGGGCTCCCTGTTATAAGAAAGATATTGTCAAGCTTGAAAGGGCTCATAAAAGATTTACAAGGATGTTGCCAGGAATAGAGGGTATGAGCTATAGGGAGAGGTTGAGTAGGCTGGGTTTCTATTCCATGGAGCGCAGGAGGATGACAGGAGATCTTATAGAGGTATACAAAATCATGAGAGGAATAGATCGGGTAGATGCACAGAGTCTTATACCCGGAGTAGGGAAATTGATGACCACAGGATAATCGTTCATGGTGAAGGGGAAAAGATTTAATAGGAATCCAAGGGGTAACCTTTTCACACAGAGTGTGGTGAACAAGCTGCCTGTAGTTGAGGCTGGGACTATCCCATCGTTTAAGAAACAGTTGGACAGGTACATGGATAGGACAGGTTTGGAGGGATATGGACCAAGCACAGGTAAGTGGGACTAGTGTAGCTGGGACATTGTTGGCTGATGTGGGTGAGTTGGGTCGAAGGGCCTGTTTCCACACTCCGTGACTCTATAACTGTTAGTCAAGGGTCCAGCTAATCACACAGTCAGCATATTTCCTGCATTGGTTCTTATCGTGTGATTGGTTCTTATCGTCTGTAGAACAGACTTGTTATTGAGCCTCTTCCACACTCCTCATAATTACCCAGGAGAGAACAGACTTCATTCATCACCCACGACTACACTACAGGGACAAGAACACATTCACAGCCAACTATTAACCTGAAGGGATCGTATTCACTGTATTCGTGTACCCTGCATAGAAAATATTCCATTCGGAATCGATGATCTTAAAAACCTTTGAGAACATTGGGTAGTTGATTCTTCCCACAATTACCCCGTAGACAACAAAATACATTCACTATTCATGATTACCATTCACGAAGCATGATTATTCTGGTGAGAATAGAGAACATTCACTGTCATTAATTCACAACAGGGAAAAAAGCAAAATCTCTTCCCAATATTGCCTTGGTGAGAATGGAGCTCATTCATTAGCTCATGGAGAGAACCCAGTGCACACACTATCCATGATTATACTGGAGAAAAATTAACACACTCACTACCTGGTGAAAACAGGGTGCTTTCACCTCCAAAATGACCCTGGCATTCTCTACCTATAATTATCCCAGTAAGTATAGAGAACATTCACTTTCCATCATTACCTTGGGGACAATACAGCTCCACAGTTCCAAAGGTATACTGGTACATCTTCTTCTTCTTCTTTCGTGTGGCGTGCACAGAATAAAGTTGTTGGACAACTTGTTCTATTTGATCTTCCATTTGTGCACATCAAGTTGATTGCATTAGTTGAAACAGGGCGGACCACGTGAAGGTTGCAATCTTCCACCCCACTGGTACATTAATTGTCTATTTGAAGTTATCCCTTAGGTTGGGCTAATGGTAAAAAGGATGGAATTGATGGGCATATGTAAGCAAGAATGAGTTGCAGGGATGGAGTCTTACGGAATTGCTCCACTGGAAACTAACATGAATCTGATAGATCAAATGGCCAAAGATAGACACAAAATGCTGGGGGAACTCAGCGGGAAAGGCAGCACCTCTGGCGAGAAGGAACGGGTGACATTTTGGATCGAGACCCTTCTTCAGATTGGGGGTCAGGGGATCCCAGTTCGGATCAAATGGCCTCTTGGTCGCTCTGTGATAAGAAGATAAGATATTCATTAAAATATGGGGATGTGGCAAACTGTGAGGTAGAATGTAGAAGTTCATCACAGGGCAGAGAGGAAGGAATAGGTAAATTGGCTGAGTCAGACGAATAGAGGTGGGAGCAAACACAGAGGTCTGACTCACTGATTGCTGTTCTCCTTCCTAAATGACATGAATGTGTGCTGAAAGGGAATGAGATCAGCCAAATAAATTCTTAAAATTATCTGAGAAATATTTAAACACAATAAGTGTGCTGGATATTAATAAAAAACCTGTTTTGTTTCAACTTTGCAGGCAGAATGACGATTGGCAACTAATTTAAATCCTGTTTAAATGCCACAAGGAACATTTACTTGCAGCATGGAGAAGCACAACAAGGTAAACACATTACATTATTGTCTAACACAGATCTATGTAGCACGCCTAGAGTCAAAGTAACTGTTTATTGAATTCCCCTTTAGTTACTATGCTGTGGTGAGAAGAAGTCGACATGTTTATCTAAGCAGCCACTGAAATTAAACGACAAAGTTAAAAAAGTTCAAAAGTATTTGCAAGTATGATTTAATATTTAGCTAACAAAAGCACAACAAACAAAAATTATCACCACCTATTCTATGCTTTCTTAATAGTTCTCTTGCAATACACTTTGTTCGAGTGACTCAGATTTGTGTTTGAAGTTGGGATTCATTGTCAACTTACTGTTTGCTCAATTAGTTGTGTTTTTACTGTTTCAGGCCTGAATAAATACTTCAAAGTAGAACTGGTGCATGTCTAGAGGGAATCTGAAAAGCAGAGCAACATCAAGATAATATTGCTCATGCACAAATTTCTTTGATGCCTGCCCAAGGTAATATTTTCTGAGTTTCAAAGTTTACTTTTGGGATATATTTAGATTGCAGTTCATCAAAAGATAAAACAGGTAGGCGTTTTGGAGAAAAGGCTAACACTTATAGGCAGGTAGGAATTAGTGTCATCCCTCAAGCTCAAAATGTCAAGTGCTCTTCCACTGTCTAGTTTGCATTTGGCATCGTGGGGTTATTTTTTTGCAGCCGTGTTTCACTCAGCAAATAAATTCCCCTTGCTCTTGCTACCCTGGTCTGTAGGAAATGACCATATAGAGTCATAGTCTGATACAATGTGGAAACAGGCCCTTCGGCCGGCCCAGCTGCACAAGTCCCACCTGCCCGCGTTTGGTCCATATCCATCGAAACATAGCCTATCCATGTACCTGTCTAACTGTTTTATAAATGTTGGGATAATCCCTGTCTCAACTGCCTCCTCTGGCTGCTTGTTCCATACACCCACCACCCTTTGTATGAAAACATTACCCCTCAGGTTGCAATTAAATCTTTTCCACTTCACCTTCAACCTATGTCTTCTGGTTCCTCGATTCGTCAACTCTGGGCAAGAGACTCTGCGTATCCACCTGATCTATTCCTCTCATGATTTGATACACCTCCATAATATCACCCCTCATCCTCCTGCGCATAGAGTCCCAGCCTATTCAACCTCTCCCTACAGCTCAGGTACTGGCAACATCCATGTAAATCTCTGTACCCTTTCCAGCTTGACAACATCTTTCTATAACACGGTGCCCAGAACTGAACACAATACTCTAAATGCGGCCTCACCAACGTCTTATTCAACTGCAACATGACCTCTCAACTTCTATTTCAGGATCATCATTTGGAGATACACAGAGTCCGTTAGTAAAATGTTCAGAGGAGATATTGGGACATCAGCAATTATGACGTGCAGGAGCGAACACCTAGAAAAATACAGCCACCTTGTGTTTTACACAGTAGTTACGTGCTTGTAAAGCAGTGTGTAATTCAAAAACTCAAAAGTTAACCATATACGTAACTGTGCCGTCAGCAGTAGGTTTGAGCATTTTCTTCCAAAACTGCTCGCATGTAAATCAAGCTTTGGTATTGAAGGTTCAAGCACGTTATTTCAAAAACGCATAAATCAAACACGTATAAAACGCGAGGTGCCTGTACTTATAAGAACCTACCACTTGGAGGAGGAGACCTGGCAAGGGCTTAAGTAAGGTTGAGACCTACCACAGACTCAACATGCTGGGCAGCTATAGATTTTGCAGCTACAACTCGGAACATAAAATTTGACAATTTGCAACCAGCACACTGAGCATGATTTCTGATCTTCCCTGATCTCACACTTCATCTTAAGGAAGTGCCGTCGCCATGACCACGGGCTTTTAAGGCCAAGTTAAGACGCTACATCTTTAAGAACTTTAAACTTGAAGGATCGAAGATGGCATCGGAACATGGTGCCTCAGCGTAATCTACAATGCAAACGCCCTTGTACTTGGCAATGTTTGTGCTTACTTATAGAAAGAATTTACTCTAATTTCAGAAGTATTGTGCCATGTGAATTCTTAGGCTCTTGTACTATGGGCAAGAAATTGTTATTTTATGTTTTACTTTAAATTGGTAATGAAATCTTTCTTACCATTATTCTATCTTTTCCCGATAATTTAATCAAGTAATTTACTTTAATGTTTTAACCTTTGTCTGTTCATGTACTATAATTTCTACAATAATCTTAAAAGTTCTACATTATTTTAATAGGCTATATTTTCTGAATAGGCTTATTTGATAGGCAATTTAAGTGAGCAAGCATTATTTTTGCCTGTCCTCTGCCCAGTTAACACTCTGCAGGAATGTATAGATAGAAGCCTAAAATATTATTTTCAGGGAAAATGAAATTAAATATGTGTCAAGTATTGGATCAATACAAGTTTGCTACAAAGGTTAGCATCGGTTGTATAAAAAGCTCCCTTGAAAGGCTCAAGATATCATGAACAATTGAACAAAATTTGCATGATCAATGCCCGCAAATGTATTTATTTTCCATCTCAGACTCTGCCCTGAGAGATTCTTGAAGCAAAGCCCTTAGGGTTAAAATTATTCACTTCCAACAAACAAACCCATCTTCCTTTGTGTGTGGTGTGACAGCAGCCGGCAAAAGGTCTGCCCTTGGTTCCTATTAACTTCATTTCAGCAGGGCTCTTTGATGCCCCACTCAGTCAAAAGCCGCCTTAATTTCAAAGCCTGTCACTCTCGCATCATCTCTGGAATTCAACTTTTTTTTGTTCCTGTTGGGACTAAAGCTGTAAGGAGGAATAAGCCCAGTGCTTTAATAATTGCCACAGCAGGTTTCACATTTGCAACAAAGGCAATGAGTTGTACACACTGTTGGAGCTTATGTAGGTTGCAGAGGTTTGCGTGTCCATGCCCTGCCATTCATTGGTGCATCATATGCACTGAGAGTCTGAAGCACAACTGTAAACTTCATGGTAAAAGTAACAGTTGTCTGAATATTTAACGACGTGATGCTCGATAGGAAGTTCCAGGCCTAAATTCCGATCCCAGAAAATGCTTATCCAGGAATCTACTGAAAATTACGCCACAATTACGCCATGAGTGACTTCGTGAAGACCCCGCCAGCACACATCCGCGACATATCGTCACTCGCATTGCAACCGACTAGCTGCTCTACCATTGCTCTACCAGCAACTTTAAAAAGACCCTCCAGGTAAGTTTTACTAACCTTGAGTTGGTTTGGAGCTCTGTGTTTGTCTTCTATTACAGAGCACCCAGAGCTGATAATGGAAAAGACTCGAAGCAAGAAAAGGGCTGCTTCCAGGCACGCCATGGAGGGCTGCTTCCAGGTGCGCCACGGAGGGCCGTGGGACTTTGAAGAAAGTTCAGCGGCAAAATTCTCCAGAGCTGGCCGTTGAATATGCGGCAGCTCCCGTTCCGCTACAGTCCGGAAGACTACCGCGGACTGGCGGGAAGGCAGCGCGGAAGTCGGGTAGCCCCGTTCTATCGTCAGGCCCCGAATCTCCTCCGCTGCAGTCCGGAAGACTGAGGACTGGCGGTAGAACCGTGCGGGAGTTGGGTAGCCCCGTTGATACGGCAGGCCCCGACTCTCCACCGCTTCAGTCCGGCAGGCCGCGGACTGGCGGCAGATCCGTGCAGAAGTCATCTAGCCCCGTTGATACGGCTGGCACCGACTCTCCACTGTATCAGTCCGGAAGACCGCGGACTGGCGGCAGATCTGTGCAGAAGTCCCGTAGCCCCGTTTATACGGCAGGCACCGACTCTCCACCGCGACAGTCCGGAAGACTACCACGGACTGGCGGTCACAGCCCCGTTGACTCAGCCGAGTCCGGGGACGACGACCTGCCGTTCGCAGACAGCGACGGCGATCGCATAGCCCGCATGGAGCGGATGATGGAGCAACTGCTCCAGAGGGACCTACCCCAGCAGGAGCATGGGTCCCGTGGACCGCATCACAGGCCCACAACAGCACCCTATCCAGCACAGTCCAATATCTCTCCCTCCTCGGAGGGGAGTGCCAGAAGTCAGGGCCGGGCTGACTTTGAAGAGGGGTCGACAGAAGACCCAAAATTGCAGGGGATGCAAGAAGAGGAACTTCTGGAGATGGTGTCCAAATTTGCGCAGCCATTCCAGAAAGGACAACCACTTCAGCCGTGGTTAGCAGCAAGTATTAATTACTTGACTACGCACCAGCTACAGGAACAGGTAATAACCGAGACCACAGCCAGGTATTTGGCTCCGGAGAACTGCATGTCGCTGAATGTGCCCACTGTCAACACCCCTATTTGGGGGAACATAAGCCCTGGCATCAGGGCACAAGAGTTAAGAATGCAGAAAATTCTAAAACTGCTAACCGCAGGAATCACTGCATTTGCCAGGTCCATTGATGGCACAGACATGATGGAGGAGCAACAAGACGCATTAGCCCTGTTCTGCAACGCACAATATGAAATCAATTGTTTCAGGAAGATGACAATCCGTCCCACGCTCAACCCCAAATTTACGGGGTTGTGCAAAGCCAGCAACACACCATCGCCGAATTTGCTGTTTGGGGATGACCTGCCTAAACAGGTCAAGGACCTGGATGAGGAAGCCAAAGCAGTGGGCATGATTAAGCCACCTTCCACCAACAAGCCAACATCATACCGGCGGCAGCATCCCTATGCAACAACCAACAGGCCCTGCTTCCACCCAGACAGGATGACGGGTGCAAATCCAAAGGTCGTGCCATACACACAAAGGTCTTTTTTAGGCCAGGGCCCAGCGCGACCTGCATGGAAGATGCATCAACCCCACACCACAGCGCCTCCACCAAGAACCAAGGACGGAAGACCAAACACCACTGATAAGCATGGAGGTAAGTGGGTCTGGCTCCCTTGGGAAAACTGCATGTATAACTTCACAAGTGGGAGGTAGGTTGGCCTATTTGGGGATGCATGGAGCTCCATAACTTCTGACCTCTTTATATTACACCATATTCAGGGATATAAAATTGAATTTATCAACAAACTCCTCCCACCAGTTCAACATGTACCTAGCCAAAAATTTGTGCTTTCTCAAAAAGAGAAAGTGGAAGGACATGCAGAACTATTTAGATTATATGCTAAGGGAGTAATAGAGAACACAAAACATGAACCTCTTGAATTTGTATCAAACATCTTTACCAAAACCAAAAAAGATGGTGGATGTTGTATTATTAATGACTTAACCCAACTGAATATTTTTGTGCAATATACCTACTTCAAGATGGAAACATTTGAAACTGCCAAACAACTGATTTCCAGAGGGTACATCATGGCCTGCATTGACTTAAAAGATGCATACTATTCAGTACCCATACATAAAGATCACCGCAGATATTTGAAGTTTGTCTGGATGCAATTCACATGACTGTCACTTTACCAAATAACAAATGGCAGATTTAATAGAGGCATGTAATAGCCTTGCTTGCGCCAGCGAACTGACCATTCGACACGCTGCCAGGGCTACATTTGTGGCTACATTTCCAGCTGCACATTATGGACCATTACATTATCAAAATTTACAAAGAGCAAAATCTCAGCACTAAAGTCTCATGCTGGGCATTTTGACAGGCTTATGCACCTACCGGCCAAAGCAAAAAATGAGCTGCGATGGTGGATTAGCAACATTCGACATTGCTTTAATCCCATCGCAGTTACAAATCCTTCAGTCATGTTACAAACTGACGCCAGCGCTCACGGTTGGGGAGCTACCAACACCACCTCCAGAGGTGGCGGTAGATGGAATTTGCATGAATCTACATTACTTCAGTCACGAGGTATAAACTATTTAGAAATGCTTGGACCTACTGTACAAACATGCATCACCTGCATGTTCATCTACAAATAGACAACACCACAGTGGTAGCATATTTAAATAATAATAATGATAATAATAATAATAATAATATCTTGTGTAGTCAATATCTTGTGATGAACTGGCAAACACAATTTGGCACTGGTGCATTGAAAGAAACATTTGGATTTCAGCTCCATACCTTCTGGGTAAGCTAAATACAGTGGCGGACACCAGGTCACAGATATTCAATGACAACACCGAATGGATGTTGAACCTCCAGGTATTTACTGACATTATAGCTCAGTATGGAACACCAGATATCGACCTTTTTGCGTCCAGACTGAACCATCGGATACCAACATATGTCTCATGGGATCCAGACCACTGGCAACAGCTGTGTCCAATTAGCTGACAATTGATTGACCACCTGCACCTCACTAGCTTAATCCTTGGAGAACCTAGGCATTCCAGTCAGATGGGAGAAGGTGAGAAGAGAATGGAGAGAAAATTAGGTGCCTCCTTGTGTTCTCCCTGTCGCAGGTTTGAGGAAGGCTGATCCACTGGGACAAACCTTGGGCCACCAGTTCCACTGTGTTGTCAAGACTGGGCCGATGGGAGGATGCCCTTGACAGCCAGTGCCTCTATTGTTAAGACTGAGTGACCGGGGCAAGCCAGAGTCACCAGTGCCTCTCCCTGACCATGGACGATGAGGTCCCACACACTGAGGCAAAGACTGAGCTTCCAGATAATTCAGAGACTGCCAGAACTGTCTCAAGGCCCAAAGCTGAGCAGCCTGGATAAGCCTGAGACTGCCACTGCCTCCTCTCGAGGCAAGGGGAAACCGCAGGGAGAGGCCGGGGATCACCACGCATCCTCCTTCGAAACTAGGGCGGAGCTGCTGCGGCAAGCTCTAGATCACCAGTGCCACTGCATGATGAGGGACAATGCCCCACGCACTCTTGGAGCTTTTTTTGGGACTATAAATAAAACATATGTGAGTTCACCCTACAGCGAATATACATGTGATCGCTGCTGAACCTGGTGTCATCCACGATGCCACAAGGAAAAAGAAAGGAAGAGAAAGTAAGTAAATTGTCCGTTTCTATCCAAGTTGGACATGAACTTATGTGATTGCATTACCAGTAATAAGTTGAAAGGCAGATGGTTGAATTACTGTGATTCCCTGCAAGCCTATATAAACATTGGCAATGAAGTCATTGCTGTGTGGTCATTCACTTTCTCATAGTGATTTCGGATACTTGGGTCTTGATTCAGGAATTATGGTAGTTATCTTATTATATAACATAATTATGATCCTCTACAGAAATATCTAGACCTCTGGTAGCTTCTATTTGTCTGATTGTGATTGTTGACATATTGCCCATCAGGTGATAAATCATGGATTACTCCACAACCATGCTAATGAACCTGGCCACCACATCCACGATGGTGTCCAAGCTTTGTACAAGGTCTGTGCAAGCTTGGAGCTATATTCTTCTTGATTGGTACGGGTGTCAGAGGTTATGGTGAGAAGGCAGGAGAATGGGGTTATGAGGGAACGATAGATCAGCCATGATTGAATGGCGGAGTAGACTTTATGGGCCGAATGGCCTAATTTTGCTCCGATTACTTATGATCTTCCACACTCCATGACATTGCACAATAGTCAGATTTTCCCAGCCATCAAGCTTTTCATCGTATATTTCTATCTTCTGCAGGCTGAATAGTTAGAATTCTTATCCAAATCCTCTGCAGCAGAACTTAAGTGTGAAACCTTATTTTCTTGTTTATTATATTGTACTATTTACTGAGTACTATGTTTACATATTCTGTTGTGCTGCAGCAAGTAAGAATTTCATTGTTCTATCTGGAACATATAACAATAAAATACTCTTGATTCTCGAACCCTCGGGAGAATGAGTAAATGGGCAGCCCTTTGGGCAAAAAGTTGTAGCGTCTTTCTGGTCTTTCAACATGTTGAAAATTTTTCGGCGACATTGGGTTTAGTGCCAATGAGCGTAGCTTGACTTCTCCTGGCACCGGTGCTGTCGTAGGTTGTTGCCAGGATGACATAGATTGGCGCCGTTTTTTTGGCGATCTGCTGCGACCATGACAGTCGCCGGCAGTTGCCTAAAAAATCGCCAAGTGGGACAGCCCATTACTCCCTCCCTGGCTGGGGGTTCCTCATGCTCGTAAAGTCAATGCATCCAAACCCCACCTCTGATACAATCTGTAAACTATGTGCTGCATCAGTAATGGAGCTGGAGGTTGCATGTATGAAATCAAGTGTTAGTGGGCATTGTGTTAGAAGTGAATTAATATGCTGGGATAAAATAAACATGTTCAGGTTTACTCCAAGTGCAGATTCTAAAATGGCAGGCATTGGGGGATGAGGATTGTGGTATGAGGGGAAGGTGGGATGCATGCAGGGGGAGTAGTATGAGGATGCAATCATCTCAGTGGTTTCAGCTGCTGGTCACTGACTAATGTCTGCTTCATAAGGATCAGGTAATACAGTCAGACCAGTCTGTTGCTAGTCAACAATTATATGCATATCAATGCATTACTTTGCACTTATTCACTATAATCCTTACATCATTCTGCTATTTTGAATTTGTCATTGTATCTATCGTTACCATACATACTGCTGCTGCTGGTTAGTTGTTGTTACGTGTGGTAACATGCCACTTTGTTCATCAATAACAAGGGAAGTGTGTCATAGAATCAAACAGATTCAGAATAGTTATTGTCATATACACCAGGGTGCAAAGAAATTCCTTGATCGCATAAAGAGTACATACTGTGGTAGATATGACATCAATAAATACAGCGACAAATTCAAAATATCAGAATGGTGCCAAGATTGTAGTGAATAAATGCAAAGCAATGATTTGATATGCCTGTCGTAGTTCAATAGCTGGCTACAATAAAAATTGTGTGTAAGAAGTGGTACTGGGAATGTTGTGAAACATCCGATTGTTAAGTGCATATCTGGTTTGATAGAGATCTGGTCAGTGACTGATAGTGAATGCTGCATTAAGCAATGCCCAATTCTCTTTTCGCAATTAGTGGGATCTGTCGTTTGAAAATACATTTAATTATCCTGTTCATGATTGTGAGGTGATAAAACCTCCTGCAAGAGGTCATTGTGAGTTGAGTCCTGTCATTGATTGCAACAGCTATACCCCAGTGTACCTTTTAACCCTCCCCCCCCCCCCCCCTTGCGAGTGGACAGAGACCCTGGCCCGCAGCCGCCTCGACGCATTACGCACCGCCTCGACGTCGTGCCTCCGTGCCCCTCTCTGTGTGTCCCTCTCTGTCCTTGCGAACTTACCTTGCGAACTTCGCGCCACTCACCCGACCCGCACTACCGGTTTGGTCGCTCTCACCGCATGCAGGCGCATGCTGGTGGGACCGGTCCTTAAACCTCTTGGTGAGATTGTAGACCAATAAACAGCACTGTTAGCCATGGTGCATGCAACAGTCCCTAAAATGTATTGTGAATTCTGCTCTCAAAATTCAATGCTTTTGATTTTCTGCAATCATTTGCTTTGTGCTTATCCATTAACCAGGAGATGGCGTCATTTGCATGGGTAAAATTTCAAATGCCCACACTGAATAGGCTTTGAAGGACCGTACTCCAGTTGAAATCAGTTTTTACCTGGTAACACAGCAATGATTCAGCTTGGCACTCTCAACAAGTTGATAGATGTGTAAACGCAAAAGCAAAGGCCAACCTTCAAATATTGATTTAGTTCAAGGCATGTTAGACCTAATTAAGCAGTATCTTTCAATGTGTCAGCTCGTATTACTGTCTAAAGTACCTTATCACATTTGTAAATACGCAGTGTGGAAAATACATAATGATGTTTGAGTGCACACTTAAATCACAGTAATAATGACTTGGATATAAACTATCACGAGGGTTGGAAGCGCCAGGAGCAATAATACAGACTGTGGCTGTTTTCTCTCATAAAGGGAAGGCACAAGGTCCGTTACGATTCTGAGGGATTGGTGTGGCGGACATGGAAAAGCTGTCCCTCCTGTGAGGGAGATCAAGCTGAGGGGCCAAGAATGTAAGGAGGTCATACATTCCTTACATACATTCCTATTAAGAGAAACGTCTTTATTGACTGGTTAAACCCCTGTCTCACGGTGCGAGTTGGCCCACGAGTGACCCCGAGTTTTCACTCGTGGTGATCACGTACAGCCAACGTAGCGGGAACGTCAGAACTCGCGCGATCAACTTGTCCACTCGTGGCGCTAACGGCAGGTACCTGTGAAACTTGTGAACTCGTGAAAAAAGTCAAACATGTTTGACTTTTTCCACGAGTCAAATTTCGTGGTCAAGTTTAAAATTGAAACATTTAAACTCGTTGTAATATCGTAGTGGCCCGTGCGTTAACTTTAGTGATCCGTGCGTCTACCGTGGGAACTCTTTAATAGACACAAAATGCTGGAGTAACTCAGCGGACCAGGCAGCATCTCTGGAGAGAAGGAATGGAGTCGAGACCCTTCTTCAGACTTACCCAAAACGCCACCCATTCCTTCTCTCCAGAGATGCTGCCAGTCCCGCCGAGTTACTCCAGCATTTTGTGTCTATCTATACGTTAGTTTCGGATATGATCAAGTGTAAGAAACGCAAACCAGACTACCTTCACATTAGAGAATCCTAATGTTCCTAATTTGGCCGAGGCACTTCACTGTCCGTGTGTAGGAAGGAACTGCAGACGCTGGTTTACACCGACGATAGACACAAACATGCTGGAGTAACTCAGCGGGACAGGCATCGCCACTGGAGAGAAGGAATGGGTGATGTTTCGGGTCGGGACCCTTCTTCAGACTCCCCGCTCATTCTTCCCTCGTCGATGCGAACTTGTGGGGGTGCGAGGAATCGGGCGTCGCTGGGTAAGGGGAAGAGAGGTTTTACTGCTGAATTATGCGCAACAGAAGCATGAAGTGGGGGTAAGGTCCGTTTAAACTATCTTGTCGTCCCCCCCCCCCGCAATGTTGGGAGAGAAAGGGGAGAGAGTTGTGCAAACAAACCACGGGAGACTGCATCTTTGGAGGGAAATCATAAAATGTATAGGGATGTTTCGGGCCGGGACCCTAAAGGTTGACTACCCGTTTCGCAGATGCAATTCCTAGCCCCCCTCTCATTCCTCCCCACCCATAGTCCTTGCCTTCTCCCAATTCCACCATCCCTCTCCCCTTTCCCCCCCCCCCCCCCAAACCTGTCCTCGCCTGAACTGCTGAAGATAACCGAGTGCTTTAAATGCGAATCCCGGACTGCAGCAACAACACACGCCCTAAGCGGGAGAGGAACTTGGTAACTCAAGAGCAAACGGGAGGGGAACTTGGTAACTCTGGAGACGAACTTGGAACATCGCAGAAAGTACAAGTAAATGGCAAACTCACCATACCCGTGGGAACTCGCCTCAAACACTTGAACATCAACTTGGAATATCGTACACAACCACGAGTCTGTCACTCTGTGTCACTCGTGGGTCAATTCGCACCGTGAGACAGGGCCTTTAGAACATGGAACTCAATCTCTCCAAGAGTGGTTGAGGCAAACAGCACTCGCGCTCTTAAAGCAAGTTAGATAAATACATGAAGGAAAAGGAATAGAAGGGCATGCTGATCCGATTGGATGGAGAGAGGTGGGAGGAAGCACAAGTGGAAATAAACATCAGCATAGAGTCTATGTGCTGTATATGCCATGTAAATACAACTAACGGTAAAAATAAGATGACATGACTGCCTGGAGCTTGGATTTTGCCGCCATTTGGTGCACAGTGTAATAAAGATCATTTGGACTCTGCAAAAAAGAATAGGCACACCCATGTTAGTGCGCTTATCTTCCCAGTTGATTCACCGCAAGTGGATTTTCCGCAAGCACTTGTGCTGGAAGGATTGCGAGCTCTGAGTTGTCTGCTGTAGGTCCAAACCTCGGCTCCATTTAGTAGAGTGGGAAGAATAGCGTAGGAAGTAGCTTGACCCTCATGTGAAGGTTACCTTCTTCAATGACTATTCTATTTCAAACCTGGCAACAGCCCTGCTTACAGACAGAGGCACACACACACATGCACAGACGGAGACACACGCACATGCACAGAGGCGTCCACACACGCACAGACAGAGGCACGTGCACATGCACATGCAGACAAGAGCCACACACTCATGCAGACAAGAGCCACACACTCACGCACAGAGAGAGACGCACAGACAGAGGCGCACACACACGCACAGACAGAGGTACACACACGCACAAACAGAGGTACACATGCACAGATAGGCACAAACGCAAAGACAGAAGCACACACGCACATACAGAGGTTGACATGCACTGACAGGCACACACGAACAGACAGAGGCACACAGACAGACAGACAGACAGACAGACAGACAGAAAGCATCACGATCAGGATGTTCAAGTCTTCCCCATCGCTCAAACAAAGCACTCTGGAATTGAAGGGATCACAAAGTTTGAGTTGCATTACTGAAGTGGGTCTGCTGTATTCCTGATTAAATATAAGTGTTTCAGTCATGTTCCAGAAGATAAGAAACAGAGAAAATAGAGGGAACGCCTGACAGGCTGCAGACATAAGCTGTCAAGGTACCAATTACATTAAACATTCAGTTAGACACAGATATGAAAAGCAAAGGAATCAAAACTGAAAAAATCATTAAAAATATCCATTTCATTCACATTAAAAGGTCAGTCATCCAAATTTTTTTGAATTCTACATTGATTCCAAAGGCATATAATGTCACTGATGGTAAATTAGATGCTTTATATTGGGTGCTGTTGAAACAGTGTAGGAAGTCAAAGACAAAAATGGCTGTGCGAGTGAATCGAAGTTACAGGCAACTAAAATGCTCAGGCTCACCCTTGCCAAGTGAAGGAAGGTATTTGCAATCAATTAATCAATCAGTTTTATTCATCACACACACACACACACACACAGATTGATTTGATTTGATTTGATTTTATTACTTGTCATTCGAACCTCAGAAAGGCTCAAACGAAACTCCGTTACTACAAGCCATACACAATTCATAAAAAAAAATACACAGACAATTCAATTCACACAAACATCCATCACAGTGAATCTCCTCCTCACTGTGATGGAAGGCAAAGTCTTCTCTCTCCCCCGCACCATTTCTCTCCCGAGGTCGAAGCTGCAGGCGGGCGGTGTTAAGTCCCACGGCCATTGAAGCCGCGCCAGGCGATGTACCGCTCCGGGTCGCTCCAACCCCGCGACACAGGCTGGAGAAGCTGTGTTGCGGGAGCTCCGGAGAGCGGTCTCCCACCCGGACCCGTGAGCTCCCGATAGTCCACTGGTCTGCAGCTGCAGCTGGAGCTGGAGCTCCGGGGTCGAGCCGCAGCAGCGAGCCACCACCACTCCCCACCCTCCGAGGCCAGCCAGCCCCATGACGATGAGTCCGCAGTTCTGCAGGCTCCGTGACTGGTGCACCCAGGTCGTCCCGGTCGGAGGCCGCTCCACGGTGCTAGGCCCCAACGACAACGGAGACCCAACAGGGAAAAGGTCAGGTCTCCCGTGCGGGGAAGAGATTTAAAAGTTTCCCCCTCTTCCCCCCCCCCCCACCCTCCACACATACACAGTTACAAACAATACAAAAAAAACACGAACAACTACATTTAACTAGACAAAAAATAAAAAAAAGACAGACAGGCTGTAGGGACCGCTGCAACGTGAGTTGCGCCCGCCCAGAGGAAAGAGACAAAACCTTGGGAGAGGAGGGAGATAAAGAGATAGAGATAAATGAATTTTCCAGCAGCGGTACAATTTTTAAAAAAAGCACACAATAAGATTTAACGCAAACATCCACCGCAATATTCTTCACTGTGGTGGAAGGCACAAAGTACAGTCAGTCCTACTCCATTGTTCACCCGTGGTCGGGTCCATAAACCTGCGCAGTTGCTGCTTCGGGCCATAGAATGTACAGGCCTTCTGTCGAACACACTCCACAGCTTGGAGGTCCCATATCAGCGCTTTACTACCGGAGACCACGGCTTCAAGATGTTGTAGGCCGCTGGCTGGCAGTCGGAGCTCTTCCCTGGCTGTCCCCGGTGAGGGAACCCAGGCTCCGGATGGTAAGGTGATAATTCATTAGATGTTTGGCTTCTCCAATGTAGAGCAAACCACGTTGTGAGCACTGAATATGAGACAACAAATGGGAAGAAGTGCCACTGAACTATTACCTCACTTGAAAAGAATGTTTGGAAGGTTCAATGTGAAAGAGGTAGGAGAGCCTGAGTTGCAAAGCATGTAATTGCATTGGAAAGTGCTGTGAAATGGGGAGTGATTAATGGGGATGGAAGGGCCAGCCAACTTTTCTGTGGCATGGTAACTCAACCGATGAAAATTCTTTCTCAATTAGGAGTTTTGTTCCACTACCAAGATATATGCAAATTTGATTAATGTAATCTTGTTAGTTTGATTATCGCTTCATTACTTGCTACAATAATAACTCGGTTTGCGTAACATGGTACCATAGGGGAAAAAAAATAATTGTTGCCAGTGGACCATTTGGCAATGTATTTTTCAGTGTAGTGCAGCTGAATTCCAGTATTCTTAGGTGTAATGCACTGAAGTGAGGTAATTCTGGGGAAATTATACAGTTCATAAAATTTGACCTGGTGTGTCCTGGCACATCATGTATTTGCACATGTATGATAATTGGTTTATAAAATGTACGCAGAATGATGTCACCTGCAGTCTACATTATTTTGGAGAGTCTGCAGCTGAAATTGCATCTTGATTTCCTGCTTTAGAAAGAACATCATCCTGTTCATTGCACTGTTACTGCTTTGGGACATAATGTTGCAATTCGTGTGCGGACGCGGCGCCGACAGACAAGAAGCCAAAGCCAAAGAACCGAATAGAAACGAGGCCGAAACGCGAATGAACCGAAAGAGTCCGAAGACGAAACGCCTACTAACCGAAAGGATGGGACACCTAAATGCAAACTAACCGAAAGCGCAGGACGCCTAAACGCCTACGAATCGAAAGGCTGCGTCACCTAAAAGCAAACTTACCGAATGGCTGCTCAGTCAATAAGCCACCTACCCGAAAGGCCCAGCGCCTACAGGCCAAAGGTCCGACTGCCGCTCAACAGAAAAGTCCAATAACGGACTTGACGTTGCCGAGGGGCAGGACTTGTCAGCAATTGGTCCAGACCCCTGCGTCCATCACATCACTGTGAAGGCATGAACATTGTCCCAAACCTCCGCTCCACCCGACCCGCAGCCCGCATATGGTGGCCGTGGGAGAGTGGGGGCTGTCCCGAGCGATGCCCACCTTCGGTCACTTACAACTCGGTGCTTGGGTTCAGATTGCCCAGTCACCAATGGCTTGTGTGGGAAAATGACACCCACGCTCCCGTCTCCCCCTTCTCTCTCCCCCCCTCTCTCTCCTCCTCCCTAGCCTCTTCTCTCTCCTCCTCCTCTCTCTCCCCTCTTCCCTCTCCCCTTCTCTCTTCACACCCCCCACTCTCTCTCCCTTCTTTCCCTCCCTCTCCTCCGTCTCCACCCACGGTAGCGTTCCACAGTGACTGACCACGATACACCGCCATCGGACCCCAACCTCCACACCAGAGTGACCCCCCTCCGACCCCCGGTCTTTGACACCCACATTATTTATTACCGTCTCCGCGTTTGCAGAACGCACCCAAGCTCACATGCACAAAACAGGCAGCATCTCTGGAGAGAAGGAATGGGTGACGTTTTGTGCCGAGACCATTCTTCAGAGTGCGTCTGAAGGGTCCTGACCCGAAACGCCACCCATTCCTTCTCTCCAGAGATGCTGCCTCTTCAGCTGAGTTACTCCAGCATTTTGTGTCTATCTTTGGTGTAACAGTTGTGTCATTTCATCGGCTTCGTTTATTGCGCGCCCAGGAGAGAAGCTGGACATGCCGCTTGCATCTATTCAAACAAGTGCACTCAAATTGAAATCCCACATTAACCATGTTCCTGAATGTAAGAAGGATTTATACATGTAATACATGATATACATTTATACATGGTTAATTAACTGGTGTATATCAGTTGTCTCCATGGCCGGGGTGAATCGCCCTGGTGTGGGTGTCAAAGACCAGGGGTCGGAGGGGGGGGGGTCACCCTGGTGTGGAGGTTGGGGTCCGATGGCGGTGCATTGCGAACAGTGACTGTGGGACGCTCCCGCCGGTGGAAACAGAGGAGAGAGAGAAGGGAAGAGAGGGAAGGGAGAGAGAGCGTGGGACGGGGGGGGGGGGGGGGGGAAGAGAGAAGGCGAAGAGAGAGAGAGAGAAGGAGAGAGAGAGAAGAGGGGAGAGAGAAAAGGCTAGAAAGAGGAGGAGAGAGAAGGGAGAGGGGGGGGGAAGGAAGAAGGGGGAGACAGGAGCGTGGGGGTCATTTTCCCACACAAGCCATAGGTGAGTGGGCAATCTGAACCCAAGCACCAAGTTGAAAGCGGCCGAAGGTGTGCATCGCTCGGGACAGCCCCCACTCTCCCACGCCCACCCTCCTCGGGCTGTGGGTCGGGTGGGCGGAGGTTTGGGACAATGTTCATGCCTTCACGGTGATGAGATGGACGTGGGGATCTGGACCAATTGCTGACAAGTCCCGCCCCCCCGGCCAAAAGTCCGTTATTGGACTTTTCTATTTAGCGGCAGTCGGTCCTTTGGCCTGTAGGCGCCGCCGCATTTCGGGTAGGTGGCGTATCGACAGAGCGGTCATTCGGTAAGTTTGCTTTTAGGCGACGCAGCCTTTCGGTTCGTAGGCGTTTAGGCGTCCTGCCTTTTCGGTTAGTTTGCATTTAGACGTCCCATCCTTTCGGTTAGTAGGCGTTTCGTCTTTGGACTCTTTCGATTCATTCGCGTTTCGGCCTCGTTTCTATTAGGTTCTTTGGCTTCAGTTTCTTTGCTTCGGCCTCTTGTCTGTCGGCGCCGCGTCCGGGTACCGTTGCAATTGTACCAGGCATTGGTGAGGCTACATGTGGAGTAAGGTGTTCAGTTTTTGTCACCACACGATGCTGAGAGAAAGATGCCATGAAGCTCGATAAAATTCAGAGAATATTTATGAGGATGTTCTAGAGTCACACAGCACAGGAACAGACCCCACAGCTCAACTCATCCACGTTGACCAAGTTGCCCATCTAAACTAGACCCATTTGGCCTATATCCCTCTAAACCTTTCCAATCCATGTACCTGTCCAAATGTATTTTTTATGCTTTTATAGTACCTGCCTCAACTACTTCCTCTGGCAGTTCATTCCATATACCCACCATATTATAAGTGAAAAAGTTACCTCTCAGGTCTGTATTAAATCTTGGCCCTCTTACCTTAATCATATATCCTCATGTTTTGGATTCCTCTACCCTGGATAAGCTACTCTGTGAATTCACCCCATCTATTCCCCTTATGATTTTATACACCTTTATAAGATCACCCCTTAGCTCCAAAAAATAAAGTCCAACGTTGCCCACATTTTCCCTCCCCTGGAATCCGTGGAGTGACAATATCCAAGCCTGGGCTGAATGAAACTTATCTTATTTGAAACTAGGTCACTGAGACTGGTATAATCCAGTTTCAACCAGGTTTCAGTGAAATCCCTGACCAAGGTTCTAAAGACCTTACCTAGTGCTATCTGCTTTAGCCCATTGTCCACTTTAACCCATTGTGTAATAATATTGTTTAATAGGCACTCACATAGGCCCCAGTTATGCCTGCCTTTTCTGGTCTGAACAGGGTCTCGGCCCAAAACATCACCCATTCCTTCTATCCAAAGATGCTGCCTGTCTTGCTGAGTCACTCCATCATGTTGTATCTATCATCGGCTTATTACTCCTATCTACGCTCTAGCTGATATAGCCATCTTTACAACCATCCAAGGACCACCAGGAGCCTAGAGGAGAATACAATTTGCCCAACATCATCCAGCAGAAGAAAGGGGCTGACAAGGAAGAGGAGAACAAGGTAGAACATATCAGGGCAGAGGTACGTTGTCCAAAGACAATGAGGGGGTTCTCTCTCGACACACAGAGGAGACCGTTGTCGCTCTTTCACATCTGCAGACTTTCTTTTGTCAATTGGCTAATTCATCGTCGATATCTTTAAACCAAGATTTACTTCTACAGTAGGAAAGATGGACATTGTTCTCTCAGTAAAGAAGTTGTATTGGAAACACTGTAATCTGTGAGGAGAAACCATGAACTGATGTCAGCAAATAAAATGATATAGCTAATGTCAAGAAAGCCTAAGCCAATATAATTAAATACATGATGATAGTTGAACACTGAAGACAACATTGAATTTGAAGACTAGAATACATCTGTTTGCTTTGTTGTTTACTTCTCCTAGCTAACAATGATCTATTCTACATTTTCCTTAATCTCCATCCCCTTTGTCTCATTTTCACACCTTACAGCTCCTTATTTCTGTATCTCCCTCTCTCCTGACTCAGTCTGAAAAAGGGTCTCGACCCGAAACATCACCCATTCCATCTATCCAGAGATGCTGCTTGTCTCGCTGAGTTACTCCAGCATTTTGTGCTTATCTTGTGTTTAAACCAGCATCTGCAGTTCCTTCCTACACATTGAATTTCTTTTGTGCTTTTGATAGGGTATGCTTTCCATGTTGCTTCAGTATGGATGTTCTTTGCCTTAATGGAATCAGGATCAATTATAGCTCCTCAGAATTCCAATAGCCTCTAATCACGTCAGAGTAGAGGTTCATACTAAAGCTATAAGGTAAAGGAGAAAACCACTCTTCAGCATTTTTGCCTGGATCATCACACTAAAATTCAACACAATTTAAATTTCTTCTCACCATGTTCTCTTCTATCAAAACTCTGATTTGTTCAGTTTCTCACGCATGGCAAAGTTCCTTCCTGGGATACATGTAAATTGAATATATCAGCTCTGAAACAAATGGGATACTAAAATTTGAAACGTTATTAATCAACATTATAAACATATGAAGTAACAAAAATTAAATTGTTTTTTATATATAATAAAAATATAATATATACAGTGCCCTCCATAATGTTTGGGACAAAGATATGTGATTTTTTTTTCTATTACAAATCTCAAATTGTGGAGAGGCAAATAACAGAAGCAAATAAATAAGTGATGGGTCTGTACATTCTCCCCGTGATCTGCATGGGTTTTCTCTGAGAACTTCGAAAATCCCTTGCAGATCATGGGGAGAATGTACAAACAGCACCCATAATCAGGATCGAACCCGGGTGTCCGGCGCTGCATTCGCTGGAAGGCAGCAACTCAACTCTACTGCTGCGCCACCGTGACTGGCTTTCTTCTAAAACTTGCATGTGCATTTGTGAAGATATTAGAGATTGGAAAGGAGTGCAGTTGATGAAGGACATTAATGATTTTCTATTGACAAAGTTTAGTTAAGCTCATACAGGAAGTTGTCAGGTTACAACATGGTTCAATTTCTCAAAACTATTCATCAGCCAAACTGTTCATATGTCAGAAATGAACAAAAACAGTTAAAACGAGAGGATAACAGAAATAGCGGTAATGGGGAGAGAGCTGGCATGAGACGAGTAGTTTCCAACTGGCCTTGCTGACCCAGTGAGTGAGCGAGTGTGTCTGCCATGTGCTCACAGCTCCATTCGATTTGACCCAGCCCCAAATGTTGCGGCTTGGGGAAAGGAGATGGGGTGGGGAGAAAGTGTACAGAAATATCCCATTCACATCTGTCAAAGGATACCTGAAACCTTGCGGTAATCAATAAATCTATCCCCACCCATCCCGTTGGTCTTCCAAACGCTCGCTTGTATGTACATGGTGTCCATAAGTTAGGCATTCATAACCTGGGCCTTGTAAAATTGATTTTTCATGGTATTTTCCTTACAACCCCTTACATTGAATCGCAATTGTAGAAGGTCTCTCTGCCTGAGAGTACATATTAGATCCTGATTAGAGTGCTAGAAACTAATCTCTTCAATTTCTTAATTTCTATTATTTGGTGAAATCAAAAGATTTTCATGCTTGATTAGACTGGAGTCTGGGATGTCAGCTGGGTAATATTTAGGATGCTTATGGGCACAATGAAGAAATACTCACTGTGCCTTGTTTACATTTAGTGAAATAAATGGCAGAGCTCCAGACCATTCCTTAGGGATGACAACACAATTAATATAGTTTATTTTGATTCCAAATGTATTAATTTGACCTCCCATCTACTCAACTACTATCTAAACTATTTGCCTGCCATCAAAGACTGAATGCTTTCTTTGATTTCCACAATCCATCTAAGCTTTACAAAAGATTAAATACTTTCAGCTCTACTTACAATTATTATTTTCCACTTTGAGCATTTCAATCACAATGTAATATCAGCAAGTGTTGAATGATATATTCACTGGACAGCTTCACGCTGATGAATAGAACTGTAGGGATTAAGAAAATTCCATAATGCATCTATTCTAAGCAGTTATATTTTGTGTTGAGGTTGGAAATCAGCCGTACTACAATCTTTATATACTGTACATTATGTATAATGTCGATCAAGACTTTAATTATTTTGCTGTCATTTGTGACATGTTATTCCTTAATTATCTATTGTGTTCTTGAAACAAATCATTTAAAAAAATTGCTCCAATTTATAATCTCAATACAGTATTATCATTGCATCTTCTTTCTACACTTTTTGTAGACTTTGTATACCTCTGCTCATTTTGCCACAACACAATGTTCAAATATCTTAACACTTTCTGTTATAATGCTGATACTTGGTTAGTGTTTTGATAACAGTTCAGATCAATCTCACATTTTTTTTAAATGGCAGAAAGAATGGAGTCAATAAAATCATGACTTTTTCTGCAATAAAATGAAAGAAGGGTAAATTTATCTTTTTCAAATTAGATGAGGAAGCAAAGCTATTTTCCTTAACATTACTGATCTATAGGTATGATGAGTTACCCAGTGGAGTTAGCTGATGTTGCCCCATTTCAATTCTAAAGTACAAATTGAATACAAATTAGTTCCTTACCAAAGTTCTCATTGACTGAAAAAATATGCAAAACAGGCCCTTCGGTCCACAGAGCCCACACTGACCATCGATCACTCATTCAAACAAGTTCTGTACTTTCCCACTTTCACATCAACTCACTTCTGACAATTTACAGAGGTTAATTAACCTATAAACCCACATCTTTGGGATGTGGGAGGAAACCGGATCACCCGGAGGAAACCCACATGGTCTTGGGGAGAATGTGCAAACTCAGCAGAAACAATACTCAAGGTCAGAATCGTGCCAAGGTATCTGATGCTGTGAGACAGCAGCTCCACCAGCTCTGCTGCCCTAATATTTTGGAACTGTACACTTTTATTTTATGATATCTTCAGGAGCACATAGACAGCCTAATGTCAAAGCTGGATATTTGGACCTCACGATGTTAAAGAACAATCAGCTCATCTTAAACATATACAATTTTTAGATAGGAAACATTGATGTACAATGAAGATGTTCAAATTACACCGAGCATTGTACAAGATAACATAAATAAAGCCCTGCAAGGATGAGAGAGTGTGGACGTACAGTTTTACAGGCTTTTCTTGAAGTATCTATTGCGAATATTGTTGGGTAAAAGCAAATTTTGGGGTCTGTCTCACAGAGGTCAGAGTCACCATTCCGAGTGAAACGGGGATGATTGAAAGTTACAAAATATACATTAGACGACTCTCGGTCCAAAGCTTGTAAAGGAAATGCAGAGTCTCAAATTAGAGAAAAGCTCATGGATTTCAGCCTTGCATGGACGAACAGGTAGGGCCTGATACACAGGATGAAGGTCTAATGCTGTAAAAAAAATCCACTAGAGTATTTATCAAAAATGTGCAGCACAGGAATGAGGTCTTTCCTGCTTAAAAGTCCACAGGTGCCCAAAGGAAATAAATCCACAGTTCTCTTTTTCAAAACAAACCCTAGCCAGAGCATTCCATCATGTGTTGTGCTGACTCTCACTCTGTCCCTTTCCAGTTACTCCCCCACCTTCTCATCTCTCCTTGAATAGTATATATGGAGGAGCTGCTGATGTTCACAAAACTGGATTTGATATTCACTTTGCCGGGGGGGGGGGGGCAGCCTGTGGAACTCCAGAAGTTGACTGCCGCTCTCTGATCTCAGCAGAAAGTCATTAGGCGTTTGTTTCCACCAATTTATGATTATTGCAGCAGGCTGGTGCTGTGCAATTCCCACTCCAGCACAATGCTTGTCATGCAGAAGGCTATACAGCACATTAATCACTGAAAACTCAGAGGACTGTTGCAGAATGACTGATGTCAAAAAAGTCATCCATTTAATATGACATTTCTGAACTGATACAGCAGAGATAATCTCAACTGCAGCTGTGGGAACTGAGCATAGAATTGAAATCAGAAGTTGGCTTTTCAATTTTAATTTTAATCATGTTAAGTTATATCTTATACAGTCTTTAAAATATATAACAATCACATTCTATTTGAATTTTCAACAGAAATTCTAATTATTATTAATGCAAACCCTTCATGTGCCTTGAAGCTTCTTTACTTCTGAGAGCACTACATTATTACTGAGTAAAGGAAAGCTTTCCAGAGCATAACACCCAAATATTTCAAAGAATCCACTCCTATCATAACAACCTATTGACAAAATATCTATCTTTGTCACCATCTATCTCGTTTTATTTCCTGGTCAGTTAATTTTTCAACTTGCTTCCTCTGCGAGCGATAGTTGGCAGGATAACACTGCCTCAGTGAGGCTGTTGTCCCAATAAATTTAGTTTCCAGTCAATTTTCTCTTGCAGCACCAAGGACTAAGGTTCATGCTTAAGTTTTCCTCAGAGGATTGGGGATGAACCCCAAAGAAGGATGATCACTGTTACTATTGTAGAGCAATGGATGTCCAAAATGTCAAATTATTTAATCAGATTGCAAGCTCAGATATGCTATTGGTCAATGCCTTTGCATACCACAATTGATTGATTGAAAGTTACCGGATAGAAACTGGCCCTTCAGCCTTCAAGTCCATTGATCACCCATTCCTATTAATTATATGTTATCCCACATTTTTATTCACTCCCTACAAGCTAGGGTCTATTTACAGAGACTAATTAACCTACAAACTCACACGTCTTTGGGCTGTGGGAGGAAAATGGAGTGGCTGGAAGAAACCCACATGGTCACAGGGGGAATGGGCAAACTCCACACTGATTGCACCTGAGGTCAGGATTGAAGCCAGATCTCTGGTATTGTGAGGCAACAGCTCTAACATCTGTGCCACTGTGATGCCTTGAACGATCCTTAGCAAGTCTTCAGAGTCCGTTTCAATTATTATTATCAAGGAATATAAATATGTGTAATTGATATAGTTATACTGTAGCTACTGATGTCATCATTGCTCCTCCTGCGCCTTGCTGTTGATAATACATTGAGATTGTTTTCCTAATCTTCTGCTAAAGGCAGAGAAATTGCCAGGCCCTGATGGATTCCTCACTAGGGTTTTAAAGGAAGTGGCAGTAGAGATAATGGTCCCATCACTAAACTCCAGGGGGCTATCAGATGAGAAAATGGTAACAAAAACTGAAGGCAATGAACCATCAGATGGTTAGGTGAACAGCTATTATTGGCAAGACACTAGAACCAATAATCGATGAGGAAATAGTAAGTTGTTTAGGAAAGCAGAATATAATTATATGTAGTCATTAAGAAAGGTAAATTATATTTGATGAATTTGCTCAAATCTTTTGTTTTGAGAAAGAGAGCTGTTGATTTGTTTCTTTTGGGCAGTTTGCGGACAGCCTAAGGACATGTGAGCAAGAGAAGCCTCGTTCCGGGGGTGCAAATTTTGTCCTTTACTGCATCTAAGGCCATTAACTAGTAGTTTCCTTTTGCAGGTCGATATAACACTGCATTTCCCAGCCTCTCAGCAATGGTAACCCAAACACCCAGCACCAGGACATTGTTGGACCTTAAGTCCTGTCTGTAGTGGCCATTTGGCTTAACTTAGTGAGTTATAAATTATGGCATTTGCCGTTAAATTTTGTCTGCCTGTAATTGTGTGGGCGGAATTTATCACGTAATCGGAGGCATGTTTGCTGCTGGGATTCTTGCGCAGAAGCTTGTAGTTTTTCAGTTTTAGTTTGGAAGAATCATGGGGGGGACGGCATAGCATTCGCCCATTTTTGGAGCTTTCTAACATGTCAAGGCTCGGAGCCACATGCTGGAGTTTGACTATGAGTTAGATTAAAATGTACTTAACAAGAAGAAGTTTGGGTGAATATCTTACTGTTTAACCATGACAATAAAGAAACTATTAATCAAGAGACTGTGTTTTGAAGATTTATCTTTGGACGGCTTTGAATGTCTTGTGGAGAGCTCCCATGCATAAACGACGTTATCTCCTTACCCACTTGTCTTCTCATAGTGGCTAAAGGGAGACATTCCTTGAACGATATAATAATCTGACACTACATCGAATCGAAAGCTGCCTTACAGACAGGAGGTGGTAGAATTAGTCCCAAAGAAGAGGGGAGGAAGATTGGGCTGGATCTCTGGAGAGAGGTTAGACCAGAAGAATTAGTTCCAGAAGAGGAACTGAAGACCGGTTCCGAGGAAGAGGAACTGAAGAAAATAGATCTCAGACAGCAATTGGCTTCGAAATTTATTGTGACTTATCAAAGGAAGGAAAACTTCACCACAAAATTGTGAGTAGAACAGCTATTGTAGTATGCTGAATTTGAAAGCTGGAAAGCTTTAATTTAGAGCAGCTTCTGAAGAATCTGTAAAAAGTATTAGAAGTAAGTTCTGCTAAGTTTTGGAAGGCTACCAAGATGCAAAGAAGGAACTGAACACCCAGGTGCCTGCTCTTGGTTTGTTTTGAAGTTGAGATAAGATACATTCTTTCTGAACTGAAGTCATTTCTATACTTCGAAAATATTGTGGATGTTGTCTGAAAGTCCAGTTTGTTTTAGTTTCTTATCTGGTGTTTGTCCAATGAGCAGATTTGGCAATCTGCCAAGACCTGTTTAAATCCATGGAGCAAGATAGATCAGGTGAGTCAGAAGAGCCACAAGGTGGCGAAGTGAGGCCAAGATATCTAGAAGAAGCAGATAAGGCCCAAGTTGCCTACCTGAAAGAAACCCAGAAGGAGAGAAACATGTTCTGGAAACAGAGTACCAAATCAATTGAAAGCCAGAAGAAACTAATGGAATCAGATGAGAATGCGAAGAAAGTACAATCTAATCTGGTTTGACTATTCAACCTCTGCCATGAGGTTTGAAGTAAACAAAAAGCACTGCTGGATTCACAGCTGCCTCAGGAAGAACGTGAAAGATACGCCCAGTGGTGGGAAGAAAAGGTGGTTATTTGATGATTTCATGGAAGAGGTGGAGGAGTGGTTTTCTGAAATTATACCACAACATACGCACTCTGCAGTTGAAAGAGCTATGCAACAAGGTGGTGAAATGGAAGAGAAGATTACACCACAAGATAGTATCTCGAATGTATCTACACGAAGATCAAGATATAAATATGGTTCTATAGCCAGTTTAGCATCAAGGGCCTCTGCTCAAATGGAAGTTGAAGCTGATCTAGCCTCTCTCTCAATAAAAGCAGATGCCTTGGAGAAGAAATACGAGATTGAGCGACAAGAAGAACAGCTGAAAGGGAAGTTGAGGTGGCAAGAAGAAGAGATGAGGCGACGAAAAGAACAGCTGGAATTAACCACAAAGTTGGCGTTGTCAAATCGAAGAAGGAGATATGGAAAGTGAGGGTTCAAGATGCAGCTCTAAAGCATCCGATGGAATTGGCTCTTATTACAGAAAAGGAACTACTCAAAAGGAAACAACAGCTAAATCAAATCTGCAGCCAGAGGATATCCAGCCTCGTGGCTCCGTACTAGCATGTAGCCAAATGATGGACAAAACTGGGTGCTAGATCTAAGGCGAATAGTCAAGCTGAATTCAACAGGCTCATAGCTGAAAGAAATCTCTCTTTCACCCTACACCAATAGAAATTCCTACATATAATCCTGGTGCAGTATGAAGCTTTCATAATGGCGTATGACAAAGTAGTAGAAATTAAAATTACTGATTAAAAAAGAGCGCTTACGATTTCTGGCATAGTACACAAGCGGAAGTGCTAAGGTACTTGTAGAAAGTTGTCAAAATAGGCCTGAAAGCCAAGGTTATCAAGAGGCAAGAAGGTTACTTAAATAATGTTACGGTAACAAACAGAGGATTGCTAACACATAAATGGAGAAGCCCATGCTTAGGAAGATATTAAGCCAGAAGATGTGGAGGCATTAAGTGAATTTGCGATATTTCTTAGCGGTTGTTGTAACTCGATGAAAAATCTCAGCCAGATGGAGGAGATGAATGTTGTTAGTAATACTAGAGCCATCATTCTAAAACTGCCCAGACGATTTAGAGAAAAGTGGAGAGATAAAGTAGGTATGTTACAAAACTTACCTTCAGCAGCGCAGCAGTGCTGTCACTGCCCGTGTGTGCGACTTTGGCGCCTTTGAGAGGGGAGCGGGTTTAAATGCATTTTTTCTTCAGACTATTCAAATCGATTTTGAACAGACTGTTTAGTTGCTGAAGAAAAATCGCTTCGACTGCCATTTTATTAAGTTTGTTAAAATTAGCGCTGGATAATTTAATAGGAGTAAAATTGAAATCACCTTCTAATGCCGTCAACGGGACAGATCTCATGTAGGAGGCAAGGGACACTGTTTATTTTTTCATATAAAACTTGCTTCTTAGTGTGCCTTTAATCAAAATTTCATGTTGTGAAAAGGTGACTTGGGACCCATACTAACCTGCCGATATGGGGTTTAAATTCACCGCAACCGCAACGTTCCAAACGATCGCGTTCCACAAAATCCCACTCGCAAGATGATTTAAAATGGCCATTAATTTACGGGAATTAAACACTAAATTCTTTCCATTTCGCCTATAAATTCATGACAATGAGATTTAAAAATCATGTTATATTGTGAATTCTTGTGTGAATGTTATTTGGACACTTAGGCTTTTTAAAAATGTTAACCTTTTCTTAAGAAATGGATAGATGTTTAGATCTAGTAATTGAATTTTGTAATTAGCTACAATTAGGTAACTAACTAATTATATGCTTTAATTTCAGGTCATCCAAGTAAGATTGTTTCATATTTCTTTCAGAATGCTTCAATCTATAATAACTGAAAATTTCATTCAGTTCTCTTAATTATTAGGAAAGTTATGGGCTTTTGACTGTTCTTGATCACAGCTTTTGTGTTAAGTTAATGGAAAAGCAATAGGGAACAAGATGCTAATTTCCGAGTACGAAAATGGCCATAACATTTTTAATACTGAAGATATGAAAGTGAAGTAGGTGTCAAATTAAACTTCTTTTTATGCTTTATCTGATGGGATAAATTGCAGACGATTTTTAAAATGTCAACATTTTGTAACATTGCTAGATAAAGCAGGGCGAATAATGGAAAAGAAGAACCGAGTAGCCATGTTACCAGACATGGTAGATTTCTTGGAAAGGGAAGTATGGTTCATGTTAGATCCACACCCTGAGAGTATTCAAGATCATAAACCAATTCCAACTGTTAAAGGTTGCGGATGACACAAAGCTGGGGGACCAGTGTTAGCTGTGAGGAGGATGCTTGGAGGCTGCAAGGTGACTTGGATAGGTTGGGTGAGTGGGCAAATGCATGGCAGATGCAGTATAATGTGGATAAATGTGAGGTTATCCACTTTGGTGGCAAGAACAGGAATGTTAGCTATTATCTGAATGGTGGCCAATTAGAAAAAGGGGAGATGCAACGAGACCTGGGTGTCATGGTACACCAGTCATTGAAAGTAGGCATGCAGGTGCAGCATGCAGTGAAGAAAGCGAATGGTATGTTAGCATTCATAGCAAAAGGATTTGAGTATAGGAGCAGGGAGGTTCTACTGCAGTTGTACAGGGTCTTGGTGAGACCACACCTGGAGTATTGTGTACAGTTTTGGTCTCCTAGTCTGAGGGAAGACATTCTTGCCATAGAGGGAGTACGGAGAAGGTTCACCAGACTGATTCCTGGGATAGCAGTACTTTCATATGAAGAAAGACTGGATAGACTCGGCTTGTACTCGCTAGAATTTAGAAGATTGGGGGGGGATATTATAGAAACTTACAAAATCCTTAAGGGGTTGGACAGGCTAGATGCAGGAAGATTGTTCCCGTTCTTGGGGAAGTCCAGAACAAGGGGTCACAGTTTAAGGATAAGGGGGAAGTATTTTAGGACTGAGATGAGAAAAACATTTTTCACACAGAGAGTGGTGAATCTGTGGAATTCTCTGCCACAGAAGGTAGTTGAGGTTAGTTCATTGGCTATATTTAAGAGGGAGTTACATGTGGCCCTTGTGGCTAAGGGGGTATGGAGAGAAGGCAAGTACAGGATACTGAGTTGGATGATCAGCCATGATTATATTGAATGGCGGTGCAGGCTCGAAGAGCCGAATGGCCTACTCCTGCACCTATTTTCTATGTTCTATCTTTACCAAAACTAAAGGAAGTTCAAGGCCTAAGGGAGGCAGTTTTGCTACCACTATAATACCTGTGGAAACAACAGGTGGAATGAAAGGAGATGTATCTACTATCAAGCAAAAAGGATTTTGTTTGTTATGTGATGAAGTTGGTCACACCATATGGTGGTGTTGAACATTCAAGAAAAAGGAATATAAAGAAAAGGTGGATTTCTTAAAAGAGAAGGGAATCTGTTTTGGCCGTTTGAAAAAAGGACACATGGTTAAAGACAGTAAGAGTCCTATAACTTGTGATAAGTGCAAGGAAAATCATCCTGAAACACTTCACACTGCAAAGAAGAAGCCGGAGCAAATGGAACAGAAGGAGAAACCAGCTTCTAGTGATGCTGTCACCTCACCTCAGTTAACTGCTCATATTGGGGCCGGGGTAGAAGCCTGTATCTTCTCTATCTTACCAGTACAGGAGTAAAGGGCCTGTCCCACCAGCATGCGTTTGCATGCATCTAGCATGACCAAACGTGGTTGCTTGAGGCATACGGCCTCGCAGGGCCGGTCCCAATTCGAACCGCAGAGGCGTAAGGAGCTGGTCCTGACATCATACTCACCAATCAGCTGGGCAGGTGGCGGGCAGACTGAATTTGGACGTCACACGGCGTCGGGCGGTGATGTCATCATGCAATGCCACGCACTAGGCGTACGCCGTCAAGATGCTGCATACGACGTCAAGACGCTGCATACAATGTTGAGATGCTGCATACGTCCTCAATGCGGCTGCGGGCCGACAGGCCGTTGGCGCGCGGAATTTTCGGACAGTGTCAGTTTTTCGGAGCCCCGCGCAATGTCAGGACAAGCCCCGCACCACTCCATATGCCTCCGGGCCCGCGAGGCCGTATGGCTCAAGCGACCACGTTAGGTCGCGTTAGCTGCATGCAATCGCATGCTGGTGGGACATACCCTTTAGGAATAGCAAGACGAATACAGTGTTGCAAACACATGCATTTTTGGATCATGGAAGCTTGGCTACCTTTTGCACATAAAGTTTGATTAGAAGGCTGGACATCACAGTAGAAGAGCTTAAGCTTCTATTGCGTACCATGAATGAAGAGAAGGAGAGCGTTAGTAATTACATTACAAGTATGCAAATATTTAGTCTGGATGAAGATCATTTTATACCAATATCTGAAGTGCATACACATGAGACCATGCCTGTTAGTCATCAAAATAGTAAGATTAAATGAGAACTTACCTGTTCGAAGTTTGATCTTTATTTTATGAGGAGTTACGATGAGGGATTACGTGAAGAAGCCCCGCCTGACGCTGGATCGGCATACTTCAAAGCAGCGGCATGAAAAACACAGAACCAATAGCCGAAGTAAAATAGTAAGGCTCAAAATAGAGTAGAACTACCAGATGATCATTTATATTATGAGGGTTGGGAGTGGAGGACACGTAATCCCTCATCGTAACTCCTCATAAAATAAAGATCAAACTTCAAACAGGTAAGTTCTCGTTTAATCTTACTATTTTACTTCGGAGTCACGTGAGTGACTACGTGAAGATTTTAAAGCTCTGTGTTTTTTATGTCGTAAATTCATTCCATACGACTCTCTGTTTAGTCAAAACAGTAGTGAGTAAATAGTATTTTAAGACATTGTTACAATTTATGTAATAAGTCCTTTAATCATAAAAAAGAACAACTTTTTAAAATAATAATAACCCCTCTATCACAGGGGAAAATTACAAAAGAAAAATTGATAAATGATGTCAATGGTAACATAAATCGATAATATAAATCGATAATATAAAACAAAGCAAGCATTTAAAGAGAACCCAGTACTGCGTGTCCAAATCCTGGCACCGTGACAACAGGTTTATCGTAGAACTTTGAAAATGTTTCTTCTCTACACCACCCTGCGGCCTCTAAACTTTGATCGAGTGGTACGCCCTGTACCTTCGCCGCGGACGTAGCTGCCGCCCTAGTGGAGTGAGATTTAAACACATCAGTGTCTACTCCTGCTAGACCCAAAACCTGTTTTAACCATCTAGAAATGGTTTGAACTGAAACTTTAGTATGTGGCTTTTTGTGTGTTATTAATAACGCTTTCTCAGAACCTCTGAGATTTTTGGTTACCTCAATGTATTGAGTTAAATGCTTAATGCTTTAAACATTCCCTTCATTCCAGTTCTTCCTGGTCTGCTTTGTTTGATCAAGTCATAAACATAAAACACAATGTTATCTGTAGTCACATGCATGCAATCCAACCGTAACAATTGCAAAGTTTGTACTCTTTGAGCTGATACCAACGCCATTAACATAACCACCTTGAATGTTAATTTCTGCAAAGACATTGAATTAATTGGAGTCCATTGTTTAAGCAAAGTGAGAACAATGCTAACATCCCAAATTTCTGTATATCTGGGCATGGGAGGATTTTTATTGAAAATTCCTTTCATACTAATGGGTGAGACCCAACTGAATCCCGATCCGAAATTTGTCCTAAATAGGATGACAATGCACTACGAGCACAATTAATGGCACTATAACTCAAATGTTCATCAAAGTGTAACCCAGCAAGGAACTCCAATACATTTGAAATGTTTGCAGTATGATAAGATATCTTTGACTGTGTACAAAAAGCTTCCCATTTCCTTATATGCGACATATATTGTTTTTTAGTGCTATTCCTCCAAGCTGCATCTATAACATCCACGGTCCTGTCTGACAGTTCAAACTCTTGCAACGGTCTGGTCAGAACCTGCAGATTAACAAATTCATATGATCATGCAATGGATGAATTTCTTTTGTTACTGGTTGTGTCAACAGATTGTCGCAACTGGGAATTGTCATACATGGTTCAATAATCATTTTAAGCATCAATGGGAACCATGATTGCGTAGGCCAATTTGGCACCACCAAAATGCCTTTGGCAGCGTCTTGCGCTATTTTCTTGAGACATTGCCCAATCAGACAGAATGGGGGAAAAGCATAAAAGAACGTATTCCCCCAGTGTAGCGAGAAAGCATCCACCGCTACTGCCCCTGGATCGTGTTCCCAAGACACGTATTTGGGCAATTGGTGATTCAATCTAGATGCAAACAGATCAATGTCCGGTACTCCATACCGACTAACAATATTTTTGAAAATTTGTGGATTTAACATCCATTCTGTATTGTCTTTAAATATTCGTGATCTTTTGTCTGCCACAACATTGTCTCTCCCCGGGAGATAAATAGCTGAAAGCCAAATATTTTTTCCCATACACCATTGCCACATCTGGTTTACCAGATGATCACATGATATTGATCTGACACCACCCATGTGATTAATATATGCCACAGCTGTGGTATTATCTATTTGTATTTGGACATGCAAATCTTTTAATGTAGAGCAATAAGCTTTTAATCCATAAAATGCTCCCAGTAGCTCCAAATAATTAATACCATATGTTTGGAGCAATAAATCCTCTTGGACAGCCCATCTGCCTCCACAGCTGGTCTCATTATCCATAGCCCCCCCCATCCGAGAGAACTTGCGTCAGTTTGCAAAAACACTACTGGCTGATGAACTAAAATGTTCTTAGCAGCTTGTGGAACATTCTCAACCCACCAATGTAATTCTGATAAAGCTTCCTTAGGCAATTGCATAGGCCTATCAAAATGGCCTGCTCGCTGAATAAGCGCTTGAGTTTTTGCCCTTTGAAGATTTTGGTAATGTAGACGACCAAATTCTACTGCTGGAAATGCTGCTACCAACTTACCAATAACCTTGGCAACCTCTCGGATGGAGGGATAAGGTTTGTTAATCAGGTTCTGACACACATTTGTCAAATCTAACACCTTATCCATTGGTAAAGTTACCAACATGGTAACTGAGTTAATCACAAACCCCAGATATTCAATGGTTTCGGATGGCTGTAACTTAGATTTTGTTGGATCAGGAAACCCAACTTCTCAAACAAGCTTGTAGTTGCTGAGACTGATTTTTCAGCTGACTCCTGATTAGCATTGACAATTAAAATGTCACCTAGATAAGCCATAACGATGTGTTTTTGTGCCCTTAGCAGTGCAAGTGCTGGCTTCAACAATTTAATGAACAATCTAGGTGCTGAACTTAATCCATTAGGTAATGCTTTGTATTGCCACAGCTGTCCCATCCATTTAAACTTTAAACACCTGCGAAACCTATGATGAATAGGGACCGAATAATATGCATCCTTCAAATCTATTGTAGCCATATAACAACCTGTCGATACCAACTGCATTGCAGTGTAGAATGTGTCCATTTTAAAATGTTTATACTGGACAAATGTATTCAATTGTGTGAGATCTAAAATGATTCTACAACCCCCATCTTTCTTTGGTCTGGGGAAAATATTTGATACAAATTGTTGTGCATCCTCTCCTGTTTTCTCAATAACTCATTTTTTACTCAAATTCTTAACCTCTTTGTCAATTTGAATTTTTTCAAGATCTGAAAACATCAAAGAATGACTAGGCTTATTCTGTCCCAATGGATCCATACCTTCTACAAAATCAATGGTAGATCCTAGCACAGTATCTAATACAACACGATCAGCTGTTATATTGTCCCATTCATTATAAAACATTCGGAGTCTACCACCAATCTGGGGTTCATCCAAACATTCTTCTTTAATAGGATAAAGTTTATGTACCTCTCCAACTGGACGAAATTATCTCCTTTTCCCAATAAATGGATGTACATTCGGCTCTGTTGGCTGGAAATTCTTTCTAATCATACTCCTGCCTCGGCTTGTTCCAGCTCCAAAATCAAATCCCCTTTTCATATAGCCAGCCCTTCTCTGGCCAAAGCTGAAGGGTTTCATATGACCAAATGTTTTTGCCTCTTCATCCATTTCTTTAATTTACTTAGACAAATTCTCTCCGAACAAATAACCAGGAGTTTGAACATTGCTTGGTTTACACAACCCTGCAAATCTTGGATGTAACAGAGGCCGAATGGCAATCTTCCTCATGCAATTTATCTCAAAAAATGAGTTGCAAAATAAAGCCAACATATGTTTCTGAACTTTGGTCATTCCACAATCTTCCACTTGTCTACCAAAGGCAGTAATGCCAGCTGAAATCAGCTTGAGGACTCTTTGAAATCGAATCTCCTGCGCCCGCATCATCGATGACATTGGCGCCCAAACAGCCGGATTCACCGTAGGTACCTTCAATGAGGCACAATTGATAGGTGTTTTATACAATTCTGCTGTCTCAACCATAACAGCTTTTTGAGGCGGGTGAGAGACCATATAATTAATATTGGCCGCCAGGTTTTCTTCCATGGCCTCACCGCCTCCTCCAGGTATAGCAAAACTTTGTGCCACATCAGGCACACCTGGATCAATGTAATTGTATTGTGGTGTGTACTCCTGACCGTATCCGGACAGTACTTCAAACTGGCACCATATTCATGATATGGAACCCCCTCAGGGGCTGCCTGGGAATATTCTGGGTTCTTAGACCCTTGGTTGATTATAGTTTGGAGCATTTTCTCCATTTGGTCCATTCTGAGCCATAAGGCTTTTCTTTCTGGACCTTCAGAATCAGAGTCCTCAGAAACCTCAGGCCTTTCAGCTTTTCTTTTACATTTTTTAGGCACTGGGTTTTCCTCCAAAGTTTCTGTTTGTGGAGCAATCAAAGCCTCACTAACGGCTATTTCAACGGCCACCGGTATTGGAACCGGCTCCGCAATAATCTCCTGTCCCGACTCCTCTGCACCCCGGGACGCACGTTTTACCCGCTGTTTTTTGGCTTTCTCCATTTTCTTTTCTAACTCCTCCTGGTTTACCCACCAGGCTACGGAGTTCTGAAACCCGCCCTAGAAACGAAAAACTCTCTTACCTGCGGGCCAGTTGCTTACCGTTGTGTGGAGTTGCGCTCTGCAGCTCTTTCCACTTGCCGACAGCGACGACGTAATGCCGATCCAGCGTCAGGCGGGGCTTCTTCACGTAGTCACTCACGTGACTCCGAAGTAAAATATACCCAGACATGACGACTTGAGACAATGACCTTACTTGAAGGATGTCAAAATACCTAAAATAAATTCTGGTTTTGACCTACTTATCGTAATGAATGCTTTGAAGGCATTGGGACGTATACAGATTGTGTGGAGCCATGGTGATGGTCCATTTGCTGTGAAAACCCTACTAGGATGGATTATTTATGGCTCCTTGAGAAGGAACAACGAAAGCGGGAATCAGAAGAACTACCCTGCCGCTGCTGTTAATCAAATATCTACTGGTAAATTAGAAAAGCTATTGATCAAGCAATACAATCATGACTTCAATGAAAATACCAGTAAGGAATCTGAAGAAATGTCCAGGGAAGAGTGAAAGTTCTTGGATATTATGAACTACTCAGTAAAGATGATAGACGGTCACTATTGTCTGGACTTACCTTTCAAACAAGAAAGTGTTAGTCTATTGAATAATTGTCGTATGGCAGAGCAATGCACCCAGAATTTGAAATGCAAGTTTGGCAAGAATACAAAATTTCATGAGGAATATACGTTTTTCCTAAAGGATATGATTGACAATGATTGTGTCGAAATGGTACCAACAAACCAACTGAATCGAAGTGATGGAGAGCTATGGTACCTTCTGCACCATGGGGTGTATCTCTCGATGAAAGGGACCTTGAGGGTGGTCTTTGACTGTGCTGCAGTCTTCAAAGGAACATCACTTAACTGTCAACTACTGCAAGGTCCAGACCTTACCAACTCACTCATTGGAGTTCTCATTGAATTCAGACAAGAACCAATTGCTTTGATGGCTGATATCAGAGCGATGTTTCATCGTCAAAGTATCAGAAAAACACATTGACTACTTGCGATTCTTATGGTGACCTGAAGGGGATGTACAACAAGATTTTGTTGAATACCGGATGAAGGTACATCTCTTTGGAGCAGTGTCATCACCAAGTTGTGTGAACTTTGCATTAAAGAAGACCGCAGAGGACAATAAAGTTCACTTTCCAGAAGAAGTGATGTCCACTGTGAAGAATAATTTCTATGTGGATGATTGCTTAAAGTCCATGTCTACTGTGCAGGAAGAAATTCACAACATCTAAAACATCTGACTTCCCTCTGCAATAAGGGAGGATTCATGCTTTCCAAGTGGATCAGCAACAGTCGTGTTGTATTGGAAAGCATTCCACCAGATGATAGAGCCAAAGAAAACAGGTAGTTGGATTTGGACAAAGACAATTTGCCAATGGAAAGAGCATTGGGACTGCACTGGTGCGTTGAAACAGATGTGTTCAAGTTTAGAATCTCGATTCAAGAGCAACCATGTACTAGAAGGGGTGTCCTATCCGTGACTGGTTCCATTTACGACCCTTTGGGATTTCTTGCACCATTTACACTGCCAGCCAAGTTGATTTTGCAGGATCTTTGTAAGGAAAAACTTGGATGGATGAAAGTATAACACAAACTTCCTTTCAACGATGGACAGAATGATTCTCAGATCTTAACAAGATCTCAGAGGTCAAAGTGGACTGGTCCATGAAGCCTACAAGCTTTGGTATTTTCAGAAGTGCACAGCTGCATAATTTCTCAGATGCCAGTGACAGTGTCTATGGTACTGTTTCGTATCTAAGACTGGAAAATGATAACAAAGATGTACATGTTGCATTCTTAATGGGAAAGGCCAGAGTGGCACCATTGAAGCAAATGACGATTCCCAGAATGGAACTTGCTGCCGCAGTCATAGCTGTTAAGGTTGACATAATGCCGCAAAAGGAGCTACAGCTTCAACTGGAAGAATCTATCACCGATAGTACTACAGTGCTTAAATACTTCAACAATGCGAACAAACGTTTCTTGACATTTGCAGCAAGCAGCATCCCTTTTGTATTGGGAGCTACTAATGTTTCACAATGGAAATATGTTAACACAAAAGAAAATGTGTTAACATATTGATGAAGCTTCCAGAGTACTGACGGCAGATTGCTTCTTAAACAATAAGAGATGGATCAAAGGACCAGAGTTTCTCTGTAAGCCAGACAGAGAATGGCCAAAACTTGAGCTGGGATTTGAAATCTCTGCTATTGAACTGAAAATTAAACAAAACCTCACAATGAACGTTATTGCTAAAAATCCTATTATTCTCCCAAAGGATTTTCACACTTCAACATTATTGTTACGACATATCCATGAATTGATCGGACATGGAGGAAAAAGTTTCATGCTGTCAAAACTTTTGGCTTTTATGTTTTGGACTATGTACTGGGTATCATGTCTGATGTTAGGGGGTTTGATGTGCATGGTACAACTTCAAACCAAGAACAATGTTTTAATAATACCAATAACCAAGTTATGCTTGCTTCTGGAAGGTGAAGATGAAGATGGAAGAATTGTTGAAGAAGTCTGAATGCAGATATATAATGCATGCTATTTTTTGGTTTTGATAAATGTTAAGCATTCATAACTACTTTTTGATGACTATTAGTAATTACGAGTTAGATAGAGCTCCAGGGGCTAGTGGAATCAAGGGATATGAGGAGAAGACAGGCACGGGTTATTGATAGGGGACGATCAGCCATGATCACATTGAATGGCGGTGCTGGTTCGAAGGGCTGAATGGCCTCCTCCTGCACCTATTTTCTATGTTCCTATGCCTCATTATATACTCAGAACAATTAGGGGCCGGTATGTAATGGCCATTTGGCTTAACTTAGTGAAATATAAATTATGGCATTTACCTTGAAATTTTGTCTGCCTGTAATTATGTGGGTGGGATTTATTACCTAATTGGAGACGGATTTGCTGTTGGGATTCTTGCGTAGAAGCTTGAAGTTTTTTAGTTTTAGTTTGGAAGAAGCATGGGGGAGGATGGCATAGCTTTCGACCATTTTTGCAGCTTTCTAACATGTCAAGGGTTTCTAACATTTCGGAGCCACATGCTGGAGTTTGACTACGAGTAAGATTAAAATGTAGAAGAAAAAATTTGGATGAATATCTTACTGTTTCACCATGACAATAAAGAAACTATTAATCAAGAGACTGTGTTTTGAAGATTTATCTTTGGACAGCTTTGAATGTCTCGCGGGGAGCTCCCATGCCTAAACGACGCTATCTCCTTACCCACTTGTCTTCTCATTGTGGCTAAAGGGATAAATTCCTTGAACAATATAATAATCTGCCACTACACTGTCTGTAACCATAAGACAAAAGAGCTGAATTGGGCCATTCGACCCATCTAGTCAACTCTGTCATTCAATCATGGCCGATCTATTTTACTCTCTCAACCCCATTCTTCCGCCTTCTCCCAGTAACCTTTGACGTCTTTACTAATCAAAAACCTATCAATCAATCTCTGCTTCAATCTCAATGGCCTCTACTGCCATAACTGGCAATGAACTTCACAATTCATTGCCACCGTCTGGGTAAAGAAATCCCTCCTCATCTTCTTACAGGTTGGTACAGCACTGAATTTTCCTTCCTCTGTGCAAAAGTAACCCAAGTAGGCAGCACCAGGACTATGTGTAGGAAAGAACTACAGATGCTGGTTTAAATCGTAGATAGACACAAAATGCTGGAGTAACTCAGCGGGACAGGCAGCATCTCTGGAGAGAAGGAATGGGTGATGTTTCGGGTCCAGACCTTTCCTCTGAACCCCACTGTCTCGACCCGAAACATCACCCATTCCTTCTCTCCAGCGATGCTACCTGTCCCGCTGAGTTACTACAGCATTTTTTGTGTATCAGTATGAAACGATGCTTCTTTAAGTGAGCGTCGCGGGCGCAATGAGGGCACGATCTCAGCTTGTGCCGCAGACATTCACGCTTCTATGAAAACGCGCTCCGCTGTAAAAGCGAAGACAGTCGACAGGAGAGGAAGGCAGAGGATTAGTTGGCAGATCGAGAGAAAGCAACCTCTGGATTTCATGCGGGTTAGAACTGCGAGGGAGAGCTGAGTGGAGGACGCTTGTACTGGTTTCCCAATCCCACCGGGCGATGAAAGACAATCCGGGAAAGGCTTAGGGTGAAGATTGGAAACTATCAGCAGTTTGCATGTTGTTTAGCTTCACCGAGGCATTGTTTTCGAAGTTGCTTTCATTATTTTTTTGTTTAATGAGCTCGACATTGTACTGTACTTGCATTAAGAGTTCAAAACAGGTTGGTGTTGAAACGAGTGCACGCTCTAAAGTAAAGGATAAGGAAGAGAGGGTGGGTATAGAGAGAAGGGTGACACAAGGAACTGCAGATGTTGGAATCGAGTAAAATGCAGAAGTGCTGGAGTAACCCAGCAGATCAGCCATCCTTGGAGGACGTGCATAAGCGATGTTTCCGATCAGAACATTCTTCAGTCTAAAGTAGGGTCCCGACTTGTGGAACAGGGATAATTTAACAACAATTCCTAGTTACAATCAGCCTTGGCTGATTAAAACAAACATATCCAGCGCACTTCTGAAGCATATTGTCAAACAAGAACAAAATTACCTCGGTCATATAAACAGGTATCGGGACAGATGACCACAGCTTGGTCAAAACATGTAGGTTTTAAAGATGGTCTTACAAGTGTAAAGAGCATCAGAAAAACTTGGCAGGAGTTAAATGTGTGGATACTCAGGTAGAGTGTATTGGGCAAAAATGTCGAGTCGTGGGGCCACGGAGGCGCTTCAAAACAAACTTGAATGAAACATTGCTTAGCGAAGAGCTGGTCCGAGATCAGTTAGCACAGGTTGCTGTGAAGATGGTGAATGGGACACTGGGGATCAAGTTAAAGGATGCCCTCCCGCGGGAAACAGAATGAGAGAGAATGGCCAAAAGTGCATAACAATAATCTTAAACTGCAGACATAGATATGTGGCGGCAGCAGCTGATGGACAAAGGAGGTCCTAGAGATGACTACGATGTAAAGACTCAAAACTCGGCCTCGGGTTAAACATGAAACCAAAGTGAGTATAGGTTTGTTTCAGTGTTGCAAGGATATTCCGTGACAGGGATAAACAATGCGGACCTGCAGGCGGCCTTCACCCCTGACAGAGTCAGAGTCATGTTGAAATGATCTGGAAAGAGTGCTCATAATTGTTCCCGGGAAAGGCAGGAGGTTCGGGTGTGCGAGCAGGTGATATAAATCATTTATTATGTGTTTGTTTGATTGAAAAACTGAAAGATACATCATGAAAACATGTCTTTAGCCAATAGAGTCCACACTGGCCCTAGATTACTTGTTCACACCAGTTCTACGTTCTCCCACTTTTGCATCACTCTCCACTATTCTGGGTGATAAAACACCTGGATATTATGAGCAAAACAATTTCACATAATATCATAAGATTTTAAGCATTAAAACTCTTCTCTCTTCTGCAGGGTTGTGAAAAATGCTGTGACTGAGAAGGGCTGATATTTTTGAAAGAAAATGAATGTATTAATGGTACTTATTCTCCTGGTCTACATTGCTGGTAAGAGCTCTCTGTGAGATTGCAGTCTCTTTATAGGACCTTCACTTTTTTGTCGTTGGGTAGAATCAAAATGTGAAACTGTACACCATATGAAAAACAAATGATGAAAATAAGCATTGTATGTTCACAATATATAATTTGTGTTTCATGATTAAATTATGACAAATTAGATGGTTGTGGAACTGGATTTCAATGCAATAAAGATTTGATTAAAACACAAGTGCAAGAGTGGGTCAGGCACCATCTGTGGAGGATAGGGGAACTGGGAGGGGGCAGATGGGGAGAGAGAGAGAGAGAGAGAGAGAGAGAGAAAGCAAGGGTTACTTGAAGTTAAAGTCAATATTCATACCGCTGGGGTGCGAAAAAAAATGTGTCAGCTTGTTCGTGATCATAATGAGCTTATTTTGTTTTAAATGTTCAGCTTTTCAATTAATTTCCGAATTTCACTTGATTTTGCTGGAACTACATCAACATCAATATTTTTAATCCCAACAGATTCTGAAATTGAATGGTAGTATAGCATAAAAATGTTTTAGTAATATTGCAGAAGATTACAAAATGTAGGCATGCTTTATAGTAGCTGAGAAGAAATGTTTCAGTCACAGAAAGAGATGATGAAGAAAGTATTTGTTGTGCTTTCCTTTTTTGATGTGCCAGTTATATTACTTTGTATCTTACTCAGCCTTGTAATAAGTGTCCACTCCTCAGCTTTTTCTTCTCTGCAAATTCATATTTCTTCTCTGCAAACTCTTTCCTTTGCCTGAACAGGGACATTTTTGCAATTTCAGGATTGCCAATAGTTTGCAATGAATACGGTGAAAAGTGCTTCACAGAATTGCAGGAATGAAACATTATCTTCTGCATAGAATGTTAAGGAGACATAACTTACCTAAATAATAAAGTGAAAGGTATTGCACAAAATAATTTGCTTTTTAATCTACTGTAAAACACACCTCTATATCAAAATTGCGCAAAGGAGTAGGATTTTTAACGCTGTGACCATGTCCAGTAAGATTTTGCTTCATCATCCACATTAGTTAAAGGATCTGATGGTGAAGTTATCAACATTAGGAGAGTCTTAATTAATCCAAGGAGTTACCATACAAGATAGCATCAGCTCACTTGCCACTCTTTGAGCTACCATAGTAGAAGCTGTTATATTGGTAGCCAGCACCTATAGGTGCCTATAATTGCAGCCATATAAAATAACATTATTCTTTGATACACACTGGGCCGTTTCCAAAACTACATTGTAATATGAAAGAGAATATCTTGCATAGCCGATATACTTCCCATTTTACCTGGTGTTGAGGAACTCTGTCAACTGCAAGACCTTCGGACATGTTGAGAAAATGGTCCAGAACCTTGTTCATCTTTTATTTTTATCAGCAGAGGTGGAGTGGCCATGCTATACCCAACTTTGCAAAAATTCAATGGCTGACGCGCATTCACCATTGGTGTAGATTATACTATTGGGGTAGATTACACAAGCATCAACAAAACAAAGCATCAGTTGGACAACTGGAACTTTCCAAGGGTGAAAAAAAATCAGATGGAATCAGAGGTGGCAATGCTGGAAATTCTGTGAGCTAATTTTGCAGCAGTGCGCTGCAGTCATGGTTTAAGTTGCAGCCTTCAGTTGAGCATGAGTATTTCTCAGATGTGTTTCCATTGTTCAGATTGATTCAGACAATGGGGAGAAATTCAGTGACCGATGAAAGTAAATTTTGGATTGCAGTAGAATTTCATTACAAATAACCATCTGCCACATTCCTAATTTGTTTTCTCCTGAATAGGATCCAAAGTACAATAAACCTAATCGTAAAAAAAATAAACTGATGAAGTGGCGGCACAGTGAAGCTGCTTTCTCACAGTGCCAGAGAGTTGGTTTTGAAGCTGACCCCGGATGCTGGCTGTGTGGAGTTGGCACGTTATCTCTTGTGACCATGTGGGTTTTCTCCGGGTGCTCCAATCTCCTCCCACATCCCAAAGACATGCGGTCTGTAGATTAATTGGCCTCTGTGAATTGCACCAGGTTTGCAGGGAATGGATGTGAAACTGGATTAACATAGAACTGGTGTGAATGGGTGATCGATGGTCGGTGTGGACTCGGTGTCTGTTTCCAAGCTGCATCTCCAAGTTAAACTAATAAAGGATATAGTTAAGGATACAGTCTGTTTATATGTGCAATTATTGCTTCCCTTAAGGCAGAATACAAATAATTTTGTTTTAGCAAGTTCAGTATTGGAAATGGTATACATCAAGTTCCTTCTGCAGATCATTTCTTACTTGGCATTAGAACACATTGTTGCATGGGTATTGTCGATTATATATTTGTGTTGTCGATGTGCACACTGCTCAGTAATGCCATTCTCCTGTTTTGCATATGTAATTATATTACATGTCAATAAGGGAGCCCTTGCTGTCTCCTCCCCTTCTCAGCACTCCCTCTTCTTTCTTTCCCCTTTCTTCTCTCCCCCCCCCACCGAGCTCCATAGATGCTGCTGCACCCGCTGAGTTTCTCCAGCATTTTTGTTTACCTTCATTATATTTACTGTAGTATTTGTAATTACTGAATGTCAACTGATTAATTGTGAGCTTCACTAAACCAAGGAATTTTACTGGATACTGGGTGTATATGACAACAAACAAATCTGAACCCGAATCGGAAAACACTGGTGAATATTCTAAACAGCGGACATATCTGGTCTTCTGCTGTTGCAAAAAGCAGGTTGTGCTCAACTAAAAATTCAAGCATATTTTTCTGCTTAAATTACCTTCTGCTAAAGTTCCAAAATTATTAAACCTGCTGCTTGTTCTCAAACACAATCACTCACAATTCCTCCACTTTTAATAAGAGGTTTAAAGTCTCTTGCACCCATGTGCCTGATGGAAATGTCAGTACACAAACTGAACAGATGCATATTCACATATTTTCACATTCACAAGTTGTAGGAGTAGAATTAGGCCATTCGGCCCATCAAGTCTATTCCACCATACAATCATTGTTGATCTCTGCCTGCTAATCCCATTTTCCTGCCTTCTCCCCATGACACCTGTTCTAATCAAGAATTTGTCCATCTGTTCCTTAAAAATATCCACTGACGGCCTCCACAGCCTTCTGTGGCAATGAGTTCCACAAATTAACTACCTTATGACTAAAGATGTTCCTCCCCCCCTCCTTTCTGAAAAAGAGCCCATAAATTTTCAGTCTATGCCCTCTGGTCCTAAACTCTCCCACCAGCGTAAACATTCTTTCCACATCCATTCTATCTATGCCTATCATTATTCTGTAAGTTTCAATGAGGGCCCCCCTCAACCTTCAAAAACTCCAGCAAATAAAGGCCCAGTGTAAAGCTTATGCTAACCCACTCATTCCTGGAATCATTCTTGTAAAGCTCCTCAGGACCCTCTCCAGAGCTAGCACATCCTTCCTTAGATATCGGGCCCAGATTTGCTCACAGTACTCCAAATGTGGCCTGACCAGTGCCTTCTAGAGCCTCAGCATTGCATCTCTGTTTTTGTATTCCAGTCCTCTTGATAGAAATGCTATCATTGAATTTGCTTTCCTTACTACCGATTTGACTTGCAAATTAACTTTTAGCCAACTGTGCTTTAATACTGCATTTCTCATGAAATTCAGTGTGAGGAAAGGTAAAATATAATAAATGACGCATTAATATCTGTACATCCTGAATAATCTTACAGCAGATAATATAAAGGTGAAATTGGACATCTCCTCAAAGTAAGGACATGGTATTTATTAATGCAAAAAGTTCCATATACATGCGGAAACAAGGCTATTGATGCAGGTTTACAAATGCTGGAGTAACTCTGTTGACTCGGCAGCATCTCTGGGGAATATGAATATGTAACATTTCTGCTTGAGACCCTTCTTCACACTGAATTCAGAAGAAGGGTTCCAACCGAAATGTCACCTATCCATGTTCTCCAGAGATGTTGCCTGACCGACTGAGTTACTCCAGCATGGGTGCTCGAGACTATTTCCCATATCAAAAGCGTTGGAATTGAGAGTGATTGTGGTTGAGAATAAATTGCAGGCTTAAATTAATGCCTCAGATATACGTTATGGATTTTGAGGATTGTTAATTTCAATTTTTTAAGTGTTTTAAAGGTTTAATTAAAGAATTTGAATCTTTTAGTGTTGCAATATCTGCCGTTTGAGTATTTTTAAGCCTTTCAAAACTATTTTCATTACTATGGCCTAAAATGTATCATATAAGATTCTAGCATAATCTGTCTGCCATTGCTAACAAATTCTGTATCCATTTTATAACCATGGACAGGTACATGGATAGGAAAGGTTCGGAGGGATTTGTGCCAAGCTTAGATGGTGCATCTTGGTCAGCATGGACAACATGGGCCAAAGAGCCCGATTCCTGCCACATGACTCTATTTACTTGTCCTGCTACCTTTAAGGATTTGTTGACATTTGCCCTTGGTTCATGATTTTCTCCTCAACGTGCTCCCATTTAATGCTTTATTACACCTTTCCTTATAGATTACCTAATGATACTGTGACTTAAAATCCATTTGCCTGCCCAATTGCCCAAGTCATCCAGAAGTCTCTTGTTAGATATTCCAGATAAACAAAATACAAATGCACAAAAGACAAATACATCAAACTAAGGTGAAAATTAATGTAACCCAATTTTTTTTTAAACATTAATATCGTGATCAAACATCCTATTTGTGAGAAGTCAGACTGAGGGATTATATTACTAAGACTACCTTAATGCCTTTTCTCTCTCTCTCTCGTGTTGTTTAACAGTCAACCTGTATGTAAACAACACATTGTTCACAAAATAGTCATTCATAAAATATGTTAATATGCAGATATTATCCTTGTGACATTTCCAAAACTAATATTGTGTAGTACTAAATTTCAGTGAATCTTAGCTCGGTGGTGGGTCTGCCCCTGAATTGTAAAGTATACCTTCAAGCCCCACTACAGATGGTCACGATGAGCATAGGAACAAGGCTTGACCTCCTTTGACATACCCGCCCCGGCCAGTTTACTAGCAGACCCTCTGGCTACACAGTCATGGCCATGGAAAAGAGACGTTGTTACTAGAAAAAAGCATTATCATAGCCGGCTGATGATAAAACAGCAGAACAAATTTGTTCTCTCATGTGCTGTTAAGCAAAGAAGAAGCAATCATCAAGATCTAAATAGCTAGACCTCAATTTCAGTCTGACTTTAAATTACTTATTAAACAATATTTTGAATAACTATCATTTATCTGTTTATATTCATAGGGCACAACATTGAATCAACAACCCTTTCACCAACTGGAGGATTGAATGACATTATTGAAGATACAATGTCTCCTGCATTTGGGGCATCAGTTATCATAATTATCACCGTTCTGTTAACAGGATCTGCCTATTTGTGCTTTTTGAAGTACATCTGCTCAGGATGTTGCAGATGCACTCAGGTCAATCCTGCAACAAGTCAAGACCCATGCAAAACAGAGGAGCAGGTATAATGATTTTGTGCAGCAGATGAAAATAGCCATTAAAAAAAACTGTTGCAAAAGTTAGAAAATGAAATAAATTAATCAACTATAATCTTACTCCTTCCTTTGTTCTCTAAAACACTAGGCTGTCAGTTTTAGTTAGGATATTGTGAAGTGAAACCCTCATATACAAATGTGAAGGAGGAGATATGTAAACCACATAGACAATGTAAATTTCTGGTGTTAGTTGAAAGCATGTTGACTTTTAGATTAAAAAATCAAATGGAAGCATTCAACTTGGAATACAGAAAAAATTTGAAATAAGAGTGCAAAATGGCCAGAGGTGATGAACCAATTATAAATTAGATTAGCAGGCTTTGTGTGTTCGTCAAGGCTACAAGGAAACAATTGATTCATATATATCAAGATGGGGATATTTATTTTTAACATCTGGATATAATTGTTGTACTCTCCTCTAGAATGGATAAATGTATTGTTACAAGATTTGGGTAAGTTTTGAGGATTCAGATCAATGATGAAGGAAGAACACTCAAACAAGATAAAACTAATAGAAAAAAAATTTAGCGAGGAATGGGAATGGGATCCGAAACATCACCCATTACTTCTCTCCAGAGATGCTGCCTGTCCCGCTGAGTTACTCCAGCATTTTGTGCCTATTTGTGAATCACGGGTCCTTCAGCCCAGGAGACCATTCAAATTGTTGTGCTCTTTTTGCCTATATAAAAATAGTTGACCAAATATTTTTCCTCCGTAACCGAGCAAATATATCCTCCCCATTTGGATTAGGAATTTACTTTCGAAATCTACAGTTGAATCTGCACCCTTTGCTCTCTAACAATCCAACTTGTTGCTCTCTAAAGAATTTCAAATGATCTATATCATGGTTCTTTTCCTGGTGGTTTTATGTCAATTTCCCTTGATTCATCGGTTAATTGATTTCTAGAAGTTTTTAAATCCTTCTTATATTCTTGCACCTGTTGGACTTTTCCTGCACATGGAAGTATTTCTACAACATTAAATCAGCTTATGCATTCAATGGAAACACACAAATCAGGAGCAATTTCCTCAGATTTTAAGGACAGAAACAGAACACCACAAACCTGAATTTTTGCATTTTGGTGCAGTTGGGGAAAATTGCAAAGGTTTGGGGGAAACTTACCCATCTATAAAGAAGCAGTTACATTTTTCTCTAGATATTGCTTCACGCAGTAATGGTCAATGCTTCAAGTGATTTCTTTCTGCATACCCATTTCAATTAACAGAAAATATACCCTTGGGAATTTGTAAAATAAAATCTTATGTTCCCTGTTTTTCCTGTTTTGAGTTTGCAGTCAACTTATGCTAATTTTTTAATTTCGTGTAGTTGACTTAATCAGGTATTTTTTTATGATGCCCAGTTCTATTGCATCAACAGCACATTAATTGTATTTTTTAAATTCATAACCTGAGTTACTTAATTCTTGTGCATGATTTTAAAACACCTCGAGGGGCAAATTAGTCATGGAAATTAGTTATTGTTCTGCGCATTTTTCAAACAGAGAAAAAAAGTTAAATTTCACGTGACTGTTAAACAGAATCCATGCCGTGTTAGTCACAGCAGCTTTTATTTTTCTGGTGTCAATGCTCTTGGCTGAGCAGACTTGTTAAAGTGAGGCATGAGGGCCAAATTTAGATGATTCCACGGGCATCCACAGTGTTTGGTGCTATTGATGCAAGTTAAATTTCTCATGGAGTGTGCAGCACTTTTTAGCCTGTTCAGAGTATTTTATCAGCAACTATCCATTAATCAGGCTTAGATATCGACAAGGGGGAGAATTATTCCATGCACAATAAGGGGTATCTGTCAATGGTGTGGATGGCGATAGGTTCAGTTGATTTATTCCCATACATTCTATGACACATACATTCAGATACTTACTTTCCACTCTGTTGCCGAATGAGCAATTTGTGATCATATTATTTTCTGTGTGTTGTATACATTGGAAAACTTCCAGAAATGCATTTACAGCTTATTTATTATCTGATCTATTGATGCAGCCTCAGAACCCTGTGAGCTCAGGACTCTGCACATTAACACAATCTAATTAAGGCATTGAATATTTTCCTCTATTTGCTGAGCTAACATTAGAAGATACCTCTCTTCTCCTCATCGGACATCCTTTTATCTCCTTTTCATCTCAAGCCTTTTACTTATTCCACCCATATGTGCATCAAATCTCTCTCACCTACATCCACCTATCACTTGCCAGGTTGGTCCTACCGCCATCTCCCTTTTCCAGCTTTCTCCCCCCTGCTCTTGTCTGTCTGAAGAAGGGTCCGAACCAAAAATGTCACTTGTCCATTTCCCTGCCCAGATGCCGCCTGATCTGCTGAGTCCATCCAGCACTTCCTGTTTTGCTCAAGAATCTAGCACCTGTGAGAAGTTGCTTATTTTTAAACCTCTGCATTGGTTTGTCAACACTAAGGATTTTCTGCCTATACATCATTTAAAATGTTCAGACATTTTTTGTGTCTCATTGACCAGACAGGTTAGTATTCAAGAATCTCCGATCATGATCACCTATAACCACACATGATGGAGAAGCCGCAAAATCTGAGTGCAAATTTCAAAGTGCAACCCAGTGGTGTCTATGGCAGCCAACTCCACTCATGAAGCAGTAGCTAGTCTGCTCTCAAGTCTGATCCCAAGAGAAAAATTATTAAAACAGTTTTGTTCATTCATTAAGAAACAAATTGGTGGAACTGAATGTATCATGCAATGGTGTTCCTAAGGGAACTTGCAGTTGGCTGTTAACAATATGTTCAAAATCTGTACAAATGTATAATTTGAAATCATGGTAAATATTGGGAAAGGTAGTAACAGAATGAAGGAAGGCATGAGCAGGCTGCTGGAATGGATGGAACTCTAAACTACGCTAAACAACTCATTGTTAAAGAAGGAACTGCAGATGCTGGAGAATCGAGGGTACATAAAAAGCAGGCGAAACTCAGCGGGTGCAGCAGCATCTAAGGAGCGAAGGAGATGGTCGCTCCTTAGATGCTGCTGCACCCGCTGAGTTTCGCCAGCTTTTTGTGTACCCTAAGCTAAACAACTCTTCTGGATTAGCCTAACAAGAAAAACTTTATCAAATGCCTTATTGAAATCCACAGACAATGTCCACTGCCCAACCCTCCTCAAAAATCTCAATCACGTTCATAAAACATGACCTGCCATGGACAATCTGCCTACTGACTGTCCCTAATTATCCCATTCTCTGCCATGTAACTATGACATGCATCCACTGTGGTAACATCTAAAATGCCACAGATAATTGGTCATAGCAAGTTCCCATACAATGCAATAAGACAATAAAAGAGCATGGTTTCATGTGAAATGCTTGAAGGATAATGGTAAGCCAGGGCACTAAGGATACCACTGTACCTTTCTTCAAAAAAGTGACACATGCCACTGGGATAATAAACAAAACATGACACTCCCTCAATCAGAGTTTTATTTGAAAATTGACCCATTGGGAGGGCTGGTCCCCCAATGCAATATTCCACCTCTCCACCAATTCCAATATTAGTAGTTTGGGGGGGGGGGGGGCGCGCTTTCTGGAGCGCTAGTATGGGTGTTGTGGGCCGAAGGGACAGGTTTCCAGAGGGCTAGTATGGACATAATGGGCCAAATGGATTATTGGGCTGGCAGCTCAGTTACTCAGGCCTGGTGGGCTGGCACCTCAGTCACTCAGGGCTGGTGGGCTGGCAGCTCAGTCACTCAGGGCTGGTGGGCTGGCAGCTCAGTCACTCAGGGCTGGTGGGTTGGCAGCTCAGTCACTCAGGGCTGGTGGGCTGGCAGCTCACTCATGGCTATTCCTTGAAATTCCATTTCAAGCAGAGTGCAGGCCACCACATTCAATTTCACAGCATTTCAGGCAGAGTGCAGGCCACCACATTCAGTTTCATAGCCTTTCAGGCAGAGTGCAGGCCGCCACATTTGGTTTCATAGCCTTTCAGGCAGAGTGCAGGCCACCTCATTCGGTTTCATAGCCTTTCAGGCAGCGTGCAGGCCACCACATTCAGTTTAATCGCATTTCAAGCAGAGTGCAGGCCACCACATTCAGTTTCATCGCATTTCAAGCAGAGTGCAGGACCACATTCAGTTTCATAGCATTTCAAGCAGTCCAGGCCACCAAATTGCCAAGCAACTCATTGCATTGTCATTAAGGGCTAAATAATCATTTATTGCAAGTATATTACAAACTCACAGTTCAGTTGATTCACAGCTTAGAATCACAGTTGTGGACTCTCCCTCGCGACCTTCCAGAGTAACTGACTCGCGTCCAGACATCTGGGGTTTTATAGTCCTGCTCCCCCCCCCCCCCCCCCCCGGAAGGGGCATTACCTTTGTGGTGATTGACAGGCGAGAGGACCAATCAGCTGATCTCAAGATTTTTTAAAGACTCATAACTTTTTTTGATCGATTGGAAACATCCTGGGGGCTGCCTCAGTGGAGGAGGACTGTGAGTAAGATGGCCAAAAATCAAAGCGATATATGGTAGGGTTTTTATCTAAGATCGATATTCAGCGCAGACAGGAAGTGGTCAAGATGAGGCTTTTAGTTATATAGATATCTGAAGTGGAACAAATCTACAATCTTCTGATTCAGAATGGAAAGTGTTATCAATTGTGATACAGCAAACAGAATTAGATGTTTGGTTGAACTCTACGAAGGTTTACAATTCTGTTACTTCTGGTATATGACCACTCCACTAATAGAAACAGATCCTCCTTATTTACTCCCATAAACCTTTCCATAATTTTAATTTCTGTTAAGCACTCCCTTAATTTATTTCTCAGAACGTTGCTCTGAGGAGTACAAACTTAGTTACTGCCCTTTCAACAAACTCTAGAAGTGTCTCATTTCTGCTAATTATTTAGTCGATCTCCTTTCACTTATTCCCCTTTCCTTGATACCTTTCCAAAGTGCGTAGAAATTGACACAACATTCTAGGCAAGCCCTAACCACTAATCTCTGAAGATTTCATGTTGCCCCCTTGATTTTATAAAGCCATTTGTTCTGGTTTCTGTAAAAGCAGTTTTGGCTTGCAGGCAGTTCTACTGACACTATCCATTGACTGTATACCTGTTTGTGATTGCTGGCAATTTGAGAATTTCAGAGGCACTTAAGCAGAAACAACACTTCTCACAAAGAGGAACTCTATGGCTGCTGATGGGAGGAAATTTAGAAGAGAAGTGGCAGGCCAGAGCAGCAGATCAAGCAATGGACCTGGGAAGATGGGATTGTCTAAAATAGAGTAAATAGGTATGTTTAGTTTATACGTTGCCTATCTCCTTCGCTCCATAGATGCTGCTGCACCCGCTGAGTTTCTCCAGCATTTTGTGTACCCTCAATTTTCCAGCATCTGCAGTTCCTTCTTTAACACTTTGTCTACTCCACTGCGAAATCGCCTCAAGGTATGCCTCCTCCTCCCTCCGGAGACAGTTTCACAACCTCCTCTCTAACTGCTTCCCATCTGTGATTCCCCCTTCCCTCCTTGGCATGAACAACGATTTCTCACAATTCTGTTAACCATTGCTGTCTCCTCCCCTTCCTACCTCTCCCTCAGCCCTCGGGCTCCTCCTCCTCCTCCTCCTATTTCCTTTCTTCCCCTGCCTCCCCCCACCCCCCATCAGTCTGCAGAAGGGTTTCGGCCCGAAACGTTGCCTATCTGCTTCGCTCCATAGATGCTGCTGCACCCGCTAAGTTTCTCCAGCTATTTTGTGTACCCTAGTTTATACTCTTCAAGGTTCTGGAAGGAACACCACATTCTGGAAGGAATACCTGCTTACGTCTCCATACCTAGGAGCAAATTACTTGTTCAGCAATCAGGAAAAACAGCAAAATACATTTAACACCAATCAATGAGTCATACAGCATGGAAACAGGCCCTTCAGCCCAACTCATCCATGCCAACCAAGATGCCCCATCAAAGCAAGTACCATTTGCCTGCATTTGGCCCATATCTCTCTAAATCTTTCCTATCCATGTATCTATCCATGTCCATTAAATGTTGTTATTGTACCTGCCTCAACTACTTCCTTTTGCAGCTCATTCCATGTAACCCCACCCTCTGTGGAAAAAGATGCCCCTCGGGTTCCTATTACATCTTTCCCCTCTAACCTTAAACCTATATTGAATTGAATTGAATAAATGTTATTAGCCAAGTATGTATACATACAAGTAATTTGCCTTGGTGCTTTGCTCGCAAGGATAACAACATGATATACAGTAGACAAAAATAAAACATAATAATTTAACATAATAATAATTTAAACATGTGAAGAATAACATAAAATACCAGAACAAAAGGATGCTACAGACTTTTGACTGTTGAGTAAAGCTACTGCTCGTGGAAAAGAAGCTGTTTATATGTTTGCCTGTGGCGGCTTTTAAAGTCCGAAATCACCCCCCAGTGGGAAGTACTTCAAAGAGTTTGTGGCGATTGTGATATCTCCTATACATTGACACCCCGAGTCTCAGAGGTTATGGTGAGAAGGCAGAATGGGGTGAGAAGGGAGAGATCGATCAGCCATGATTGAATGGTGAGGCAGACTTGATGGGCCGAATGGCCTAATTCTACTCCTATCACATTGCACACTGTACACTCAGTGTACATTTAACTGAAACACCAATAAAGATCTCTAAGCACTTGTACAATTACAATATGGATTTTAGTAAGGCATTTAATAAAGTCCTCTTTGGTAGGCTGATCCAGAAGGTTAATGTGCACGGGATTACCTGTAACTTGGTTGTATGGATTCAGAACTAGTTTAGTGATAGAAGACAGAGGGTTGTGGTGGAAGGACAACATTTAGGATAGAGGTCTGTCACCAGTGCAGTTCCGCAGGGATTTGTGTTGGGACCTCTATAGATATATATCTTAAAACTCTCTTCAGTAGTTCGTTTGTTTTCACGTCAGTCATATCTCCTTCAAACCCCGACGCGGTAACAGTGAAATTTTTACATATTTCAGTAGAGATTTACCTTATGATTTCAGAAATTCACTCCTCTGTAAATTTGATTAATTAGTTCCCAAGTTTTTTTAACTAAAATTGATCACCAAACTGACTTTTTTTTCAAATATCGCCGCTGGCCAGCTGCTGACGTCACAATGACGTCCCGCCTGGCTCCATCCCTTCTCCTCTCCCCGTCCCCTTCTCCTCTCCCCGTCCCCTTCTCCTCTCCCCCCTCCCCTCTCTCCCCCCTCCCCTCTCTCCCCTCTCTCCCCCCCTGTTTCCTACTCTCTCCTCCCCCTCCCCCTCTCACCCCCCCTCCTCTCACCCCCCCTGCTTCCTTCTCTCTCCTCCCCCTCCCCCCTCTCACCCCCCCTCCCACACCTGTGTGTGTGGCGGAGGGGGGGTTAGTGTGTGTTTGATGCCGCAGGCCGCCCCCTCCCCCCACAAACCGCGCGTTGAGGGGACGGGACCCACTTGGTCTAGTATGTATATAGATCTAGTACAAACAGCAGAGGTCCCACCAGATATATATATATAAATGATTTGGGCGTAAATGTAGACTGGTTGGTTGGTAGGTTTGCACATGATGCCAAGATTGCTAGGGTTGCAGACTGTGAGAAAGTCTGTCAAGGTATACAGCAAAATATAGATCGGCTACAGAAATGGCAGGTGGAGATCATGAGACTTTGGTTAGGTCACATTTGGAATATTGCATGCAGTTCTGGTCACCCCCTTACAGGAAGTATATTGAGGCTTTGGAAAGGGTACAGAGGAGATAATGCATGGATTATGGTGTATTAGCTGCATGGAGAGGTTGGACACGTTTGGATTGTTTTCTCTGGAAGACCAGAGGTTGGAAGGAAATCTGATAGAAGTATATAAAATTATGAGAGGCAGAGAGGATAGACAGTTAGAACCTTTTTCCCCAGGATGGAATAATAAAATAATAGAGGGCATAGGTTTAAAGTGAGATGGGTAAAGTTTAAAGGAGATGTGCAGGGCAGCTTTTTTTTTTACAAAGGTGGTGGTGAGTGCATAGAACACATGTTGGTAGTTGAGGCAGATATTATAAAGGCTTTTGGATAAGTATACAGATATGCAGGGGGGGTGGAAGGATATGGATTATGTCCAGATAGATAAGAGATGGTCTTGGCATCATGTTCAGCACAAACATTGTGGGCCAAATGCCCTGTTCTTGTGCTGTACTGTTGTTCTATGTTCTATGTAACAGTCAGAAGCCTACTGACCTGTAGGAAATTAAACATAGCTTCAAATAGTAATGTGTGGTGGTGTAGTCATCCATTTGTATTGTGGAAGTTTAGGGAGGCCATAGACAGATCTCCATGACAGTAGTCCCAGTGACTCTCTGATTGATATTTAATTCCCAGCTAGTTTTCAAAAGAGCAGAACCGGAGCCAAATTAAATGCCCAGACCCTTCCCATATATGACCAAATTCTAATCCTCGACACTCAAAACCATCACCTACTTAATCAATTCCTAAATACGAATCATTTATTTAGATTGAAATCCTCCTTTTACCTTGCCACATCCTGTGTGATTTTTTCAAAGAGAAAAAATAAAAGAATGGGGTTTTTTTTAACAATAGAAAATTAATGGAAAAAAATTAATGGAAAAAAAAGTGACAACTTAATCAGGTGTCACTAAAGAAACAACATAAAAGAACCAATTGGCCAAAGATAATTAGGGATGGATGTAAGTGTTTAAGTAGAATTTGATCTCACACAGTTAAGCAGACTTTTTATTGGAGTGTGGTTTTGGCATCAAATAGGGCTTCTTCGTTTGGTGCAACTCTGCCATTGAGACATCCAACATCCACGTTAAGGAGCACCATGCAGCTCACATACCTACATTGTGCTGCCGTGGAAACCTAGGATTACAAACTGTATTTGAATCAAATGTTTAAATAGAATCAGTGCCCCAAACAGGAGGCGCAGTTTTGTACAGAACATACCTTCAGAAAATAAGAATGCGTGAAAGAGAAACCAGAGGAGCCATTGTCAAGAGTCAAGAACATTTAATTGTCCTATGTACCGACAACGGAATAATTAAATTCTTATGGCCCTGTCCCACAGTACGAGTTCATTCCAAGAGCTCTCCCGAGTTTAAAAAAAAAATTAAACTTGTGGTAAGCACGGAGAATGAACGTAGCGGGTACGTCGGAGCTCGGGGACGTCTCTTAGTGGCTCGTAACACTAACGGCAAGTACTCAGGAAGACTCACTAATGGCAGGTAAGCTCATGAAGACTCGTGAAGATTTTTCAACATGTTGAAAAATGTCCACGAGAGCCCCGAGTACCGACAAGCAGACATTACCATAAATCTCCGAGTGCGAATCAGGGCAAACTCGGGAGAACTCTTGCAATGAAATCATACCATGGGACAGGGCCATTACTGGCAGACCGTAACAGTTCTGTACGTGCAAAACATGCAGAAAATAGACCACCAGGGGCGGCGGGGAGATGGCAGCCCTGCCGGCAGTCTGTTCCGTCTTTCTTTCTTATTGTTATTTTTTAGTGTGTTAAAAGTTTGTTTTAATGTACTTCGGTATGTTGAATGTGGGGGGAGGGGGGGAGGGGAACAGGGGAAACTTTGTTTCAAGTTCCTACTTTCCCGGAGATGTGATCAATTTTCGGATCACATTCTCCGGGCTCTGCGGCCTACCATCGCTGGAGCTGGAGGCCTCCTCGGACTGTCGTGAGCCCCACCGCGGGGCGCGGACTTAATATCGGAGCGGATCCCTTGCCTGGGATCGCTCCCAATGTGACCACCGTGGACTTATCATCTAGGGCTCGCAGTCTCGGGAGAGGCTAGTCGGGAGCTCCAACGCTGCGGTAGGCTCGACCAGCCCCGACGCGAGGTTTGGTCGCCTGGCGCGAGGGAGCAGACATTCCCCCGATGCAGGAGTGGATCGCCTCGATGCGGAGGGCCCGAACGCCGCCAACTACGAGAGTCAAGACCGTTCGGTCGGGGGCTCGAGGCTCCCGACCGAGGAAGAACAAAAGGAAGGACTTGAACTTTATTTCGCCTTCCATCACAGTGAGGAATGTGTAGTAGTCACTGTGGTGGATGTTCATGTTAAAATGTGTTTTTGAGTGATTTGTTGCTTTTAGTTGTATGACTGACCTGGCCAGTGAAATTTCTCATCTGTTGCAAAACATACTTGGCGAATAAAGTGTGATTCTGAAATATATAATAAACAAAAATAAAATTGATAAACCATTAAACACCCCAAAATCCTTAGTGCAACCAAAGATTGTCCATTATAGTTCATAGATAAGGTTGGTGTTGTATAGTGCAGTGAAATTCATCTATTTAGGCCCGAAAGGTGAATGGGAAGGAAAATGATGTACAGTATTGGTGTTCAAGGCCTGCCTAACCTGCAGTAAAAGTGATGATTACCACCACTCATTTTTTTTAAAACTGTCCGAAAGATAGGAAAACACTGGAGTAATAATAGGAAAACAGGGTGAAATTCAAGTGACAGCTCTCACAGAATTTATAACACAATGATAATAAGCCAAAATAACATATTATATCACAAAAGGACACAAAGTGCTGGAGAAACTCGGCAGCTCAGGCAGCGTATCTGGAGAACAAGGAAACGTGACGTTTACAGTTTTGTCCCGAAACATCACCTATCCATGTTCCCCAGAGATACTGCCCTACCCGCTAAGTTATTTCAACACTTTCCTTTTGTGTATAAACCAGAATCTGCAGTTCTTTGTTTCTACACGCCAATTGATTATCATCGTCTAGAACAGTGGGATTCGGCAGATACTAAACCCTGCCACCAGATGGTGCCACTAGCATGAAATTTGGAATAGATACACTCTTGTAAGTTCATAAGGACCCTCAGAACTTCCTGTATTCCAGAAACAGGACTTTCCCACTGCTTCCCCACCACGAATCCACCTCTGCTCCATGCCACCCTTGATAATAATGACAATGGTAGACCCAAATACTGGAGAAACTCAAATTGGCGATATTTTTGGTCGAGACCCCATTTTCAGACCGAAGAAGGGTCTCGATTCGAAATGTCACCAATTCCTTCTCTCCATAGATGCTGCCTCACCCGCTGAGTTTTTCTAAAATTTTGTGTCTACCTTCGACTTTACCAGCATCTGCAGTTCTTTCTTACACATAATAATAACAATGTTGGCAATCCCTTGAGCTATTTACCCACATCATGAATGACTTTGAAATATTGTGGTTTCTGCACAGGTATAAAAAAATCTAAAACTCCATACTAGATTACAGGAGTACAGGTAAACACTGATAACTCCGATCACTTGGGAAATCTGATTTAGTGGACAGGTATCTAACAACAGTGGTGGCACGGGGCCATCGGGTAGAGCTGCTGCCTCACAACGGCGTGTTTGATTCCATTCTCAGGTGCTGCTTCTGTGGAGTTTGTATGTGACCATCCGGTATCCTCCCACATCCCAATGACATGGTGGTTTGTAGGAGTGTTAAAGAGTGGATGGGGAAAAATGGGATTACATAGAATTAGCGTGAACTTGTGATCAATAGTTGGCATGGACTATTAGTTTAGTTTAAAGATGCAGCGTGGAAACAGGTTCTTCGGCCCACCAAGTCTGCACCAACCAGTGATCCCCGCACATTAACACTATCCTACACACACTAAGGACAATTTTAAATTTATAAGCCAATTAACCTACAAACTTGTTCGTCTTTAGTGTGGGAGGAAATCAAAGATCTCGGAGAAAACCCATGCAGGTCATGGGGAGAATGGATAAACTCCATACATACAGCACCCGTAGTCAGGATCGAACCCAGGTCTCTGGCGCTGTAAAACAGCAACTCTACCACTGCGCCACTGTGCCACCCTTGGTGGGCCGAAGGGTCTGTTTCTAGGTTGTATCTCTAAATGAAACAGCATTTTATAGTTTTGCTTCTTTTTCAAGAATAGGCAGAAGGACTAAATTAAGGGAACAGTCACTTTGAAAGGCAGAAGCATAAATGGGGTAGAGGTTGTTATGCGTTGACACCTATGTATCAGGCACAATAAGTGGATTGGCTTACTTCTATTCTGCACTGGCATTGCTTTCACTGCTAAGCTTGTGAGTTGTATTTTAGGCAACCTAACGTCCAATGTTATAAATAGTCAGGTCTGCTCCTTCAGGATTCCACAACACCTCCTGCAGCTGTCAATGTCAGACATGGTCAAAATGTTTTTAATTTAACCTACCGTTTGACCAAAACCAAAAGAAGCACGTGCCTCAACCCCAAAAGTGTCACAATTGTAACCCTGCCGCACGTTTCTCACTTCTAACTCTTCCACTATAATACACCCCAGGATTTATCCAAGGCTCTCCATTAGCCAGGAACAGCTCCAACATTCTGTGAATAATGAGTTTCATGGTGTCCTGTTACAGTGAGTCTAAGAATGAGACTGAACTAATTTCTACCCCATGATTCTAATGAACTCGCCCCAAGCTCTACAGTTTAATGAATTCCACCTTAGAATGGCATTTTTAGTACAAACTAGACTAAGTTGGACCCATTGGGTCCCATGTTCACATGGGAGGGCTAGTCCCCCAATGCAATATTCCACCTCCCCACCAATTCCAATATTCGTAGCCAGTGGGGGGGGGGGGGGGGGGGAGGCTTTCTGGAGCGCTAGTATGGGTGTTGTGGGCTGACAGGACTGGTTTCCAGAGGGCTAGTATGGACATTGCCGGCCAAATGGATTATTGGGGTGGCAGCGCAGCCACTGAAGCCTGATGTGCTGGCAGCTCACTTGTGGCTGGTGGGCTGCCAGTTGACTCACGGCTATTCCTTGAAATTCCATTTCAAGCAGGGTGCAAGGCAACCAAATTCAAATGCAGTTTCCTACCATTTCAAGCAGGGTGTAAGGCAACCAAATTCAAGTGCAGTTTCTTACCACTTCAAGCAGGGTGCAAGGCCACCAAATTTAAGTGCAGTTTCATGCCATTTTAAGCAGGGTGCAAGGCCACCAAATTCAAATGCAGTTTCATACCATTTTATGCAGGGTGTAAGGCCACCAAATTCAAATGCAGTTTCATACCATTTCATGCAGGGTGCAGGGCCACCATATTCAAATGCAGTTTCATACCATTTCAAGTCAAGTCAAGTTTATTTGTCACATACACATTTGAGATGCGCAGTGAAATGAAAAGTGGCAATGCTTGCGGATTGTGCAACAAAACTACAAAACAGAATGGAACAGAATCACATATTTACATATTAGATATTTGTGGGAGGAAAAAAAGAAAAAACAGCGATTTTAAAAAGACACCACACAACAGTAAATTGGTCCAGTAAAGTTAGTCCCTGGTGAGATAGGTGTTTACAGTCCTAATGGCCTCTGGGAAGAAACTCCTTCTCAACCTCTCCGTTTTCACAGCATGGCAACGGGGGCGTTTGCCTGACCGTAGCAGCTGGAACAGTCCGTTGCAGGGGTGGAAGGGGTCTCCCATGGTCTTGTTGGCTCTGGAGTTGCCAGAGCCAACAAGATGTATAGTTCTTGCAGGGGGGCGAGTATAGTTCCCATAGTGCGTTCGGTCGAATGCACCACTCTCTGCAGAGCCTTCTTGTCCTGGGCAGAGCAGTTCCCAAACCAAATTGTGATGTTTCCGGACAAGATGCTTTCCACAGCCGCTGAGTAGAAGCACTGGAGGATCCTCGGAGACACTCTGAATTTCCTCAATTGCCTGAGGTGGTAAAGGCGCTGCCTTGCCTTACTCACCAATGCTGCAGCATGTGATGCCCATGTCAGATCCTCTGAGGTGTGGACTCCCAGGTATTTAAAGCAGCTCACCCTGTCCACAGTATCCCCATTTATCTCCAGTGGAGTGTACGTCCTCGGATGATGTGCCCTCCTAAAGTCCATGATCAGCTCCTTAGTTTTTTTGATATTCAAGAGGAGGCTGTTGTCCTGACACCAGAGTGCCAGATCGGCCACCTCCTCCCGGTAGGCGTTCTCATCATTATCAGAGATCAGGCCAACCACCACAGTGTCATCAGCAAACTTGATTATAGAGTTGAACCTAGCCACACAGTCATGTGTGTACAGGGAGTACAGTAGGGGGCTGAGGACGCAACCCCGGGGGGATCCTGTGCTCAGGATGAGGGACTTTGATGTATTTCCTCCCATCTTGACTACCTGGGGCCTGGTGGTGAGAAAGTCCAGGACCCAGGCACAAAGGGGGGTGTTGAGCCCCAATTCCAGCAGCTTTGTCAGCAATTCTGGTGGGGACTAGCGTGTTGAAGGCTGAACTGAAGTCTATAAACAGCATCCTCACAGAAGCCCCCTTTCTGGTTGTCAAGGTGAGAGAGAGTGGTGTGCAGAACCTGGGAGACTGCATCGTCCGTGGACCTGTTCGGACGGTATGCAAATTGTAGCGAGTCCATGTTGCGAGGGAGGAAGGCGCAGATGTGTTTCTTGACCAGCCTCTCAAATTATTTCATGATTACCGAGGTGAGGGGAGAGGTTGAATATTGTAGTGAGTACCGGAGCTAGCTGCATAGCACAAGACTTAAGTACTCGCCCCGAGATGCCATCTGGGCCTACAGCTTTCCTCGTGTTCACCCATGTCAGAGCCCTCCTCACATCGTGCTTGGACAACGAGAATGTGTGCACATCCGCATCGATCGACCTCCCTTCAGCTTCGATAGCCAGCACGCTGGCGGTGTTGTCGTTAGCCAGCAGACCTGGGGTGATGTTGCCCATCTTGAAACGAGCGTAGAAAGAGTTCAGGTCATCAGCTAGGGAGGTGCCGGCACTTCCGGTTGAGGGGAGGCTGCTCCGGTAGTTGGTTACAGTACGCAGCCCCTGCCACAGGCATCTGGTGTCCTGCTGCTCCATCTGTGACTCCATCTTGTCTCTGTACCTCCTTTTTGCATCCTTCACCGCCCTTCGCAGTCGGTAGGACTCTACCTTGTAGACGTCCATATTTCCTGATGCCAGGCCCGAGTTGAAGGCAGTGGTGCGAGCATTCAAGGCAACATGAACGGACCTGTCCACCCAGGGTTTTTGATTCGGAAAGGTGCTTACCCTACCGTGGGGACGATGTTGTTGGCTATTGTTGCGATGAAGTCTGTGTGTGCTTCCGCCAACTCACCGACGTCACTGGAACTTGCTTGTTTAAAACCACCATAAAATCACGCAACACACCACACTCAAAGTAGACAATCAGTGTGTTCAGTTGGTTCACAGCTCAGACAGAGTTGTGACCTCTCCCTCCCCCATCTTGCAGAGACTAAGTCACACCCACACTTCCGGGTTTTATAATCTTTCCCCCCTCCCACCGGAAGTGGCGTGGCCTTCATGGCGTGATTGACAGGAGAGAGATTCCCAACATTTTTTAAACAATAATAACACTTTTATTTTTCATTGATGGGAAGAATCCTCTGCACCTGATGAGCGGAGGGGAACTGGGTAAGATGGCCAAAAATCACAGCCGTGAGTGGTAGCGTTTTATCTAAAATCAATATACAGTGCAAACAGGAAGTTGTCAAGTTTAGACTTTTAATCATATGCCATTTCAAACCAACCACCACCAACCATTTGCTGTGCTTTATTTCAAACCAACCACCACCAACCATTTGCTGTGCTTTATTTCAAACCAACCACCACGAACCATTTGTTGCACTTTATTTCAAACCAACTACCACCAACCATTTGCTGTGCTTTATTTCAAACTAACCACATTTTCATTTTCAAACCACATTAAGGGCACTCAAGGTCAATAAAACCTCACTCACAGTTTAGTCGACATGTGTTCAGTATTCACAACTCAGACTGAGAGACGTGACCCTCTTGCCCCCCCCCCCCCCCCCCCTTGCAGAGACTGACTGAGGCACTCAACACTTCCGGGTTTTATAGTCCATCCGGAAGGGGCGTGGCCTTCAGGAGAGAGAATCTCAACATTTTTTAAACACTAATCACTCTTTTATTTTTCATCGATGGGAAAAACTCTCTTGTCCTGCACAGCGGAGGGGGACTCCGAGTAAGATGGCCAGAAATCACAGCTGTAAGTGGCAGAGTTTTTTTCTAAAATCACAGCCCCCCCTCTCTCTCCCCCCCCCTGGGTGATTTCTTCTTTCTCTCATCTCCCCTCTAATCCTTCTACCAAAGTCTTTCCGAGTTCAATAATGACCTTCTTTCCCAAAACACCTGTCTATAATAATTTGCTTCCTGCCATCGAGCCAATTTTGTATCCAATCTGCCACACTCCCTTGGATCTGATGGATTTATACTTTTTTGACCAATATGCGATGTGTAACTTAGTTAAAAGCCTGGTTAAAATCTACATGGACTACGTCAAATGCACATCCCTCATCTATCTTCCTCAGTACTCCCTAAAACGTTACGATCAAATTAATCAGACACAACTTTCCCTAAATCTATGTTGACTGTCCTTGATGAATCTATGTCTTTAGAAAGGAATATGTATACAGACCCTGGAATAGATTCAAAAAAATTCAGCTTCAACAGCAATTGTACCGTTTAATTTATCCTTTTCTCCTTTCTGAAAGCCGGAGAAGATTGAAACGGCAAAAAGCAAAAACTGCAAATAGTGAACATCTTAGATAAAGGAAAATAATGCTGTAAATATTTAGCAGATTGGACACTGTGCAGGGAGAGAGAATAGGTAAATTCTGCAGGTCACTAATGCTTTATCAGGATTAGAAAAAGTGAGACCACAATAATGTTCTAAAGTGTAGAGAATGCTGGAGAGAGCACAGGAAAGGTCTGTGACAGGGCGTGGGCCATGAGATGACACTGATGCTGTTGGTGCCTTCAGAGAGAGGATGATAAAGGCTTATTAACCATAAATGATCTGACTGGAGGAGGTGTAAATAGAGAATAGTAGAACTGGAATAAAACCATGTTGGCAACGCATTATGCAGATCACAGCAGTTGCTGGAAATCGGAAATGATAAGAGAATGCTGGGAATACATCAGATCAGGTCGCATCAAGGGCTGCAGCAAGCCTGGGTGGAAGATATGATGCTGCTTCTTCAACTCACCTCGTGTTTATGTTGGAAGAGCGCAAGAGGCTTAAAGTAGAGAGGTCAGTGGGAGGTGAAGAGTGGGGATTAAAATGACAAGTGTCTGATGATATCTCATTGAATGTGGCAGAAATTCTGGAGGATAATTTGTTGAATATAACGGATGCTGGTTTAGAAGGTGAGGATAGGTGAACACAGTCCTCCCTCTGGTTGGGAGATGGGGTGAGAACGGAAGTGCTGAATGTGAGGGAAATGTAATTGAAAGCCTTATTAAATATGGTGGAGGAAATTCCATGGTTAAGGAAAATAGATAACATCTTAGAAACACTGGTATGGGACCCAGACTCGTTTTCAGAAAAGATGAGGTACAGTCAGAGAAACTAGGAGAATTAAATGGAGTCTTTACAGGAAGCAGAGTGGGTGAGGGGTGCAGTCAAGAGCCAGTGAGATTGTAATGATATTAATTGCTAACCTATTTCCTCTGCTGGAAAGTGGGAAATCAAGAAAGGAAGTGACAGATATGGACTTTGCAAAAGTGAGAGGATGGAAACGGGCAGCTAAGTGATGAAATGGGGAGGAGAATCAATGTAATCATTGTTATACTGGCAATAGAGGCCAGAAAAGGGTCTGAGAAAGAATGAAAGAAGGACGTCCATATATTTCACAATAAGACATTGTTGGACCCAAGTCAGTCCCCAAATCTATACCTCTGATTTGGAGAAGATGGGTAGAAAGGACAAATTCTTCAATATATAGAGATCAGCCTTAGGGGGTAGTATTGGGGGTTTGTTGTTCAAGGACAGTGAAGTCCCCAGGTCATCCCAGTTTTGGATGGTGTAGATGAATTGGATATCAATGGTTAAAATTGAGGGCACTCAATGAGGCAAAGATTCACATGCACCTCCTCCAACCTTGTCATTGCATTTAGTATTCCCAATGCGGCCACCTCTATGTAGGTCAAGCATGGACATAGAGTTCTTGAACCTGGTGGTCAAGGTTTCCAGGCTTCCGGACCTTCTGGTAGAAGTGAAATGTGAGTGTGGCCTGGGAGGTGTGGGACTTGGTACAACTCCTACATTCTGCCCAAATGGTCACCTCAATTCCCACTTCCCATTCCCACACTGACCTGTCTGTCCTGGGTCTTTGCAAGAAATAAACTAGAATAATCCTTAGGTAGCGTACAGTCCAATGGCATGAACAATTAATATTCCAATTTCAGCTAACTGACACCTCTTGCGCACTTTCCCCAATGCAACTGGTCCACCCGGGACTAGTCTTCCTTTGTTCACACCTCCCGTTCTATATGCCCATCTCCCACACATTTGTCCACCTGGGTTCCCCCTCCACTGGTTACATGTCTCTCCCTAATCTGGTTCAACATATCACCAACCAGCCTTCTGTTTAATCCCTCTCTCCCTTCACACTCTCAGTCCCCTGCTGGGCTGAGGCACCAAAACATTGATTTTGCCTCCACAGAGTCTCGCTCCTGACCTGCTGAGTTCTTGCAGCAAATTGTTTTTGCTCCAAATTCCAACCGCTCAATCTCTTGAACAGATCTACAATCTCTTGATTCTTGTCTAAATTTATCATATTACAGTTCAAACCATAGCTGGACCTACTTTTCAACTTCACACTGTAAAAAGGAGCGTAAAAAATTGGATTAAACTGTTTACAATGTTGGCCAATTCATATTGCTCTCTCAACTTTTTGATATTAGTCTACTTAATATGGAAAGCTGAGGTTGTGCATTTAAATCGGCTGTCAGAATGTGGAAATTGTATTTTAAATAAACTTTTGGTGCATTTCATTTTACGAATTCGAACTTATGAATATGAAATGAACATGTTTACCTCAACAGCATATCACTGTAAATGTCATAGGTAGACAAAAATGCTGGAGAAACTCAGCGGGTGAGGCAGCATCTATGGAGCGAAGGAAATAGGCAACGTTTCGGGTCGAGACCTTTTTTCGGACAATGTCAGACAATGTAAATGTCATTGTAGGTTTGGTTTTATATGTCAATTGTTTCCTATCATTCTTTTCCCACTGCTAATGCAGTTTTCTTTTTACCACGTGAAATCTGGCTGGTTTGAAAAATAGAAAACAGATTGCCACAAGTCAATTCCAATTCATGTTTACATCAGATTTATGTAGCAAAGCTAATGGCAGGGCTAAATTCTACACACTGACAACCGTGTTCACAGCACCACACAGTAATGCACATGTTCAAAATTTGATTTTACAGCTGAGTAAACAATGCTTAAAAAGGTCCAGATGTTACCAGTACAATGTTTTGGGGGGGATTAGGAAATGTATCTATAATCAGGTCCAGATTGCTGACAAGTGTTTCAGAGACAAGCCTGCACACGATTAGTAATGTACAAGATATGGAAGTCATTACTGAAATTGAGGATTTCCATCCTTGGGTGAGAGGGGTTCCAGAAGTCTTCACAGACAAAGGGATGAAAGAAAGTTGGGAGCCAGGAATAAGGCACATTTAGAATATTTTCTAGTATACATTTCTTAAAAGGTAAAAGCTGTTTTGATTCTGATCTATTGCCAACTTTTTTACAACTAATATGGTTACCCAGTTACTCCAAGCTGGTTACAAATGACAAAATTTGGGAGGAAGTCAAACATCAAAACAAAATAAAGTATCAGTGTCATTCTTTGATTATTAGAAGATAACTTTAGCCCTCTAAGTGCACACTCCAAAATTCAATTCCTATAGCCATCTGCCTCAAATTTCACTCTGACCAAATGCTTGGTTATGCCCCTTAACATTATTTCAGCATTGCCTTAAAGTCAAAAGTCTTGGGATATTTTATGGCAGAGATTGATAGATTCTTGATTAGTACGAATGTTATTGGGAGAAGGCAGGAGAATGGGGTTGAGAGAGAAAGATAGATCAGCCATGAATGAATGGCAGAGTAGACTTGATGGGCCGAATGGCCTAATTCTGCACCGAACACATGAACATATCTCCTTGGTGATTAAAATGTCTCTGCATAAAATCGATACAGATTATAAAACTTACCTTTATTATATTTTGTATGATAATAGTATTGTTAATAGTATATTGAAAACTTTGAAATTGAATTAGGATGTATAGCTTTGAGCACAAACATAAGATGTGCACTCACGGTGATTAAATGACTTCCCTTTAGCCATACATTTCTGATCCCACATGTAATATACACATTTGTAGATGGACCATAATAATATTC